>CM068371.1:424621160-425868161 GCA_034769895.1 Magicicada septendecula
TACGCAACATGAACTATCATGAATTCAGAGTGACTGATAAAACACTGTATTTCCAACGTGGGTGGCCAATCCCAATAGCGTATAAGGAAAAGGTGGACGCCGAAATCAGCAAAATGCTAAGGTATGGCGTGATTGAAAGATGCAGTAGTCCGTACGTCAACCAAATGTTTACCGTAATCAAGAAAGATGGGAATGTGGGATTGTGTTTGGATGCAAGGAGGATAAATAGCGTCACTGTTCCAGACTACGAAGGACCGACTCCGATTCAAGAAATCTTGGCGAGATGCAGTAATATGAAGTACTTGTCAACAATAGACCTAACGAGTAGCTTCTGGCAAGTTCCGCTGAAACAACAATGCCGAGATTACACCGCGTTTCTGTATGAAGGAAAATGTTACAGGTATACAGTGACTCCATTTGGGCTAAGTACCAGTTCCGCCGCCCTGACGAGAGGTTTGGACATGGCATTGACAGAGGGAGTGAAGGAGAATACGATCATTTACGTCGACGATTGTCTTTGCTATTCGACTAACGTACGAACACATTTGGAAAACATTGAAACATTACTTGAGAAACTATTAGCAGCCAACCTAACAATAAATTTGGAGAAATCGCAATTTTTCCGCAAGGAAATCGCATACCTAGGTATCAGTTAACTACAAACGGTATACGAGCATCCGAGGAGAAGGTAGCGGCAATCAGGAAGTTCCCGACCCGAAGAATCAGAAGCAATTAAAGGGATTCCTGGGACTTACGAATTTTTATAACAAATTTACGAACAAATATGCAAAAACCACACAACCTTTGTTAGGGTTACTTAAAAAGGGTAAGAAATTTAATTGGACGCCCAATCTTGACCGGTGTTTCCAGGAAGTCAAGGACCTGTTTATCGACACCATTATATTAAGTTTTTCACAAGTAAATAAGAGGTACTTCTTGCAGTGTGATGCGAGTAATTTCGCATATGGAGGCCAATTATACCAGCTGGATGACGACAGAAACATCTGCGTCGTAGCATATACCAGTAAGACTTTCAAAGGAGCAGAACGAAATTATTTTACAACGGAAAAGGAGCTGCTAGCATAGTTAGGTGCTTGGAGAAATTCCGAATCTACGTTCTAGGACAGCCGTTGACTATAATAACGGACAATAAAGCGCTGATCTTTATGAGTAAGTGTCACTTGGACAACTCGAGGATCACACGCTGGATACTCAGTATTCAAAAATATAACTTCGATATAATACACTGCAAGGGGAAGGAGAATATCGTTGCCGACATCTTGAGTCGATACCCAGAAGATATGACGAGGGAAGATCCAGTCGACGACAATTTTGAATACCAAATGAACCATATAACAATCAAGATGAGTAAGGAGATGAACAAGATATTAAAGAACATCGAGACGTACCAGTCGGAAGACAAGAAATTACAACAGATAATGAATGATCTGACGACAGATGGTAGAAATGAGTTATGTAAATTTTATACGTGTATTAATGATAAATTGTATAGAAAAAGTAAGGGACGATGGAAGCTCTACGTACCGGAAAGCGTTACGGATAGACTCATCGGAGAAATACACGAAATGTACGGTCATGTTGGCAGTAAGAAATGCATAAAGTTATTGCAGGAGCATTTCACTTTCGACCAGATGACGAAGCGCGTACAGGGTATGTGAAAACATGCGATAAGTGCCAAAGATGTAAAGACTCAAATAATCGTAACCTGTTTGGGGGTACAAAACCGATTATACCAACGAATAAAGGCGAATTGATTAGCGGCGACTTCTATGGACCTCTCCAACCGTAGCAGCAGGAGTAAGGTATATTCTAGTCATTGTAGATAACTTCACCAAATACGTAAAACTATATACACTCAGAAGAGCAACGACAGTAGCTACGCTTCGTAGACTCCGACAATACGTAAATGAGTTTGAAAAACCGAGGGCGATACTTACAGACAACGGTACACAATTCACATCAAAACAGTGGATCAAAGGACTGGATGAGCTTGGGATCATACCTAAGTATACAGCAATAAGAAACCCACAGACAAACCTTGCCGAACGTGTAAATAGACAACTGGGAAACTTATTTAGAATATTCGTAGGGACCAACACACGAAGTGGTCTAAATTCATAAATACTATAGAATGTTGTATCAACGAAGTCTACCATGATACAATAGAGGTTACGCCATATGAAGCGCGCCACGGAAGAAAGCCGAATCGCGTGTGGGAGAAATTCATAAAAGGAAACAACGAAACAAAGGAAGAGACAGTGGATAGCCACCAGATATTCGTAAGAATCAAACAAAAACGAGAGCGACACGCAAAACGTGGTAAACGAAGCAAGCAAAGTGACAAAATTACTAATAGGAGACTTGGTATTAGTACGTACGCATTACCAATCCGATGCGATACAAAGGAGGATTGAAAAGTTTTGTGAATTGTACACAGGACCTTTTAGAATTAAGGATGTTGTAGGCGAATCTACGTATGTATTAGTTGATAGCTACGACGAAAATAAAACCCGTGGCAAGTTCAACGTGAGACAACTGAAACCGTATTACGTAAGAGAATAATAACTATGGCGAAGCACAGTATTAGCATACATACAAAGTGAAAGCGTTTGTTGAGAAGCGGGTGAGTAGGAAGTAGGGTTGACAACCGTGTGAGGTTGTAAATAAACAGAGAGGGAGATGTGAAGTAACAAAAGCTCAGCTGGCGAGGGTCGACAGTACCAACGGAACCCAACTCGTGGCTGATGTCAACAGGTAGATTTGTATTTATTAAGTATACTCTTCATATGAGGCATTGTTATAGTAAGACTATAAGTAAGGAAGAAATGGAAGATTAACAAATATATGTTCTAACCGATTATATGTATATGTACTTCATTATTAGGCAACGGAAAGACAAGTGATCAGAACGTCAAAATGACAGGGGGAGTGACCGACCTGGATGAAGAAGAATAACGGTAGTAGGCGCGAATGCAATCTACTAATTAATTCATTCAGAGTTGTCGAGGTGAAATTTTGAACTTGTAATAAAATTAGATAACAATAAAATGTCCGATTTTATGTGTTGTATAAATTTTAAATTAATTAATAGAGATGTTTGTTATACCATTTTAATGAAAATTAAAAGGTAAGATTTGAAGGACAAGTATAAGCAACTGAGTTGCGTGACAGAATTAAAATAACAGCAATAAATTGTTGGGATTAAATATTGTACTTAAGATTATATTCTAAGCGTAGAAAGAGCGGTTACAAAGTAAGTTAGTTTGAATTGTAGAATTATACACATTTGATTTAATCTGTTGTAAATAGTTATACGTGTATTTAACAAAATTAAGATTCAAATCACCAGATGGTAGGAATCACGATGAATATTTGTAATCCAAGTATATTATGTCTTAAAAATAATCATGAATCATTTTGAAAGTAGTAATATAAATTTTAGTAGTGTTCGTAAGTAACAAATTACAACAAATGTTTATATTGTATATAGGAAGTGATAGTGTGCAAGTAAAAGATAACTTATAGGCAAAACAATTACAATTTATTTCTTTGATATATGTATAGATAAATCTACGAACACACTAAAGCATATATTCATTCCACAACTATGGAAATATTCTTTGTAAATGGATTCGTATTTAGATTTGATAAGCAACAAATTAAACACTCAGGTAGGAACGAAAAAAAAGGGGGAAAACAGTTCGGGAGGACAGTAGGTCAGGCGGAAGGAAGATATAGGTCAACTATACTCGTTCCAATGGGAGACGGTCAACACACTAGGTGATAGTACGCAAGTAAGGGCGCAAATGTGGCTCTGTCGTTTCGCAAGATCTGCACGACATAACCATATTGGGGACACTATAATGTAATTATTATTTCGAGATTTATTTTTTGAAATTTTGAGTATTGCGAGAGAAGTACACCAGCAATTAGAGCCCGTCAAAAGTGACACATGTTAGCTTTGTTCGAGGGTGGGCGACGAAAAGGAACAAACCTTTCCTTTCCGTTTAAACGACGTAAAAACCATTAACGAACAATGAGCTGTACAGCACACGTTGCGACGAACTGGACCATGCGTGGGAACGCTTGACTCCACAATTATAACAAAGGAATGCTACCCTTACATCTGTCCAGTAACGAGAAAAATACATAGCCAACGGTAAGAGTTTTGTTCGAAACCATGTGTGCGACTTATAGTGAAACAATAGTTGGTGCACAGACAATGAAGCATGCGACGGAGTGACGCTAGCGGAGAACACAGATGTTATGCCACCCGTAGTTCATCGAAGGAAGTCGATAGTGTCTCAACAATAAGGGAATTTAACACGCTACACCAAAAGTAGCAGATGTGACTTCGGAAGCAAGGCCTTAGCACAGATTCCAAGAACAGGGCAACGGACGAAAAACAGCAACTCGTCGAGTCCACGTGGACTGCGTCAAACTCAAGATAAGAAAGCCAACCAGCCAATGAGGAACGAGAATTCCGAAGGGAACAACTGAAAGGGATGGTGCTGACAGAAGCCGGCGACCAGAGAGCAAATCCCGAGTAAGAACATCCCTCTCCAAACGGCGCTGGGTGGAGAAATCGCCAGAAATACAGACTGGAGACGAGAGGACACAGGGAGGTCCATGCAATAGTCCTATCAGAGATGATTTGGTGGGAAGTTGAAGCGATCATCGGAGTTACAAGAGTGGGAAGATCGAAAGGAATAAAAACTGAGTACGCAAGGGGACGCTCTCTCAGTTCATTCGAATTTTCTCTCAGTTCATTCGAATTTTTACTCAGTTCATAAAAACTTTGCGCAGTATTTCAGTTATGTCGGTACTTCATTAATTTCAGTGAGTCAAAGTTTTCTTCCAGTACATTGTTATTTTCAGTATCTCAATAACCCAGTAATTCGCAGTATTTCATTAGATACTATAAAGACTTTGTTCAGACTTAATGGAAGTGCGTGAATAAGACTTAGAACGCCAAAACGGAACGGTAGTGTTCGCGATGACGCGCGGATAACGAACTTTATAAACTATATGTAATACACTGTCATAAAGGTGATAATATTTAGCAGTGACATTCTTGAACCTTTACATAAAGTAGTGATACTACACTATTTCGTAATAAAGTCAAGTAATAGCAATGATTACAATTGCCTAATGAACTTGAAAGCAATCTAGGCGTTGCAGGAGAGTAAAACGCGCAAGATGAAAGACTATTAAGTGCGTAACGGTATCAAGCTGTTAATCGCGTCAATAGACTCAAGCGAATACGCATAGTCGACAGATTCTAAGTGCTATGCCGCAACTTACACTGTGGCAATCTCAAAACTCATAGCGAATGTCGCGGAGTGCGGACTAGTGTTCTCGAACGATGTACGTATAGAAATCGAAAGTGTCAATCACAAGTGCTATATGGATTAACATCAACCGTCAACGAAGGAACCCGCATGGATACACCATAGGAGCGATACATCACGACAGAACGAGTAACGTACAAAATTAATCTTTTATTATAATTATTAATTTACCAAAATACCACTGACCTGACACTTAGAACCAAACCACCTGAGAATTTTATAAACAAGAGTCAGATAGAATACGAATCCATAGATAGGGATCATTATGTTATAGAGTATTGCACATGTATTATTGTTGTTAGTGTATGTATATGTTTATTGTAACTACGTATGTGTTCTAATATGTCTGTTGCAGGAACATGATTTTAACTATGTCTATACTTAATATGTGTATTGTTAGTATATGAGTATTTCACGTATATAAATGTTTAATGTGTTTTGACGTAAAACCACTTAATGCAAATTATGAGCACACCGCATTGGTAGCTAGTAACGTCACTACGCACGAATAAGTGCCTATATTTGATTGTTCTTTTAATTATTTTAAACTTGTTCTTTCAATTATTTAAATGTGGTATAGAATTTTATTGTATTTTAGAAAGATTTGTAAGTGCTCTTATTATATGATTTATGTTATGATATGAATACGGATGAGATTCGATATATTTAATAAACGTATTTTAGAATGGATTCGTTCGTGTTATATTGATTTGTGTAAGACCTGACTCACAAGATAACTTCACACTAAATAGGACCTATAACTCATGATTCAATTTAATATAGTTTATCAATTACCATGCTTATAAATATACTCAGACTTGAAGCTTATTTGGCAGTTAAAGTCAAAATCAATTTCATGTTTAACAAGTTTGATTGTGGTTTACAAATTAAACAATAATTTAATTCATGTAATTAACTAAAGAAATATATTTAATTATCATTGTATATGACATCCAACTGTAGGGCCAAATAAAGTAGAGAAACACGACAGAGTCGTACAGATAGCATTTTCGTAAATACAGATGAAACAATATATAATTTTAGTAAATAAGTTATGCAATTAAATCAGCATCATTAATTACATCGTATATGGTGCCCAATGCGTGGCATAATAACATCGTACATGGCGCAACGACGTGGCGCGTAATTAAATGAAAGATATGCAAATTATATCACATTAATTCCCTATAATTAAAAGGAATGTCAATTAATTAATTTTGATTAATTAATTACATTGTATATGGCGCCCAACCTGATGGCAGGTTAATGGGGTTAATCCTTATTAATCGAGCTGGTTAAGTGCAGGCAGTGGTAAAATAGAGTAGCTAGTAGTTTGGTAAAGAATAATATAAGCACTAGCATAAGACAAATACTTGTAAAACCGAAAAGAACTCTGAATGATTACGCGGAGTCGAGCAAAAATGGCGACTAATAACTCCGAAGGCCAAGAATTCGATATTAATAACGAATTAAACGTAGAAGGACGGGAGAAGAGTACGACGCCCAGCGACGACGTCAGCGCGGGGGTATCAGAGATAAGTGCCGGGGGACAAATGTCCCAACCCGGCGAAATGAACTTGCAAATGTTATTTGAATTCCTGAAACAGCGTGATGAGAAGCTGACCGAGAAGTTAGAGCAACAAAAGAATGAAATTAAACAACAGACGCGAGATGATCTGAAAAAGATGCAGGAAGAACCGAGCGAGAAACAAGACAAGACGCGTGAAGAATTAAAACGGCACAACGAAGAACAGATTCGCCAAATAAAACTAGATTTACAGGATTACGCTAAGAAGTGGGAGGAGAAACTCAGCGATCTACAAAAGAAGAGTGAAAGTGGAATAAAATAGTTGAAAAATGAACTGAAGAAACAGGTAAGAGAGAATAAGGAAATGAGAGAGAACGACCGTCAAGAGTGGCAGGAAGCCATAAATAATACACAAAAGGTAGTCGAACAGGTCGATCAAAAGCTAGATCACCGTATCCAAGAGACGAATAATAGAAACGAGGAATGGAGAAGAGAAATGCAGAACAACATTACACAACAACAACAAGAGCAGGGAGAAGCCGTCAAGGTATTAAAACAGAAGATCGTTGAAGTGGACGACCGCCAGCGCACGGCAGAACAAAAGACCACAACGACGGAGAAGGAAAAGGACGTAATGATTGAGGAGTTGAAAAGCCACATTAATCACATTAAAAGTGGGCAAGAGAGACTGCAGCGACGAATAGCTGAAGCTGAGGTGGGACCGTCCACTAGAGCGAACGGAAACAATAATTGCGAACTCAAGTACAACGGAACAGACCGTTTTCCTATAGAGTTTCTAAAGGAATTATCCGAACATCAGCAAATGTACTACCCAGCACATAACGTGGAATGGGTAGAGAAACATCTGGAGGCCGATGCAGCAATATGGTGGCGCGTCGTACGTGACCAGATAAAGAATTTTGATGATTTTAAAGAAATATTTACACAAAAATATTGGGGCCCGGAGAAACAAGATGATGTCCGAAACAATCTGGAGTACGGTCGTTTTGACTGGAGGGGGAGTATGAGCGCTGTCCAATACATGGAGCGGCAACTCTTAGAGAGCCGACAGCTAACACCTCCACTCACGGACTACCAGCTAATTAGAAAAATAACGCGTCATTACGGGCGGGAATTAGAAATAGCATGTGTAACAAGAGATGTAAGGACGATACAGAACCTAGAATCGTTAATTTCGGAGTATGCCATGATCCGGCAGAAAAGCAATAGAGAGGATAGGTTTGTATGACAAATAGACAAGGTGAACGAAAGAGACACGAGAGGGGTGCCTCAAAGTCAACAAAACACCGCTGTAAACAAAGTTACTGAACAAAAACCGGCACACTGGCAGCATAGGAAAGGAGAAAGTGGAAACTACCGACAATTCCAAAATTTCGGTAACAAGCCGACCGTAAACACCATTGAATTGTGAACAATAGCGCCTCCACGTCAACCGGTAAGGGTGGCGAGGTAGTAGAAAAAAAAATTAAGTGGGTCACATGAAGTGATAGCCGTACGTAGACCCACACTACAACATTATGAGACCGATGTATTGTTACCTGACTTACGACAAGAGTTAATCCTGGATGAACAAACACAACTGGAAAGACGAATCTCTAAATGTCCAGAGACAGTGATAAAATTTAATGATGATGTCACTGTTAACGCCTTGATAGACACAGGAAATGCCATCAACGGTTTAGCAGAGGAGTGGTTTAACAGGAATAAACAACGCCTGCGTCCATACGAAGAACTCCGCATGAATAACACACTAATTGTTAGTGCAGTTGGCGGAAAGTCTAAATTAATCCGGAAGCAAATTATGTGTGAAATTTTTATTGATAATGTTAGGTTAGATTGTGTTTTCTTAGTGATACCAAATTTAATTAGGGACTGCATATTAGGTATTAGCTTTTTAAAAGAAGAGGGATGTGTGATCGATATGAAGAAGGGAACCGTCGAATTCGGAGGGAGGACTGGTGAACAGGAACTGCAATTACCAATCATACACATGGAACTAATAGAAGAAGACTTGGACGGGATCGTGAGAAGGATCAATGAGAAAGTCGACAGTGTGACATGTGAGGACGAAACAACGAGAGAGGAACTTAGAAGGATCTTGGTAAAGTGTAAGAATGTATTTCGGGAAAGTCCAGGACGGATGGATTGCTACGAACATGAATTCAGAGTGACTGATAAAACACTGTATTTCCAACGTGGGTGGCCAATCCCAATAGCGTATAAGGAAAAGGTGGACGCCGAAATCAGCAAAATGCTAAGGTATGGCGTGATTGAAAGATGCAGTAGTCCGTACGTCAACCAAATGTTTACCGTAATCAAGAAAGATGGGAATGTGGGATTGTGTTTGGATGCAAGGAGGATAAATAGCGTCACTGTTCCAGACTACGAAGGACCGACTCCGATTCAAGAAATCTTGGCGAGATGCAGTAATATGAAGTACTTGTCAACAATAGACCTAACGAGTAGCTTCTGGCAAGTTCCGCTGAAACAACAATGCCGAGATTACACCGCGTTTCTGTATGAAGGAAAATGTTACAGGTATACAGTGACTCCATTTGGGCTAAGTACCAGTTCCGCCGCCCTGACGAGAGGTTTGGACATGGCATTGACAGAGGGAGTGAAGGAGAATACGATCATTTACGTCGACGATTGTCTTTGCTATTCGACTAACGTACGAACACATTTGGAAAACATTGAAACATTACTTGAGAAACTATTAGCAGCCAACCTAACAATAAATTTGGAGAAATCGCAATTTTTCCGCAAGGAAATCGCATACCTAGGTTATCAGTTAACTACAAACGGTATACGAGCATCCGAGGAGAAGGTAGCGGCAATCAGGAAGTTCCCGACCCCGAAGAATCAGAAGCAATTAAAGGGATTCCTGGGACTTACGAATTTTTATAACAAATTTACGAACAAATATGCAAAAACCACACAACCTTTGTTAGGGTTACTTAAAAAGGGTAAGAAATTTAATTGGACGCCCAATCTTGACCGGTGTTTCCAGGAAGTCAAGGACCTGTTTATCGACACCATTATATTAAGTTTTTCACAAGTAAATAAGAGGTACTTCTTGCAGTGTGATGCGAGTAATTTCGCATATGGAGGCCAATTATACCAGCTGGATGACGACAGAAACATCTGCGTCGTAGCATATACCAGTAAGACTTTCAAAGGAGCAGAACGAAATTATTTTACAACGGAAAAGGAGCTGCTAAGCATAGTTAGGTGCTTGGAGAAATTCCGAATCTACGTTCTAGGACAGCCGTTGACTATAATAACGGACAATAAAGCGCTGATCTTTATGAGTAAGTGTCACTTGGACAACTCGAGGATCACACGCTGGATACTCAGTATTCAAAAATATAACTTCGATATAATACACTGCAAGGGGAAGGAGAATATCGTTGCCGACATCTTGAGTCGATACCCAGAAGATATGACGAGGGAAGATCCAGTCGACGACAATTTTGAATACCAAATGAACCATATAACAATCAAGATGAGTAAGGAGATGAACAAGATATTAAAGAACATCGAGACGTACCAGTCGGAAGACAAGAAATTACAACAGATAATGAATGATCTGACGACAGATGGTAGAAATGAGTTATGTAAATTTTATACGTGTATTAATGATAAATTGTATAGAAAAAGTAAGGGACGATGGAAGCTCTACGTACCGGAAAGCGTTACGGATAGACTCATCGGAGAAATACACGAAATGTACGGTCATGTTGGCAGTAAGAAATGCATAAAGTTATTGCAGGAGCATTTCACTTTCGACCAGATGACGAAGCGCGTACAGGGGTATGTGAAAACATGCGATAAGTGCCAAAGATGTAAAGACTCAAATAATCGTAACCTGTTTGGGGGTACAAAACCGATTATACCAACGAATAAAGGCGAATTGATTAGCGGCGACTTCTATGGACCTCTTCCAACCGTAGCAGCAGGAGTAAGGTATATTCTAGTCATTGTAGATAACTTCACCAAATACGTAAAACTATATACACTCAGAAGAGCAACGACAGTAGCTACGCTTCGTAGACTCCGACAATACGTAAATGAGTTTGAAAAACCGAGGGCGATACTTACAGACAACGGTACACAATTCACATCAAAACAGTGGATCAAAGGACTGGATGAGCTTGGGATCATACCTAAGTATACAGCAATAAGAAACCCACAGACAAACCTTGCCGAACGTGTAAATAGACAACTGGGAAACTTATTTAGAATATTCGTAGGGGACCAACACACGAAGTGGTCTAAATTCATAAATACTATAGAATGTTGTATCAACGAAGTCTACCATGATACAATAGAGGTTACGCCATATGAAGCGCGCCACGGAAGAAAGCCGAATCGCGTGTGGGAGAAATTCATAAAAGGAAACAACGAAACAAAGGAAGAGACAGTGGATAGCCACCAGATATTCGTAAGAATCAAACAAAAACGAGAGCGACACGCAAAACGTGTAAACGAAGCAAGCAAAGTGACAAAATTACTAATAGGAGACTTGGTATTAGTACGTACGCATTACCAATCCGATGCGATACAAAGGAGGATTGAAAAGTTTTGTGAATTGTACACAGGACCTTTTAGAATTAAGGATGTTGTAGGCGAATCTACGTATGTATTAGTTGATAGCTACGACGAAAATAAAACCCGTGGCAAGTTCAACGTGAGACAACTGAAACCGTATTACGTAAGAGAATAATAACTATGGCGAAGCACAGTATTAGCATACATACAAAGTGAAAGCGTTTGTTGAGAAGCGGGTGAGTAGGAAGTAGGGTTGACAACCGTGTGAGGTTGTAAATAAACAGAGAGGGAGATGTGAAGTAACAAAAGCTCAGCTGGCGAGGGTCGACAGTACCAACGGAACCCAACTCGTGGCTGATGTCAACAGGTAGATTTGTATTTATTAAGTATACTCTTCATATGAGGCATTGTTATAGTAAGACTATAAGTAAGGAAGAAATGGAAGATTAACAAATATATGTTCTAACCGATTATATGTATATGTACTTCATTATTAGGCAACGGAAAGACAAGTGATCAGAACGTCAAAATGACAGGGGGAGTGACCGACCTGGATGAAGAAGAATAACGGTAGTAGGCGCGAATGCAATCTACTAATTAATTCATTCAGAGTTGTCGAGGTGAAATTTTGAACTTGTAATAAAATTAGATAACAATAAAATGTCCGATTTTATGTGTTGTATAAATTTTAAATTAATTAATAGAGATGTTTGTTATACCATTTTAATGAAAATTAAAAGGTAAGATTTGAAGGACAAGTATAAGCAACTGAGTTGCGTGACAGAATTAAAATAACAGCAATAAATTGTTGGGATTAAATATTGTACTTAAGATTATATTCTAAGCGTAGAAAGAGCGGTTACAAAGTAAGTTAGTTTGAATTGTAGAATTATACACATTTGATTTAATCTGTTGTAAATAGTTATACGTGTATTTAACAAAATTAAGATTCAAATCACCAGATGGTAGGAATCACGATGAATATTTGTAATCCAAGTATATTATGTCTTAAAAATAATCATGAATCATTTTGAAAGTAGTAATATAAATTTTAGTAGTGTTCGTAAGTAACAAATTACAACAAATGTTTATATTGTATATAGGAAGTGATAGTGTGCAAGTAAAAGATAACTTATAGGCAAAACAATTACAATTTATTTCTTTGATATATGTATAGATAAATCTACGAACACACTAAAGCATATATTCATTCCACAACTATGGAAATATTCTTTGTAAATGGATTCGTATTTAGATTTGATAAGCAACAAATTAAACACTCAGGTAGGAACGAAAAAAAAGGGGGAAAACAGTTCGGGAGGACAGTAGGTCAGGCGGAAGGAAGATATAGGTCAACTATACTCGTTCCAATGGGAGACGGTCAACACACTAGGTGATAGTACGCAAGTAAGGGCGCAAATGTGGCTCTGTCGTTTCGCAAGATCTGCACGACATAACCATATTGGGGACACTATAATGTAATTATTATTTCGAGATTTATTTTTTGAAATTTTGAGTATTGCGAGAGAAGTACACCAGCAATTAGAGCCCGTCAAAAGTGACACATGTTAGCTTTGTTCGAGGGTGGGCGACGAAAAGGAACAAACCTTTCCTTTCCGTTTAAACGACGTAAAAACCATTAACGAACAATGAGCTGTACAGCACACGTTGCGACGAACTGGACCATGCGTGGGAACGCTTGACTCCACAATTATAACAAAGGAATGCTACCCTTACATCTGTCCAGTAACGAGAAAAATACATAGCCAACGGTAAGAGTTTTGTTCGAAACCATGTGTGCGACTTATAGTGAAACAATAGTTGGTGCACAGACAATGAAGCATGCGACGGAGTGACGCTAGCGGAGAACACAGATGTTATGCCACCCGTAGTTCATCGAAGGAAGTCGATAGTGTCTCAACAATAAGGGAATTTAACACGCTACACCAAAAGTAGCAGATGTGACTTCGGAAGCAAGGCCTTAGCACAGATTCCAAGAACAGGGCAACGGACGAAAAACAGCAACTCGTCGAGTCCACGTGGACTGCGTCAAACTCAAGATAAGAAAGCCAACCAGCCAATGAGGAACGAGAATTCCGAAGGGAACAACTGAAAGGGATGGTGCTGACAGAAGCCGGCGACCAGAGAGCAAATCCCGAGTAAGAACATCCCTCTCCAAACGGCGCTGGGTGGAGAAATCGCCAGAAATACAGACTGGAGACGAGAGGACACAGGGAGGTCCATGCAATAGTCCTATCAGAGATGATTTGGTGGGAAGTTGAAGCGATCATCGGAGTTACAAGAGTGGGAAGATCGAAAGGAATAAAAACTGAGTACGCAAGGGGACGCTCTCTCAGTTCATTCGAATTTTCTCTCAGTTCATTCGAATTTTTACTCAGTTCATAAAAACTTTGCGCAGTATTTCAGTTATGTCGGTACTTCATTAATTTCAGTGAGTCAAAGTTTTCTTCCAGTACATTGTTATTTTCAGTATCTCAATAACCCAGTAATTCGCAGTATTTCATTAGATACTATAAAGACTTTGTTCAGACTTAATGGAAGTGCGTGAATAAGACTTAGAACGCCAAAACGGAACGGTAGTGTTCGCGATGACGCGCGGATAACGAACTTTATAAACTATATGTAATACACTGTCATAAAGGTGATAATATTTAGCAGTGACATTCTTGAACCTTTACATAAAGTAGTGATACTACACTATTTCGTAATAAAGTCAAGTAATAGCAATGATTACAATTGCCTAATGAACTTGAAAGCAATCTAGGCGTTGCAGGAGAGTAAAACGCGCAAGATGAAAGACTATTAAGTGCGTAACGGTATCAAGCTGTTAATCGCGTCAATAGACTCAAGCGAATACGCATAGTCGACAGATTCTAAGTGCTATGCCGCAACTTACACTGTGGCAATCTCAAAACTCATAGCGAATGTCGCGGAGTGCGGACTAGTGTTCTCGAACGATGTACGTATAGAAATCGAAAGTGTCAATCACAAGTGCTATATGGATTAACATCAACCGTCAACGAAGGAACCCGCATGGATACACCATAGGAGCGATACATCACGACAGAACGAGTAACGTACAAAATTAATCTTTTATTATAATTATTAATTTACCAAAATACCACTGACCTGACACTTAGAACCAAACCACCTGAGAATTTTATAAACAAGAGTCAGATAGAATACGAATCCATAGATAGGGATCATTATGTTATAGAGTATTGCACATGTATTATTGTTGTTAGTGTATGTATATGTTTATTGTAACTACGTATGTGTTCTAATATGTCTGTTGCAGGAACATGATTTTAACTATGTCTATACTTAATATGTGTATTGTTAGTATATGAGTATTTCACGTATATAAATGTTTAATGTGTTTTGACGTAAAACCACTTAATGCAAATTATGAGCACACCGCATTGGTAGCTAGTAACGTCACTACGCACGAATAAGTGCCTATATTTGATTGTTCTTTTAATTATTTTAAACTTGTTCTTTCAATTATTTAAATGTGGTATAGAATTTTATTGTATTTTAGAAAGATTTGTAAGTGCTCTTATTATATGATTTATGTTATGATATGAATACGGATGAGATTCGATATTTTAATAAACGTATTTTAGAATGGATTCGTTCGTGTTATATTGATTTGTGTAAGACCTGACTCACAAGATAACTTCACACTAAATAGGACCTATAACTCATGATTCAATTTAATATAGTTTATCAATTACCATGCTTATAAATATACTCAGACTTGAAGCTTATTTGGCAGTTAAAGTCAAAATCAATTTCATGTTTAACCAGTTTGATTGTGGTTTACAAATTAAACAATAATTTAATTCATGTAATTAACTAAAGAAATATATTTAATTATCATTGTATATGACATCCAACTGTAGGGCCAAATAAAGTAGAGAAACACGACAGAGTCGTACAGATAGCATTTTCGTAAATACAGATGAAACAATATATAATTTTAGTAAATAAGTTATGCAATTAAATCAGCATCATTAATTACATCGTATATGGTGCCCAATGCGTGGCATAATAACATCGTACATGGCGCAACGACGTGGCGCGTAATTAAATGAAAGATATGCAAATTATATCACATTAATTCCCTATAATTAAAAGGAATGTCAATTAATTAATTTTGATTAATTAATTACATTGTATATGGCGCCCAACCTGATGGCAGGTTAATGGGGTTAATCCTTATTAATCGAGCTGGTTAAGTGCAGGCAGTGGTAAAATAGAGTAGCTAGTAGTTTGGTAAAGAATAATATAAGCACTAGCATAAGACAAATACTTGTAAAACCGAAAAGAACTCTGAATGATTACGCGGAGTCGAGCAAAAATGGCGACTAATAACTCCGAAGGCCAAGAATTCGATATTAATAACGAATTAAACGTAGAAGGACGGGAGAAGAGTACGACGCCCAGCGACGACGTCAGCGCGGGGGTATCAGAGATAAGTGCCGGGGGACAAATGTCCCAACCCGGCGAAATGAACTTGCAAATGTTATTTGAATTCCTGAAACAGCGTGATGAGAAGCTGACCGAGAAGTTAGAGCAACAAAAGAATGAAATTAAACAACAGACGCGAGATGATCTGAAAAAGATGCAGGAAGAACCGAGCGAGAAACAAGACAAGACGCGTGAAGAATTAAAACGGCACAACGAAGAACAGATTCGCCAAATAAAACTAGATTTACAGGATTACGCTAAGAAGTGGGAGGAGAAACTCAGCGATCTACAAAAGAAGAGTGAAAGTGGAATAAAATAGTTGAAAAATGAACTGAAGAAACAGGTAAGAGAGAATAAGGAAATGAGAGAGAACGACCGTCAAGAGTGGCAGGAAGCCATAAATAATACACAAAAGGTAGTCGAACAGGTCGATCAAAAGCTAGATCACCGTATCCAAGAGACGAATAATAGAAACGAGGAATGGAGAAGAGAAATGCAGAACAACATTACACAACAACAACAAGAGCAGGGAGAAGCCGTCAAGGTATTAAAACAGAAGATCGTTGAAGTGGACGACCGCCAGCGCACGGCAGAACAAAAGACCACAACGACGGAGAAGGAAAAGGACGTAATGATTGAGGAGTTGAAAAGCCACATTAATCACATTAAAAGTGGGCAAGAGAGACTGCAGCGACGAATAGCTGAAGCTGAGGTGGGACCGTCCACTAGAGCGAACGGAAACAATAATTGCGAACTCAAGTACAACGGAACAGACCGTTTTCCTATAGAGTTTCTAAAGGAATTATCCGAACATCAGCAAATGTACTACCCAGCACATAACGTGGAATGGGTAGAGAAACATCTGGAGGCCGATGCAGCAATATGGTGGCGCATCGTACGTGACCAGATAAAGAATTTTGATGATTTTAAAGAAATATTTACACAAAAATATTGGGGCCCGGAGAAACAAGATGATGTCCGAAACAATCTGGAGTACGGTCGTTTTGACTGGAGGGGGAGTATGAGCGCTGTCCAATACATGGAGCGGCAACTCTTAGAGAGCCGACAGCTAACACCTCCACTCACGGACTACCAGCTAATTAGAAAAATAACGCGTCATTACGGGCGGGAATTAGAAATAGCATGTGTAACAAGAGATGTAAGGACGATACAGAACCTAGAATCGTTAATTTCGGAGTATGCCATGATCCGGCAGAAAAGCAATAGAGAGGATAGGTTTGTATGACAAATAGACAAGGTGAACGAAAGAGACACGAGAGGGGTGCCTCAAAGTCAACAAAACACCGCTGTAAACAAAGTTACTGAACAAAAACCGGCACACTGGCAGCATAGGAAAGGAGAAAGTGGAAACTACCGACAATTCCAAAATTTCGGTAACAAGCCGACCGTAAACACCATTGAATTGTGAACAATAGCGCCTCCACGTCAACCGGTAAGGGTGGCGAGGTAGTAGAAAAAAAAATTAAGTGGGTCACATGAAGTGATAGCCGTACGTAGACCCACACTACAACATTATGAGACCGATGTATTGTTACCTGACTTACGACAAGAGTTAATCCTGGATGAACAAACACAACTGGAAAGACGAATCTCTAAATGTCCAGAGACAGTGATAAAATTTAATGATGATGTCACTGTTAACGCCTTGATAGACACAGGAAATGCCATCAACGGTTTAGCAGAGGAGTGGTTTAACAGGAATAAACAACGCCTGCGTCCATACGAAGAACTCCGCATGAATAACACACTAATTGTTAGTGCAGTTGGCGGAAAGTCTAAATTAATCCGGAAGCAAATTATGTGTGAAATTTTTATTGATAATGTTAGGTTAGATTGTGTTTTCTTAGTGATACCAAATTTAATTAGGGACTGCATATTAGGTATTAGCTTTTTAAAAGAAGAGGGATGTGTGATCGATATGAAGAAGGGAACCGTCGAATTCGGAGGGAGGACTGGTGAACAGGAACTGCAATTACCAATCATACACATGGAACTAATAGAAGAAGACTTGGACGGGATCGTGAGAAGGATCAATGAGAAAGTCGACAGTGTGACATGTGAGGACGAAACAACGAGAGAGGAACTTAGAAGGATCTTGGTAAAGTGTAAGAATGTATTTCGGGAAAGTCCAGGACGGATGGATTGCTACGAACATGAATTCAGAGTGACTGATAAAACACTGTATTTCCAACGTGGGTGGCCAATCCCAATAGCGTATAAGGAAAAGGTGGACGCCGAAATCAGCAAAATGCTAAGGTATGGCGTGATTGAAAGATGCAGTAGTCCGTACGTCAACCAAATGTTTACCGTAATCAAGAAAGATGGGAATGTGGGATTGTGTTTGGATGCAAGGAGGATAAATAGCGTCACTGTTCCAGACTACGAAGGACCGACTCCGATTCAAGAAATCTTGGCGAGATGCAGTAATATGAAGTACTTGTCAACAATAGACCTAACGAGTAGCTTCTGGCAAGTTCCGCTGAAACAACAATGCCGAGATTACACCGCGTTTCTGTATGAAGGAAAATGTTACAGGTATACAGTGACTCCATTTGGGCTAAGTACCAGTTCCGCCGCCCTGACGAGAGGTTTGGACATGGCATTGACAGAGGGAGTGAAGGAGAATACGATCATTTACGTCGACGATTGTCTTTGCTATTCGACTAACGTACGAACACATTTGGAAAACATTGAAACATTACTTGAGAAACTATTAGCAGCCAACCTAACAATAAATTTGGAGAAATCGCAATTTTTCCGCAAGGAAATCGCATACCTAGGTTATCAGTTAACTACAAACGGTATACGAGCATCCGAGGAGAAGGTAGCGGCAATCAGGAAGTTCCCGACCCCGAAGAATCAGAAGCAATTAAAGGGATTCCTGGGACTTACGAATTTTTATAACAAATTTACGAACAAATATGCAAAAACCACACAACCTTTGTTAGGGTTACTTAAAAAGGGTAAGAAATTTAATTGGACGCCCAATCTTGACCGGTGTTTCCAGGAAGTCAAGGACCTGTTTATCGACACCATTATATTAAGTTTTTCACAAGTAAATAAGAGGTACTTCTTGCAGTGTGATGCGAGTAATTTCGCATATGGAGGCCAATTATACCAGCTGGATGACGACAGAAACATCTGCGTCGTAGCATATACCAGTAAGACTTTCAAAGGAGCAGAACGAAATTATTTTACAACGGAAAAGGAGCTGCTAAGCATAGTTAGGTGCTTGGAGAAATTCCGAATCTACGTTCTAGGACAGCCGTTGACTATAATAACGGACAATAAAGCGCTGATCTTTATGAGTAAGTGTCACTTGGACAACTCGAGGATCACACGCTGGATACTCAGTATTCAAAAATATAACTTCGATATAATACACTGCAAGGGGAAGGAGAATATCGTTGCCGACATCTTGAGTCGATACCCAGAAGATATGACGAGGGAAGATCCAGTCGACGACAATTTTGAATACCAAATGAACCATATAACAATCAAGATGAGTAAGGAGATGAACAAGATATTAAAGAACATCGAGACGTACCAGTCGGAAGACAAGAAATTACAACAGATAATGAATGATCTGACGACAGATGGTAGAAATGAGTTATGTAAATTTTATACGTGTATTAATGATAAATTGTATAGAAAAAGTAAGGGACGATGGAAGCTCTACGTACCGGAAAGCGTTACGGATAGACTCATCGGAGAAATACACGAAATGTACGGTCATGTTGGCAGTAAGAAATGCATAAAGTTATTGCAGGAGCATTTCACTTTCGACCAGATGACGAAGCGCGTACAGGGGTATGTGAAAACATGCGATAAGTGCCAAAGATGTAAAGACTCAAATAATCGTAACCTGTTTGGGGGTACAAAACCGATTATACCAACGAATAAAGGCGAATTGATTAGCGGCGACTTCTATGGACCTCTTCCAACCGTAGCAGCAGGAGTAAGGTATATTCTAGTCATTGTAGATAACTTCACCAAATACGTAAAACTATATACACTCAGAAGAGCAACGACAGTAGCTACGCTTCGTAGACTCCGACAATACGTAAATGAGTTTGAAAAACCGAGGGCGATACTTACAGACAACGGTACACAATTCACATCAAAACAGTGGATCAAAGGACTGGATGAGCTTGGGATCATACCTAAGTATACAGCAATAAGAAACCCACAGACAAACCTTGCCGAACGTGTAAATAGACAACTGGGAAACTTATTTAGAATATTCGTAGGGGACCAACACACGAAGTGGTCTAAATTCATAAATACTATAGAATGTTGTATCAACGAAGTCTACCATGATACAATAGAGGTTACGCCATATGAAGCGCGCCACGGAAGAAAGCCGAATCGCGTGTGGGAGAAATTCATAAAAGGAAACAACGAAACAAAGGAAGAGACAGTGGATAGCCACCAGATATTCGTAAGAATCAAACAAAAACGAGAGCGACACGCAAAACGTGTAAACGAAGCAAGCAAAGTGACAAAATTACTAATAGGAGACTTGGTATTACGCATTACCAATCCGATGCGATACAAAGGAGGATTGAAAAGTTTTGTGAATTGTACACAGGACCTTTTAGAATTAAGGATGTTGTAGGCGAATCTACGTATGTATTAGTTGATAGCTACGACGAAAATAAAACCCGTGGCAAGTTCAACGTGAGACAACTGAAACCGTATTACGTAAGAGAATAATAACTATGGCGAAGCACAGTATTAGCATACATACAAAGTGAAAGCGTTTGTTGAGAAGCGGGTGAGTAGGAAGTAGGGTTGACAACCGTGTGAGGTTGTAAATAAACAGAGAGGGAGATGTGAAGTAACAAAAGCTCAGCTGGCGAGGGTCGACAGTACCAACGGAACCCAACTCGTGGCTGATGTCAACAGGTAGATTTGTATTTATTAAGTATACTCTTCATATGAGGCATTGTTATAGTAAGACTATAAGTAAGGAAGAAATGGAAGATTAACAAATATATGTTCTAACCGATTATATGTATATGTACTTCATTATTAGGCAACGGAAAGACAAGTGATCAGAACGTCAAAATGACAGGGGGAGTGACCGACCTGGATGAAGAAGAATAACGGTAGTAGGCGCGAATGCAATCTACTAATTAATTCATTCAGAGTTGTCGAGGTGAAATTTTGAACTTGTAATAAAATTAGATAACAATAAAATGTCCGATTTTATGTGTTGTATAAATTTTAAATTAATTAATAGAGATGTTTGTTATACCATTTTAATGAAAATTAAAAGGTAAGATTTGAAGGACAAGTATAAGCAACTGAGTTGCGTGACAGAATTAAAATAACAGCAATAAATTGTTGGGATTAAATATTGTACTTAAGATTATATTCTAAGCGTAGAAAGAGCGGTTACAAAGTAAGTTAGTTTGAATTGTAGAATTATACACATTTGATTTAATCTGTTGTAAATAGTTATACGTGTATTTAACAAAATTAAGATTCAAATCACCAGATGGTAGGAATCACGATGAATATTTGTAATCCAAGTATATTATGTCTTAAAAATAATCATGAATCATTTTGAAAGTAGTAATATAAATTTTAGTAGTGTTCGTAAGTAACAAATTACAACAAATGTTTATATTGTATATAGGAAGTGATAGTGTGCAAGTAAAAGATAACTTATAGGCAAAACAATTACAATTTATTTCTTTGATATATGTATAGATAAATCTACGAACACACTAAAGCATATATTCATTCCACAACTATGGAAATATTCTTTGTAAATGGATTCGTATTTAGATTTGATAAGCAACAAATTAAACACTCAGGTAGGAACGAAAAAAAAGGGGGAAAACAGTTCGGGAGGACAGTAGGTCAGGCGGAAGGAAGATATAGGTCAACTATACTCGTTCCAATGGGAGACGGTCAACACACTAGGTGATAGTACGCAAGTAAGGGCGCAAATGTGGCTCTGTCGTTTCGCAAGATCTGCACGACATAACCATATTGGGGACACTATAATGTAATTATTATTTCGAGATTTATTTTTTGAAATTTTGAGTATTGCGAGAGAAGTACACCAGCAATTAGAGCCCGTCAAAAGTGACACATGTTAGCTTTGTTCGAGGGTGGGCGACGAAAAGGAACAAACCTTTCCTTTCCGTTTAAACGACGTAAAAACCATTAACGAACAATGAGCTGTACAGCACACGTTGCGACGAACTGGACCATGCGTGGGAACGCTTGACTCCACAATTATAACAAAGGAATGCTACCCTTACATCTGTCCAGTAACGAGAAAAATACATAGCCAACGGTAAGAGTTTTGTTCGAAACCATGTGTGCGACTTATAGTGAAACAATAGTTGGTGCACAGACAATGAAGCATGCGACGGAGTGACGCTAGCGGAGAACACAGATGTTATGCCACCCGTAGTTCATCGAAGGAAGTCGATAGTGTCTCAACAATAAGGGAATTTAACACGCTACACCAAAAGTAGCAGATGTGACTTCGGAAGCAAGGCCTTAGCACAGATTCCAAGAACAGGGCAACGGGCGAAAAACAGCAACTCGTCGAGTCCACGTGGACTGCGTCAAACTCAAGATAAGAAAGCCAACCAGCCAATGAGGAACGAGAATTCCGAAGGGAACAACTGAAAGGGATGGTGCTGACAGAAGCCGGCGACCAGAGAGCAAATCCCGAGTAAGAACATCCCTCTCCAAACGGCGCTGGGTGGAGAAATCGCCAGAAATACAGACTGGAGACGAGAGGACACAGGGAGGTCCATGCAATAGTCCTATCAGAGATGATTTGGTGGGAAGTTGAAGCGATCATCGGAGTTACAAGAGTGGGAAGATCGAAAGGAATAAAAACTGAGTACGCAAGGGGACGCTCTCTCAGTTCATTCGAATTTTCTCTCAGTTCATTCGAATTTTTACTCAGTTCATAAAAACTTTGCGCAGTATTTCAGTTATGTCGGTACTTCATTAATTTCAGTGAGTCAAAGTTTTCTTCCAGTACATTGTTATTTTCAGTATCTCAATAACCCAGTAATTCGCAGTATTTCATTAGATACTATAAAGACTTTGTTCAGACTTAATGGAAGTGCGTGAATAAGACTTAGAACGCCAAAACGGAACGGTAGTGTTCGCGATGACGCGCGGATAACGAACTTTATAAACTATATGTAATACACTGTCATAAAGGTGATAATATTTAGCAGTGACATTCTTGAACCTTTACATAAAGTAGTGATACTACACTATTTCGTAATAAAGTCAAGTAATAGCAATGATTACAATTGCCTAATGAACTTGAAAGCAATCTAGGCGTTGCAGGAGAGTAAAACGCGCAAGATGAAAGACTATTAAGTGCGTAACGGTATCAAGCTGTTAATCGCGTCAATAGACTCAAGCGAATACGCATAGTCGACAGATTCTAAGTGCTATGCCGCAACTTACACTGTGGCAATCTCAAAACTCATAGCGAATGTCGCGGAGTGCGGACTAGTGTTCTCGAACGATGTACGTATAGAAATCGAAAGTGTCAATCACAAGTGCTATATGGATTAACATCAACCGTCAACGAAGGAACCCGCATGGATACACCATAGGAGCGATACATCACGACAGAACGAGTAACGTACAAAATTAATCTTTTATTATAATTATTAATTTACCAAAATACCACTGACCTGACACTTAGAACCAAACCACCTGAGAATTTTATAAACAAGAGTCAGATAGAATACGAATCCATAGATAGGGATCATTATGTTATAGAGTATTGCACATGTATTATTGTTGTTAGTGTATGTATATGTTTATTGTAACTACGTATGTGTTCTAATATGTCTGTTGCAGGAACATGATTTTAACTATGTCTATACTTAATATGTGTATTGTTAGTATATGAGTATTTCACGTATATAAATGTTTAATGTGTTTTGACGTAAAACCACTTAATGCAAATTATGAGCACACCGCATTGGTAGCTAGTAACGTCACTACGCACGAATAAGTGCCTATATTTGATTGTTCTTTTAATTATTTTAAACTTGTTCTTTCAATTATTTAAATGTGGTATAGAATTTTATTGTATTTTAGAAAGATTTGTAAGTGCTCTTATTATATGATTTATGTTATGATATGAATACGGATGAGATTCGATATATTTAATAAACGTATTTTAGAATGGATTCGTTCGTGTTATATTGATTTGTGTAAGACCTGACTCACAAGATAACTTCACACTAAATAGGACCTATAACTCATGATTCAATTTAATATAGTTTATCAATTACCATGCTTATAAATATACTCAGACTTGAAGCTTATTTGGCAGTTAAAGTCAAAATCAATTTCATGTTTAACAAGTTTGATTGTGGTTTACAAATTAAACAATAATTTAATTCATGTAATTAACTAAAGAAATATATTTAATTATCATTGTATATGACATCCAACTGTAGGGCCAAATAAAGTAGAGAAACACGACAGAGTCGTACAGATAGCATTTTCGTAAATACAGATGAAACAATATATAATTTTAGTAAATAAGTTATGCAATTAAATCAGCATCATTAATTACATCGTATATGGTGCCCAATGCGTGGCATAATAACATCGTACATGGCGCAACGACGTGGCGCGTAATTAAATGAAAGATATGCAAATTATATCACATTAATTCCCTATAATTAAAAGGAATGTCAATTAATTAATTTTGATTAATTAATTACATTGTATATGGCGCCCAACCTGATGGCAGGTTAATGGGGTTAATCCTTATTAATCGAGCTGGTTAAGTGCAGGCAGTGGTAAAATAGAGTAGGACGTCCTGGCTTCCTCCGGCAATCGAGCTGGGTACAGTTGTCAGGTTCTGGGCTTTGAAAGTAATTTGCTGTTGTATCTGTTCCATAGCAGAGGTTAAAAGTTTTACCCAGTCGCCAATTACCATACGATAAAATGGCCAAAACAAAAGTGCAATTATTAACCAGGAATATCGGAATTACGTATACACAAATACCTATGCAAACATAACGCCACATAATTCATATATAGAAAAATACGTAATGACCTTATAATACAGTTAGGAAGACAAGTTCCCTGCGACACAGTTCTGTCAGGTCGCAACATATAATACGCCTAGACATAGGCAACGAGTTCCACAGCTGTCAGAATTTTCGTTATTCCTATCTGCACTGAGATAGCTCACACATCTATAGCACAATACAAATTCCATTACACGACAACTGTGATAAAATAACAGCTGAATTTAACAGAATTTAAATATTTCTCTTATTTATTAATAACAGGAATATTGCATTTACACACGCTATAACGACATTTAACGACACAGACTATATGTTTAGAAAATTGAAAGAGGAGAAAGAGAAATGGGGTCTAAACATAAACACTACTAAAACAGAATATCTGAAAATAGGAGACATGCAAGAAGAAGACCCAGATCTGTAAATCCATAGAATCGGAAAGTGTAGCAAATTCAAATCTTTGGGAAGCATTATTTCAGAAGATGGAACAACAAAGAATTACATCAAAAATAGGATACAACAGGGAAAAAAGGCTATTCGTTTGCTAAACTCGTTACTTTGGTCGAACAAAATGAAACTTCAAACTAAACTGACAATCTACACAACTATTGTGGAGCTCATTTTAATTTATGGCTGCGAATGCTGGCAACTTTCAGATAAAGAAAAAAAGATGATAGAAACTGTGGAAATGGACTTCTTAAGAAGAGCGTGTAATATCTCTAGAATGAAACATGTTAGAAACGAAGATATAAGAAGGAAAACAGGGCGCATATTTACAACAGCAGAAAGAATAGAATCCAGACAGTTGCTATGGTATGGTCACATAATGAGGATGGAGGAGAAGCAATGGCCAAAGAAAGCATTGACTTACACACCGCAAAACAGGAGAAGAAAAGGAAGACTGACAACACAATGGAGAACAGGAATTAGGAAAAGCATGAGAGATCGAGCTATTGAAGACGATGCCTGGTAAGATTGGGAGAAATGGGGATCTAAATGGGGGATGCGGCATAGACTGTAGGACCCCCGCTAATAATAATAATAAATATATTACATTTAATCTTTGAGCTAACTTAGGGAATGTACCAGATTAAACAATATAGGAGAGGAAGACGTCCTTCGTTGTTACGTCTTTCTTATTCTTGTAAGTCTCACATTATTTCTTCCTAAGTCTTCGGTAGCGGAGATGTCCTGCATTGGATCTGTTGCCTCATTAGAATAGCATACTAAAATTTTGTGGCATTTTCTAGTGTTTAGTTTAATCAATTCTTTTACGTACGAACATTACAGTTGGTACGAAGAGTTTGGGTTTGATACACGCCACGAAGCCTTAACTATTTCTCTGAGCACACTGGACTGGAAGCCTTGAACTGTACTAGTTGCTGAGTAGCTTGCACATACACATAGTTTAGTAAATAAATGTAGCCAAATAGGAAGTATAACAGGTTTATGAAGGAGTTTTTGTATTCTGATGCTGGAACAAATCTTTGCTTCCATATCCTAAATCTTCTTCTAACAAGTTTTATTTAAATTCGGTATAATAATATCGTCTTAAAAGGAATGATGTCTGTAACATTCAAAAATATATATTAAAACATTACTTTAAAGAGAAAATTTATGTTTTCTGTCAATTTAAAAATAATATATATTTTTGTAATAAAGCGATGAATCATCAGCAATAGCACAAATAGTATAATAGTGCGAAGGCTGTTAAGCGATCTTCAAATTCAACTTTTTTTAATCAATCCTGCTTTTTCCCAACAATAGGACAGAAAAAAAGTTAGAACAAAAGTTAACAAAAATAACGCAATGAAAATGTAATAAAATACATTTCCTGTAAAGATAATAAAAAATATGGCTGAAGTAGGAAGAAACTTGGATTAACCGTGACAAATATCGAAAGGTACAAGACTGCCTGAAACATAATTATGCAAAAAAAGAACAAGAAGAATCTCTAGATACTAATAATTTTAACCAAAACTATATAAATATATTTGAATATAACATAAAATACATATTTATATTGCAATGAGTAGAATATATATATAAAATATTACCGGGACTCAAAGCATATGATACCATGTTTAAATGAAAATTTGTATAAAAGACCGCAGGTTTGGACACTGTATGTTAGTCGATAAGAGACACGCTCAAATTGTTAGTTTAAAATATTTTTAGACAGTAAGAAAAGACTGTTAGTGTTGTGAAATGGTGTGAAAAGATGCGTAGGCATGTGGTGAGTGCGCGTGTGCGAGAATATTTAATTATTTTACGGAATAATAATAAAAACATATTAAGTTGAATAACTTTTGTTCTATGTGGAATTTTGAAATGGGACTTGTACCAGAATGCGCCTAATGAAAAGACCTATCAAATGTCAGTAATTGTTAGTAAATTAGAGAACCGAATATATGAGTTTTTAAAAAAGAAAGTTTTATGTCCCATAGAATTTGTCGTAAATTTATACTGATTTTATACAGGCCGCAAATTGCTTTCAGACAGTCTAATGCAATTATAGTTTCATCTTTACCACAGAAGCAGGGAAGGGTTACGAATTAATCAATCAGCGTATGAGAATTAGGGTAAATTTTCATTTGAATTCTAATTTCTCGTTGAACAGTTAGTCTCTCTGTAAAATATGAAACGTGTGGACGTGTTGTACTAGTTCAGACGCACGGTTTTCTATTCGTTACGAACACATATTAAAAATTTTGCTAGCTACTGCTCAATCGTAAATTTTTAAAAAAAGTGCTAATTCGGGAAATTATAAGATTTCCGCAGACGTATAATCCGTTGACTGGATTTATGTAATTGTTTTAACGCGAGAACGACCCAAAACGCGGGACACCAGCAAGAACTCACATTGGTATCCAGATCGAATCAACACATCTTATCCAGATTGAACAACCCACACCAGTATCCAGATTGAAGCAATCCACACCTGTTTTTAGTTTGAACCAGCAAGAACTCACATTGGTATCCAGATCGAATCAACACATCTTATCCAGATTGAACAACCCACATCAGTATCCAGACTGGATCATTAACATCTCGGCGACCTACATTCTTCATAAAAGTCGATTTTATGTTTTGTATATAAACTCTAATAAAACGCATTAAGTAAAGAGAGTAGAATAAGTAATAAATTTAAATTTAGTAACGGCAACAGACAAAAGAACTTTAAAATTAGATTTATTTTAATTAGATTATAATATAAAAGATAAGATTTTATTTTAATTTATATTCAGGTCAACAGAAACAGAGTAATTAGTTTTTTACTTTTCACGTAAACTATATAAATTTAAAGTAGTGTCATTTGTAGTAAATCGTTAATAAATCCGACAGCATTCAAATAGCCTACACGGTTTAGCGACTACTTATTGTATGCGACACCTGTATATCGCAATATATAATTATTAAGATCATATTTTTCTTAAATCAATAAAAACATTGCCAAACTTAAGTTATTTTCTTGAAAATAATTTAAAATTTGAAAGAGAATTTTAACCCTTTCTTCCTTCTTTCAAAGAAGATAAGTCCCGGTCTTCACAATAAAAGCATTCAATCAATGCAGTTTCTTCTTTCTCTTATAGTACAGTCGTTACGATAGGAAGACGATACACTAGGAAGAACCGAAGTTTCTTTAGATTATATTTTTTTTAATGAACTTTTTTGTCTTCATTTCTGTAAATTCTACTAACATGTAATATGAAAACGTTTGGTTGGCTGCGAAAAGTACCACAGAACAACAAGTCTGATACCGCTGGTGAACTATATCTAAATTGCGGGCAGCCACTATTTTGACATCACTGTTGTGCATCCTATAAAATCTGGATGGCGGCGAGTTTGAGATCATTGTTCTGCTTCGCCGCGAGTTTGAGATAGATATGTACTATGCCGCGTGTTTGATACCGTTGATGTACTACAAAAAAAATCATGAAAGTCCGCGAGTTTGAGACTGCTAGTGTTATATAAAATTGCTATTAGGTTCGCTAGTTACAGTGACTGTTTAAGAGACTTGCTGAATTGGAAACGTTCACTGATTTCCATTGTTTTCGCCACAATTACGTCAGATAATTAACGCGTTTAAATCGGTTTGTCATGTTTGTATAGTGTCACAGAAAAAAGAATTTTCTCCTATTTGTTGTTAAGGAAAATGAAAGCAAAACAGTGTCAACGTCGCCGTTCGCATCCATTGTAGTCAATGCTATGCAAATCGCCCGTGCAAATTCACTGCCACGCTGAACTGTTCAGTTCTAGGCTTTTCAAATCAAAATTTTACAGCCGGATTTATTCAGAGGTATAGCTCTATTTGCTTTCCGGTCAGTTCAGAAGTCAATTAGAGGTCATAGTGGCGAAACACAGAGTTCCGCCAGTGAGCCAACTTGAAAATCAATTAAAGTGAATTATGTCAGCACATGGAGCCAATACATCTATTTTTGGTGTCTATTAAAATGTGACTGCCCAGTACAGTACCAAATAATCGTTTTTATGCTCTATTTTATATCAAATAACTCGGTCTACAATCTCAATTAAATTAACCTCAATTAAACAGTAACTTAGTAAAGGGAATGAATTGCCCAATTAATCATTACGAGCTGATACAAATTTCGGTGATACATATGCCCTAATTACCGGTAACTCTACCTGACCATAAAGTATTTAAAAGCCTACACTCATGGAGCATGTTAATGACAAATCATAGTAGACGTACCATACATATATTTTTTTAACTATTTCTTTTTTAGTGTACCAGATTTAGTAAAACTCTCCCTCTAACTCACTTCACTCCTCCTACTGTCTCCTCTTCTGACGTTTTCTCTAACATCAGGACAATAAAGGACATATCCGTTCCCCTTCCCCTGTAGGCTACATCTGCAATCTAGACTCTTTTGAACTTGAACTCTCTTTACATATTAAATTATAAAGATCCACCATTTGCTCCAGAATACAATAATAATTTGTACTGTATTAAAAACATCAAGTAACCCACAATAATAATCTGATATATTATGTAAAAACAGGAAAATATTAAAAGACATAAGTGCAGTTAATTAATTTCAAACGAAACGGCTGTATGAAAGAAAGTTTCGACTTTAACTTACAAATTAAACGTACTATGAATTCAACGTACTATAATTAAACGTACTATTATCAGCTCACAGAATTAAAAGCGTATTAAGAAAAAAAGATTGATGGATAATTTCATTTCTAGTATTTTCAAAAACAAGACAACTGTAGATGCGCCTCCATGTTAACATATCACTAGAATCCAACAACTGTAAGTTATATTCGAGCCATCAATGCGAAATGCTGCTACACTATGATTAGATACTTGCAGTGGCTAAATCATTCATAATCTGTTACGCTGAATATGCCTATACCACACATCAGCAATTTCTTCACTTAGGCGTTTCTACTAATTAATATCGCTTGCGCCCAGAGAACGTTTCTAATTTTCAAGCTGTATCTTCTAATTTTTCCAAAGCGTTGAATTTTGGACAGTTTCTTTCGTGATAACGTGGGCTACGTTTATCTAGACATAAAAACGTTATGTAGGCCTATCCCATCGGTACACAGGTTTCACACATCTTCCAATTCAAATATAGGCCCACATGATACAGTGGAGACGGCTTACCGTCGTCAATAAGATCTGAACCATACAATAGAAACATTTCTTATCTTAAATGAACGGAAGTTTTCACGTCCGGTGTTTACATTATTACGATTTTCCGGTTTCAGCAATAGTATCAACTCAAAAATTCCCCACCTGGTGAAAAATGGTAGCCAAAAAATCACATAATTAATTTCACATAAGACAGCGACAATTTCAGTTGACTGTAGCTATCTCAAATGCAATTTTAGTTAAGTTAAAATTGTACAAATTAAATTAGATAAAATTCATTCTATTTAACAAATAAATTGTTTGTTAATGCGTTAAGGAAAATAATACACAACAAATTGTAGTTTTTCTTAGTTCCCCGCCTAAAGATGTTGGTAGGAATAGGTGGTCAGCGCTTTATCTAGCTTTGCAGCAGTTGGTGATTAGCGGACATATTAAGGTTGGAAACAACTGTTTGGTACTTTATATTAATTTCCTACGTTTTGTTTTTTAATATAATATAGTACAAAGCTTTGAACGAGAATAGCGGAAGTAGTTTGTTATTTTACATAATAACCGGAAGTGTGTTGTCCACACAATACTTCGATAATTCAGTCTACACATTTTATGTTCTGGCGTTAACTTTTTTATTAAAATCTTTACAAACAGGATTTTTAAGTTCAACAGAGCTCACAGTTTACTGTTCGTTCCTCTACGGCTACTTATAAGATAATAAACATAGGTAATGAAGAATGAATATTGAACGAGGTCGAATTGGTATGGTTACTCTGTGTAAAATCGCAATTATGATTCTCATTCGAAATCAAATATAATTTTAACTGAGTTGCTAAGACTTTCGCGGCCGGGGACAACAAAGTTTGAAACATTCGTTGCCGATCTGTTACGCCGTGTTTGTGTTTACAAACGGTTCGGCCCCACAATCGGAGGCCCTCATCAGCCGAGAGCGTCCCAATAATTTCCAATTCTGACGTTGGTGGAACCGAAACGTCTGTAAACACAAACAACAGACCACGGCCTAACAGCTCGGTAAATAATCTTCCCATAATATGAATTCGTTACAACAATACACGTTCCACTTCGTCTGAACATTTTAGTGTTTACTAGTAGAATCTTTTACGATAGTAAAACTTTTACTTTCACACTGCCGAATGATTTACTATCTACATTTCTTTAGCGCATAGGTAAAGATATACGAGAACACGACAGAAATCCACTAAATATGATCCATTCTCGTTTGAGCATGTTGCAAATAATGTGCGACGAAGTATATTTTAAGAAATTTATGAACGTTGTTGTTTACCGTTGTAATGACCCTATGACATGATATACTTGTCCTTGAGTTTTAAAAGTAGACAAAAAATTTAAGGTAAATTTATTAATAAATTTACACTCCTGGAAAGATACAGCAGGACAGTACAAAGAAAATCATTTTAGATGATTTTTATTTATGTACAATCTGCCATATGTTACAGAATTTTTGCACAATTAAAAAGCACGTTCCTACGTTACAATCTTTATACGAATGCACCTAGATTTCAACACGCTAATGTAGATGAAAAACACCTTATGAATTGTTGATCCTTGTCGAATTCGAAAGCGGATTCTAATTTGAAGGTTTACGTTGGGACCACCATACATTTGCAAATAGGACAAATCGTATTATTAAGGTTGAATGCTACTAACATGTGTTTAATTACCGTTGTCCAGGTCTTTTAAAAAAAAGCGGCTTCTTATTTTTCAGAGAGCTATATTTGGTTAAGCAAAAAAATCTGACATATGTACTACAAAGACTCCTGAAAAATAACGAAGTCGTTACTTACTTATTTAGGACTTACTTAACAGATTGGTTTCTTCTTCTTCTTCTTCTTCTTCTTCTTCTTCTTCTTCTTCTTCTTCTTCTTCTTCTTCTTCTTCTACTCCTTCTCCTCCTCCTCCTCCTCCTTCTTCTTCTTCTTCTTCTTCTTCTTTTCTTCTTCTTTTCTTCTTCTTTTCTTCTTCTTCTTTTATTCTTCTGTTTGTATTATTATTATTATACTCTTCTCTCCTTCGGTTTCTTCTTTTCCTTTCGGATTTCGAGAATAGTCTTGCCGACATATTCCAACATCAGCTCCATCTTTACAGTAGATACTGCAAGTCCGGTTTTCCATGTGGTATATATTTTCGCATCATTTTTATCATCCTTCTGTCTCCATTCTTTCTATATGCTCTAAGTAGTTACGTCTGTGATTTCTGCTCTTCACTAAGAATATTTTTTTCTTGTAGTTTGTTCTTTAAAGATTCAGTTCATTCAAGTTCCATTAGGTTTTTTTATGTCGCAAAACTAAATTAAGGGTTTCCTCTTACAAAATTTAAAATTTCTTCCCTGCATGTATTGCATGTTATTCTCACATTGAACCCAGTTTTCAGAGCAAGCTAATAGTTACCAATCAACGTGTCGGTCATATAAAATATTAGGCCTACGTTTCTAATGGCGCCCTTTCTTTCTTATTGTAGGTGAGAGTACACGTTTTTCTCCCTGCGTGCTATAAAATCATAAAACTAAGGACACGACTTTTACTTGTTTGAGTGGTGCTGTCCTTAAGTGAAGCCACGTGTGAAGCTTTATTCACAACATTTATTGAAGTTTTGGTTATGCAACCAGTGGCGTAAGCAATGAGGCATATAATTCCTGTGTCCACTATAAAGGTTTACAAGTAATTTACTTGTTAATAGCCGAGAAAGAGAGAGAGAGAGAGAGAGAGAGAGAGAGAGAGAGAGAGACCGAGAGAGAGAGAGAGAGAGAGAGAGAGAGAGAGAGAGAGCATGTAGTTTTGTATTCTTTTTGTCGAAAATAAACGTAGAGGATCCTCTACGGACAATTATATTTTAGAGGATCGTGAGCTGTAATAGATAATTTAAGATTTATACTTTCCAACATCTTTTAATAATACGTAATACCATTAATTTTAACGTATGTTAGAGAAACTCGTGTAATCTTCAATATGGAACTACAATTAAAATAAGATTGTATATGGGATAATATGAAAAATACGATAGTGATAATAATTAATTAGCGATAATACGCTAATGGTAATAAGATAGTGATAATAATATAAATGTGTGTGTGTGGGGAGGAGCACGCGTGCGTGTGTTTGTACATATGTATTATATTAAATATCAATACAGAAATGCTCAGAAATGCATTTAATTAATACAAAGATATATGACTGTGGAATCATAAAGAAACACTCGTGAATAAAGAAAGACCAAATAAACGCTCTTGGATCAGTTGAGTGTAGAAATTTATATTTAATCAAACAGAGATTTAAAATAGACAGTAACCAGGTTGATAATAGTATTTTGGAGCAGTTAACACATTTTAATTGTTTGGGATGTGATGGGCAATCTCGATCTGCGCATCATTTTTATGGCCGGCGAAAGTTTCGAAAAAGGGTCTAATAATCTTTAGCATGATCTGCGCCTCCTACATAGCAGGTAGCTGAAATATTTGTTTCTGACCATCGAGGGAGTTCAACAACCTCCTTGTTTCACAACTATGCACCTCTTTGTAATTCGCATTTCAAGAATTAGTGGCAACAAGGTAAACCCACAAAACTGGTTAAATACCTGAAATTTAAGGGAAAGTTTACAATTTTAGCAGTCACTGTTGAGTTGACATTCGGCCATTGTGTATCAAGTTCCTGTAGCGAACGATGACTTCCTCGTTGAAAATGCGTTAAGTCAGCGAGGAAATAATCTAATAGTTCATAAAAATTTCAAATTTATAAAAGTGTTTACAGTGAAAGGAAGCGAGGAAGACTGTTGCAGGTGTACAAACAAGAAGTGCAAGGCGAGACTGTATACTTTGGAAGATGGGAAGATTATTTCAAAACGAGTTAACAAGCATAATCATGATCCTTTGCCGGTGAGTGTAATTAACAGACAAGCCATATCTAATTCCATTAAAAGAAAGTTTGACAGTATACACGAAAGACCGTCAAAACTCATACGGTCAGAGATAAATAAAAAAGTAAACCGCTTGTGGCGCACATCATGCTGAATAGCGGGGTCACCGTCTCTGTTGAGGCGCAGATCGAGTGAACCGGATGTGATATCTCGTATAGGAAGAACAACGACATCGAGAGAAAGTTAAATAAATTTAGTTATACCTGTGGAACAATAAGACGACTATTGAGGGAGACACAGCTAAAGTTCTATAAGGTCATGGCTGTGCCGACTTTAATGTATGGATGTGAAACATGGACTCTCCTGCAAAAAGATATTTCAAAAACACAGGCCTCGGAAATGAAGATTACAAACTGGAGTTAAGGGATGCAGTTTCGGAGATCGTCTACGAAACGACGACTTTAGGAAATACCTGAAGTTACAGTTTGTTCTGGATAGAATAAATAAATACAGATAGAATTATAAATCTCAGGTGGCACGCATGGCAGACACGCGTATTCCTAAACAAGCGTTTGAATGTACGCCAGTGAGAACGAGAGATGGTGGAAAACCCTGGAAAAAATGGTCGGAGACTCTGTGAAGTCGGAACGGGGCGAACCATGTAGTGAAGAAGTAACCAGTAGGCTACATCAGCACTTCGGTATAAGGCTACCCACGAATGTCTGGACTGAGACGGCAACAAAAAGATTAACTGTAATTACATTAGTGACGCCGTAATAGATTTTGTAAGTACGTACTGATGTACTTTGTTCTTTAATTAGAATTTTGTACATTTAAAGTAACAATTAATCTACAGTGCTCACAGCGCTCTCACTAATACGCTTCTTTTGTGTAATAATATTAATAGACGATTGGTTAGTGAAGTTGGAGTAATGCAAATGATGTGCATCTCATTAGCAACTGTATTCCTGAACAAACCAGTGCAGCGTATTGAAAGAAACAAATTAACTAGTAGCTTGTCATCTGTTGGTAACACCTAATAAAATACGACACGATTTTTGAAAAGCCTTAAACAACTTGACTCGATATTAAAAGCCGATCAGTGCAGTGTGTCGTTACTTTTAAACGTTGTAGTGCACTTCCCTAAGTTAATCGTTAGTAAAACTTTGTGTAGGCATATATTTTTTTAGAATGATCAAAGCATTTGCAAATCAATATCAGATAATTCTGAAAGAAAATATATTCCCCCGACAATGGTTTGTACAAAAAGGCTTAATGTAGTATTCATATTGTCCTATTTTACTGGTCTTGAACAATCTATACGAATTAAACTTTTTCATAAGTGGATTATAATAAATCTGTTTAGTTTCTTCCCCTATCGAGGCTACACAAGCTTTAGCTTCTTACTTGTAGTTTTAAATTTAACACTGATCTTCCGCCAAGTGCCTTGTCTGCACTGTTTTAGTTCCACATCACTCCAAAATTTTGTAGGATTCAACAAACTATTTTACGAACATTATTACTCATCTGACTCGGGTTGTAAAACTTACTTTAAACAACGAATAAGTGAATTCACCATGTTAATTTGGCTTTAGGTAAATGATAAGGCAGGCAGAATTAGTTTCCATGATTCAAATCAACGTCAGTTAGCTTCTTGTGCAGATCATTGGAGCTGGTGCCTGGTGAAGTGACATGATAGATAGACAGATAGATAGAAGATTATTCTGTTATAGATGCATATAGAAACAGTGTTATTTACAAAAGTTATTTCCTCAAACAAAACACGGCCACACCACGATCGTTAACACAATGAAGGCTCAACGTTTCACCTATCCAAGTATCCAATGAACGCTTCCTTATATCCTTTATTCATAATTTTTTAACTAATGTAGGAAAAACTAGTTTACACTGGACCTATTTTGAAGTATCTGAAGACGTTCAAAAGTCATCATACCCTTATTATTGCATTTTATAAAGTGTGAAACCGTTTGAGCGTATAACGCACGAGTATAACGCACTGCGTACTTCTCCTCCAATTTATTAACTTTATCCTTAGTGAGGTCTGAATTAGATTTTCCGCACGAAGTCCATGTAGAAAGCTGATAATCATAAATTAATATTTTCCGGAGTTAATCCGGAGACAACACATTCTTTGATAATTTGCAAAAGCATGGCGGCTATTCAGCACACAGGAAATGTAGACTTGTTTCCCGACAGGTACCGCCAAAAACCCAGTGTTTCAGATATATTCTTCTTGCACTTAATAGTCTCTATTGTATTCAGATGACTCAAGTTATAATTAACAGTAACTCAATAAAGTAAGGTAACTCTGTAAGGTCATCATCTTCACAACACGGCATAGGCAAGGTGCTGCCTGTTCCGCCTTCAAAGATCCTCCAGCCATCTCTACCCACACACCTGTGTCCTACAGGTATGTACTTACAGACTTGTTTGGCTAGTTTGGATCTGACATTCTTTCTAAGCCTTCCTTCAACCGTTGTTTGTACTCTTTTAATTCTTCTTCTATAGCCTCATTCTTCATACGGTAAGGTTTAGAACACTTTTTAACTTCTCTTAGGAACACCATTTCCAAGGCCTGTATTCTGCTGTCTAGTTACAGTCCATAACTGTATGCTGTATGGTTATTGTCCATAATTCACACCCAAAGGACAGTACAGGGACTCTGTAAGGTGATTTGTAAAAAGATAACTCAATTTTTTTAGGTATTAATAAACATTAATAATGTTTAAACGCAATATAACATTAGTTACTCTTAGAAAATGACAGCGTAGGAAATATTTTAAGAATGTTATCGCATTTCAGAAAGGCGCGATACAAAATAGTAACATTTATTATCACGAAATTTATTATAAAACTCAAAATTCGTTTACGTTTATTTTTTTATACAGAAAAGATACACTACACGCCAACCTTTACAGCTTCTTTGATGAAACATATTCGTTGGTAATTCTTTTCAAAAAAAGGTCTGATAATGAATATAACAGCACAATTGAGTGAACGAAACCGAGATTATTGCCTCCATTGATCACCATATTACACATTTACGCTCCATTTCACATTAACACAAGACTAGCAAGTCATTAAATTTCATCATTTATTCTTGAGTTGTCGGTTTAACGATTCGTTGAGTTTTGTAAATTGTATAAAACAAGACTTGACATCAAAAGACATTTTTTTAAAGATTATGTCATCAATAACTTGCAAATATTAGTCTTTGATACACATCCACGTTTTACAAATGATACCTTGCCTGTGGCCTTCCAGCTTTCCATCTAGCTGGTGAAGCATCACACTAGATTTGTGTTAGCTGACTTCTGCTCTAACATGGTCCACCAATATTTTCTGTCTGCCTTGATTTTGACAAACACAGAGATAACCTATAATTCTGTGTAACTTCGCTTACAAAACCCCGTCGATTGCCGCTCTTTAGCGAGAAGGAGGAACGTACATCATCGTTCCTAAGAAGCATCATTTCTGGCGACTGAATCTTCCTTAGGTATCATGTTTAAGATAATAACATAGAAATAGCGGGATTATGTACAGAACATAGAAACGTTATTCTGTTGTTAAAAATGTTCTTTAAAAATCGGTCAAAAACAAAGAACGGATAGACGTCCAAAACGATTTAGAAAAAATAATATAAACGCAGAAGAAGCAATTGAAAGAGAAGTCTTTCGGGCTAAAGTGTTAAAAATGGAAGGAGTCCAGGGTAGGAGAGAGAAAAACGCAGGCTCAACTCAAGACGGGAGAAGAGACACAGTGGAAAGATGAAACAATATTGGAAAAAAAGAAAAGAATAAAGAATTGAAATTGGCATATGGTCCTTAGATGGCCGATACAAAAAAAAAGAACGGATAGACAGTATGTTGACGAAAAAGTTTTTAATGTGATACAGTTGAAAAAAAATGTTGGTCCAAGGTATATTAGTAATCAGTCATGTAACAAATATACTGTTGCAAGAAGATGACGCTGAAACCACAGTTGGACAACGCGGAAGGATGGTTCAACCGGCGCGGCGTAGAGTAATGATCAGAACAGAAACTATGTATGTAACGTTCTCCACTGTTTCCCAGTTTTCAGTCTCAGTCTTTTTCGTCCGTCCCATAAGTTATCCCATATACTCACCTATACCTTCTTTCTAGCTTTTCCTTGGTCTATCTGATCTCCTTCTGACTTTCGGTTGGGAATCCAAGACTTGTTTTGGAATTTTCTTGTTGATCATTCTTTGTGTATTCATATCAAATTAATCGATTATTTCTAAAAATTATCTGCAATCTAATACACAACTTCCACTATGTTTCTCATCTGCTTGTTTGTTATCCATTCCCGTCTGGTCCTTCCAGCTCTTCGTCTCCAAAAATCTACTTTGGTTGTTCTTAATGGTTTTTCTACCTTATGTTAATTTTCTTTTTAGTTTGTTTTTCAATACTCATAATTCGAACTCGAGCTTTTTTTTACTTTTATTATGTCTCCTAATTTTTTCATTTTTTCTTTGTGATATTTCATCACACATAATAATGATAACTGGACGATAGCTTACTTTCCTACGATGAATACGGTAAGGACAGAACTAAAGTAGCACTCTACCTTCTGCTTTACGCACTACTGCACGTATTTAGTGAACCCAGTCTATTAGACACATGTCAGTGTATAGTTGATTCTTCTATTACAATTGGTTGGAATGTAAAGGTGGAACGGACTATCTCAGACTGTCGCAGTCGCAGACGACTTTGCGCAACGAAACTTTCTGTTTAAGAAAAAACTCGCTTTTCGGTTCGCATGACTGACTGTCGTTTGCTGAGTGTAACACATACGCTGCCGCTCGCATAAATAACACTTGTAACAGAATACTGTGCGAATGTACATACTGTTAGCTTAATCAATTCTTAAGCTAACTGTATTCAACGAATGTATAATTTTTTAATGCAAATTTCTCAGTTTAAACCCAAACATAAATTATAAATTAAACCGTGACCGTGATGTAATACGATGAGTCACCATCCATGGTAAATCACGATTATCGACTTCTTCGTTACTCCCACACAATTATTTTAGTATTTTAAAATTAATGAGTACCGCGTTTCTCAAGTCTCGCCTCCAAATCCGTAACACGTTTATAATACCATCACAGTTTCCATTTTTCACTTACGTCACAGTTATGCAGAACTCGCTTGGGGTGTTTTCACTCGTGAACTTTCGTGATCGTTATGCATAATAACAACACTTTTTTCGGTTGACAGTCGCTTTTTATTGATATCGTTATTATTAAATACCAACGTTTCGGCTACTCTTGATATGTCTCCTCAGTTGTAAGACTGCGATTCTTCTCAGCTCTCCTACTGAGGTTGCCAAGCCACAGAATCGACGAAACTATTGGATTTAGTAACAATAATATCAATAAAACGCGGTTGTCAACCAGAAACAACTGTTGCTATTGTAATATGGCTCAATTACGTATTCAATTATTGTTTCGTAACTGTTTAAAGCCAGCGAGTAGTCTGCAGGAAACTAGTACTGAGTATACATTTGTTTTTTTTTTTGGGGGGGTGCCTTACTTCTGTTCTCGCCGACAGATTTTCCACTAAAACGCTTCCTATAATCTGCCTCTACAACTATGAGACAATTTTCTTCAGTTACTGTAACCAGTGGACTACGACAAGCTAAAGGATATGACAAACTAGTCCAATTGCATTTTAGCCTAAACAAAATCCACTGCCCACAATGACGTAACTTCAGGAAGCTTGTCGAACACTTGCCAATTTTGGCCATTGACAGTGTAGTTATGTAATGAGCTTTGGTTATTTACACATGTATTACCTACATACATACTGTTACAACGGTCTACTCGATCGTCGTAGGTACAGTGGAAACAAAATAATTACAAGACACCAATCAAGTCACTAATCACACCTTTAATTGTTATAGTAAAACAGTTCGTAATTAACAACACAGTGTCTACAACAAATCAAATGAAAATTGTTCATACGCAATAAAATGTCCACTAATATTAAAACTCAACTGTATTACAATTATACCGTCCGAATATAAAACCCAACACTTCACTAATAACTACTTGAATGTACACAGTAATAACTCGAACCGCTCTGGAAATATATCGCACTAATACTCTCGAACCGCACTAACCAATATCTCGCATGGAACTGAAAACTAAGGCCGCTACCCGATGTATTTATAGTCACGCTCACACACCAGAATCTTCCAAACTGCGTCTTATCTCTCGTGAACTACGTAATTACTACGGCCTTGACACAGTCCGAGCGGCCGAGCGAAGCCCGGCACAGTCGAGAAGATTCTCGCAAAATGCGTCTAGTAGCACGTACACCACACGCTTACCTCGAGATCTTTCTGGCACATTCGATAAACGCGTAGATTGTTCTGTGCTGTCGTAGCACTGTCCCCTCCTTAAGCCTGTTCGTCCCGAACTGGCAAAGCGTCTCTAAATTTGTATTTAGCCAGGCGATCTAGGTGGACGACCTTGAACTTTCGCTGTCCTTCCTGTTGAATCCGATAAACAACATCGTTAATTCTTTTTTTTACAGTGTAGGGTCCTTCCCAGTTAGACTGAAGCTTAGGTGAGCGACCACGACGGCGCTTTGGATTAAACAACCAGACCTGATCTCCTTCTTGGAAACCCACACTATTGCTGCGAATGTCATACCGAGTTTTCATTTTATCACTGGCAATTTTCAGCCGTCCTCTTACCAAGCGATTTTTTTTCGCAGTTGGTTTTCTAATTGTGAGGAATAGTTCTTTGGCTCTTGGGACTGAGTCTCAGGTGATCCGAACATTAAGTCCCCAAGAAGACGAATCTCCCGCCCAAACACCAAATTTGCTGGAGTCATGCCGGTTGTGTCGTGTACTGATGATCTAAACACCACTGGCTGATCCAAGTTTGCTTGGTTCTCGTCAACAACCTCTTCCGTAACCTCATCTTCAGCCACTTTGCCCTCGGGCGCTTCTATCAGCTCAGGAACAAGCAACAGTTTTGTCTCGACACCCATAGTTGGCTTTCCAATCACTTCGTTTGTCGTTACACTTATTTGTATTTCCTCTGCTAGTTCTTCCTCAATTTCCGCTTGCAATAGGGAGGGTTCCTATTGACCAGACCTGTTGACTTTTTCTTCGACTAATGCCACTCGCTTAATCGAATGGTTGGTAGACCCTGTCATTTTAGCCATGCAAAGCTTTATCTTCTCTTGGCCAACCTTCAGGACATTCTCTCTTAAGTCCACAACGAATCCGTAGGCATTCATAATGTCCGTGCCAAGAATCACTTCATCGACAATGTCTGCAACGAGCATTTGGTGGTTAAACTCGAGAAGACCCAGGCGTACACGTACGTCTACCTTTCCTAGCACCTTGACGGGGCTTCCAGTCACAGTCTGTATTGTACAAGAGCTAATTAGAGGGTGGCGGTTGCTGACTAAGTCAGGGCGCACAATGGACACTGTAGCGCCCGTGTCAACTGTAAATGATCTTCGTTTACCTTCCGCAAATCCATTAACGATCAGGTTTCCACTAATCTTATGTAGCGTGGAAACTGTGTGCTGTTCTGAGGCTTTACTTCTCCAATTGGTGCGATCACTCCCTTCTCTCGGTATTTTCTTCTCCCAACAGTCTACCTGTAGATGACCACGTTTCCCACAGTTGTAACACTTCGGTCTTCTGTTTTTGTCCTTTGGTTCGAAAGATCGTTGTGGTGCTGCTGACTTCTTAAACTGTTGTTTCTGAATCGTCTCTTTATGCCGTCCGCTATGACGATACTGTGGTATTGGATCCGTTTGGCTACAACGTGATGGCATATTTTGATTAATGTAGGTCGCCGACTTGGCAGCTTCAAAACGGAGAGCATGAACAAGAGCGTCTGATTTATTATCATGCCGAGTCATTCTTAACACTTGTTGTAACTGACGATCTCTGATACCGTCAATAAATATAATGAGAGAAATCCACTTCCGGAAGTCCTCCGATTCTTCGGGATAAGCCAATCTCGTCAGTCGGTCGATATTCGCTTCAAACTCTTGAAGGCTCTCCCCTGAACGCTGTCGCCTCGCTTTAAGTTGTTCACGGTACACTTCGCACAAATGCTGGTTACCGTACCGTAATTCCAGAGCTTTAGTTAATTCGGCATAGACGTTCTGACTGTCAGATGGCACTTTGTGTATTATCTCTGCGGCAGGTCCTTTTAACGCAAGAATGAGTGAGAGGCATTTCTCTTCTTCCGTCCAGTTATTTAAGCGAGCGGCAGCTTCAAATTGGCGATGATAAGTTGCCCAGTGGGTGCTTCCATTAAACGATGGGGCCTTCGTAAAAACTGACCTTACTTCAGTTAATAGCGTTCTTTGATTTCTCTGATATTTTGAATCTTCTAAGCTTGACATACTTGTTTTCATAGTTGACACAGATTTTTCTATTTCAGATATTCTGTCAACTTGTTTGTTCAGCTCACCTTGTAACAGGACAAATTTTGCAGTGGTATCCTCTTGTACGAACGTCTTAACGTCGTCTGCTTGACGGCTAAATTCTTTTTTTCGTCCCTCTGGTATTTCATTTTCACGATTACGTTTTTCGTCCTGTTGTTTTTCTGCTTCTTCTCTTTCCTGTCTTCGTTCTTCTTTTTCTTGTTTCTGACTTTGCTGTAGCATTGCTCGGAATGCTTCTATCATCTGACTGGTATCCATTTTTTTAATTAATTACGAACTACACTCGTCTTGTACAAAGTATCTACTGTTTCCACTGTTAACCGTTCTATACCAGTTCTGACACCACTGTTACGACGGTCTACTCGATCGTCGTAGGTGCAGTGGAAACAAAATAATTACAAGACACCAATCAAGTCACTAATCACACCTTTAATTGTTATAGTAAAACAGTTCGTAATTAACAACACAGTGTCTACAACAAATCAAATGAAAATTGTTCATACGCAATAAAATGTCCACTAATATTAAAACTCAACTGTATTACAATTATACCGTCCGAATATAAAACGCAACACTTCACTAATAACTACTTGAATGTACACAGTAATAACTCGAACCGCTGTGGAAATATATCGCACTAATACTCTCGAACCGCACTAACCAATATCCCGCATGGAACTGAAAATTAAGGCCGCTACCCGATGTATTTATAGTCACGCTCACACACCAGAAGCTTCCAAACTGCGTCTTATCTCTCGTGAACTACGTAATTACTACGGCCTTGACACAGTCCGAGCGGCCGAGCGAAGCCCGGCACAGTCGAGAAGATTCTCGCAAAATGCGTCTAGTAGCACGTACACCACACGCTTACCTCGAGATCTTTCTGGCACATTCGATAAACGCGTAGATTGTTCTGTGCTGTCGTAGCAATACATTGTAACAACATCTACGTAACCACTTCATTAAAACAAAATAAATAAGTTATATCAAACGAAGTGACAAAGACTTTTACGTACGCTATACTGAATAAATTACATGACTTCACTTACGGCAGTTAAATGTCGCGAGATTGTCGTAACGAATTCTAAGCGTGCTTAATATTACAACACTGCTCATTACTAATTACAACCAAAATGACATTGCTTTTATCTCAGATGTTTAGTGTAAATGCATTTATTTATCTAAATATCACTATAGTATTGACGACTCGGAACACTAAGTTTTTTATAAGTAAAAACGTAAAGTTTTACCTTACAGCCTAAACCTGCTTTCACCTATAGAAGGCTTCATCAGAGGCTGTCGTTAGTAGCGCTGCTCGTCTTGTTGTTGGCGACGAGATAGTTTTTCGAAAGATCGAAGCTGTGTGTGTGTGGTGAGATGTGTTCGAATAATGCGTGCGATTTGAATTGTGTCTGTTCGTTTAGGATGTCGTTTTTATTTGTTTTTGTGTGTTTGTATATTTCTAATTGTTCTAGAGTGTCTAGTTTTCGGCCTTTTGTGTGTACGTGTAGTATGTTCATGTTATTGTCGATGTTTTATATGTGTGGTTTGCTTCAATGAGGTGGTTTGCAAAGGTAGATTCTGTAGTGGTGTGGAGTGCTTTTGTGTGTTCAATGTATCTCTGTTTGAAGCTACGTCCTGTCTGGCCTATGTAGAATTTATTGCAATTTGAACAATTTAGCTTATATACACCGGGTAGATCGAATTTGTTTCGTGCTTTGGGCATGCGTTTTGATAGTGTATGTTCTGTTTTGTTAGTAGTTTTGTAAGCGATTCTGTATCCTGCTTTTTTGAATTTGTGGGCAATTTTTTCTGTTTGTTTGTTGATGTATGTTAGTGTTATGAATTTGTTGTTTTCTGTCTTTGTCTGTTGTTTGTTTTGTGTTTTGTGTAGGAGTTTACTGACTATTGATCTGTCATAACCGTTAGATTCTGCTAGATATTTTATCGTGTTTAGTTCGTCTTTGTAGTCTATTTCATCTAAGGGGATGTTATTAGGGTATGTATCATGGTTCTAAAAGCAGCTAGTTTGTGTTGTATTGGGTGATTGGAGGTGTTGTGTATTAGTGTGTCAGTTGTAGTTGGTTTTTTGTATATACTGAATTTGTGCCTGTGTTCTAGTTTTGTGATGGAGAGGTCTAAGAAGTTTATGGTATTGTTGTGTTCGTATTCGGCAGTGAAGGTTATGTTTTTATGTATTTTGTTTATGTGCGTTAGTAACTGTTCACATTGTCTTTTGTTTCCCCTGTATAGTATTAGAATGTCATCAACGTATCTGTGCCAATATAGTATTTTATGTGAGTGTCTGTCATTGTTTGTGAGTATTTTTGTTTTTTCTAAGTGTTGGAGGAAGACTTCTGCTAGAATGCTGGATATGGGGGAGCCCATGGGTAGGCCATCGTTCTGTGTGTAGTATTTATTGTTATAAGTAAAGTAGTTTTGTTTTGTGATAATGTTCAGAGTTTCTGTTATTTCATTGATAAGTTCGTCTGGTGTGTTGTTCTGTTTGAGTTTGTTTTGTAGGATGGTGATTGTTTCAGATATGGGGATGTTTGTGTACAGGTTTTTAATGTCAAAGGAGGCTAATGTGGCATTATGGGGGATGTGTATGTCTTTTATTTTTGTTACTAGGTCAGTGTTGTTTTTTACTGCAATGTTGTTGTCTATTTGTGTGTGTTGTCTAATAATTTTGTCTAGATATTTTGCCAGTTTGTGTGCAGGGGCATTACGGTAGTTGATAATGGGGCGGATCGGAATGTCTTCTTTATGGATTTTGGGAAGCGCTTGGAGTGTAGGTGCTGATGGTCGGATTTGTTTCATGTAGGGCTTTTGTTTATGTGTCATAATGTGTTTGGCTTTGTTGACTATTTGTTTTATTGAGTTTTGGTATCTGTCGGTGGGGTCGTGTTTTAGTTCTGTGATGTTGTTCTGTTCCATGAATTTTTGTACTTTTTTGTGTAGGTTGTCTGTGGGGATAATTACAGTCGTGTTGCCTTTGTCAGCTTTTACAAATGTGATGTTGTGTTTGTGTGCCTTTTCCCTCAGTTTGATGGCTGTGTGTATTTCTGAGTTGTGGTTGTTGTTGTCTGGTGTCTTATGCACTCCTATTGTGTTGTTTATATTATGTCTTAATGTGTCTTGATGTTCTGGTGCTGTGTTTTGTATATTTGTTTCTGTGTCAATTATGACCTTTGTTAGTGTTTGGTTGTTATGTTTGTAATGTATGTTATGTTTTAGGCCTTTATCAAGGAGTGTTTGTTCATTTTTTGTGAGTGTGACTTGTACGTGGGTAGAATTTGTGCGAGGGAATTATATCTGTTTTGATTGGTGTCAGGTTTTTTATTTTTCTTGTCTTCAGTCCACTTTGAACCTGCGTTTTTCTCTCTCCTACCCTGGACTCCCTTCATTTTTAACACTTTTGCCTGAAAAACTTCTCTTTCAATTGCTTCTCCTGCGTGTATATTATTTTTTTCTAAATCCTTTTGGACTTCTTTAATCCAACTTGATGTTGACTTCTTCCCCCATAGATATTTGAAGATTTGCTTTCTCAACCTATTGTCGTCCATTCTATATAAATGTCTAAAAAGTAATAGTCTTCTTTTCCTCATTGTTTCTGTTATATTTTCTACACTTTGATATATTTCATCATTACTTCTTAATTTCCAACCTTCTGAAGTTTTCGTGGGCCTAATATTTTCCTAATAATTCGTCTTTCCAATATTTCTAGTTTGTCTAAATTATAATTCAATGCTAGCCATTCACTTGCATATAGGCGTTCTGGCTTCACTACTGTACTGTAATGCCTTATTTTCGCATTTTTAGATATGCACTTTTTATTGTAAATATCTTTAGGTATACCATATGCCCTTTCCATCTTATGAATCCTTTCTTCTATAGCATATTTTTCCAAGCCATTCTCTTGAATTATCTCTCCTAGATACTTAAATTTTCGAACCCTCTCTATTCGACCAATATCTGTTACCAGGAATTTTGGCGCGTTTTTAATGTTTGTGAGAAATTTGTTTTTTTTCTGCAAAAATTTTTAAGCCTGTTCTACTGGCTATATCCTCTAAAAAATTAACTTGTGTTACTGCAGATGTCAGATGTTCAGAAAGTATAGCAAAGTCATCTGCGAATGCCAAACAGTTTATTTCAATTCGTTTGTTCCTTCTTCCCAACATGATTGGTGATTTTTTACATTCCTTTAATTTTTCATTCCAAATTCTCACTACTTTCTCCAGGACACAGTTAAAAAAGAATTGGGGATAAACCATCACCCTGTCGTCTATTCTATTTTGTTTTTGTGTACATTTAATTATTTTACCACGTATCTTGCGTTGTTTCCATCCGTCACTGTACAGTTTGCAGCCTTTGTATCGTTCTCGTGTTGTTGTCCACACGTCTCGTCCACAAAAACAGAAGCTAACGCTGATTGAAAACTTACTTTTTAAACGCAACAGTAGTGTGTTGTTTGCCACAATACTGCACCAACTTCCAAAGACAATCCACTCCGATCTTCTTCGACTGACGACTTCTGCCATTCCAATTCGAATATTTGTATATTTTACAGATTTCAGATCATTTTATTGTTCTCAACCCTCTCAATTGGTACAGTCATATTAAACGTTACGTTTGTCTTTTCCATATTTATTCTCACCTTAATCTTTACAGCAACTACAGGTTCTTATTTGAAAGCTATATTTATTACGTTCATTTGTTCCGATCAAACAGCATCTTATTTCCGTTCTATCGGCCACTTATAATGACCTGAACACATTCCCCAACCATGGCGAGCATAGCTCTACTGACACGCTGTCTCCTTACCTAGTCATGCACCACTCAAAATAATTATTCATTTCTAGTAATACGAGTGTGTGTATTGTGATTAATAGCGAGATAAATGCAGATGAAATTATTTTCGTTGGCTGGCGAATGAAGTCATTATTTACGCCAACATTATTAATGACTTAACAACTGCATTGCTTTCTTAACACTTCTGCCGGATTAAAGGTTCAATGAGACTCGAACGTCTCTCTCTCTCTCTCTCTCTCTCTCTCTCTCTCTCTCTCTCTCTCTCTCTCCCTCACGCGCGCGCCAATGTACGCACAAGCGGATTTGACAATTAATAAATGATTAACGGTAAAACACTATTAGCTAATTATGCCTAGCTGTATGTGTGCCTTGCTACATATGGCTTCACACACTCCTGAGGAGGAAGCCATCGCAGCAGATGTCGGAACGTATACAGAAGAATAAAGAGAAGGACGCAGTCACATCCAAAAAACCAAAGGCTACGGAAGTCTAAATAAGATCATAGATACAAACATAGACACGCGCACGCACGCGCTCACACACACACAAATATATATAATCAATTTACTCTTACTATCAGAGTTTTGTTTAAATGAAATGTGACATTATCTCAATGTGCAGTGTAATGATATTTTTTTTTTGTAAAAAAAGATTAGCAACCGTTATCATCAGATATATCAAATGTATAAAATTCAAATCGAATGATTCCAGTTTATTCAACAATAAGAGTTGTGTAGCGATACTCAAAGTTTTCTGAACTCTGAAATACCTAATTATGGATACGGTGGAACTTCTTCACAAACTTAAAATATAGTTTCTCTATATTAAATACATACTTTACGTTTAATGAAATAATTAATAATTAATTAAGTATATTGTAACATTACTTTTTGGCATAGCTTGATATCTTACCAGATTTAATGAAGATCATGGATAAGAAACTTAACAAGGAGAAACATATCTTTCAAAAATGATAGTGAAGATGAACAGATGACAAATTTACACTGACTTAGACTATAACTGACCGTACCCAAATTAATGTTTAGGTAAAGTGATGTAAAATACCCCGATGATGAGATAAAATTCAAAAAATTACAATAATAATACTTACAAAGCCAGAAAGCATTATGGACCATTACCATCAGTAAACAAATTGTTTTGTTAAAAGTATCATGTAATATAATAATAATCAAAATACAAATTGAGGGATAATAGGCTCAAATACATTAGAATGTAAAATAATATAATACCAAAATGTTAACTAACCAATATAATTGAATAATACAAGAACACAATCATTATAGATACATGGAAACATACAATTAATCGTGTGAATAATGGTGGACCTAATGTTATAAAATAAATACTGTACAATCAAATAATAATTATCAAATGTATATAAGATGAAAAAGCAGTAAAAGTACCTAGTACAGCAATGGCTGAACTGCCCAAGAAAAATAGAAAAAATAGAAAATCATTATTAAATGATTAAACTTTTTATTTAAATGTTCAAAAGTAAGAATAAAGTTGTGTTTATGTTATTTATAGTTTTGTTAGGTAATGAGTGGATGATAATTATGTCTTATGCAGGATTTATGTAACCAGGCATATAGATTGTTTGATCACAAAATGTGAATTATGTTTTTTATAATGTTCCAGTGATAATTATTGTTGTAATTTTAAATAATAATACTAATAGAGTTATAGGGAGTAGTTTTGATGGTAGTTGCATAGTTAATAGGTGTTACAATAACAGAAAATAGAAATTAAACATGTCAAGACCTAGGCCTATAAACACTTTAGAATTTTGTAAATTTTAGGAAATACATTTAGAATTTTATAAAACAAATGTTGTAATATGGATAGGTTTATAATTAATAGTATACACAGTAAATATGGAATCGAAATAATCAGTTTTAAATTATTTAAGAAAATTTAAATAGCAAAAATGTAACATCAGAATGTCTTAAGCAAAAATAGGCATGTTTGGTGTCTATGTGTCACAAATGTTACAATCAAAATAATGATGCTGTTAGTTTTAAATTCCCAGAGTTATACTAATTTAAAAGTTTTGGCCAAGTTCATGCAATAAAACAATGAATTTGTATGACAATGTATATCTGAATCAACCAACTAGATTTCAAGTTTTACCTTAGCAACCGAAAATTCAGATAAATAAAATAGGACTTCTTTAACAACCATCACTGAAGAACAGACGCGTTTTTATAACGTCTTAGTTAATTATATTTTAAATAGAGTAAACCTATACTAAACATAGTAAACGAATCAGGACAGTTATTGAAGAACATTAGAGGAATCCAAGAACATCAAGACACCAATTCGCAAGAATTAAAATCCCGGAAGAAGAATTAAAGAAGATTTAGACCCCATCTTCGTCCTGAACGAATAAAAGAAGAGGATCTGGGTGAATCTGAATAATTTTATAACCTTATTTAACACAACAATCACATATGAGCACACGAACCACTTAGAAAACTAAATAATAAAAATCACATACACTATAAAATACACCAACACTAAAGAACACTTGAAGATAACACAAATTGATAAGTACACCTTTTTGAATACCATAAAACCTGAAAGACAACTAATAAATATCTAAAACTGTTCATAACCTATAACTGTGAACAACACATACACGACTACTAGGTTGCACTATAAACATCAAAACCCTTTTATATCCTTATCTTGTAAAGTTTGTATTTTGATTTTAAGAGTTGTATTAATTGTTTAACCATAATATTCGAACCGAATACGCCCTGAGATTATTTTATTTAATAGAAATAAAACAACGAGCATCATTGTCTTGGCTGATTCCAGTACAGTTATTTAGTTACTACCAACTTATGAACAAAGACGACATAATTTGTCACAATTTGTATTTAAAATAAAGAAAAACGAGAAACGTAATTGATCAATCCTTCAATTGAATAAAGATTGATTGAAAGAGTACATCTGTTTGGTTTTATTTTTGCATTATTATTACTGTTTTAATTAAAAGATACGATAACACAGCAAAGCGGACGGAGCGACAGTTGGCAGCTCCGAGTCACGTCATGGTACTGGACGCCGTAGCGGGAGAGAACGGCGGGAATAGTGAACAACAACCGTAAACGAATTCATATATTACTAAATAAAAAGTTATTGGTACAATATGCAAAGATCATTTTTAAGCAAGAATCGTTAGTCCACATCATCCGTGAAGTACAGACCGAGGTCTATGCCCGTAATATATTATAAGTTCCAATAGCCCACGAGACCAACTGTTCGTCATTGTTCCTTTTCCAGCTACAGAACCTTCAGTGTGGCCTGCTGGCTAAGGTCTGTCTGCACCACGATAATGTTCGTCATAACGTTGGTGAAAGCACAACAGTACTGCTGTGAAAGTGTGGTTGTATGGTAGTGGATAACCCTCCATACAGTAGCGACCTGGCGCCATCTGACTTACATCTTTTACTAAAATTAAAGGAATTTTTGGTTGGAAACGGCTTGAGACAGATGACAACGTCTACTAAACTATCATCAACTGGTTCAACAGACGACGGAGTTCTTCAGCGAGGGACCTCCAAATGTTGAAAAACTTAAAGATCAGCGTGAGTTATTTTTAATATATTGCAACACTACAAATATATAGGGTACTGTGCATTGCACAAAGTATTTTAAATAGTAATGAGAATAAATAAAATGATGCATTTTTAGTAATAATAATACAGCCTGCAATCTGAATTGTAAAAGGAACGCCTAACTTTCATGCTGGACAGGTGAATAAGGCAGCTGCCCTCTGTACATGTGTACACATGTAACAAGCGTGTGTGTGTGCTACCTGTCCGTTCATGAAAGCGCCACCCTTTCAGGAACGATATAAATTATTTGCATTTATTTAATTTATAATACTTGTGTACATAGTAGCGAAAAACTGAATACACCAAAATGTGTATTTAAAGAACACGAATAAGTGTATAAAAAATAGTGCAAAACGAATAAAAGTGTAAATCACAGGAAGTTAAAAATCAATAGTAATTATGTTAATTAAGATAAAGAAAAACGATTTGTGCATGATGAACACCTATAAAATACCGACCGAGTGAATATCGGGTAATATGCAAAAGACTTCGCAATTCGCGAAGACGAGCAAATTAAGTGTGACAAGAAAGCGTGGATTAGGAGTGACGCTCTCGACAATATAAGACCTGCAGAATATTGTCGAGACATGATTTTGGCGCCCTGGGTATAAATACGGGGGACGCGCTAACATCATTCTCTTTCTCGTTCAATCATCGTGGCAGCCGGAGGCTATGCCCCGCAACTAGAGCTATTTTCTAAATCAACCATAGTCGCAGCAGGAGACTCTACTCGAAAACTAGAACTTCTGTAGCTGATCGACTACGATGGCAGCCAGAGAATCTACTTAGAAACAACAACGACAGTAGATCAAACACAAGCAGCAGCCAGGGACTTCAAGACTACACATCCGTTCGAGTGAACAGTTGGAACCGGAGGCCATGACAAGGAACGAGGATGCAGCAGAGTACGAGAATCCAGTAATCCAGAGTACGAGAATCCAGCGGACGAGGGACTCCAAGACTACAAGACTCCAGGACTACCAGACCTCAGGAATCCAGGACGATAAAGGAGCATCCCGTATCAAGGACCCAAGAGGACACGCTACAGATGTACCACAAATAATAAGGTGACAAATAAACATGCATTTTAAAAACCGAGACGTAATCAAAAAGACTTTAAATAACAAAGAAAAAATAAACAATTCAATTAAAATATGAATCAAGAAATTGTATAGCTGTAAATATGTTTTGGTACAATAAGTAAGGTAATATGTAAGACTGTTTAACAATAATTGTTAGCAGTAACTATAATTTGAAAGCTATAATTTTTAGTAGTTAAATTGACAACGTTATTATAGAAATTTATAAAAAGCAATGCATATGCAGAAATAAATAAAAAAAGAGCTTAGATAATTAAAAGGTTAGATAATCAATATAATATAAATGAGCTAGCTGAGAGCAATATAAAAAGAAATTTATAACAATGTATTAGAACATAAGATTATATAATATGTTTGTGTGTAATATAAGATTACGAATTACACGTAATAATTATGTGAAAATAATAATGAATTTTAATCGCCAAACAAATAAGAAATAAATAAATTATATGCTATTAATAAATAAATTTAAATGAGTTTAAACAATTTTACAGTGATATGATTATTACGATTACACCCTTCATTCATACACACACACACACACACACACACGCGCGCGCGAATTTAATGTGTTGTCGTGTTACATAAAGATTTGTCACACATCAATGAATTAAACACATTAAAATCACTCGATAGTGTTCTAATACATTAACATATACTTACATTATAAAAAAACAATGCTTTTTGAGTTACAACAAACAGTTATTAGTTTAAGCGAAAGATTCTTACTTAAAATATGATTAAAAAAAACGTGAGGGCGCTCGTGTGTGTAGAATCAATCGTAGAATCAGTATAATTTTAAAAAGCATTAGCCAATTATAGCCGAAGAGACATTACTAGAAGAATTACTCCAAAGTCAAGTCAAAGTTCAGTCTCCTAAAAAGCCGTGAAGAAAGGTATAAACGAAATAATTATTAATAATATATATCAGGGGCGCAAGTATAACGGGGGGGCGAATGGGACCGGACCCCCCACAGAGGGTTGAAAAAAATTGACGAATTTTGTTAATCTCTTAATTTTTAGACTGTTTTATCATATTTTCAGGCATGTACGCTAATATAGTAATAACTCTTTTTTACTTCCATATTCCTTAAGGAATGGAAGTATGGTGATGGCAAAAAAAATCGTGTTCGAGATTATTGCAGATTCTGATTCTACTACACTCAAAACATGAAAAAAAGTCGTTTTCCGAAAAGTGTCTGTGTGTCTGTTTGTCTGTCTGTCTGTCTGTCTATCTGTCAATCTGTCTGTAGATTTTTTTTCTATGGCAAACGATAACTGCCGCAAATTCAAACAGAATCAAATAATTTTTTGCATACAGCCCGGTTTTGCAGAGTTCTCGCGACCTATTGTTTTTGGTGAAGATCGGTTGAGGGAAAGGGGTAGTTTACCAGCAACGGTTTTTTTTTAGCAAGGGTAATTTTGTTTGTTTGGCAAACGATAACAGCCGCAAATTCAAACAGAATCAAATAATGTTTCGCATACAGCCCTGAATTGTAGAGTTCTCAAGACCTATTGTTTTTGGTGAAGATCGGTTAAGGGAAAGGGGTAGTTTACCTGTAACGTTTTATGTTTTAACAAGGGTATTTCCTATGGCAAACGATAACAGCCGCAAATTCAAACAGAATGAAAAGATTATTTGCATACAGCCCTAAATTGTAGAGTTCTCAAGACCTTTTGTTTTTGGTGAAGATCGGTTAAGGGAAAGGGGTAGTTTACCTACAACGTTTTTTTAACAAGGGTATTTTCTATGGCAAACGATAACAGCCGCAAATTCAAACAGAATCAAATAATTTTCTGCATACAGCCCTGATTTGTAGAGTACTCAAGACCTATTGTTTTTGGTGAAGATCGGTTGAGGGGAAGGGGTAGTTTACCAGCAACGTTTTTTATCATGCGTATTTTCTATGGCAAACGACAACTGCCGCAAATTCAAACAGAATCAAATAATTTTTTGCATACAGCCCTGATTTGTAGAGTACTCAAGACCTATTGTTTTTGGTGAAGATCGGTTGAGGGGAAGGGGTAGTTTACCTGCAACGGTTTTTTTTATCAAGGGAAATTTTTTTTTTTTGGCAAACGATAACAGCCGCAAATTCAAACAGAATCAAATAATGTTTCGCATACAGCCCTGAATTGTAGATTTCTCAAGACCTATTGTTTTTGGTGAAGATCGGTTGAGGGAAAGGGGTAGTTTACCTGCAACGTTTTTTTAACAAGGGTATTTTCTATGGCAAACGATAACAGCCGCAAATTCAAACAGAATCAAATAATGTTTTGCATACAGCCCTGATTTGTAGAGTACTCAAGACCTATTGTTTTTGGTGAATATCGGTTAAGGGGAAGGGGTAGTTTACCTGCAACGTTTTTTTATCAAGCGTATTTTCTATGGCAAACGATAACAGCCGCAAATTCAAACAGAATGAAATAATTTGTTGCATACGTCCCTGAATTGTAGAGGTCTCAATGACTTTCGATTTTGGTGAAGATCGGTTAAGGGGAAGGGGTAGTTTACCTGCAACCTTTTACGTTTTAACAAGAGTAAAGTACTTGAAAATTTATTTAAACTTTTTGAAACAATGGTAATTGTTAAAAATAAAATAATTTTGTTGCCAGGCAATAAAATTATAATTTTTTCATTTTAATGTAATATAATATTTTTCATTTAATACAGCAATAAAAAGGCAGGTAAGACACAGCCTGGTTGTTTGGCTGAAAATGATTTTAAATATAAATCTTAGAATATGGAAGTCATGTATGGTTCTCCATACCGATATTTACTAACATGTTCCTTAAGGAAATGGAAGTATGGTGATGGCAAAAAAAATCGTGTGCGAGATTATTGCAGATTCTGATTGTACTACACTCAAAACATGAAAAAAAGTCATTTTTCGAAAAGTGTCTGTGTGTGTGTCTGTGTGTGTGTGTCTGTAGATTTTTTTTGGCAAACGATAACAGCCGCAAATTCACACTTAATCAAATAATTTTTTGTATACAGCCCTGATTTGTAGAGTACTCGCGACCTATTGTTTTTGGTGAAGATCGGTTGAGGGAAAGGGGTAGTTTACTTGCAACGTTTTATGTTTTAACAAGGGTATTTTCTATGGCAAACGATAACAGCCGCAAATTCAAACATAATCAAATTATGTTTTGCATACTGCCCTGAATTGTAGAGTTCTCAAGACCTTTTGTTTTTGGTGAAGATCGGTTAAGGGAAAGGGGTAGTTTACCTGCAACGTTTTATGTTTCAAATAGTATTTTCTACGGCAAACGATAAAAGCCGCAAATTCAAACAGAATCAAATACGTTTTTGCATACAGCCCTGATTTCTTAAGTACTAAAGACCTATTGTTTTTTGGTGAAGATCGTTTAAGGGAAAGGGGTAGTTTACCAGCCACGTTTTTTGTTTTATCAAGGGTATTTTCTATGGCAAACGATAACAGCCGCAAATTCAAACAAAATCATATAATATTTTGCATACAGCTCTGAATTGTAGAGTTCTCAAGACCTGCTGTCGTTTTTGGTGAAGATCGGTTAAGGGAAATGGGTAGTTTACCTGCAACGGTTTTTTTTTATCAAGGGTAATTTTGTTTGTTTGGCAAACGATAACAGCCGCAAATTCAAACAGAATCAAATAATGTTTCGCAAACAGCCCTCAATTGTAGAGTTCTCAAGATCTGTGGATTTTGGTAAAGATCGGTTAAGGGAAAGGGGTAGTTTACCTGCAACGTTTTATGTTTTAACAAGGGTATTTTCTATGGCAAACGATAACAGCCGCAAATGGAAACAGAATCAAATGATGTTTTGCATACAGCCCTGTATTGTAGAGTTCTCAATACCTATTGGTGTTGGTAAAGATCGGTTAAGGGAAAGAGGTAGTTTACCGGCAACGTTTTATGTTTTAAAAGGGTATTTTCTATGGCAAACGATAAGAGCCCCAAATTCAAACAGAATCAAATACGTTTTTGCATACAGCCCTGTTTTGTTGAGTACTAAAGACCTATTGTTTTTGGTGAAGATCGGGTAAGGGAAAGTGGTAGTTTACCGGCCACGTTTTTTGTTTTATCAAGGGTATTTTATATGGCAAACGATAACAGCCGCAAATTCAAACAGAATCGTATAATATTTTGCATACAGCCCTGAAATATAGAATTCTCAAGGCCTGTTGGTTTTGGTGAAGATCGGTTAAGGGAATAGGGTTGTTTACCAGCAACATTTTGTTTTATCAAGGGTAGTTTTTTTTTTGACGAACGATAACTACCGTACATTAAAACAGAATCAACTACTCTTCTGCATACCTTTTTGAATTATACAGAACTCAAGGTCTGTTGATTTTGTTGAAGATCAGTTAAGGAAAAGGGGTAGTTTACCTGCAACGTTGTATGTTTTAACAAGGGTATTTTTTCTATGACGAACGATAACTGCCGTACGTTAAAACAGAATATACTAATGTTTTGCATACAGCCCTGAATTGTAGAGTTCTCAAGACCTATTGTTTTTGGTGAAGATCGGTTAATGGAATAGGGTAGTTTACCAGCAACGTTTTATATTTTATCAAGGGTGTTTTCTATGGCAAACGATAACAGCCGCAAATTCAAACAGGATCAAATAATTGTTTGCATACAGGCCTGAATTGTAGCGTACCCAAGACCTGTCGTTTTTAGTGAAGATCGGTTAAGGGAAAGGGGTAGTTTACCTGCAACGGTTTTTTATCAAGGGTAATTTTTTTCTATAGTAAACGATAACAGCCGCAAATTCAAACAGAATCAAATGATGTTTTGCATACAGCCCTGTATTGTAGAGTTCTCAATACGTATTGGTGTTGGTGAAGATCGGTTAAGGGAAAGGGGTAGTTTACCAGCAACATTTTATGTTTTAACAAGGGTAATTTTTTATATGACGAACGATAACTGCCGTAAATTCAAACAGAATCAACTAGGTTTTTGCATACCTTTTTGAACTAAAGAGAACTCAAGGTCTGTTGATTTTGTTGAATATCGGTTAAGAGAAGGGGTAGTTTATCAGCAACGTTTTATGTTTTAAAAAGGGTAATTTTTTATGACGAACGATAACTGCCGAAAATTCAATGAGAATCAAATAATTTTTTGCACCCCCTGAGTTGCAGAGCTCAAGGTCTATTGATTTTGATGAAGATCGGTTAAGGGAAAGGGGTAGTTTACCTGCAACATTTTATGTTGTAACAAGAGAAATGTTTCCATGACGAACGATAACTGCCCCACATTCAAACAGAATCAAATATTTTTTTGCATGCTTCCCTGAATTGTAGAGGACGGATGGTCTGTTGATTTTGGAGAAGATCGGTTAAGAGAAAGGGGTAGTTTACCTGAAACATTTTATGATTTAACAAGAGTAAAGTACTTAATTTTTATAAATAAAGTATCCTGATAAGAAGCTCATAGTAATCCACTGTAGGAACGTAGATGAAATATCTATAAATGAAGAAGTTAGGTGAACGGGGTGGGGGTAATTTTCTATTATTAAAAATTATAGTTGAAGGTGGAGGGGAGAATTTTTTATATGTGTACTAAGTTATCGGCAACAAAGAAGTAGTTTTTTGTTAAAATTGCTTCCCGGGCTCTTTAGCCGTAGTCCAATGTTTTCTGCAAAACCAGACTTTTCGGCAGTGCCATCGACTGCCATCATCGGTGAAAATCGAGTGCGAAAACGTGAGGTGGTATACGTTAGTGAACACAGTACTGTGGTTAATGCTGAAGCAATAAGTAGACAGACATAGTTTCTATGGAAATATTTCATTTCGAATATGATTTTAAATATAAATCTTAGAACATGGAAGTCATGTATGGTTCTCCATACCGATATTTAAATTATACAAACAGGCTTATTACACAGCATTAGCGAATACGTTTGAAATATTACATACAGGAAATTCAATTCAGTCAATAAGTATCTTGTAAACAATGTTTCAATAACGTGTGTTATTACTGTTTACATTATTGTGACTGGTTTCAGGATGTTATCACACGTTTTTCAGTCACTTTAAAGATAGTAATGTTGATTAGTCTTAACTTGTTTTTTTTCTTTTGTATGAAGCCGACTCGAAGCCAAGGCCAAATTCTATATATACCATTGATACATATGATCCGTAATAGTCGCGTAACAACGCACATAACACAATATGTTTTATTCATTTACTTAACAATAATCATGCCAAAATAAAATATTTATTATAAAACTCTATTGCCACCAAAGAAACAATTAAAACACACGTAACTCACTGTTCAGTTATTACTTCCATGTTCCATAAGGAAATGAAAGTATTGTGATGGCGAAAAAAAATCGTCTTCGGGATAAGGGCTGATTCTTATTGTACTGCCCTCAAAACATGAAGAAAGGTCATTTTTCGAAAAGTGTCTGTGTGTCTATGTGAAAAATGTTTTCTATGGCGAACGATAACTGCCGAAAATTCAATCAGAATCAAACAACTTTTTGTATATGTGCCTGAATTGTAGAGGACTCAAGGCCTTTTGATTTTAGTGAAGATCGGTTAAGGGGAAGTGGTAGTTTACCTGAAACATTTTATGTTTTAACAAGAGTAAAACACTTAATTTTAACAAATAAAGTATCCTGAAAAGAAGGTCATAATAATCCACTGTAGAAAGATAGATGAAATATCTATAAATGAAAAGGGTAGTTGAAGGGGAGGGGGTAATTTTGTATACAGTACATGAAAATGATAGTTAAAGGGGGAGGGGATAATTTTTTATGTGTACTACGTTATCGGCAACAAAGTTTGTTGTTAAAATTTCTTCCCGGGCTGTTTGGCCGTGGTTCAATGCTTTCTGCAAAACCAGACGTTTCGACAGTGCCATCGACTGCCATCATCAGTGAAAATCGAGTGCGCTGACATGAGGTGGTATACGATACTGGCTAGTACTGTGGTTAAGGCTGAAGCAAGAAGTAGAAAGAAGTAGTTTCTATGGAAATGTTTCATTTCGAAAATGATTTTAAATATAAATCTTAGAACATGGAAATCATGTATGGTTCTCCATACCGATATTTTTTTGTTTGTCACGCTGATAGTATGATTTCGTTATTGACGAACAAATAGTACCGACGTTTCCCCGTAATTACTCGAAAACCGTTACTGATAACCTTTTACTTCGTTTCTAATACGTAGGCCTACGTAGCAAATTTTGTGACCTCAGATAATGGGAATATGTATTGGGTTTTTTAGAAACAATAAACTATTTAAGTCAACCGAATGAATAAAATTATACTTGGTTGAAATTACTTGGTTATTACTTGGTTGTCAGACAGCCGCTTATGAAAGTATAAATGAACAGAAGTCACTTAACGTTATTGTTTGTTATGTTGTCACTACCTGCAATTTGTTGGATTAACTGCAATCTGGTGAATTATTTTTGTCAAATAAAACAATGGGTAGCCAAACGAGTTACTTTAAGTCAACGAATTGCAAAATACGATTACTTAATGGTTGTAATCTATAAATGGCTGTTATACTACCGCCCATCGGACATTAGTATTCTACTGATGAGTACACTGTTGCATGTTATATGCATATTATATTTTCGTCACTGTCGTTTCTCCATTAACACTTTACCTCTTCTGATAAATCCTTTATCTTCAGTGTTCGCTGATTCACGCATCTTCATATTTCTATATCGGTCGATTAATCTGTTCACATGCAGGTGTTAATATAAAAAACTCACAACTCCTTTGTCTAACTCCAATGTATACCGCTTTGTTTTTTGAGAGAGCACGTGCATGGGCATTCGTATCACTGAGTATGTTGAAACAATAAATTTAACGAAATGCATACGTCAGTAAACAGATAGATACTTGAAGTGACAGACTATTTTTTATTTTTTATTCAATAAAAATGTGTACACGGGTTCGCGAGCGCACGGATATATTATGTGTGTGAATACAGTATAATACACTTCTTTTGAAAGCCATTTTATTACATAACATATAACTTGCTATGTAATCTATGATAAAATATAATTGCATAATAAATTTATTAATATTCATTTATTATGTTATGCTAATCCGGTAATATAATTACAGCAAGAAATTGCAGGAGTTACTATATATTTCCCCATTTATTTATATTTATTTACAAGCCTTGTGTTTATGATTTGTATACGCATTATATTTATTTTTTTGTTTAATTACAAATTATGACAAAGATATGGTTAATTCAAATAGTTGAAGCAATGACTCAAATAGGCTTATTTCTTGTTACTACATTATATAATATTAATCATTACACCAAAAAAAAAGGGACACACTTATATAAACTTAGTATAGTTCCTTTTCAAGATGTATTAATAAATTAATATTTTATAAATATATAACAAGATGTTTTTTGCGCACTTGAGACATGCTCATACACATGTGGCGACGATGAGCATACTGCATGTTCTCTACTAAGAAAAAACATTTTGATTCTACATTTATAACACACACACACACACACTCACTCACACGCATATATATATGATGTAAATTATAATAACCTTACGCCCCCGACGCGTGTGTGTACGCGCGCGCGCGTATGTATTATATTATATTATATTTAATTGGTATACAATGTTCAATAGATTTTGTATTACTGTCATCTTCAGATACATAAAAACAAAATAAATATATACATATATTTATATATAATATTAATATAAATATTAAAAACCTTTTTACTTATTTTATTTTTACATATATGTAGATAACAAAAATTAAAAAACTGTCAAAAACTATATAATAATATGATAAAAATTAAATAAAAATATTCTAGTTATAAAATTATTTTATTTGCTACTCGGTAATTTATAATTTAGTATAAAGAGATTGATAGGCCTATACGTCATTAACAATATATTATGTGTATCCTTGCTCTTACATTATGCATATATTAATACTTTTTGCTCAAAATATTTATGAAAGGAAAATTTTGTTCGGACAGGAAAAGTGAAGAATTTGAACGTGATTTCAAATTATAACTCGTGAGTTTTCTGCAGAATTCATAACATTAAAATACATTATTTTCCTGTACATACAGGCTGACTCGTTGTTTCAAAGAACCAGTACGGATTCAAACGTCCTGCATCATCAGAATCACTGTTCCTGTGAAAAGTACGTCAGGTTATATGCACAAGAAAATATGCAGTTTACATATAATTAGAGTTGTTTAAATTGTATTCAAAAATAACCCTCGCGTGTCTGTCTGTCTATTCGTCCGTCTGTCTGTCTATCTGTCTACAGTATCACATTAATACCAAAATTCAGTAAATAGAAAGAACAAACTTGTTCTGCAAGTAGGCCTACACCTCATTATACCACCTTATTCACGTTTCGCAGAAATGATTTACATCATCAGAAGTTTATAATACAACGAATTTCTGATCTGTATTTCGATTGTTGTTTTGTTTTTTTTATTCGATCAGCTGTTTTGAGATTATACTAAAAAAATTTAATGTTTAAATTTTTATTTCTTTTTATTGATATTAAAATTTTTTAAAATCAAATTGTTTCGTTTTTATTAGTAATCGTTCTTATCATTGTTATTGTGTTTATATACAATGAGATTTTCCCATAGTCTTTGTGTAATCTTTCTGTATAATTTGTATTTTTATTAGTTTAATGTTTTAAATGTCTGGAAACTGATGTTTATTATTTATACAGCACGTGGCTGCATTAATCAGGTTTTTATAAAAGTATTGTTTTGTTTGAGGAATCTATTTTCGTATTTTGAAACGTTGATTTCTTGAAGTCTTGTGAAAACCGATATTTATGAATTTTATATTAAATATTACGATGATATTTTGAGTATTCCTTGTAACTTATGATAAACCACAGTTCTGTTGTGCAAATCAATCTGCTCCATTTCACATATGTCCATGGTTACATTAATTTTTTCACCGTTTCAGGAGTGAAATCTAGCACAGAAATGTATCAGATAATAATCTGACACATGCGGCTTTAAAAAAAAAGCTTTGGACGTTGTGTTTTTCTTCGTCTGTTTTATACAAATAAACTGTATGAAATGCAGGCTAAATTTTTAGGTAGTTTTATAAAGTTACTATAAGAAAAAAACGAGTGCGCGCGCGCGCGTGTGCACGTTTTAACATTCATATACCATTTTATGTAATATGTAAAGTACTAGTACACTATTTAGTTGATAATTATCTGCCGTCTGAATACCTATTATTAAATAGGTCGTACAGTATTTATCTATTCCGTATAAAAAGAAAGAAGATTAAAATATTATATGCTGAAGGGTGTATTTATCACCCAGTTTTAGGCTCGTAAATTTTTCTAGATTTAACCCGCATTTCATTTTCACCAGTGACAATACGTTTCGTCCGTTTACAGTGAGGCCTCCTCAATAGCCTAAGTGAGAATCAAACTGCAGTCGAGCTGTTGAGGATGCCTCATCATAGAAACATGTGAAACTAAGAAAAATAAAACGTGCATTAAACGTAAAACGTTTTTTCAGTAAATCTCTGTTAGATTAAAAATACGAAATAATCTGACTATAAAACCGGTGAGCGCATTGACACCTCCTATACCTACAAACACATTTATATGCAAATTACTTGTATCATTACTCGTGAGTGTATTCATGTGTGCTTGCGCGTATGAGTGTGTAGAGAGAGGTTTACATCGTGTAAACATATTATAAATTAATAGTTACATACGAATCATCTGAACACCAGCAAAGTGATTTGTTGATCTGGGCGTAGTGTTCTGGATTGTATATCGCCGCATAAAAAGTCGCACAAAGAATGACAAAGACGTATAAATGAATAATACTTTTTGGAAACAATTGTGCTCTCTTGTACACTACACAAAATTAGATCAACATGTGTATCTTTAAAACCGATTAAAATTGTATTATAATTCGAACAATTATTATAATTATTTCTTTGTGGATCCAGATAAATTATATTTTATAAGAATTAACGTTTTATTATATTATTCTCTATTGCTTTGTATTATTTTTTATTGCTTTACATTAGCCTTCACTTGTATTATTCTTTAATATTATGGTAGCATCGTCAGCTTATTGCATTTTCTAAATTTAATATTTTACGGTATGCGGTATTGGTTTTAATAATCACAACTGTGAATGTTATAGACACGAAGGGCAAACATGAACAAATGAAGTCGAGAAGTTTCACAATTTTCACAAATAAAGTGACAGTAAAAAGTAATCAAATCACTTAATTAAATTAGTTTTTATTTAATTAGATTGTTTAAAAACGCATAATGATAACAAGCTAACTCACAAATCTTTTTAGACGAGAACTATTAAATATGTAAACACACCTGTCTTCTTAACTACAATAGTTAAGACTCTTTATTTACGACTACCATAACCTCAATTGCAACAATTAATTAAACAAAGGTTGTTGAAAAAATTCTAAGTATAGTATTTAAAGTATTATGACGCAATATTTCATTATTTACTTAATTATAACAATTTATTTTTTTAGGAATTCAAACGGCAAGAAATCGATATTTTCTATTGCCGCTCTGATAAAACGCAACAATACGGAAAGACAAATTTCACTAGCTCTACGTTTTTAAATTAAATATCCACATTTTATACAGATTAAAATAGTGAGAATTTTTAATTTATTGATACAAAGCAGTTAGAAATATAAATAATTTCTAACCTGATATACTGAGGCTTTCCAAATCCGATATGAGCCGCACCTGAGACAAGGTAGCCATGGTAACTTCCACAGCCGACTGTTGCGTTTTCGTTTACTAACTACTGGCAGAAGCGCAGGACTGAGTCCCAACAATGCTATCAGCGAGACTGCACTGCGCATGTGCTCGTGGGCCTAGGTCACTGGCCTTGGGAGTTGCATTATACATCGCTAGTGCTGCGAAGTCACCAATAATTTATTCTATTTCCGTAAACTATTGTTCGGCGGTACTGTACTTTTTTGCCCCTAATAATAAGTTTTTGTTTGCTTTCACATCAAAACAATTGGAACATTCGTTAATATTAGTCACACTAGGAACCATAACCTATTAATTTAGTTTTCTTAATACGTTGTAGCTTACTAAGTTTGCTATCATTAGATCATTAAATGGACAGGGCGTCATTGTTACGCAACCTGAAAAACTTGCTAAAGACATTTTCGGTTAAAAAAGTTATACAGAAATTTAAAAAAGTACATTATACAATATTTAAAATGTAAACACTGAACAAAAAAAGTATTTACAAAGAACTACTGATAGAGAGGCATCTTATTAATTTTCTCACTAAATGGATGTAGTAATATCCGTGTACTGTTAAATTATAACCAAAACCAAATGAGCTCAGGGTTATATAATAACGGTATATGTACGTACACTTCCAAAATAGTGGAAAAAATTAATGTATAAACGTTTGAAATGAAAAATTAATCTTCAAACGGTGCTCATGATATCACTATGTCACTAAATTAAAAATGATACTTTCCCATAAAATTACCTGAACCCACAATACATTTTCGATATTTTGACAACGCCATAGTATCGATATCATTGTGTATCCGTTTTATAAAATAATTTTAAACATTTCCATGTTTCAAAATGTTTGTTGTTCTTTTTAATCTTAATTGCATTTTATTTTCATTGAATTGTTATGCAAAGAGTTTTTAACAATTTTATACGTTAAACCAACATTATAGTTACAAAATATGATTACTTAGGTTAAATCATGAATAGTAACAAATACACAAAAACAATGTACACAAAAAATGATACTCGTTTTATTTTGCAGTAGACAATTCAAAGTAAGGGTCCATGGACTACCCCTTGAGACTTACTACGCTGGACTCCCATTGAGTAACAGAACTCACTTTTGCTTTAAATTTTAAACGTTTCACTACTACTTACTTTTCTCTGTAATCAATTTCTTTTTTGAAAATTATAAGCGAACTTTCACGAAGCGTAATTTCGATTATAATTGCAATGGGAGTCCCATAATGACCCTCAAGGGTAACCTTGCTCTTTTTTTGAGGAATGTATTTCCTGTACAATATAAGTAAGTATGTTTTATTTTTGTATGTTAACTTAACAACATTATATTTTTTCGCCTTACTCTGAGTTGCATATTGCTTGCGGTTTGTATAGTAAATTAAAGCGAATATGTATTTTTTTAGAGTTAATTGTTTTATTTATACATAAAGTCAACAACTTGTTATATCTCTTTTTTTTACATCCCATATTCTTTTCACGACATCTTCCAAATACAGTTAGCTACATCTTTTGGTTTCTAAGTCCTTGCTATTCTACTCTGTTGCTTTCCAAAATTTTTGCGATAAATCGTTACACTCTTGGATATTGAAGCTCTGATAAGCTCGAAATGAGCGAAAATTGGTTCAGGCAATGAGGTAAGTTTTAACATTGAAAATGTTTATAAGGACGTGTCGCACATTTGCGGCCGATGGCTGGTGCGTTATCGAAAATGGGAACCGGTGAGTTTCCATAGAAACTACTTCTTTGTTGTCAATAACGTAGTACACATATAAAACTTCGCTTATGAATGCGACTACATTTAACTTATAATCTGTACATTGGTAAATGAAGAATGAATTGATTGATTGGTGAATGAACATAAATATATATATTTTTTAGATTCATTGAAGCATTTTCAATGCCCTTCTCTGTGCATTACATTTATGCAATGCCTGTAAATTTTTTTTAATATTTATAGAAAATAATTGTGTTCCGTGTCGTAAGTTAGGCCTACTTTATTCAGTGAAAATCCTATGATACGTTAGAAAATGTATTTTCGTAGATTTTATTTCTTGCAGTAACGTCCTTTTCTTCGTCACTAACCTTAAAACATGTCTTCCTCTCAGTCCAATTAATTCTTATATTTTTTTGCCAATTCTACATCCCTAATTCTTGGAGACGAGTTTTTTCCAACTCATACTTCCATAAAACGATGTGCCCCATGCCAATGCAAAAACTTCCCTTGTCTCTGTGCTTCTGTGCTTATTAATTAACAATTTTTTCTACCCATAATTTCGTGTTTTAAGAACTGTATCTACTTAACATCTGCTATCTTCATTAATTATTCTTCACTCACTAGGTAGCAGAACTGTTTTGCCTGTTCGAGTTATTAATTATATACTATAACATTTGCTTTGAGTTCTTCAACTAGCAAATCCTTAGTTTTCCTTCGATTTTATTTCATACTTTTAATGTTCATTTCATAATAGTCCCGTATAAAATAGTATTAAACTGCAGGCCTTGTATGTCTCTGAGTAAAAGCATTTCGAAATATGCAAAGAAGTACACGACATTCTTCAGTTTGTTGAGTCCCAGAGTCCCTTGAGAAACGTGCATCTTAAAATGCATTATCTCTAACATCATGTAATGTAAAATTTGTACATTTAGCGCGTACAGTTTATTAGATCACGTACTTTTAAATTGATCTTAATAGAATAGAAACATAGATTCACCAGTGAAATTCTGTTTCTGTAAATACCAGTCAGTTATTTACACGGTCTGTATCAGTCCGAAACAGGCATATTGTATTGATTCCTTCCTAACCTTCTTATAGTACATTAAGAAGGAATACAATATTAGTACATTACACAGTTCCTAGCCTTTGACTACATTACAGATTTTCTGAATCTTTTATTACAATCAATTTTTTTAATATCAGTAGGTAATTGGAATTTAAAGTACAGTGGATTAAAGGTGAAGGCATTAGTTCACTGCCTAAAAACAGTCCCCAAATCTTAATTACATTCTGTTAACCACAAAAAAACGGTAATTATAATATTAAGCTATATTAAATAATTTTTATTCGGAACTCATCTATATGAAATAATGGTGGCATGGTTTTATTTTAAAATTTCGTAGTCAGCAATGTGATGACGGACATCTATTTCTAGCGCACTCTTCTGTGCTCACCAAATGTTGGCTGCCTACAAACCGTTGATAATCGGTCACTAGTCAATCAACACACATTCTGACGCTTTCATGTTGTACTTACATCCATAATTATCACGCGCGTTTCACAAAATGTATTAAAATAAATATAAAGTTAGAAAATATATATTTTATTATATACGCGGATAGATCAAATTAACAGATTAAGAAATGAATATTGTTACAACACAAAAAGCAGCCCCAATACCAGAGGAAACTATAATGAATTAACTATATTAAACTAAGGAAAAGACAATGACTATGACGAGACAAATGACTATGACCCAACCCAAATGACTGACCCAATAAAGGAAATAAAATGAGAAGGTATAAACTCAAATAATGATGAAAAAGGCACAAACAAATAATAAGTGTCTAATAACAAGTATTAAAATTAAATAATATAATCTCAGTTAAAGTACACTAACCAGAGTAATAGATATTATATGTTATTAATAACTCTATGATGATAAGTTAATCAAAACATAAAATTGTTAACAGACTAACTATCAATTGTGTATAAAACAATAAAAAACCCAAAAGTGAGAGATAAGTAGAAAGTGAAAGTGATTAACAGTGTAAGTGTTAGAAGTGAGTAAAAGAAATAAATATTAGGGAATAACCACTATTAACACTAAAGTACAGTAAAAAGGTACAAAGTGCAAGTGTAAGCCAAAATAGAGATAAACAACCAGAATTATAAATCAGAACTCATATAGAAGTGAGATTGAACAAGTAAATATAAAACACAACATATTGGTAAAGACACCAAAACCAGTGATTAACACTATAGTTTAAGGGTGAAAGGTACCAAAAAACTAAGAGTAACCAGAATATTGTTATTATAGTTAGAATTGATAGTAGATTAATAGTACAGTTGTATTCAGGATAAAAATCCCATGATGATATTAAGGAGGTTATCGTTATAAATGTTTAAATAGTAAAAATATATAGTAAATGTTAAAAGATGGATAGACAACTAATATAATAGTGTTAAATAAGAATAAACTAAATAATATGAGTGCAAAATAAATAAAACATCCTATGTTAATAAAAATGTTCAAAGGGATAATTATCAAAATAGTATAGATGGTGTTATAAAAATATTCACCAAAATTGTTATTTGTTCAATTAAAAGAGTTAAGTTTATAAGAAGGAATATGGCTGAAAAGTAAACAGACCATAAACCTAATTTTTGTGTTATGTTTTATAAGTAATATTAAATGATAAACAAGTTATAAGAAATGGCAATAGATATGAGTAAGGAGATAAAATTTTACAAACATAATAATAATCATTAGAGTAAAGACAGAAAAAGAAATAAGAGAATAACAGACAAGCAATGATTTTGTAAATTAATAAGAACATTCAATTATTGTAAAACAGCCCAGATTAATTCAAAAGGTAAATAAGACATAAGTGACACCAAGCAAAACATATGTAAATGAAAAATGATCTTTAATTTGTGTAAAATAAGAAGATATAGTCAATTACTACTTAGGTCAATAAAATGCCTAACTGTAGAAATCCAAAATAGACAAATTGTAAGAAATTAACTATTGTATTAGAAAATTCAGGGCGAGTAACTCATTAAGTGAACCATGTTAAGATGTCAGAGTTAGATTAATAACATAAAATAAGAAAGAAATGTAATAACATAATATTAACATTATTGTCAAAACTTTAATACATGAACAAACCCAGCTTTGTGGGATGTCAAAATGATATTTGATAGAAAATAGAAACAGTTGTGATAATATCTAATACATAGATAAGAAGACAGAAGAATAATAGCCATCAGAAAATATTTATTCATTTTGAATTAAAATTCAAATATTATAACAATAGACATAAATGTTATCAACCAATGAGAGTATAGACAGGTTGCCATAACAACGGAACGTTATTTAATTTAATTCCGTTATAAAACAATTAGTCCATTATTGACGATCAAGGGATACAGAAGCCAAACCATATTCGACTCAATTTTCAATTAAAATGATAATAAATACTTCAAAATTTAACGAGATGAGGATGCAAGAAGTCTAATGAAGAATTAGTTAACCCAACAGAGATAATAGACCAGATTTTAATGTTCAAAATTAATTATTTTATCCAAATTAACTGAAAATGAAGCCAGATGCAATCCAAAATATAAATGATGGAAGATTGATGATCGTATCGACCCAACCTAACTAAGAACTAAGTGACTCTTCACCAGAATTCAACAAGATTTGTTAAGTATATCTGAACTACCCGAATTTACGAACTAAATTCTAATTAACTTTTCTCACAACACAAATAACTCTCACTCCGAACTTGGTAACTAAATTTCTTTCAAGGATTAATCTATATCTATAAAAATAAATGTTTGTTTCTTTCTTTCTTTCTTTGTCCCGTATGCGTTCCTATACCATTCATCCGATTGCGATGAAACTTCGGTGAGTTGTTGTGCGCACGCCCGCGAAGGTTCATGAATTTTTTTCGATGGGGTCCTATGGGGGGTTCTTGGGGTCTTCCACATCTCCTCCTAAACCACTGGACCGATTTCAACCAAACTTGGCACAAATATTTTATGCAACGGGAGAACCAACATAGGGTAGGTGTTTTTTCGATGGGGTCCTTTGGGGGATCCTTTGGGGTCTTCCACATCTCCTCCTAAACCACTGGACCGATTTCAACCAAACTTGGCACAAATATTTTACGCAACGGGAGAACCAACATAGGATAGGTGTTTTTTTCGACGGGGTCCATTGGGGGGTCCTTTGGGGTCTTCCACATCTCCTCCTAAACCACTGGACCGATTTCAACCAAACTTGGCACAAATATTTTACGCAACGGGAGAACCAACATAGGATATGTGTTTTTTCGATATGATCCTTCGGGGGGTCCTTTGGGGTCTTTCACATCTCCTCCTAAACAACTGGACCGATTTCAACCAAACGTGGCACAAATATTTTACGCAAAGGGAGAACCAACATAGGATAGGTGTTTTTTCAATGGGGTTCTTTTGGGGGTTCTTTGGGTTCTTCCACATCTCCTCCTAAACCACTGGACCGATTTCAACCAAACTTGGCACAAATATTTTACGCAACGGGAGAACCAACATAGGATATGTGTTTTTTCGATATGATACTTCGGGGGGTCCTTTGGGGTCTTCCACATCTCCTCCTAAACCACTGGACCGATTTCAACCAAACTCGGCACAAATATTTTACGCAACGGGAGATCCAACATAGGATAGGTGTTTTTTCGATGGGGTCCTTTGGGGTCTTCCACATCTTCTCCTAAACCACTGGACCGATTTCAACCAAACTTGGCACAAATATTTTACGCAACGGGAGAACCAACTTAGGATAGGTGTTTTTTCCGACGGGGTCCTTTGGGGGGTCCTTTGGGGTCTTCCACATCTTCTCCTAAACCACTGGACCGATTTCAAACAAACTTGGCACAAATATTTTACGCAAAGGGAGAACCAACATAGGATAGGTGTTTTTTCGATGGGGTCTTTGGGGTCCTTTGGGGGGTCCTTTGGGGTCTTCCACATCTTCTCCTAAACCACTGGACCGATTTCAACCAAACTTGGCACAAATATTTTACGCAACGGGAGAACCAACATAGGATATGTGTTTTTTCGATATGATACTTCGGGGGGTCCTTTGGGGTCTTCCACATCTCCTCCTAAACCACTGGACCGATTTCAACCAAACTTGGCACAAATATTTTACGCAAAGGGAGAACCAACATAGGATAGGTGTTTTTTCGATGGGGTTCTTTTGGGGGTTCTTTGGGGTCTTCCACATCTCCTCCTAAACCACTGGACCGATTTCAACCAAACTTGGCACAAATATTTTACGCAACGGGAGAACCAACATAGGACAGGTGTTTTTTTCGATACGATCCTCTGGGGGGGTCCTTTGGAGTCTTAAAAAACTAACTTATTAGATCTGGTTACTATGGCAACCCAATGGAATAGATTCTGTTCTAAATATATTATCGCATTAAATTGAAGACCACACGAACGAAGTCTTTATATATTATATATATACAAACACTTTCTTTCTTTGAGTGGCATTGCAACGCATGCCGGGTACTCGCTAGTTGAGAATAAATATTAACTTGTATGTGAACATAATTTTAACCTGTATACGAAGTACGAAATTATAACAAACACTTTTTAACACTTAAAAAACGAATTGTATTTAACTCTAATAGTATATAAGTACCATTGATGTAAGGTAGTGTACTTTATTATCATCTTATTAATATTTTTTCGTAAAAAAAAGGACTCAATGATTGAACTATCTGTAGAAAATAAACATTGACGACAGCCATGTCGATTTAGAAACGCTTCAATCAACTTAGCCAACCTGAGAATATTGTCTATTTATTCCCGGAGCAACATTATTTAATAACAGTATAATTTTGTATCTAACTGAATAACTATTAACTATTTCAAGTTAATAAACTAGTACTGAGTAGTAATAAACGTCCTTTATTTCATTACAAATCTATATCTATAAAAATGAATGTTTGTTTCTTTCTTTGTCCCGTATGCGTTCCTATACCATTCATCCGATTGCGATGAAACTTCGGTGAGTTGTTGTGCGCACGCCCGCGAAGGTTTATGAATTTTTTTCGATGGGGTCCTTTGGGGGGTTCTTGGGGTCTTCCACATCTCCTCCTAAACCACTGGATCGATTTCAACCAAACTTGGCACAAATATTTTATGCAACGGGAGAACCAACATAGGGTAGGTGTTTTTTCGATGGGGTCCTTTGGGGGTCCTTTGGGGTCTTCCACATCTCCTCCTAAACCACTGGACCGATTTCAACCAAACTTGGCACAAATATTTTACGCAACGGGAGAACCAACATAGGATATGTGTTTTTTCGATATGATCCTACGGGGGGTCCTTTGGGGTCTTCCACATCTCCTCCTAAACCACTGGACCGATTTCAACCAAACTTGGCACAAATATTTTACGCAAAGGGAGAACCAACATAGGATAGGTGTTTTTTCGATGGGGTTCTCTTCGGGGTTCTTTGGGGTCTTCCACATCTCCTCCTAAACCACTGGACCGATTTCAACCAAACTTGGCACAAATATTTTACGCAACGGGAGAACCAACATAGGATAGGTGTTTTTTCGACGGGGTCCTTTGGGGTCTTCCACATCTCCTCATAAACCACTGGACCGATTTCAACCAAACTTAGCACAAATATTTTACGCAACGGGAGAACCAACATAGGATATGTGTTTTTTCGATATGATCCTTCGAGGGGTCCTTTGGGGTCTTCCACATCTCCTCCTAAACCACTGGACCGATTTCAACCAAACTTGGCACAAATATTTTACGCAACGGGAGAACCAACATAGGATATGTGTTTTTTCGATATGATCCTTCGAGGGGTCCTTTGGGGTCTTCCACATCTCCTCCTAAACCACTGGACCGATTTCAACCAAACTCGGCACAAATATTTTACGCAACGGGAGATCCAACATAGGATAGGTGTTTTTTCGATGGGGTCCTTTGGGGTCTTCCACATCTTCTCCTAAACCACTGGACCGATTTCAACCAAACTTGGCACAAATATTTTACGCAACGGGAGAACCAACTTAGGATAGGTGTTTTTTCCGACGGGGTCCTTTGGGGGGTCCTTTGGGGTCTTCCACATCTTCTCCTAAACCACTGGACCGATTTCAAACAAACTTGGCACAAATATTTTACGCAAAGGGAGAACCAACATAGGATAGGTGTTTTTTCGATGGGGTCTTTGGGGTCCTTTGGGGGTCCTTTGGGGTCTTCCACATCTTCTCCTAAACCACTGGACCGATTTCAACCAAACTTGGCACAAATATTTTACGCAACGGGAGAACCAACATAGGATATGTGTTTTTTCGATATGATACTTCGGGGGGTCCTTTGGGGTCTTCCACATCTCCTCCTAAACCACTGGACCGATTTCAACCAAACTTGGCACAAATATTTTACGCAAAGGGAGAACCAACATAGGATAGGTGTTTTTTCGATGGGGTTCTTTTGGGGGTTCTTTGGGGTCTTCCACATCTCCTCCTAAACCACTGGACCGATTTCAACCAAACTTGGCACAAATATTTTACGCAACGGGAGAACCAACATAGGACAGGTGTTTTTTTCGATACGATCCTCTGGGGGGGTCCTTTGGAGTCTTAAAAAACTAACTTATTAGATCTGGTTACTATGGCAACCCAATGGAATAGATTCTGTTCTAAATATATTATCGCATTAAATTGAAGACCACACGAACGAAGTCTTTATATATTATATATATACAAACACTTTCTTTCTTTGAGTGGCATTGCAACGCATGCCGGGTACTCGCTAGTTGAGAATAAATATTAACTTGTATGTGAACATAATTTTAACCTGTATACGAAGTACGAAATTATAACAAACACTTTTTAACACTTAAAAAACGAATTGTATTTAACTCTAATAGTATATAAGTACCATTGATGTAAGGTAGTGTACTTTATTATCATCTTATTAATATTTTTTCGTAAAAAAAAGGACTCAATGATTGAACTATCTGTAGAAAATAAACATTGACGACAGCCATGTCGATTTAGAAACGCTTCAATCAACTTAGCCAACCTGAGAATATTGTCTATTTATTCCCGGAGCAACATTATTTAATAACAGTATAATTTTGTATCTAACTGAATAACTATTAACTATTTCAAGTTAATAAACTAGTACTGAGTAGTAATAAACGTCCTTTATTTCATTACAAATCTATATCTATAAAAATGAATGTTTGTTTCTTTCTTTGTCCCGTATGCGTTCCTATACCATTCATCCGATTGCGATGAAACTTCGGTGAGTTGTTGTGCGCACGCCCGCGAAGGTTTATGAATTTTTTTCGATGGGGTCCTTTGGGGGGTTCTTGGGGTCTTCCACATCTCCTCCTAAACCACTGGATCGATTTCAACCAAACTTGGCACAAATATTTTATGCAACGGGAGAACCAACATAGGGTAGGTGTTTTTTCGATGGGGTCCTTTGGGGGTCCTTTGGGGTCTTCCACATCTCCTCCTAAACCACTGGACCGATTTCAACCAAACTTGGCACAAATATTTTACGCAACGGGAGAACCAACATAGGATATGTGTTTTTTCGATATGATCCTACGGGGGGTCCTTTGGGGTCTTCCACATCTCCTCCTAAACCACTGGACCGATTTCAACCAAACTTGGCACAAATATTTTACGCAAAGGGAGAACCAACATAGGATAGGTGTTTTTTCGATGGGGTTCTCTTCGGGGTTCTTTGGGGTCTTCCACATCTCCTCCTAAACCACTGGACCGATTTCAACCAAACTTGGCACAAATATTTTACGCAACGGGAGAACCAACATAGGATAGGTGTTTTTTCGACGGGGTCCTTTGGGGTCTTCCACATCTCCTCATAAACCACTGGACCGATTTCAACCAAACTTAGCACAAATATTTTACGCAACGGGAGAACCAACATAGGATATGTGTTTTTTCGATATGATCCTTCGAGGGGTCCTTTGGGGTCTTCCACATCTCCTCCTAAACCACTGGACCGATTTCAACCAAACTTGGCACAAATATTTTACGCAACGGGAGAACCAACATAGGACAGGTGTTTTTTTCGATACGATCCTCTGGGGGGTCCTTTGGAGTCTTAAAAAACTAACTTATTAGATCTGGTTACTATGGCAACCCAATGGAATAGATTCTGTTCTAAATATATTAACGCATTAAATTCAAGACCACGCGAACGAAGTCGTGGGCAACAGCTATTTATTTTTAAGAAACCTACTTTAATTGAACTTTATTAATTAAACTAACATTTGCATTACGTACAACGTGAAACTCCGTAGCGAAGCACGGGTATTCTGCTAGTTGTATTATAAAGTTTGTGTACTTTAGCGATGAGCAAAATTGTCTGCCAGCGTTAGACGTCGGCAGCACGACGAAATACAAGCGAGATTCAAATGCCCGCCAGTTGGGAGGGTAATTTGAATTAGTCATCACTGCATAGAACGACCGCTCAGTTTAACATTTTTAATTGTTTTCATAAACAATTTGGCGCCACCCGGGAAATAAATTTACTCATTAAAGGACAGGTAAGGATTACACTCGTGAGATATTGGTACTGGTAATTCGTGAGTTCGCGACGGACATCGTCAGCGTGAGAAATTAGAAAAAGTACGACTGTTAGAAATAAACACAAAGTAACGACTACAATGTGTGGGGCTAACACACGATAAAACACACTTTTACAGAGACGATAAAGGTCTTATCGTTACAAATTGACGCCAACAACGTGTGGCAGAATAATTATAAACGTACATATACCGAGTACGACAGAGTTTTATCGTTACAATATGTAAATTAGTTTGCAAACCTAGGAAGACAACGGAAGACGGAAAAGAGAGGTAAACAAAATAATTAAAAAATAATGAAACAATTAACTTGCATCATGCTCTGAAAGGCAAAATTAGTTAGAAAAAAATTGCACAAAAAACAAATTGGCAGTCTTCAATACCATATATAAGTCAACTCTTACTTATGTGTGTGAATCTTGCACATTGACGGGGAGAATGAAGAGTAAAATCCAAGCCCTTGAAATGAAATGTTTGCGTAGAATGAATGGTAGAGACAGTGAGGGATATGAAAAGTAGATATAAGAGAAGAGTTGGTAACAATATCGATATTGAAGAATAATCAAGAAAGACACTGGGGCCATGAGAAGATTGAGGAAGAACACCCCTATAATAAAGGAATGTCAGAATGCCTATAATGGGAAGCTAGAGTACAATAAAGAGAGATAGAGGACCAAGAGAAAAAAATAGACCGGTAAAATAACAAGATTAATATTAAATAAAGGAAGAAAGTGAAATAGCAAAATTGAAGCTAACTCTAGGAAGAAACTGATAATAATCTTACACTCCTAATGTTTGCTGTATGTCCTGACATCGATTAGAAATGATAAAGAAGAAACAAAATTATTTTCTCTTTTAAGAAACATTAAGAATTGAAGTCTTGCATTTGAAAATTATTCGTTCTTGTATTCCTTTGTATTCTTATTTACCTACTGTATATAGGCCTATTCTATGTAGTAGATTTACAGTATGAATGGTATATTTTTTCTTTTGTGTTTGGATAATTAATTAACTGTGTAAAAAACTTGGTATTTTTGTAAACAGTAGCCTAACACCGAAAGGAACAAGGATTCGAGGACCCGAAGACAATGGGAACGACAATCCAAAACCGATTGACCGATGTTCAAAACTAACACAGCTGTTCTAGTATGCGCAGAGCAGACGACGAGCCAGGAACGCTGACCAGAGCAAATCTTGATCGAGAGAGACTAAAACGAGGAAGACTCAGGAAAGGCATTAACATACGTAGAATGGACCGAGTTAACTTAGAAACTGAGGAAAAGATAATTAGAAAAAACCAAAGAAAAATCTAAATATCTAATAATTAAGTTTTGGAAATCATCGAAGGTAAGAAAAACTTTTGATAAAGTGCTAAAGGAAAATTTGTGGGATATAAAATAGTTGATAAATAAATATTTATATAAAAACAATTCGAATAATTTAAAAAATGTATAAGAATAATGTTAATTGTATCATAATCTAAAACAGAGGATCAGAAGCGTTTATAACAAAAAACGAGGGATCAGACCATCATTATTTGTAATATTATAATTGAGACTGCAAGATTATGTTCAATGGAAAGTAAAAAGTTCAAAGTAGGATATCTAAATTTGAAAAGTATAAACATTTTGAACTGGGCTCCACCGGATGATGTGGTACTGATAGCCGGAAGCGAAAAACAATTGCAAGTGAATTTGTATATATGAACACGGTATTAGAAGAGAAAGGAATGAGAATTAATAAGGATATAACCAAAGTGATGACAATTGTTGATGTAAATAAGATACAAAAATAGAAATTGAAGGGGCAATGGTAGATATTAGAATTTTGCAGTACCTGAAGGTGGAAATAATTGGGGAAAAAGTTCGTAGAAAGTGTAACGCTGAAACAGTACTAAACTATCAACAAAAATTTCGTAAATAATCTCATATTACAATAGCCACAAAAGTAAAGGTATTACAGATAATTTCCAAACCTATCTTGATGTTTGTATGAGAGCTGAGTGAACGGCAGAAAGCAAAAAAAAGGCTGTGGAGAGGAGTAGGCTATCTAAGAAGAGTCATAGGAGTTAAAAAGAAGGACGCATGCGGATATTAGAAGAGATTAACAGATAAGTGTATATTAGAAAGAGACTTAGCTATACGAACTAGGTACGCGGTAAAATGTATTACTTTCTAAAAAAGCGACTCCCTTCGGGTTGTCGCACATTCTGGTTTCTCTTGAGCTGACTTATAAATCTCAGACTTTAAATGTTTGATAATAAATATTTGTTGTTATGAAGTTATTATCACAGATAAATAGTAACCTTTTTTTTTAGCAAAGTAAATTGCAATGTGTGAGCCATGGGTAGTTAATGCATGGTTAATGTTTTCAGATAATGATGAAGCAAATGTAATCAGGTATAGTGTGTAGAGTCACGTCGCGCCTACCATACTCGTACTAATTCAGTTATTCAATACATTTTAATTAATTTCTCACGTTAGTGAATTGCTAAATCTATCCTGTAATTGCAATCTGGCTTGAACAAATAGCATAAAAGTCGGAATTAAGATGTAAGTAAACCAAAAGAAATCAGCATATCCACAAGGGATTCCAAAAGAATTTCATTTCCATACAGGATCAGTCGTTCGAAGTAGTACCAGAGTTCGCATATGTGGGAAGTAATATTGGTAAATGTGATTTATTTTTTGTACACAAAAAACGTAGAAATACGTAGTTTCGAAATACTGAACAACATTTAACGTTCAAGGACATGTTGCACGGCCGCCGTATATCGTATTTGAAACAAAGTGAGTGATAATATATAAGGTAGTAAAAAGTATAAGTTACGAACTTGTATCCTAAAACTTAATATAATTTTACCGAGTGTACGTATCTCGTAGTTGATTGTTTTATCCTTCAACTCGGTTACTAAATAATTTTGATTTTTATTTAATTTGATTAATTTGTATCTTTTTGTTTAATTAATGATGATTATTTTATTAATTAATTATTGCGATCTCCGTTAATTGAATGTTATTCACTTCGGAATCCTCTTGAAGTTCCGTAGCACTTCAGTAGACCTAAATTGTCTTTGTACAGTAAAGTGTTGTTTTGACAATGTTATTAAGTAATTATAAGTCTCACGTACCTTTGGTGTAGCACTGGTAGTTTAGGTCTGTCTGTACTGGTTGTTCAGTTGGTCTCAGTCCGTTATAAAACTGTTAATTTGTCCAAACAGTATAACTGCACTGTTTGTAAGTAAGTGAGCTAAATTTATTTTACTTGGGCGCCATATGGAATCTCTGGTGTTTATTCCATAAAATAATTTATTCAAAGAATAAAATAAATAAATTTAATTGATGTTTTGAAATTATTTCTTTGATTGAATAATTAAAATAATTTAATTAATTAATTTTCTTCTGGTTTGTTTACGTATTTAAACGGTTGGCGCTTCACACTTCCAAGCCGCCAACTTGACTGTTTGAGTGCCTTGAAATTGCAGCTTTTTTAATTGAGAAAAATAACTAATAATTGTTTCAATAATTGCTTACAAAGTTTGTTAATTAACAATTTACTTGTTTATTGCTCACAACGTGCTTACTTTAACTTTATACATTCAATTTAACAATAATAATGGATTACAATCTATCTGGCTTAAATCTCTCCTAACCCAGAAGGTTGTAATGATGACTCTAATTATTGGTTTGTTTATTTACAAATATTTCATACCTCAAGGGTGAATTCTTTATAACTGCAGAATAAAACAGTGATGCCTCGAGTTACGATGCTTTACATACGTTTAATTTAATAGGTTAGACACCTTTAAAAATTTAAATTGTTCAACGAAAAGTTCGTCTGGCCTCTACCAGTTTTGAGGTTAACTATGTTTAGCCTAGATCATTAATTATTATATCGGAATCGTATAATTCCTCTAGAAAAAAGTATAGACAATGCTTGTTACTTCCATATTCCTTAAGGAAATGGAAGTATGGTGATGGCAAAAAAAATCGTGTTCGAGATTATTGCAGATTCTGATTGTACTACACTCAAAACATGAAAAAAAGTCGTTTTTCGAAAAGTGTCTGTGTGTGTGTCTGGGTGTCTATGTGTGTGTGTCTGTCTGTGTGTAGATTTTTTTCTATGGCAAACTATAACTGCCGCAAATTCAAACAGAATCAAATAATTTTTTGCGTACAGCCCTGATTTGTAGAGAACTCACGACTTATTGTTTTTGGTGAAGATCGGTTGAGGGAAAGGGGTAGTTTACCGGCAACGGTTTTTTTTTATCAAGGGTAATTTTTTTTTTTGGCAAACGATAACAGTCGCAAATTCAAACAGAATCAAATAATGTTTCGCATACAGCCCTGAATTGTAGAGTTCACAAGATTTATTGTTTTTGGTGAAGATCGGTTAAGGGAAAGGGGTAGTTTACCTGTAACGTTTTATGTTTTAACAAGGGTATTTCCTATGGCAAACGATAACAGCCGCAAATTCAAACAGAATCAAAAGATTATTTGCATACAGCCCTAAATTGTAGAGTTCTCAAGACCTATTGTTTTTGGTAAAGATCGGTTAAGGGAAAGGGGTAGTTTACCTGCAACGTTTTTTTAACAAGGGTATTTTCTATGGAAAACGATAACAGCCGCAAATTCAAACAGAATCAAATAATGTTTTGCATACGTCCCTGAATTGTAGAGATCTCAAGGACTTTCGATTTTGGTGAAGATCGGTTAAGGGGAAGGGGTAGTTTACCTGCAACCTTTTACGTTTTAACAACAGTAAAGTACTTGAAAATTCATTTAAACTTTTTCAAACAATGGTAATTGTTAAAAATAAAATAATTTTGTTGCCAGGGAATAAAATTATATTTTTTTCATTTTAATGTAAATTATGTATGAGTTAATATCTTTATATATATAATTCTTCTGTACGTGTGTATGTCACTGAACTCCTCCATGTATAAAATAATATATCGTTCGTGGCAGGTAAGCATATCTCAGTTATGTAATGTTTACGTTTCCATTTTATTATTATGCCTACAGCAATAAAAAGGCAGGTAAGAGACACACACACACACACACACACACACACACAATTCACGTTATTTCTGGCCTCACTCATGTTTATTTTCTTACATTTGCACGCTTTTTAAATGGAAAGTGCCGAAATCCACATCAACATAACGCGTGCAAGCCGAAAAAATGGACATCAATTTGCTTCCTGTGGATCGCTGGGCAGTGTAACTGCACGTGTTACAGAGGAACGATTCATAGACAGAATTTTCGTCTTTAGGGAATGAACCCTCTGCAAGATGCTGAGGGTCCATGAGTGACTTCGGAGCGCTCCTTCTTTTTGGCGTGTTTGTTCTGTGAAACATACACTGTAGATTCGCAGCTTTACTCTAAGCAACGCTCAATAGGAAATGTTGAAAATTTTTGTCCACAGTGTACCCTCATTCACACTAAACCTGCTCTGATGTTTTAATTACGGACATCATAATATTAAAACTTTGGAAACTTGAGCACTACTTAATGGAGATCAATCATTAACTTATACAAGCCATTAATTTTATGCATATTTTATATATATATATATGTGTACAACGTTATCGGCAACAAAGAAGTAGTTTTTGTTAAAATTCTTTCCCGGGATATTTGGCGGTAGTTCAATGTTTTCTACAAAACCAGACGTTTCGGCAATGCCATCGACTTCCATCATCAGTGAAAATCGAGTGCGATAACGTGAGGTGGTATACGTTAGTGACCACAGTACTGTGGTGAAGGCTGAAGCAGTAAGTAGAAAGAAGTAGTTTCTATGGTAATATTTAATTTCGAAAATGATTTTAAATGTAAATCTTAGAATGTGGAAGTCATGTATGGTTCTCCATACCGATTTTTTCTTATAGTATTAATGTTTTGCGTTAGTACATAAGTGTATTATTTCTTATACTAGTAACATAATATTCATACACTGTAATTATATATGGCACTGTACTACCTGTTTGATAATCGCTTAGGATTATTTTTTAATTCACTTTTCGATCCTATATACTGATCGTACACTTCACTTTTTCGCGAATGAACGATTATAACTTCTTGAGATAAAATACTTGGTTAGGTAATTCACCTAACCTCGTTCTTTTTATTTCGCACAACTGGTAAAATGAACACTACTTGTTGTGATGCACTTTAAAAGGTATTTACTTCTTCACTGCTGTTGTTTAATAAGATTTGATGAAAATTTTGATCTGGAGTCCTGTAGTATCTGCTGGAATGGAATTTGACAAAATGTGTTTTGTTTACTCTTGCATCTGTATATATAGTCCGCTGAAAACGACGCTAGGCAGCGACAATTAGTAATTTTCTGATTGGCTAAAAATGACGTGATGATGCGGTCATTCTATTTTTAGCTCTTACATAATTGTTTTAAGCGTGGGTTTTTCGTTGTTTTTGGTGTTCTTCGTACCCTTCCAAAATTCACAAAATTTATCATATCTGTGTTTGTATCTCAGTTATACTAATTACAATTTTGGTTCTATTATTAGCATCGTATGCCTCGTTCCTTTCTGGTTATTTTGATATTAATAGCTGCCAGTTTGGATACATTTTTCATTAAATAAACTCTATCTTAATGAAAGCCTATCTTAAATATTATGTTGTTTTCAAATGTCTTCTGCTACACTTTGCAGATTCTATTTTTGTATTTTTAACATTTATCAAACTATCATTTTTCTCTCTTTTGAACACAATTATCTTATTGAAATTAACATATTATTATCTAAATTTGCTGTATCCAGCTGAACATTAACAATCTTTATAACATATTTGTTTATTATTATGTAATGGCTTCCTTACTCCATTATTACTTATTCAAAATTATTCTTACTTCCTACACTTATTATACTTGACATTGTTTGGTGACTTACACCTTTTTACATTATTTTTATATCTCTATTTGTCTATACTCTGTATGGTCTCTTTATCATAAACAACAAATTATTTTCATAATTTGTTTTGTCATCATTTGTTTGTTTATTAATTCAAGTTTAGGATTACTTTACTTCCTTCAGTATGGACTCCACATAAGTTGTTGTGAGTCATTATTTTGAGTTCTTATTATATTATTTATTATCCATTGAGTCATCTTAACTCATCTTATGCGATTCTCTTAGTTTACATAATTTATAATAAGGTTTTGTTCACGTTAACTGATAATACATCTTTCTACAAAATTTACCATTTTATAACATTTTTAAATACATATAGTTTTTACATTGTTGTTTACATTGAGATTAATTATTATTAGAACATATAACATTTGTTCTTTCATTAATTATTTTATCATCATTATTCATTATGCCTTAGCATACCCTTCTTTCAAGGTTAATATAACATTGTGATTACACTTTTATTTTTACATTAATGGTTTATTTATTTTAATTCATCCATAATTCATGATTATCTACAATATATTTCCTTTTGTTTGTTATACAAATTATTATTTTTCATTTACTCAGCTCATGTGCTGTTTATACTACTTTAATACATGTTGTCAATATCAGTTCTTTCACCTTTAATTCTATTTATGGGGTTTGACTTGTTTAATGGTTTCTTATGCTCACTTAACTAATCTATTTGGGAACTTGTCTCTGTCAATGTCTCAGTCAAATCGTCTGGTTATGTTGTAGCGTCATTGAATGCTAATACAGTAGTAGATTTGCTACTGGTTATCATCACTTCTGGTTGCTTAGTTGGTTGATTTTTATGGGACAGTTTGTACTGTTACAATAAGTCTTCAAATACACGCGTTAACACATACGCTACGCAGGATTTAGTCGGAACAAACACTGAGTGAAAATTATGAAGAGGAGTCAAATAGATACGTACTCACATTTCGAAAATAACTAGATAAGACTCTTATAAAACAGTGGCTAATATGATTCAAAATGCTTTATATTAAAACCCGAGAGAGAGAGAGAGAGAGAGAGAGAGAGAGAGAGAGAGAGAGAGAGAGAGAGAGAGAGAGAGAGATGTTACCTTAGAATTACATCGAAAACACGGCTGTGAACGAATATTTTGTCTCGTCCCTAAATTTAGGCCTACATCTGAAATCGTTTTATTTATCAAAACGAAAATATTAAAGAATATTTCAACATAAGTTAGGCGTGTAAAACAAAGGGATTCATTGTGCCTTAAATACGTTGTGTTTACTTAACAATAATAATTATGGTCATTAAAACGTCAATACTTTCAGTTAAATAATAACGACTGTCGAAGAAGAGTTGTACATTCTTGTCGCCATATAATTAGTCATTGTTTCTGTTACAGGACGTTACAAACCGTTATGAGTAGTTATCAATGCCACTCATATGGACGAGTGCATAAAATGTTTACTTTTACTCATTTAAATAATCACAACGATTACCACTGTTAAAATTTCGTAACTCGGTAACAAGATTAAATATCGGTATGGAGAACCATACATGACTTCCATATTCTAAGATTTATATTTAAAATCATTTTCAGCCAAACAGCCAGGCTGTCTTACCTGCCTTTTTATTGCTGTATTAAATGAAAAATATTATATTACATTAAACTGAAAAAATTATAATTTTATTGCCTGGCAACAAAATTATTTTATTTTTAACAATTACCATTGTTTCAAAAAGTTTAAATAAATTTTCAAGTACTTTACTCTTGTTAAAACGTAAAAGGTTGCTGGTAAACTACCCCTTCCCCTTAACCGATCTTCACCAAAATCGAAAGTCATTGAGACCTCTACAATTTAGGGAGGTATGCAAAACATTATTTGATTCTGTTTGAATTTGCGGCTGTTATCGTTTGCCATAGAAAATACGCTTGATAAAAAAACGTTGCAGGTAAACTACCCCTTCCCCTTAACCGATCTTCATCAAAAACAACAGATCTTGAGTACTCTACAAATCAGGACTGTATGCAAAAAATTATTTGATTCTGTTTGAACTTGCGGCTGTTATCGTTTGCCATAGAAAATACCCTTGTTAAAAAAACGTTGTAGGCAAACTACCCCTTTCCCTTAACTGATCTTCACCAAAAACAATAGGTCTTGAGAACTCTACAATTTAGGGCTGTATGCAAATAATCTTTTGATTCTGTTTGAATTTGCGGCTGTTATCGTTTGCCATAGGAAATACCCTTGTTAAAACATAAAACGTTACAGGTAAACTACCCCTTTCCCTTAACCGATCTTCACCAAAAACAATAGGTCTTGAGAACTCTACAATTCAGGGCTGTATGCGAAACATTATTTGATTCTGTTTGAATTTGCGGCTGTTATCGTTTGCCAAAAAAAAAATTTCCCCTGATAAAAAAAAAACCGTTGCAGGTAAACTACCCCTTTCCCTCAACCGATCTTCACCAAAAACAATAGGTCGTGAGTACTCTACAAATCAGGGCTGTATGCAAAACATTATTTGATTCTGTTTGAATTTGCGGCAGTTATCGTTTGCCATAGAAAAAAAACTACAGACAGACAGAGAGACAGACAGACACACACACAGACACTTTTCGGAAAACGACTTTTTTTCATGTTTTGAGTGTAGTAGAATCAGAATCTGCAATAATCTCGAACACGATTTTTTTTGCCATCACCATACTTCCATTCCTTAAGGAATATGGAAGTAAAAATTTATTTCAAATTAAAACGTCGATCTGAATAGACGCCTAATTCAGTCCAGTCCTTTAACTATTCAAATAGTACAAATCTTCCCTCCATTATTTAATACTAAAGTTTTCAAGGTTTCATTATTTTTGTCACGACTAAGACCCAGGTAGATTACACACACACACACACACACAATTTCGTCGTATTTGGGAGGAAGGGCGGATCGAACAATGAAGATTTGGAGAAGAGGTACTAATCTCCTGGCCATTCTGGTCTTCGGCTTCCCTCTTGGGCAGTTCTCGTTGTGACGGCGACGAGAAGACAATGACATCAGTGACTTTACGAGTTGGACTATCCCCAAAGCGCTCTTGGGCCCGAAGGAACGGTATCAGCGTCCTATCGCTTCTGACTCTCTGGATAGTTTCTTCTATTGAAGTTCTACTCTGCATTCGTGGTTCAACGCCGCCGGAATTCTGCTTCTGTCTTCGTCAAGAATTCCTTTTGCCTGCAGTTTCTCACCGTATTCGGCCCCCATTCCAATTCACACACACACACAACTACTACTACTCTAATGTTTTAATTGTGGCAACCATAAAATAAAACTTTGAAAACTTAAGTATTATTAGTGGAGAATAAACAATAATGTCTTTATAGAGTGCAAACGATGCGATAGTTATAGCACCTATACTGTAGTTGTGTTCCTAAGACCTAAGCCTTAGCTAGAAGGAAGACAATTGAGTTAGTGAGGACATCAAGGTATCAAAGGGGTAAGACTAGCGTAAAGAATTTGATAAGCTGAAAATGAGAAAAATTAAAAATATGGAGACCTACACAAAGCTCGAGTCAACTCCATAACTGGTAATATGGGTTGAAGTGAAGAAACTGGGAAAGGAAATAAGTAGTGGAAAAAGAGTGAAATAGTAAAATGTACAGTAAACCATTACAATATATGCAGTTTTGTTAATTTAATTAGCAGCCATCTTAACACCAACTTTGTCACTACTTATTGCCACACTCGTCAAGAACGAAGTATTTAGCAGTGTGGCAATAAGTAGTGACAAAGTTGGCACTACAATATAACAGGGTTTTGGAACCACACACTTACTTATACCTTAACCTTCTGCCTGGGGAGTCGGAGAGAAGACGATTCTTCTCCGTCTGCTTCCCTCTAACTTGAGCCCAATCTTCTGGATGCCAGGCAACTCGTCTTTACTTGGACGTTCTGGTACTTCTTGTTGTCGTCTCCCAAATTTCTTTCGGTCTTCACTCCTCATACACTCTCGCGACATTGACAAAACCATTTCAGTTACTACGCATTAATTTTTTTCCAAAACACTTGAATCTTTCGCAGCTCTCTCATATGTTTCCACCCATGTCTCTATTACTACTCTGTGTGTGTGTGTGTGTGTGTGTGTGTGTGTGTGTGATTTATATTGTATAATTTATATTAGATGTAATATATACAATATACTATTTATGTACATTTATTGTGCATAATATAATACAAATATAAATATATATTTATGAATATTGTAACCATTTATATTATTTGTATATGATGATTGAATCTTATTGAAACGTAATGTAGCCTCACTTCGGGTTCGTCTATTTGTAATCAGATTTTTCGTTACGTACAATGTTATTGTGACTAGGTTACTTGTATTTATGTAGTGTGCACTTGAATTACACCACCCGTTGGAAGTTCAACTTGTAATATAGGTAAATAATGTAGCGACAAACTCGCACTGGAGTCGTCGATGTGTAATTATAAATGTGTTATGTTGAACGGCGAATGATTTTGTAAATTGCCGCTTACTCCCACTATGCTGCTTCTTTTCCGTGACGTCACTCAACGATGCCAACTGTCGGGTCCGCTGCAACTGTGAATTCTATTTACTAAATGTAACAGCAATAATAACGACACACAAATACTATCAAACATATATCCTTGTGGAATCCTTTATTCGGAAAAACACTGGTTGACTGTTTTAATAAATTTAAACAGAATAATCGCAATTATAGCGCAAACTATAAGTCTTCTTTTACCAGTTGGCAGCAGTAGCCAAACGTTTAGTATTTCTTCGAGACCAAAACAATGCTTTTTGTTAACGTTTTTAAATAAAAATTTTAATTATCTCAGGGCGTATATGGTTCGGGGATTATAAATTAAACAAAATATTACACTATTAATCAAAATACAAGTTTACAATTTTAGGATATTACAACGTTAGAGTGATACGTGCACACAGAAATTGTATAGTGGTTACCAGTTTTAAAAAGGTTATGTCCAGTTCAGGCTTTGATAGTTATTATGTAAATTAAAAGTTCTTGTTGTGTTTAAAAGGTGTTAGTCTTATATGGTGTTATTAGTGATTGTTTTTAGTGTTTGTGTTATATGGTGTCTGTAGTTTAGTTGATTATTACTTAAAATTCGTGTATACAAATGTGTGTGTTAAAGTACGATATAATGAGATGTCCGAATCACCAAATCCTCTTCAAGTACTCTTCTTGGTTGAAGAAAGGGCCCACGTACACGTCAGATCTTCTTTCTCGTCCCTCGTCCACTTCAAATCTTCTTCCTGGTTATTATATCTTCTATTCCATGTAATGGGTGTTCTTCTGTTATTGCAAAGATTTCGTGTAGTGTACCTCTAACTGTATTTATCTGGTTGTATAGTTTTTTCACACTTTATAACACATAATGTAAGACGATTTAAAAACGCGTCTATCTGCTAAGATCGTTGTCAAAGAAGTCTCATTTTATTTATCCGAAATTTCTGGTTGCTAAGGGTAAACTTGGAATCTGGTTGGCCAATTCGGATATACATTGTCATATACTTTCATTATTTCGAAGTCTAAAATTTGTTCAAAATCTTTAAATTAACATAACTTTTCTATACTGAATGGGAATTTAAAACCATTATCAGCATTATTTTGATCTTCACATTTGTTATATTTAGACACCAAACGTGCCTATTTTTGCTTAAGAACTATGGATGTTACAATTTTGTTATTTGGAATTTTCTTAAATAACTTGATATGTGTTATTTTGTTTCTATATTCCTTGTATACATTATTACCTATAAATACATCTACCCTTTCACATTTGCTTTACAAAATTTCTAATATAATTGTTAAAAATTTACTAAAGTTGGTTTCACCTGGCCTATGTAATAGTATTACTTTCATCACCATGTTTTAACATCTTTAACAATTAAATTAACTTCTAACACTCATCAAAATGGTTTAACATATAACGTTATTTTAACAACACAAAAGATATATTATTCTAATAGTTAAATTCATGCCCACATGGCTATGATTATACCAAATCCTTGCACAAATAACTGTTTTCTACTCAAACTGTATAGGTGTTTGACACTTAACAAAACATCTTTGTATAGTCCATTCTGCTTGGTCAATTAATTTACCATGGTTTAACATCAGCTCTATTGTTATATTTGTTAACACAACACAAAAAAAATGGAATTAATATCATTAAATTGACATTCCTTTAAACTAATTGTATCACCTGTTACATACAAAAAACACAACACAAATACTATGATATAACACTGTGCTATAACATAAAACATGCACATTTTACAAAACAAATTCTATACTAATTAGTTAGTCCATTGTCAGCTAATTTACTCATTATTCTGACACTGTCTATGTCATATTTACTATTTATATGGGTTTCAACATCCGTATACTTACTCATGTTTGACTTACAAAAATTACAATAAAGTGAACACTGTTGCTCTACCTCACCACACAGTTCTAATAATCTTGTTACATTTACTGTTTATCTGGGTTTTACTCTTGTTATAAATGTTATTGTGACCATGTTATAATTTGTTGTTTACTGGACAACCCTATGAACTCTATATGTGACAATTATTTGTATGGTTCATGTATCTATAATCAGGTGTATTTATATTTTTGTTACATCAATTAACTTAATTATTTACTAATATTTCTCTTACATAATATTACATGTTTGGGCCTATTATCCCTCACTTTGTATTTTGATTATCTGGATATAATGATACATTAACTGAAACCATTTGTTTCTTTATAGTCCTGGTTCATAAACCGTTTGTCTTTATAATTCTTTGTTTGGTCATTACTGAAAGTTCATTGTCATAGTTGGGGTTAAAGGTGTTTTGCATCACTTAGCCTAAATCATTAATTTGGGTACGGTCAGTTGTCTTACTAGTCAGTCTAAAATTGTTAGTCGTTCCTCTTCACTATCATCTTGGAAGATATTGTTCTCCTTGTCAGCTTCTTAACCAAAGTCTTCATTAAATCAGGTACGATATTATGTTGTTCCAAATGTAATGTTTCATATTACCCTGCCACCAAATTTGATCATTTTAATAAAATATTGTTTTTTGTTGAAATTATCAATTATCTTAACCTTCACATTGTCATTTGTTATTCTTATTATGATCTGGTATACTTGTCTTTAATTATAAGTGTTCTATCCCTGGAACATGTTACTTCCCTAACAAATTAATCACCATATATTCTGGAATCAGTCGGGGGGCTCTCTTGACCTAATACCCCGCTGTCCTTACAATACATAATACATAAATAATATCGATTGCTGGAGCTATCTCGTCAGTCAATCACATTTAATAATCACTAGTCTATTCACGACTAAAATAAATAAAATAATATAATATATTCTTGGGATTGTTCACTCAGTCTAACTTCTCAGATCTAAATATTTCTTTCCATTGATTCTTTCAGATGTTTATTTTCTTGTGGCGATATTAATAACATTTTTTATTTTCTATTGGTACTATCTTCCTTCCTTCTTTATCAGTACTGCTTAATCTTCATTTTTCATTCACTATCTTCATTTAAATTAAAACATAACAAGTATTTGCATCTTCAGTTGTTGTTGATTCTCTCACAATCATGATAGGTTATTTGCAATAAATTCGTTTCTAGTCTTGTCTCATTTTCATCGTCGACTGTCTACCTTTGTCCTTTCTTATTCATTTTATATCACTATAGTTTCTTCTAATTTATGGATGTTGCATCTTTCTTTTATATTCCAATAATAAGTTCATAACTGTGTTTAATAAGAGGTGCTTATTTTGTTTAGAATTTGGAAATTTATTCCCAGTTGTTTATCTGCTTGATTCATAATTACATTATCAAACTGTACTGTAATTGGTCCTTACTATTTATCTAAATTCTGAGATATTCAACCTTGTTTATTGGGCTTCATTTAAAATTATATTCTGAATTATCAAAGTTGGTAAGATGAGCTTACTATATTTTTTCAATTTCGTGGTATTGTAATAATAAATTCTTCAGTTTCATATTAATTCTCATAAATAATTAGTTGTAAGTTGTTCTTACTATTTCTTTAGAATTTTGTCGGTTTTATAATAATAAATTCTTCAATTCCAAATTAATTCTCATAAATAATTAGTTGTAAGTTGATCTTACTATTTTTTTTTTAGGATTTTGGTGGTTTATCACAACTTCTACACTTCTTATTATAGTGCTTATTGTCATATGTCCTTCTGTACCCAGCATTGATGATCTTTTGGTAATTTTCGTTATGTCGGTCAGTTGCTCATACCTTCATTTGTATGGTTCTGTTTCTTTATTCTTTATTCATATTATTGTTCCTCAATGAAACTTATTTCTCGTCTCCTTAAAATGGTTCTTTGGCCGTAGTCGGTTAGCGTAGCATCCGTCCCTTTTCTTGATGGTGTGTGGTATATAATTTATCCCGGGTCCATAATCTCAGTTGACCTTATTGTCCGCACTACCATTGTCTTTTTAATTACTTCTTTCCTTGCGGCATCTCTCGCTTCTTCCTTGTATTTCATTCTTCCCGATCTTATTCTTTCATTTGCTGCAAAGCTTATTTGACTCATCCTATCATATTGTTGATTAAAACAATATGTTACTGGTCCGTCAATGACTAATGATATCATTGATATTTTCCCACGTATTTCTATTTCTGGTATTTCCCATTTATCTCTGGTATTCTCTAAGTGGTAACCTATAGTTTTATGGTAAGTAATTATTGAAATTGCTTTTAACCTCCTCCTATAGTCTCTGGCATTCATGATTTCTTCATTGTTGGTAATTGGGATATTCAGTACATTAATTAACCCATTGTTCATCATCTCCCATTCTTCCGGTGTTTTTATTAAATTCTTTAGATGCGTTCTTCTTACTTTCTTTGGTTCTCCTCCACTATCTTTAGTATTTTCTTTGTTTCCGTTAGTTTTCTTTTCAGGTAGTACTACTATTGGATCCTCTGTTTTGGCGTTTGGTATTTCTTCTGTTTCTGGTTTACTATCATTTTTTATTTCTTTGGCCCTATTATTTCTTAATTCTTCCCTAAACAGCTTATTATCATTTATTATTTCTTTGGTCATTTCCTCCATCTTCTTACCCAAGTCTTCCTTCAATTTTTCCTTCAATTTTTCGAAGTTCTTATTACTGTTCTCTATTATTTTTCCTTCAATTTTTCTAAGTTCTTCTTATAACTCTCCTCCGTTCTCTTACTAGTTTCCTGTATTAATTCCATCATACATTTGAACATTTCTTGCGTCTTCTCGCCTTCCGTTTGTGTGGTTTCTTCTGGTTGTTTCTCCGGATCTTTCCTTGTTATAATTTCTATTTCCTCAACCGGTGTCGCTTCTTTATCTTCCATATTTAACTCGTCTACCTTCTCGGTTTCGGCCGCTCGTTTTCGCGATACCTCTCGCTTCCTCATCTTGTTTATTTTGGTTTATTTGTCTATTAATAATAATTTAATTTATATTAAATTACACGCCTCACACGTTGGTGCGCCAATTTGTAACCATTTATATTATTTGTATATGATGATTGAATCTTATTGAAACGTAATGTAGCCTCACTTCAGGTTCGTCTATTGGTAACCAGATTTTTCGTTACGTACAATGTTATTGTGAATCAGTTACTTGTATATATGTCGTGTACACTTGGATTACACCACCCGTAGGAAGTGTGAACTTGTAATATATATAAATAATGTAGCGACAAACTCGCACTGGAGTCGTCGATGTGTAATTATAAATGTGTTATGTTGAACGGCGAATAATTTTGTAAATTGCCGCTTACTCCCACTATGCTGCTTCTTTTCCGTGACGTCACTCAACGATGCCAACTGTCGGGTCCGCTGCAATCTGTGAATTCTATTTACTAAATGTAACAGCAATAATAACGACACACAAATACTATCAAACATATATCCTTGTGGAATCCTTTATTCGGAAAAACACTGGTTGACTGTTTTAATAAATTTAAACAGAATAATCGCAATTATAGCGCAAACTATAAGTCTTCTTTTACCAGTTGGCAGCAGTAGCCAAACGTTTAGTATTTCTTCGAGACCAAAACAATGCTTTTTGTTAACGTTTTTAAATAAAAATTTTAATTATCTCAGGGCGTATATGGTTCGGGGATTATAAATTAAACAAAATATTACACTATTAATCAAAATACAAGTTTACAATTTTAGGATATTACAACGTTAGAGTGATACGTGCACACAGAAATTGTATAGTGGTTACCAGTTTTAAAAAGGTTATGTCCAGTTCAGGCTTTGATAGTTATTATGTAAATTAAAAGTTCTTGTTGTGTTTAAAAGGTGTTAGTCTTATATGGTGTTATTAGTGATTGTTTTTAGTGTTTGTGTTATATGGTGTCTGTAGTTTAGTTGATTATTACTTAAAATTCGTGTATACAAATGTGTGTGTTAAAGTACGATATAATGAGATGTCCGAATCACCAAATCCTCTTCAAGTACTCTTCTTGGTTGAAGAAAGGGCCCACGTACACGTCAGATCTTCTTTCTCGTCCCTCGTCCACTTCAAATCTTCTTCCTGGTTATTATATCTTCTATTCCATGTAATGGGTGTTCTTCTGTTATTGCAAAGATTTCGTGTAGTGTACCTCTAACTGTATTTATCTGGTTGTATAGTTTTTTCACACTTTATAACACATAATGTAAGACGATTTAAAAACGCGTCTATCTGCTAAGATCGTTGTCAAAGAAGTCTCATTTTATTTATCCGAAATTTCTGGTTGCTAAGGGTAAACTTGGAATCTGGTTGGCCAATTCGGATATACATTGTCATATACTTTCATTATTTCGAAGTCTAAAATTTGTTCAAAATCTTTAAATTAACATAACTTTTCTATACTGAATGGGAATTTAAAACCATTATCAGCATTATTTTGATCTTCACATTTGTTATATTTAGACACCAAACGTGCCTATTTTTGCTTAAGAACTATGGATGTTACAATTTTGTTATTTGGAATTTTCTTAAATAACTTGATATGTGTTATTTTGTTTCTATATTCCTTGTATACATTATTACCTATAAATACATCTACCCTTTCACATTTGCTTTACAAAATTTCTAATATAATTGTTAAAAATTTACTAAAGTTGGTTTCACCTGGCCTATGTAATAGTATTACTTTCATCACCATGTTTTAACATCTTTAACAATTAAATTAACTTCTAACACTCATCAAAATGGTTTAACATATAACGTTATTTTAACAACACAAAAGATATATTATTCTAATAGTTAAATTCATGCCCACATGGCTATGATTATACCAAATCCTTGCACAAATAACTGTTTTCTACTCAAACTGTATAGGTGTTTGACACTTAACAAAACATCTTTGTATAGTCCATTCTGCTTGGTCAATTAATTTACCATGGTTTAACATCAGCTCTATTGTTATATTTGTTACACAACACAAAAAAAAATGGAATTAATATCATTAAATTGACATTCCTTTAAACTAATTGTATCACCTGTTACATACAAAAAACACAACACAAATACTATGATATAACACTGTGCTATAACATAAAACATGCACATTTTACAAAACAAATTCTATACTAATTAGTTAGTCCATTGTCAGCTAATTTACTCATTATTCTGACACTGTCTATGTCATATTTACTATTTATATGGGTTTCAACATCCGTATACTTACTCATGTTTGACTTACAAAAATTACAATAAAGTGAACACTGTTGCTCTACCTCACCACACAGTTCTAATAATCTTGTTACATTTACTGTTTATCTGGGTTTTACTCTTGTTATAAATGTTATTGTGACCATGTTATAATTTGTTGTTTACTGGACAACCCTATGAACTCTATATGTGACAATTATTTGTATGGTTCATGTATCTATAATCAGGTGTATTTATATTTTTGTTACATCAATTAACTTAATTATTTACTAATATTTCTCTTACATAATATTACATGTTTGGGCCTATTATCCCTCACTTTGTATTTTGATTATCTGGATATAATGATACATTAACTGAAACCATTTGTTTCTTTATAGTCCTGGTTCATAAACCGTTTGTCTTTATAATTCTTTGTTTGGTCATTACTGAAAGTTCATTGTCATAGTTGGGGTTAAAGGTGTTTTGCATCACTTAGCCTAAATCATTAATTTGGGTACGGTCAGTTGTCTTACTAGTCAGTCTAAAATTGTTAGTCGTTCCTCTTCACTATCATCTTGGAAGATATTGTTCTCCTTGTCAGCTTCTTAACCAAAGTCTTCATTAAATCAGGTACGATATTATGTTGTTCCAAATGTAATGTTTCATATTACCCTGCCACCAAATTTGATCATTTTAATAAAATATTGTTTTTTGTTGAAATTATCAATTATCTTAACCTTCACATTGTCATTTGTTATTCTTATTATGATCTGGTATACTTGTCTTTAATTATAAGTGTTCTATCCCTGGAACATGTTACTTCCCTAACAAATTAATCACCATATATTCTGGAATCAGTCGGGGGGCTCTCTTGACCTAATACCCCGCTGTCCTTACAATACATAATACATAAATAATATCGATTGCTGGAGCTATCTCGTCAGTCAATCACATTTAATAATCACTAGTCTATTCACGACTAAAATAAATAAAATAATATAATATATTCTTGGGATTGTTCACTCAGTCTAACTTCTCAGATCTAAATATTTCTTTCCATTGATTCTTTCAGATGTTTATTTTCTTGTGGCGATATTAATAACATTTTTTATTTTCTATTGGTACTATCTTCCTTCCTTCTTTATCAGTACTGCTTAATCTTCATTTTTCATTCACTATCTTCATTTAAATTAAAACATAACAAGTATTTGCATCTTCAGTTGTTGTTGATTCTCTCACAATCATGATAGGTTATTTGCAATAAATTCGTTTCTAGTCTTGTCTCATTTTCATCGTCGACTGTCTACCTTTGTCCTTTCTTATTCATTTTATATCACTATAGTTTCTTCTAATTTATGGATGTTGCATCTTTCTTTTATATTCCAATAATAAGTTCATAACTGTGTTTAATAAGAGGTGCTTATTTTGTTTAGAATTTGGAAATTTATTCCCAGTTGTTTATCTGCTTGATTCATAATTACATTATCAAACTGTACTGTAATTGGTCCTTACTATTTATCTAAATTCTGAGATATTCAACCTTGTTTATTGGGCTTCATTTAAAATTATATTCTGAATTATCAAAGTTGGTAAGATGAGCTTACTATATTTTTTCAATTTCGTGGTATTGTAATAATAAATTCTTCAGTTTCATATTAATTCTCATAAATAATTAGTTGTAAGTTGTTCTTACTATTTCTTTAGAATTTTGTCGGTTTTATAATAATAAATTCTTCAATTCCAAATTAATTCTCATAAATAATTAGTTGTAAGTTGATCTTACTATTTTTTTTTTAGGATTTTGGTGGTTTATCACAACTTCTACACTTCTTATTATAGTGCTTATTGTCATATGTCCTTCTGTACCCAGCATTGATGATCTTTTGGTAATTTTCGTTATGTCGGTCAGTTGCTCATACCTTCATTTGTATGGTTCTGTTTCTTTATTCTTTATTCATATTATTGTTCCTCAATGAAACTTATTTCTCGTCTCCTTAAAATGGTTCTTTGGCCGTAGTCGGTTAGCGTAGCATCCGTCCCTTTTCTTGATGGTGTGTGGTATATAATTTATCCCGGGTCCATAATCTCAGTTGACCTTATTGTCCGCACTACCATTGTCTTTTTAATTACTTCTTTCCTTGCGGCATCTCTCGCTTCTTCCTTGTATTTCATTCTTCCCGATCTTATTCTTTCATTTGCTGCAAAGCTTATTTGACTCATCCTATCATATTGTTGATTAAAACAATATGTTACTGGTCCGTCAATGACTAATGATATCATTGATATTTTCCCACGTATTTCTATTTCTGGTATTTCCCATTTATCTCTGGTATTCTCTAAGTGGTAACCTATAGTTTTATGGTAAGTAATTATTGAAATTGCTTTTAACCTCCTCCTATAGTCTCTGGCATTCATGATTTCTTCATTGTTGGTAATTGGGATATTCAGTACATTAATTAACCCATTGTTCATCATCTCCCATTCTTCCGGTGTTTTTATTAAATTCTTTAGATGCGTTCTTCTTACTTTCTTTGGTTCTCCTCCACTATCTTTAGTATTTTCTTTGTTTCCGTTAGTTTTCTTTTCAGGTAGTACTACTATTGGATCCTCTGTTTTGGCGTTTGGTATTTCTTCTGTTTCTGGTTTACTATCATTTTTTATTTCTTTGGCCCTATTATTTCTTAATTCTTCCCTAAACAGCTTATTATCATTTATTATTTCTTTGGTCATTTCCTCCATCTTCTTACCCAAGTCTTCCTTCAATTTTTCCTTCAATTTTTCGAAGTTCTTATTACTGTTCTCTATTATTTTTCCTTCAATTTTTCTAAGTTCTTCTTATAACTCTCCTCCGTTCTCTTACTAGTTTCCTGTATTAATTCCATCATACATTTGAACATTTCTTGCGTCTTCTCGCCTTCCGTTTGTGTGGTTTCTTCTGGTTGTTTCTCCGGATCTTTCCTTGTTATAATTTCTATTTCCTCAACCGGTGTCGCTTCTTTATCTTCCATATTTAACTCGTCTACCTTCTCGGTTTCGGCCGCTCGTTTTCGCGATACCTCTCGCTTCCTCATCTTGTTTATTTTGGTTTATTTGTCTATTAATAATAATTTAATTTATATTAAATTACACGCCTCACACGTTGGTGCGCCAATTTGTAACCATTTATATTATTTGTATATGATGATTGAATCTTATTGAAACGTAATGTAGCCTCACTTCAGGTTCGTCTATTGGTAACCAGATTTTTCGTTACGTACAATGTTATTGTGAATCAGTTACTTGTATATATGTCGTGTACACTTGGATTACACCACCCGTAGGAAGTGTGAACTTGTAATATATATAAATAATGTAGCGACAAACTCGCACTGGAGTCGTCGATGTGTAATTATAAATGTGTTATGTTGAACGGCGAATAATTTTGTAAATTGCCGCTTACTCCCACTATGCTGCTTCTTTTCCGTGACGTCACTCAACGATGCCAACTGTCGGGTCCGCTGCAATCTGTGAATTCTATTTACTAAATGTAACAGCAATAATAACGACACACAAATACTATCAAACATATATCCTTGTGGAATCCTTTATTCGGAAAAACACTGGTTGACTGTTTTAATAAATTTAAACAGAATAATCGCAATTATAGCGCAAACTATAAGTCTTCTTTTACCAGTTGGCAGCAGTAGCCAAACGTTTAGTATTTCTTCGAGACCAAAACAATGCTTTTTGTTAACGTTTTTAAATAAAAATTTTAATTATCTCAGGGCGTATATGGTTCGGGGATTATAAATTAAACAAAATATTACACTATTAATCAAAATACAAGTTTACAATTTTAGGATATTACAACGTTAGAGTGATACGTGCACACAGAAATTGTATAGTGGTTACCAGTTTTAAAAAGGTTATGTCCAGTTCAGGCTTTGATAGTTATTATGTAAATTAAAAGTTCTTGTTGTGTTTAAAAGGTGTTAGTCTTATATGGTGTTATTAGTGATTGTTTTTAGTGTTTGTGTTATATGGTGTCTGTAGTTTAGTTGATTATTACTTAAAATTCGTGTATACAAATGTGTGTGTTAAAGTACGATATAATGAGATGTCCGAATCACCAAATCCTCTTCAAGTACTCTTCTTGGTTGAAGAAAGGGCCCACGTACACGTCAGATCTTCTTTCTCGTCCCTCGTCCACTTCAAATCTTCTTCCTGGTTATTATATCTTCTATTCCATGTAATGGGTGTTCTTCTGTTATTGCAAAGATTTCGTGTAGTGTACCTCTAACTGTATTTATCTGGTTGTATAGTTTTTTCACACTTTATAACACATAATGTAAGACGATTTAAAAACGCGTCTATCTGCTAAGATCGTTGTCAAAGAAGTCTCATTTTATTTATCCGAAATTTCTGGTTGCTAAGGGTAAACTTGGAATCTGGTTGGCCAATTCGGATATACATTGTCATATACTTTCATTATTTCGAAGTCTAAAATTTGTTCAAAATCTTTAAATTAACATAACTTTTCTATACTGAATGGGAATTTAAAACCATTATCAGCATTATTTTGATCTTCACATTTGTTATATTTAGACACCAAACGTGCCTATTTTTGCTTAAGAACTATGGATGTTACAATTTTGTTATTTGGAATTTTCTTAAATAACTTGATATGTGTTATTTTGTTTCTATATTCCTTGTATACATTATTACCTATAAATACATCTACCCTTTCACATTTGCTTTACAAAATTTCTAATATAATTGTTAAAAATTTACTAAAGTTGGTTTCACCTGGCCTATGTAATAGTATTACTTTCATCACCATGTTTTAACATCTTTAACAATTAAATTAACTTCTAACACTCATCAAAATGGTTTAACATATAACGTTATTTTAACAACACAAAAGATATATTATTCTAATAGTTAAATTCATGCCCACATGGCTATGATTATACCAAATCCTTGCACAAATAACTGTTTTCTACTCAAACTGTATAGGTGTTTGACACTTAACAAAACATCTTTGTATAGTCCATTCTGCTTGGTCAATTAATTTACCATGGTTTAACATCAGCTCTATTGTTATATTTGTTACACAACACAAAAAAAATGGAATTAATATCATTAAATTGACATTCCTTTAAACTAATTGTATCACCTGTTACATACAAAAAACACAACACAAATACTATGATATAACACTGTGCTATAACATAAAACATGCACATTTTACAAAACAAATTCTATACTAATTAGTTAGTCCATTGTCAGCTAATTTACTCATTATTCTGACACTGTCTATGTCATATTTACTATTTATATGGGTTTCAACATCCGTATACTTACTCATGTTTGACTTACAAAAATTACAATAAAGTGAACACTGTTGCTCTACCTCACCACACAGTTCTAATAATCTTGTTACATTTACTGTTTATCTGGGTTTTACTCTTGTTATAAATGTTATTGTGACCATGTTATAATTTGTTGTTTACTGGACAACCCTATGAACTCTATATGTGACAATTATTTGTATGGTTCATGTATCTATAATCAGGTGTATTTATATTTTTGTTACATCAATTAACTTAATTATTTACTAATATTTCTCTTACATAATATTACATGTTTGGGCCTATTATCCCTCACTTTGTATTTTGATTATCTGGATATAATGATACATTAACTGAAACCATTTGTTTCTTTATAGTCCTGGTTCATAAACCGTTTGTCTTTATAATTCTTTGTTTGGTCATTACTGAAAGTTCATTGTCATAGTTGGGGTTAAAGGTGTTTTGCATCACTTAGCCTAAATCATTAATTTGGGTACGGTCAGTTGTCTTACTAGTCAGTCTAAAATTGTTAGTCGTTCCTCTTCACTATCATCTTGGAAGATATTGTTCTCCTTGTCAGCTTCTTAACCAAAGTCTTCATTAAATCAGGTACGATATTATGTTGTTCCAAATGTAATGTTTCATATTACCCTGCCACCAAATTTGATCATTTTAATAAAATATTGTTTTTTGTTGAAATTATCAATTATCTTAACCTTCACATTGTCATTTGTTATTCTTATTATGATCTGGTATACTTGTCTTTAATTATAAGTGTTCTATCCCTGGAACATGTTACTTCCCTAACAAATTAATCACCATATATTCTGGAATCAGTCGGGGGGCTCTCTTGACCTAATACCCCGCTGTCCTTACAATACATAATACATAAATAATATCGATTGCTGGAGCTATCTCGTCAGTCAATCACATTTAATAATCACTAGTCTATTCACGACTAAAATAAATAAAATAATATAATATATTCTTGGGATTGTTCACTCAGTCTAACTTCTCAGATCTAAATATTTCTTTCCATTGATTCTTTCAGATGTTTATTTTCTTGTGGCGATATTAATAACATTTTTTATTTTCTATTGGTACTATCTTCCTTCCTTCTTTATCAGTACTGCTTAATCTTCATTTTTCATTCACTATCTTCATTTAAATTAAAACATAACAAGTATTTGCATCTTCAGTTGTTGTTGATTCTCTCACAATCATGATAGGTTATTTGCAATAAATTCGTTTCTAGTCTTGTCTCATTTTCATCGTCGACTGTCTACCTTTGTCCTTTCTTATTCATTTTATATCACTATAGTTTCTTCTAATTTATGGATGTTGCATCTTTCTTTTATATTCCAATAATAAGTTCATAACTGTGTTTAATAAGAGGTGCTTATTTTGTTTAGAATTTGGAAATTTATTCCCAGTTGTTTATCTGCTTGATTCATAATTACATTATCAAACTGTACTGTAATTGGTCCTTACTATTTATCTAAATTCTGAGATATTCAACCTTGTTTATTGGGCTTCATTTAAAATTATATTCTGAATTATCAAAGTTGGTAAGATGAGCTTACTATATTTTTTCAATTTCGTGGTATTGTAATAATAAATTCTTCAGTTTCATATTAATTCTCATAAATAATTAGTTGTAAGTTGTTCTTACTATTTCTTTAGAATTTTGTCGGTTTTATAATAATAAATTCTTCAATTCCAAATTAATTCTCATAAATAATTAGTTGTAAGTTGATCTTACTATTTTTTTTTTAGGATTTTGGTGGTTTATCACAACTTCTACACTTCTTATTATAGTGCTTATTGTCATATGTCCTTCTGTACCCAGCATTGATGATCTTTTGGTAATTTTCGTTATGTCGGTCAGTTGCTCATACCTTCATTTGTATGGTTCTGTTTCTTTATTCTTTATTCATATTATTGTTCCTCAATGAAACTTATTTCTCGTCTCCTTAAAATGGTTCTTTGGCCGTAGTCGGTTAGCGTAGCATCCGTCCCTTTTCTTGATGGTGTGTGGTATATAATTTATCCCGGGTCCATAATCTCAGTTGACCTTATTGTCCGCACTACCATTGTCTTTTTAATTACTTCTTTCCTTGCGGCATCTCTCGCTTCTTCCTTGTATTTCATTCTTCCCGATCTTATTCTTTCATTTGCTGCAAAGCTTATTTGACTCATCCTATCATATTGTTGATTAAAACAATATGTTACTGGTCCGTCAATGACTAATGATATCATTGATATTTTCCCACGTATTTCTATTTCTGGTATTTCCCATTTATCTCTGGTATTCTCTAAGTGGTAACCTATAGTTTTATGGTAAGTAATTATTGAAATTGCTTTTAACCTCCTCCTATAGTCTCTGGCATTCATGATTTCTTCATTGTTGGTAATTGGGATATTCAGTACATTAATTAACCCATTGTTCATCATCTCCCATTCTTCCGGTGTTTTTATTAAATTCTTTAGATGCGTTCTTCTTACTTTCTTTGGTTCTCCTCCACTATCTTTAGTATTTTCTTTGTTTCCGTTAGTTTTCTTTTCAGGTAGTACTACTATTGGATCCTCTGTTTTGGCGTTTGGTATTTCTTCTGTTTCTGGTTTACTATCATTTTTTATTTCTTTGGCCCTATTATTTCTTAATTCTTCCCTAAACAGCTTATTATCATTTATTATTTCTTTGGTCATTTCCTCCATCTTCTTACCCAAGTCTTCCTTCAATTTTTCCTTCAATTTTTCGAAGTTCTTATTACTGTTCTCTATTATTTTTCCTTCAATTTTTCTAAGTTCTTCTTATAACTCTCCTCCGTTCTCTTACTAGTTTCCTGTATTAATTCCATCATACATTTGAACATTTCTTGCGTCTTCTCGCCTTCCGTTTGTGTGGTTTCTTCTGGTTGTTTCTCCGGATCTTTCCTTGTTATAATTTCTATTTCCTCAACCGGTGTCGCTTCTTTATCTTCCATATTTAACTCGTCTACCTTCTCGGTTTCGGCCGCTCGTTTTCGCGATACCTCTCGCTTCCTCATCTTGTTTATTTTGGTTTATTTGTCTATTAATAATAATTTAATTTATATTAAATTACACGCCTCACACGTTGGTGCGCCAATTTGTAACCATTTATATTATTTGTATATGATGATTGAATCTTATTGAAACGTAATGTAGCCTCACTTCAGGTTCGTCTATTGGTAACCAGATTTTTCGTTACGTACAATGTTATTGTGAATCAGTTACTTGTATATATGTCGTGTACACTTGGATTACACCACCCGTAGGAAGTGTGAACTTGTAATATATATAAATAATGTAGCGACAAACTCGCACTGGAGTCGTCGATGTGTAATTATAAATGTGTTATGTTGAACGGCGAATAATTTTGTAAATTGCCGCTTACTCCCACTATGCTGCTTCTTTTCCGTGACGTCACTCAACGATGCCAACTGTCGGGTCCGCTGCAATCTGTGAATTCTATTTACTAAATGTAACAGCAATAATAACGACACACAAATACTATCAAACATATATCCTTGTGGAATCCTTTATTCGGAAAAACACTGGTTGACTGTTTTAATAAATTTAAACAGAATAATCGCAATTATAGCGCAAACTATAAGTCTTCTTTTACCAGTTGGCAGCAGTAGCCAAACGTTTAGTATTTCTTCGAGACCAAAACAATGCTTTTTGTTAACGTTTTTAAATAAAAATTTTAATTATCTCAGGGCGTATATGGTTCGGGGATTATAAATTAAACAAAATATTACACTATTAATCAAAATACAAGTTTACAATTTTAGGATATTACAACGTTAGAGTGATACGTGCACACAGAAATTGTATAGTGGTTACCAGTTTTAAAAAGGTTATGTCCAGTTCAGGCTTTGATAGTTATTATGTAAATTAAAAGTTCTTGTTGTGTTTAAAAGGTGTTAGTCTTATATGGTGTTATTAGTGATTGTTTTTAGTGTTTGTGTTATATGGTGTCTGTAGTTTAGTTGATTATTACTTAAAATTCGTGTATACAAATGTGTGTGTTAAAGTACGATATAATGAGATGTCCGAATCACCAAATCCTCTTCAAGTACTCTTCTTGGTTGAAGAAAGGGCCCACGTACACGTCAGATCTTCTTTCTCGTCCCTCGTCCACTTCAAATCTTCTTCCTGGTTATTATATCTTCTATTCCATGTAATGGGTGTTCTTCTGTTATTGCAAAGATTTCGTGTAGTGTACCTCTAACTGTATTTATCTGGTTGTATAGTTTTTTCACACTTTATAACACATAATGTAAGACGATTTAAAAACGCGTCTATCTGCTAAGATCGTTGTCAAAGAAGTCTCATTTTATTTATCCGAAATTTCTGGTTGCTAAGGGTAAACTTGGAATCTGGTTGGCCAATTCGGACATACATTGTCATATACTTTCATTATTTCGAAGTCTAAAATTTGTTCAAAATCTTTAAATTAACATAACTTTTCTATACTGAATGGGAATTTAAAACCATTATCAGCATTATTTTGATCTTCACATTTGTTATATTTAGACACCAAACGTGCCTATTTTTGCTTAAGAACTATGGATGTTACAATTTTGTTATTTGGAATTTTCTTAAATAACTTGATATGTGTTATTTTGTTTCTATATTCCTTGTATACATTATTACCTATAAATACATCTACCCTTTCACATTTGCTTTACAAAATTTCTAATATAATTGTTAAAAATTTACTAAAGTTGGTTTCACCTGGCCTATGTAATAGTATTACTTTCATCACCATGTTTTAACATCTTTAACAATTAAATTAACTTCTAACACTCATCAAAATGGTTTAACATATAACGTTATTTTAACAACACAAAAGATATATTATTCTAATAGTTAAATTCATGCCCACATGGCTATGATTATACCAAATCCTTGCACAAATAACTGTTTTCTACTCAAACTGTATAGGTGTTTGACACTTAACAAAACATCTTTGTATAGTCCATTCTGCTTGGTCAATTAATTTACCATGGTTTAACATCAGCTCTATTGTTATATTTGTTAACACAACACAAAAAAAAATGGAATTAATATCATTAAATTGACATTCCTTTAAACTAATTGTATCACCTGTTACATACAAAAAACACAACACAAATACTATGATATAACACTGTGCTATAACATAAAACATGCACATTTTACAAAACAAATTCTATACTAATTAGTTAGTCCATTGTCAGCTAATTTACTCATTATTCTGACACTGTCTATGTCATATTTACTATTTATATGGGTTTCAACATCCGTATACTTACTCATGTTTGACTTACAAAAATTACAATAAAGTGAACACTGTTGCTCTACCTCACCACACAGTTCTAATAATCTTGTTACATTTACTGTTTATCTGGGTTTTACTCTTGTTATAAATGTTATTGTGACCATGTTATAATTTGTTGTTTACTGGACAACCCTATGAACTCTATATGTGACAATTATTTGTATGGTTCATGTATCTATAATCAGGTGTATTTATATTTTTGTTACATCAATTAACTTAATTATTTACTAATATTTCTCTTACATAATATTACATGTTTGGGCCTATTATCCCTCACTTTGTATTTTGATTATCTGGATATAATGATACATTAACTGAAACCATTTGTTTCTTTATAGTCCTGGTTCATAAACCGTTTGTCTTTATAATTCTTTGTTTGGTCATTACTGAAAGTTCATTGTCATAGTTGGGGTTAAAGGTGTTTTGCATCACTTAGCCTAAATCATTAATTTGGGTACGGTCAGTTGTCTTACTAGTCAGTCTAAAATTGTTAGTCGTTCCTCTTCACTATCATCTTGGAAGATATTGTTCTCCTTGTCAGCTTCTTAACCAAAGTCTTCATTAAATCAGGTACGATATTATGTTGTTCCAAATGTAATGTTACAATATATATATATATATATATATATATATTATGTAGCCTACTTATTATATTTATATATATATATACATATATATATTGTAACGTAATCGCTTACAGGGTACTTTCCGAAGAGTCTTTGTATGTGACCTATTGTGTGCTCGTCTTATTTAATTACGCCCCACTGTTGTAAGCGCCATTCTGTAACGTGAATCGCTCTTTATGTGTGACGTCCGTCTTTTGAAAATCTCGGAGCGGTCAAAGTACCTTTCTGCGATCGTCACTTATGAATTATAATCATTAATCAAATCAATCGGATTTGACGTTTACCAAACGAAACAGAAATCGAGTGTGTGTGATTTAGTAGATATTAAGGAAGTTGTTTAATCTTAGAAGAGAGAGTAAGAACAATTTTGTTACACCCAGATTATACAATTTCTTATTTTTAAAAATTCGCTGTTGATAAGATCAGCTGATCTTGACATCAACCTCAAAATGTTAGGTTAACCAAACACCACTGTTCGGTAATACTCCCCGGTGGATAGTCCTCTTCTTGGCTTACTGAAAATCTACAACAACTACCCTCTACAATAAAGAATACACGTTTGATTATTTAACATAAAATATTCAGAGTATTTATTTGTATAATACACAGATTTCCTCTTCTTCCAGTATACAAATATTATAATCGATCTTTTCCAGTCAATTACATTGGATCGATTTAGTTAGGTAAACATTTGAATTATCATAAAATACATTTTTTATGATTTTATAATTTTATCCTTGATTAGACATTAAACAACATATAATTCATTTTTTATTACTTTCCTCAGGGTTAAGGGTAAGTTCTTTGTGTTATGAGACGGTCAGAAATGAATAATTATATACTACGCTTTACAAGATAAAAAAAATAATAAATTTCGAATTTTTTGGTTTATTTCGTAGTATGTAGTTCCGGATTTGTCCGCAAGAGTGCAGATTATTTCTTTATTATACACATGGAATCATTTACGAAATATTGTAACTGCACAACGATTTAATATGAGGTTTTCTTTGTTAATAATGATTAATAACGTTTATATTACCTCTTTCCTCGAAGTTTTTACTTGAATGGAGCTGTTTCTCGTGTTGTAGTTCTAGTTGTTTTGTAATTTCGTGGAATGTCCATACGATACAATCTCTCCAATATCTCGAAGTGCGGTTTAGCTAGGCCAGATCTTGGAATTGGTTATTTCACTTTTTTATCGGGTAAAGCACGTTATATTTGATATCTGAAGGAGTTTGAACATAAGGTGGATACTGTGAGTTAATTTTTATTCCATTTTTGCACCGTTTCCGAAAGTTTTAAAATGGTTTTAATACAATTTTTGGGACATCACTTTTCTCAACCGAACGGTTTCCAATCGTTTTTAACAATTAATTCATATGTTGTTATATCGTTACTCATAGTAACCAATAATTTTTATATCATTTTTTATTGGTGCCTCTATTTACGTTTGAGTATATAGGCTGTTTTTAATTATTATAAATTGATTTCTTATTTATAGAAAAATAATTCCTTTTAGCTTTGGTTTATTAACCAATTTGATTTATATAAGGTTTTTCCGTTTATTTTCTTATAACCTTAGATATAGGTCTTTAATATTATTATTTCCTTTAATTGAATTTATATATTATTTATTAATTTCTTATAGTATCCTTACACTGCACTATTTTCTTCTGCCATTTTCCTCATACAGTATTATTTTATTTTTTTTATTATCATCTTATATTTAACTCTTTTATATTTAACCCTGGGTTATCTTATATTCAAACATAATTATTCTATTAAATATAAAATTAAACCTAGGTACTAAATTTTAGTTGCCTACACAATACAAATCATACAATAATTAAACAAAATACATAACTGGTTAGTAGCAACACAGTCTACTATTATAATCAATTGTTTCTACATCTACAGCACAAGTCTGTAAGATGCTCCCTTCAAAGTCACTTATTTACTCACTGGGTACACTATAACTCACTTGTTACATTTTATATCAATTAAATATAGTTTATAATGTTTGGTGATATAAAGTAATTTAGAGCTAGGTATATTATACCCATTTCTGACCTTTATGGTAGTATAATTAAGTTATCATTTTTGGGACTGGGTTATGTAACGTTACATAAAGCCCCCCCCACTAGACAAATTTATTTTCGTTTTACTCGTTTACAAAATAAATTATTGAATGCTTCTATTTTCATATCTGGTTTTATTCTTCGTGATATCGTTTCATTTCAGACTGGTTGTATACTCCTTTTATTCGGTTATTGTTAATTGCTTTGATTTCATATGTATTATTCACCTTCACCTGGGTTATGATGTAAGGTCCAGTGGTTATGATGTAAGGTCCAGTATAAAGTAAAAGTAACTTCCTCGCAATACCCTCTATAGAACTGGGTAGTTGTCTATTTTTTATTAATACCTTATCTTAAAATTATTATCTTCACTTTCTTCCCATTTCCACTTGTTTTTCTTCGAAAGTAAATATTGGAATTTGGCTGTTACTTCTGAATAATTCTGTAGAAATTTCCTATAATAGTTGCAGATCCCCAGAAAGGATTGTAGTTGTTTTAAGTTTTTTGGTTTAGGAAAATCTTGGATAGCCTTTACCTTCTCAGGAGATGGTTTAATTCCAGTAGCGGACAGAATGAATCCTAAAAATGGTAATTCATGTGTGATAAATTTAGATTTATCCAGTTTCAAAGTTATATTATATTGTAATAGTTTATTTAACACTGTTTCCACTCTATTACAATGTTCCTCCCATGTACAAGACGTAATTAATATGTCATCAACATATATTGTAGTAAAATCTAAAACTTCCTTACCCAAAATTTGATCCATGCATTGGATGAACACGGCCACAGAATTTACCAATCCGAAAGGCAAACGTTTAAAATGATAATTTCGTCCTTCGAATATGAAAGCAACTTATTGTCTGCTGTTAGGGTGCAACTCTATTTGCCAATATCCACAGACTGCATCCCAAGTACTCATGTACTTACATCCATAGAATTTTTTCATTATTTCTTCAATCTCACCTGGAGACGTGCGATCGTTAATGAGCATTTTATTCAACTCCCGAGCATCAAGGCATAGTCTTACTTGACCATCTTTCTTCGGTATAGCTACCAATGGGCTAGTATACGGAGAACTACTTCTTTCAATTATATCTTCCAATATCATTCTTTGAATTTCTTTTCTTGCTGCCTCTTTCAAAGGTTGAGCAATGGGGTATGACCGTTTATTAAAATTTACATCTTCTTTGAACTTTAGTTCACACAGGAAGTTTTTTGCTTTTCCTGGTGACTCTGAGAATACTGATTTATATTTATTATAAATTTTTATAAGCTGTTGTTTTTGTTCTACATTAATTATTTCCTGGGCCTGCCTATTTTGAAACTCGATTATCTCTTCTATCTTCTCTTGCCAAATCTTTGATTCTGTTACTTCTGTATTTTTATCTAGGGTTAATCTATTATCCTCCCTAATAAAAAATGAGCTCGGACACTGAGGGGCACTTTGGCTACCAATTATCTCAGCCGCTAACTCACCTTCTTCTGTGCTCAAGGTTACTATACCCCTGGTCAGATTTATAATTGCAGTGTGTCGCCGTAGCATATCACACCCTATTAACACCCTAAAAGGTAGCCCTTTAGCTACTAAAAATCCCATAGGTATTCCTATTCCACTAGTAGTAACATTCAAAGACACTTGTTTTCTGATTGTTTTATTTTGCTTCCCGGTGGCGCCAATAATTGTTAAATTATTAATTGGTAAAGTAGGTATTCTCTCAGTAGTTAGTTCAGTAATCCGGTCCAGTTCTAATTGATCAATAATTAAAATATTTGCTCCTGTATCAATCATGGCCTCTGCTAACACTCCATTTAATTTTATTTGTATATAGACTATATCATTGTTTGGTGATGACTCTTAAATTGCTCTTTCTTCCATTAACTCCGCCTGTATATTTTTTAAAAAATGATTTCTGATAATTGTGTTATTGTTCTGTCTAATTTATTACTATGATTAGGTCTGTGGTAAATTCTGTGCCCGGTTGTTTCTAGCAGTGACGGGCAGTCACATCTTCTCACTGCTGGTACCCGTTTCCCCGATTTCCATTATTATTATTATTTGGTCAACATTTTCATTATGTTGAATATTGTTTACTGGTCTTCTTTCTTCATCACTATCTCTGAATCTAGTTTGTTCTTCACTCCTACTTCTTTGTGGACCTTCTTCTCTCTGATAAGAATCATTTCTGTAATTTCGATTGTTATAATTTTGCCATCTTCCTCGATACCTGTTATTAAAATAATTGTTATTAGCACGTACATAATTTACTCTAGGTCGATTATCTCTAGGTGGTTCATTTTTCCGCTCCTCGGTATTCCCTGACCTCCATCTACTCCTCCTGTAATAAGATTCTTGTTCATAATTCTCTAGTAGCGTTTCCATGCCTCCAATAGTTTTTATTTGTCCACTTAATCGTGCGCTTATAATCTTTTCCTCGAAGTGATACGCAATCTTGGTCACCAAACACTCTTCAGGGATCTTCGGGTCTAAATATTTTGCCACACACACCTTCCCCAAAAAATAAGCAGTAGGTGTTTGTCCTATATTGCGGTCATACGTAGGTATCGGTCAGGTATGTAGGTAGGTAGGTTATGACAGATATCGTCTCTAATAATGTTTTGCACTGACTCCGACCAGTACTTAAGTTTGAACATTGTTTTGAAACTCCCATAATCACACACCTCGTTCCTGATTACAGTCCACCAATTATCGTTAATGTTTTTGAAAGATTCGTCTAATATACCTTTGATCATGTTCCATCGGTTCTTCTTTGACCTATTCAAAATTTCGTCTACTCTCCCTAAAAATTCGAGTGGGTTTCTGCGATAATCCCGAAAGTTTACACTTTCCCTACTATCTTGGATAACATGATGATTGTTGCATGTAGATCTAGAACTTATTCTATCTACATCCCCTTGTAAGTTTGTTTGTATTTGTTGCAAATTATCTAATTTCTCTGCTTGGCTATGGAACTGATTCTTGACATTCTCTACAGTTTCGTGAAAATCTGTGAATTTACAGTTTAGACTGCTTTTTATACTATCTAACTGGTCATTGTTTTCTTGGCGTATGGCCATTATACGAACTTGATTACTTTGTTCCTCCCGTTCCATTCGGGCATCTATTCCTGTTTTAATTTGTTCCATCTTTTCTTCTGTTTTATCCAATCTTTGATTGGTTTCTATTAATTTCTTTTCTGACTCTTCCTTATATTCATCTACTCTTTGGCTGAGTGTATTACTGACCATTTCAATTTTCTCATGAATTTGTTGTATATTTTCATTATTTCCTTCAAATTTGGTGTTCATCTCTTCCCTTTGACCGTTAATAATTTCTCTCAATTCCTGGTTTTGTTCATTCATGATTTCTCTGATATTTCCATGAATGGTCTCTATTTTTTCGTTTAGTTGTTTGACTAAACTTTCCTGAATGCTATCTATTTTGTCATTGGTTTGTCTGTTTTGTTCCTCCTGTTTCCTAAAGTTTTCATCTATTTTATCATTGGTTTGCTTGTTTTGGTTCCTTCAAAGTTTCGTTTTGTTTCTTTGAAGTTTCCTCCTGTTTTCTAAAATTTTCATCTATTTTGTCATTGGTTTGCTTTGAAGTTTCCTCCTGTTTTCTAAAATTTTCATCTATTTTGTCATTGGTTTGTTTTGAAGTTTCCTCCTGTTTTCTAAATTGTTCTGCCATAAATTTCATCATGTCTTGCCAATTTGGTTCTTCTCTGGCTTCCGCTTTGTCTGGTTGTTCCCCTTGGGCATCCTCTTCAACTATTTCCTTTTCCGTGTTCATAATTGCTTCAGTTTCTTCTTTATCACCCATCGGTTGTTCCATTTCACTGTCTGTAAATATTTCTATCTCTCGTTCCTGTCCACCTTCTTCCTTCTCCTTTTCTTCTGCCCTCTTCTTCGATCTGCCTCTGGTATTATGAATTTCTTGTTTTCTCATAACTGCCGAGACGATAATTAGTTTTTTGTTATATTATTTTGTTAAATATCTCAAAATTCTTTTCTAATTACAGCCCTTTTACGTTGAGCGACATTTTGTAACGTAATCGCTTACAGGGTACTTTCCGAAGAGTCTTTGTATGTGACCTATTGTGTGCTCGTCTTATTTAATTACGCCCCACTGTTGTAAGCGCCATTCTGTAACGTGAATCGCTCTTTATGTGTGACGTCCGTCTTTTGAAAATCTCGGAGCGGTCAGAGTACCTTTTTGCGATCGTCACTTATGAATTATAATCATTAATGTTCAAATCAATCGGATTTGACGTTTACCAAACGAAACAGAAATCGAGTGTGTGTGATTTAGTAGAGATTAAGGAAGTTGTTTAATCTTAGTTAGAAGAGAGAGTAAGAACAATTTTGTTACACCCAGATTATATAATTTCTTATTTTTAAAAATTCGCTGTTGATAAGATCAGCTGATTTTGACATCAACCTCAAAATGTTAGGTTAACCAAACACCACTGTTCGGTAATACTCCCCGGTGGATAGTCCTCTTCTTGGCTTACTGAAAATCTACAACAACTACCCTCTACAATAAAGAATACACGTTTGATTATTTAACATAAAATATTCAGAGTATTTATTTGTATAATACACAGATTTCCTCTTCTTCCAGTATACAAATATTATAATCGATCTTTTCCAGTCAATTACATTGGATCGATTTAGTTAGGTAAACATTTGAATTATCATAAAATATATTTTTTATGATTTTATAATTTTATCCTTGATTAGACATTAAACAACATATAATTCATTTTTTATTACTTTCCCCAGGGTTAAGGGTAAGTTCTTTGTGTTATGAGACGGTCAGAAATGAATAATTATATACTACGCTTTACAAGATAAAAAAAATAATAAATTTCGAATTTTTTGGTTTATTTCGTAGTATGTAGTTCCGGATTTGTCCGCAAGAGTGCAGATTATTTCTTTATTATACACATGGAATCATTTACGAAATATTGTAACTGCACAACGATTTGATATGAGGTTTTCTTTGTTAATAATGATTAATAACGTTTATATTACCTCTTTCCTCAAAGTTTTTACTTGAATGGAGCTGTTTCTCGTGTTGTAGTTCTAGTTGTTTTGTAATTTCGTGGTATGTCCATACGATACAATCTCTCCAATATCTCGAAGTGCGGTTTAGCTAGGCCAGATCTTGGAATTGGTTATGTCACTTTTTATCGGGTAAAGCACGTTATATTTGATATCTGAAGGAGTTTGAACATAAGGTGGATACTGTGAGTTAATTTTTATTCCATTTTTGCACCGTTTCCGAAAGTTTTAAAATGGTTTTAATACAATTTTTGGGACATCACTTTTCTCAACCGAACGGTTTCCAATCGTTTTTAACAATTAATTCATATGTTGTTATATCGTTACTCATAGTAACCAATAATTTTTATATCATTTTTTATTGGTGCCTCTATTTACTTTTGAGTATATAGGCTGTTTTTAATTATTATAAATTGATTTCTTATTTATAGAAAAATAATTCCTTTTAACTTTGGTTTATTAACCAATTTGATTTATATAAGGTTTTTCCGTTTATTTTCTTATAACCTTAGATATAGGTCTTTAATATTATTATTTCCTTTAATTGAATTTATATATTATTTATTAATTTCTTATAGTATCCTTACACTGCACTATTTTCTTCTGCCATTTTCCTCATACAGTATTATTTTATTTTTTTTATTATCATCTTATATTTAACTCTTTTATATTTAACCCTGGGTTATCTTATATTCAAACATAATTATTCTATTAAATATAAAATTAAACCTAGGTACTAAATTTTAGTTGCCTACACAATACAAATCATACAATAATTAAACAAAATACATAACTGGTTAGTAGCAACACAGTCTACTATTATAATCAATTGTTTCTACATCTACAGCACAAGTCTGTAAGATGCTCCCTTCAAAGTCACTTATTTACTCACTGGGTACACTATAACTTACTTTACACTTTATATCAATTAAATATAGTTTATAATGTTTGGTGATATAAAGTAATTTAGAGCTAGGTATATTATACCCATTTCTGACCTTTATGGTAGTATAATTAAGTTATAATTTTTGGGACTGGGTTATGTAACGTTACAATATATATACAAGTTATATATATAACTTGTAACTTTTATATATAAGTTATAAAATGCTTAATAAGAAACTAAGAATAGAATTTAACTCCGTTCCCAAGTTGAAGAAAAAAATTAAAATAAAGTGGTACGAACTAGTACCAGCAACTATTACAAAAAGTACTGTATCAACAGCACTATTTGAATAAAGTAATTGCTATATTACAAACAGGGAAGTAAGCGAGATGTCGAAACAGGTGAGTCTCACATTAGATGAAGCCTAATCCTTTTGATTCCAACTTTGTCGTGTTTACTTGTTGAACTGCTACTTATCCGAAAAATGACAAGTAGCAGTTCAGCAAGTAAACACAACAAAGTTGGAATTACATAGACTGCTAATTCAAATAACAAGATGAATAATCCTTTTGAATAAGAAAGGAAACTGTGAACAATATATAAAGACTATTACATACACAGCTACTACATCTATACTAATCATATTTAACACATCTGTATATCTCTACTAATCAGAATTCCTTTCCATGTTGATTTTGATCTTCCTTTTCTCTTCGTCGGTACATTCACTAAAAAGTTTGCATCTCATTCCAAATATTCCTGACTTCGTTACTAATTAACTTTCACTTTATTCGTTTCTCTTGAATCAATTTGAATTTAAAATATTTATTAAAATTAAAACTTTGTTTTGCAGTTACTTATTTAATTGCAGCAAATGTGTCGGCTATCATTACGGTTGCAGTAACACTCTGACAGTGATGTGACAACCAAAGCAATTTTCAGGATCAAATAAATTATTGCGAAACTAAACAAGATCGTTTGCTTGAATATTACTTTCTCCTCTCCTCCCCCCTCTCTCTCTCTTCCTCTCTCTTTTTCTTTCTCTCCCTTCTATGTTCAAGAATTCAAGACTGGTTTGCACTACGGTTTTCGAAATTTCACTTAGTGTAATGTTCCGTGTATTCATATTTTTATTGGATCCTAATTAACCCACGTAAATAGCCATGAGCAAAAGATAAAGTTATGTCAAAAAGTAGAAAATTATTTGTTGACTCTGAAGACCGTATTTTAAATTCATTCGTTAGCGATAATATCATAATTCAAACAGACGTTCAATACCCTATTAGTATTTGGGTAATACTAATATGGCTATTGTACTCGCCAGTGGCATTAAACTAAATTAACTCTTCCTGGATCTGCAACTTGAAACCCGCTGCGTTTTGATATGACATTCTTGCTAGAACTATTTCTTATTTTGATATCAGGATATAATTTATTTAGTACGTGGCCCCCAGGAACTCGTGGCCAGTAATATGCGGATGGCAACCACTGTGTCCGATATGGCTTCCACTTACTTATGTCACACTCGTTTCTTCCGCCCTTCCTGTCTAGCCTACCTTGAGCAATTATTGCTTTCTTCCTATCCCGACCCTATTAGGTTCCCGAGGGCTAGACTGTCCTACCCGTGGCATAATAGTAGTGAAGGAAGTGAGTACGAAATACGGTACGGCGACCCCCAGACTGTATGGAGAGAGACCCCGGACCTACGGTATCTAGACTTACATAATTTATTCCTATTAATTATATAACACAAAGACAAAACATCGAACGAATAAATAGAATTACTCACACGAGAAAATTTAAACACGAACTTTACCACCGTACATTATTTTCCAACGAATACCAACCTTTCAAGCCTCTCCTTGGAGTGCCACTCTTTTACGAACAATAACGCCAATCTAGTATGGTTTACCAGCCACACTAGGGTTTATTCTCTGTTCCCGCTATCTTACCTGCTGTCAATCTTTATTAATTTCCCGGTTTAAGGCGCCGAGAGCAAAAAGATTTAAGTGAGCAAATCATTCGGCGTAATTCAACAGTTAATTTTACTGCCGCCTTCTGTTCAAATTCGAATTTCGCTCCGAAGCGTCAGGGTTACTAACTTCGGTTTTTTCAGCAGCGGATCTTCACCTATGCTATATTAAACATGTTACACATCAACAATTACCTATGGAATAATGAACAATTATAAATTCTTATTGCAGGTTTATTTAATAGCGTTTGTGCCCTTTTTTAAATCGTTTAATACAAATTGTCACATAAATATAGTAATAATTTCCGGCTCTTGATTTTTTACAAACTCTGCGGTTAGCACTATGGGGTCGTGTATCTAACAACAGACTCGCTATGCGAAAGTGTAATCTCATCAAACTGTTATTTAGTCACGATTCTTTTGATTACCAGAAAAGTTAACAAAATGATAATTGAATGTACAAACCTTTACAAAAGAATTACTTTTTTTTCGTATTGTTTAAATTAGCAGCCATCCTTACTATTTCTTTTATAAATTTGCTAACTGCTATAATTTTTTTTTAGACCTGTTGTTTAAGACCTGATGATGTCAGTGATGACGAAAAGCTTAGTCGAACAATAAAAATTATAGCAGTTAGCAAATTTATAAAAGAAATAAAAGAATTACTATTATATACTATATTTTTCTTTACAAATTTAGTGCTTAATATCTAAAGTAAGCCAAATTCACTACGTGAATTGTTAGGTAATAAAAGAACTGTTAGGTTTTTTCGTTAATAATTAGTTTTTTTTTTTTTACTCAACAAAAGTGCTGTTGTTCTGATTTAACAATTTATCGGAAATATTTAATTAGTTATTAATGTCATTCATTGATACTATGTTTGAACCAAGTGAAAAGTTGGTGTATTTGTGTCACAATGTTCAACCGTATTTCTTCTGAGGTGTTGGAATTTATTTGAAGTTATACTTTACGCTATTCCCAAATCATCTGATCTTCCATCCATGCGGGATTATTCTGGTAGCTATCTTCCTTCGGTTTTTCTTCCTTCCGGGTAGTTACTTCATGTTTTTCATAATTTTATAATTTTGCTGGTAATTTTTACGTTTTAATTTTGTTTAATTTGTATTCATGGTTTGTTATTAGTGATACTAGTTCAATTTGATAATTTAGGCATATATTCTGTCATTATTTTTGTTTTTTCTAATCGTTTTAAATCATGGAGTAAATATTTACTCATCTATCTTCGACTGAAGCCAATAATTAACTCTTAAATGTTTTTAGCCGTTTTTTCGTTACTAGGCTATTAGCCTATCGATTTCATTGATTGGAAATTTTGTCCCATTGTTATATTTTGCTTATAACTTTTTACTGAAAATGATCAAATGTTTCTAATTCGGATAATTTATTTATAGTATATCTAATATACTTGTCATTAGCATATTTGAATGGCTTTTCGGTTGTAGATTATTTTGAAACCAAACAAGACTAACTTTCATTCAGTATTTACTGATTTAGTATGTTACCGTTTTGGCTCTTTCTATCTTTTTATATTTATTTATTTTATAATAGTAATAGTATAGTATAGTATAGTAATAGTATTTATTTATTTTTATTTAGTAATAGTTGTTTCCTTTAAAATTCCCTATTGAAATATATTATGTTTACCTACTTTTCCCTTTACTTAAAGTTATTTTCTTCTTACAATTTACAATTAATCTATCTGCTATCTAGGCCTACATATGCTTACAGTGGTTGATAATTTACATAATTTAGTTACATCCTCTTTCCTATATTCTTTATAAATTTGCTTAGTTATTGCATAATTAGGTTGAATTAGTACATACTGTTTTAGGCCTATTGTTAATTTTGAACAAATTCTTACTTCTTAAGCCTAGGTTTTATACATTTACTTTTAACATTTTTAGACTCCTGCCATCCCTTTAAAACACACTACTGTTTTCTTAATTATCCGTCATTAAAATTCTAACATAACGTAACTTATAATCAACATTCTGATAACGTGTATAACATTTAGTGTTTTTGTTACCCTACTATTATTCTCTCCATAACATAAATTAAACCGTTTATTATATATCCATTTAGGATTAAGAATTGGCTTATTAACTATATTTATAACTCATATGGTTTTAGTATAAACACATTTAGATTTAGTGTCAACACACTCCCTGTCTCCTACTATCTACTTATAGCATGATTTAATCAATTATTTTTAACATAACAAACATAATGAATCCTTTGCATTCGGATATTATGATCTAATTTAGAGTGGTTGGTATTAACACTTATAAAGTTTAATGTCAACACACTCTCTCTGCCTCCTACTATTTTCTTATAACATAGTTTACTAATTCATCATTAACAAAAGAGAACATCATTGATCCTTTATACTCGGATATAATGTTTATTTCCTTACACCTATTGGTGTTTTATACACTTTGTTTATTCCATGCATTTGAGTTGACTCCCAATTTTTTGGTGTTCATCACTTTATTGTCTTTTTTTAGTGTACACTTTTGCTTGAAGTCCCTCAAAATGCATTGGTTATTGCTCACTATTTTGTTCACTATTTCCGTGTTTCTTTTCACTAATTGTGTACCTACATAATACACTTGGCTCTAATCTGGGTTTATTTAAGTGAATATTTTTTATCAATAATATTGTCATTTTAAAACTACTTATTTTCCTAAAGTGTTGTCACACGTTAATATTCGATTATAATATACTATTCGTTATTCGAGGTTTTGTACTTTCAAGGCTCATCATTCCTTTCACTTATTACAAATGAATATTTTTACATTTTGTTATTATAGTTTTTTATTGTTCATATCAGGTTTGGTCGCTATGCCAATCGCTTGGGTAGGGTTATTGTCTTTGTCACGTCTAATTCAATTGTCATCACTATGCTTATTTGTTAAAATGGTTATATACATCACTTTAATCACTTTATTCTTCTTTAGCTGTACTTTCTTTAGTAGTTCTATAAGTTATTTCTTCTTTTATTAGGATTGCTATTTTGTATCGTTACAACATACAACATCAAAATTAACATAAAACCGTATAATTAACATCAACATAAAATCGTATATTAATAAACGAGGATGAGATAAAAGTTTGTTAAAATTGTCAGTGATTTATGTAATTACAAAAAGTGTGACAGAAGAGTAAGCATGAAGCATAGGTCAACAGAGGCAGTATAATTAGTTTAGCTAACAGTACAGTATAACTTAGCCACACACTGTTTAAACAATACACATAAATTTCCAGACAAAGTGTTAAATTAATTAAAACGTACAAAAAGGTAACAAAGTAAATATCTGGGAAAATCTTAATATTTACAAACACAATAATAATCTACTAATTAAAGAACAAATTCAAATAAAACAAAACAAGACCAATTATTTAAAATCATACATTTCTTAGAATAATAAAATAAAATATAAAATATAAATAAATAGCTGACTACATAAACATTACAACAATCGAAAATAGAATCGAAGTAAAATCGATCATCCGTTAACTATATTGTAAGCGAAACATTCAATTACAATTCAAACAAACCTCTGAAAACACAGAATAATTTCTGTGAAACGTGCGTCAGGTGAAAATAAACCTACTTGCAGTGTATTTATTTGAGGATATTACATGGAAGACCTGCAGGAAAGTCAAGGAGTTACTTACAAAAGAACGTTAGAATAATTCATTTAAAAAGGATATTAATCCGATCTCAGTGTATGCTTATTACGATAGCATCCCAATTCAATTTTTCCGTAAAATGAATGAAGTGCTGAGACGACAGCTGGAATAGAAAGACTTTGGCGACAACTGTGATATTCACGTTCGTGAAGCGAAACACAGATTTAACGGACCTGAAAAACACGTTGCTGCGGACTGGTTGTATGAGTGAAATGAAAAGAGTTTCACTTATATTCAACACGACAACGATGTTAAGGGATGTAGATTTGTAATCCTAAGCTTTCATTTGACCACTTGCCCTCTCAAATGAGAAGCGTATTCACTGAACCACCCACTAATTTACCGTTACAATTTTTTTAATCGACTTGTTTTTGCACACGTAAGATATATTCCGACGTTCCAAATTCAGGGTTATTTTAATAAAATAAAGTAACGGAGAATGGATGGATTGTTATCTGCTCTACACTGCTGTAAAAACAGGAATGCACCGGGCACTGATAGGCTGAACATGGAGCTTACAAAATATGCACCAGCCTTATTGCATGATCGTTTTCTGCAGTTCATTAATCAATGCTAGGCCACTGGTCATGTTCCTTACGACTGGCGGATTGCAAAGGTAATTCCCATATTCAAGAAAGGTGATCGTAATGACTGCAGGAACTACAGAGGAGGCAGCCTTCTTAATACTTTACATAAATTATATGCATCTATATTAAGAACACGGCTGAATGCAATAACGGAGACCATGCTTTCCGAAACCCAGAACGAACCCGGAACTGTAGATTATATTTAGATTGTATATTTACAATAGACCAGCTCATTGAAAAGCGTAGAGAGTATCAGCTGCTCACATACATAGCTTTCATCGACTTCGAGAAGGCATTTGACAGGGTGAATCGAAGCAAACTATAGGCAATAATAGCAAGGAAAATGATCCCGTAACATCTAATTAGAGCTATACAGAGTCTTTATGTGGAGAATAAAATCTCAATTGAAAAAGGAATCGAGAACAACTCGTAGAATTCCCCTCATCAATTGTGAAGTACGAAAAGGGTGTCCATTATCACCTTCTCTTTTTAATTTATGTATTGAAGATGTCATATAAAACTGGCAGATGTGTATTCCAGAGAATTTTATGATTGGTCACTCTATAATTGACACTTTATTATTTGCGGACGATCAGGCTATTTTGTCGGTCTCGGAAAGCAGTTTGCAGATGGGCATACATTTGTTAAATCGAATCTGCAAAGCTCTGTATTACAAATATCCACACTTAAGACCAAGGTAATGGCTTTTCGTGGAACTGATACCGTACGGACAAAAATTGTTATAGATGGTACTGTCCTGGAACAAGTCAGCAATTTTTGAATGTGGGCTACACTGTGTCTTATAATACAAACAACGACGTTGTGAAAAAGTTGCATAAGTTCAACCTTAGGTGCGGGACCATTAGGTGAACTCTTAAGTCGGCAAGTAAAGAAACACACCTAAAATTCTACAACGTGATTGCCCAACCCACACTTCTTTATGGGTCTGAGAATTGGACTTTAACGAAAAGCCAGGCCAGTTGCATCCAAGCGGCTGAAATGAGATTTCTTAGGCACGTGGCAGGATATAATCTCCATGATCATAGAATAAACACAGATATACGGCAGGAATTGAATATTATGAGTATACTCGACAGGATTTCTCAGTATCAGCTGAATTGGTGGGAACATCTTTGCCGAATGGATGACTGCCGCATCCCCAAACGACTATTGAACTGTAAGCCGAGGGGACGGAGATGTGTGGGACGTCCGAGGAAGCGCTGGAGTGACCAGCATAAATCTTTGCCTGTTTGAGACCGGTACAAAACATCCTTGGTTTAATCCTTGAAGATGATGATGATGACGATGAAAATATCGGAGAATTCGGATTCATACATTCGTTCATCAGATTTCTAAAGATGTGTTACAGATTGCTAGGTGCTTGACACATTCAATTTGTCATAAGAAACAGCTAATACAGGATACTAAAAATTATAATTTTTTCTTTCTAAGTAACTCTTTATGTATCTTGCCGTATTATTATATTATATATTATCTTATCAAAGAATAATTACTTCTTGAAGTAACACCGTATGAAGTACGGTGTGTTTTTCATATTTTCTTATCATTATATTTGTACCCGACGTAAGTTTCACAGAATCAATCTGTATCTTCAGAGGTTTCTATAAAAACTAACTAATAATCGGTTTTATTTCAATTTAATTTTTTGGATTGTTTCGCTGTTTGTTTACATAACCAGCTGTTTTAATGGTCATATTGAACCCGTCCCACACCCATATTGAAACATTAAGGTTTCGTTAATGTTTATATTTTATTTATTTAAATAAATTTATAATTTTAAACGGAACGCCTTAACGTGCGTCAGATGCAAATATAGTGATGAAAAAATAAGAATAATACACTTGCGGAAGTAGTTGTTTTTCGATATTATAATATATAACTTAAAATGGTAATATATAAGCTAGTAGTATGAGCAATAATATGGTGTGCTGCAGAGAAGCGAAGTGAGAAGGCGAAAAAGTAAGTACAACAGAGGTATCAGAAATGAAGATAATAAGAATAATATACGGAAAAGCCATACAAAGTCGAGAAAGAAATGAAGACGTTATAGAAATAAGCGCAAAGTGAACAACACTGAAAACTGGACAGTGAGGAGGAGAGAAGACTACTGGGTCTATTGATCGAAAAGAAGAGACCAGAACAGTAAAAATGTGTAGGAACAAGGAACCAGGAGGGAAGAAACGAGTACGTCGACCCAAGAAAAGATGAACATAAATCTTTCGCTTAGTATAATGGATAACAAATGAAGAAGAAAACATTCGATCATAGATGCCATCAGAAGAAAGCAGTCAATTTTGTATGGGAATGGCTGAATACAGATTCCCAATAAAAGTATTGAATCGATGGCAGAAGGAGAAGCAGAAAAGCTCGAGAGATGGACATAATGGACAGAGACCTCGAGGACTACTTATAGAATCATCGACAGAGAAAGATAGAAACTGGAAATCGGAAAGAACGTCAGAGAACGTTGTAAACCGGATCTATGACGATGGTATGAAGGAAGAATTTACTTGATAATCTAATCTAAGTCGTTGTTTTTTACAAAGCAAGGCAGGTTCAAACGATAATTTAAAGTGCTTATTTGTCGTAGATACAGTCCTTAATTTGTACACTAGGTTTGGTCAAAAATTTTGATGCAATATTAGTGTATTTGAAAACTATGTTTTAGTTCATCTATATTCATAGTGTCCGTTTCAAAGCAATCTTCAATGTATTAGAATACATTCATGCCAACATTTTTTCAGTCGTCGAAATATTTCTGTAATAGACCTTTTGGTATACCCTTGAACTGACTTCGACGATTTTTGTTTTATGTGTTCAAAAGTCTCGAAACCTTGAACTTTCAAGGTTTTTCATTCTTACGAAAAGAAAAAGATCGCTTGGGAACGTATGTGGCAAAACGGCGGTTACGGTGCGATTACGATGTTGTATTCTTAAAATTCTTGTGTGCAAGAATTCTTTGTTAAATTTTCTTGTAACTGGTATCTTATTAGGACGTGCTAGTAACTTATTAGAACGCAATTTCTAAAAATTCGTGGAACAAAATTTCATACACTTTTTCTGATCTTCAACTCATTTACAAGTGTCTTTGACGATTCCGTACCATTTCTCAAGTTTATGCATATTGGACTCATCAAAAGCCTTATGCAATACTTTAATCAAGTTAGAGTAAATTGTCTCATTTGTACATAAGATATAGTGAGAGTTCAGCAGTCTTTCGCTGTAGAATGTTAAATACCGCATAATACACCAAACATAACTTATTCAGTTAGCTGTCAAATCTACAAAATGGTTAGGAAACTTGGACGACTGTTAAAATAAATGTACCAACGTCACCACACAAAAAATAGTTTTGATCCAAGATTTTTGCGCGGATAATTCAAAATCGCACGAACTCTTTGATCAAACCTCGTGCAGTCGTCGCAAAAGATGTGTAATTTCAAAAAAAAAAAATTAATTACACAAAACTCCTGCAAAATAAACCCTTTAAATCGATAATACCCGTACAGTTGGTATCCTGTACATTTTAATATGTTGCATAATTTGTTTTAACTTGCTTATAAATTACCAGACGTAGGCCTAAAATGCTCGTATAATATTCAGACGTGAAAACTAAAAATACGAAAGGTTACTAGTGCTATATTTCGTAACATTAGAAATAATAGACGTAAAGCCAATTTTTTTATGGAGAATATTTTATTGTTCGTAAAACGGAGTCGTGAATTGTGCGTATGCAGCATATGTTTGCCTGTATACGTAACCGTACCAAAGTGAAACTGGTAAAAGTTTGAAAACATCACGCCATGAGATGTCGTTTGAGATTTTAAACCAATCAGGCTTTCGATACGCGGCCAGCGGTACATCCTGCCAAAATTAATTTTTTATTAGTGTCTTTCGAAAACTCCGGCAGCGCAGGCGTATGTCTGTCAAGCGAAGTTGTTTACATGCAGTCTGGTCGTGCCAGAGAAACACTGTGTAGCAGTTGTCACAAACAAATTTAATAAATCATATTACTGTAATACAAAAAATAACGCTTAAGTAAAATAATATTCAAGCTAAGCAATTCAACTGGTAGAGGTTTACGAGAGAACAAAGAGCACGTGCCTGAAGTACCCGACGCCACACGCTGCTGCAGGAGAGGTCGTAGAGAGAACGAGGAAGAATGCTGGCTGTCACCAAGAGGGAGAGTCGCCCGGACAAGGAGGACTATACAGCTCTTCAGAGACACCAAGAAAACAAAACAGAGTTAAGGTAAACATTACAATACTTTTATGTTATTGCACAACAAAATTAAACGAGTTTAAAACCAGCATTCGGAGTTCTTGGCATTACAAACACACCACACTCCTAATGGTTTTTAATTATTAAACAGAACAAGAAGTTCTTAGTTATGTATTTACTTTTCGTGAACTTCTATACAAGCATGTTATTGTTACTGTTGTCGTGTTGTTGTTGTTCGTATCATTATTATTATTATTATTATTATTATTATTATTATTATTATTGAATGGTATGAGAGTATGAACTTGTCAAGTATTCAGTTCTTATATGAGTAGTTAAAAATGTATCTTTATATAGCGTCGTATTTACAATGTATTTATGTAAAGTCATTAGAAATGATTGTGTAATTTTATAACAAAAAAATCTGAAAACTGCGCAAAGGTAATACTTTTAAATTTTTAAATTGATACCACGCACGCAACCGCACCTGTAGTAATCGTTTCTATACGTCATTTGAATTTTAACACGACCTTGTTTATATCGAGGTGTGACAAAAGTAGAAATATATAATGTAAAATACTAGGAATCTACGATACGATAAAAATTATTATTAAATACTTTTATGATTAAAATAGGAACATTTAAGAAAGTCGTTTATTTTTTTATTTTATTTTTTTTTAATATAAAACAAGAGAAGAATTTAATTTGTTTTAATTACTTGACAGCCAGTTTTATCGTCGAATACAATCTACACAAGTACCGTATTAATAATTATTGTTTATGTTGCAAGAATACCTAGATACAAGCCCTCCATCCACAGTTGCCATTATAGTTGATTGACTTAATAGGTCGGTATAGCAAACTATAAGGGAACGTCGCACTATAAATGCGTATATAATTACAGGCAAATTATAAGATTAATTGTATGCACCTGGCATAGAAGGTACATTACATAATAATGGCTAGACACTTAACATAGGTACTCATTATGTGTCTTTTTATTTTTTTAATAAACTTAACGCTCTGAATGTGTACAAACTGATGTTTGTTATATAGTGAATGTGCGTCTAAATTACATTTTTCAAATATATGACTTTAACTAACCATTTCTACGTTCAGTCAACCAATCAAATAGTTTTTCCATGGTCTTTTATAAGTAAAATTTGTTATATATATATCTGAATCTCCAATTTTGTTGTGAGCGTTGGATGTAGTTCAAGATTTTATTTTGTGAACTGTATGTGTTTCCTGTGTTCTTAGGTGTGCGTTTTTGAGTAGCTTAGTTATTTCTTTTTTGTAGGTTGTCCTATTTTTTGAATGCATTTGTTACTGGCGTCATCGTTTTCCGTTCGCATATGGATCTACTTTATCTGTTCAGTCAAATTCCGTTTTATTATTTACTTACTCACAGTGTTTATTTGTTTATCCGTTATTTACTGCAATTTTTTTAATAATAGATTCTTTATATTAGTTTGTGTTACTTCGGTAACATTCGGTTACTTAGACATTGTAAACATTCGGTAATCAAAGAACAGAATGAGGCCATTTGATGCCGAGTGGTTCGAATTACTTTGTACTATTAAATTCACTTGAGACAACTTTCTAGATATTGAATGGATCTGTTCAAAATCTGTTTCACTATAATTACGGTCAAGTCTAAGCAATTTATTTTGTTATAGTTTTCTTCTTACAGATTGTATTTTCTTGTGAAAAAGTTTTCTGGCGTCTGAAAATATTTTTTTTCTTTAGAATTAATTTTAATGTGTTAATTATTTAACGTATGTGACAATTTCGTTATATAGATTGTGAGTTATAAAATTAATAATCACTATTAAGAATTTTAGTGTTAATTTACTGCATATAATAAATATGTTTTTAAATAATAAACTCTTCTGCAAGTATATTTTGTTAAATTATATTCTATTTCCACCTGACGTACGTTTCACACCACGTGCTTTATCTTCTCTATCTTCAGATGCTTCTATCTTGCAGAATTTCTGGATATGTATTCGACACTGAATTCCTTCAATTAACAAATTGTAAAATTTAAGTACATTTTTTTCTAAGACATAAAATTAATTTTTACAGACAAGTGATAAATTATCATCTCCTCCTCGTACCATGTCAGTTAGCTTTGTCGTTGGCAGTCACACTGGCGAGTTGATCTTTGCTTTCACCTACTCTGAATGTTTGTTCTGCGCGAAATGTGTATTTCGATCCAAACGCGGATGTTTTTTTTTAACTACGAGGACTGTTTTTTACTCATTCCTTTCCAGTTTTCTATTTTACCCTTCAACATCATCTGCGCCATACGGTATTGATCACCGCTCAGGATGTGCTAGTTTCCAACATTTAACACTTTTCAATATATCTCGAACCGCGTTTTCCCTACTTAATACCTCCTCATTAGTTTGCGTAGCTGTCCAGGGCTTTCCGAGCACCTTCAGCCCCATCTCAAATGTCTCCAAGCGATTGGTTATTTCATCTTTCAGCGTCCATACTCCGGCCCCATACAGTAGCACAGACTAAACATAGCATCTAATCAGTCTTCAACAGAATTTTAGGTTGATGTTACACAGAAACATTCTCTGTTTTAATGTTGCAAGAGGTAATTCAATATGTCACTTAATTTCTTTTACTGTATCAAGATGTTCAGTCGCAACTAGTTAAAGCTAAGGACGACCCTTTCAATATTTTCTCCATTTATTTGTTGTTCCCCTTCTGGGTAGGGATGACAACTAACGACCATAAACATTTTTGACAACTAACGACCTTTTTTTTTATAATTTTTATGTTTAATCCCATCTCTTGTCCTACAGCGTTAATAGAGTTTATAAAGTATTGAATGTATCATTGGTACATTGAATGTTATCATTTCATATGATTGTCTCGTCGGCATATCGAATGTTATTTATAAATTCGCCGTTTATTTTCATCCAGACTCTTGTTGTGTAAGGCTTCTTTGAATATTTTGTCTGATATAAGTGAAATAACAGCGAAGATAGGACACTCCTTTTTCTATGGCCTCGCTGGATCTGACATATTATTCTTCTTGATAAAAGTATAACTGTCCTTTGCCGCCAGTATAAATTCTCTATGATTCACACATCTCTATTATCATACGCAGTGCCAGATTTAAGATTTTTGAGGCCCTAAGCCAAGTTTTCTGAGCGGCCCCCTCGTCTGTGACTTTGAAGTAATATACGTACTGCAGAAGTAATTTGATGTCAGATTAATACTATCAAATTTAAAACCAGTAAGCAACTATAAAAAGCGTGCTTTCATTTAGCAAACTTCTTCAAAATATTAAGAACCATGCAAAATAATTGAGCAAATTCATTTATTTCTTAAGTAGAATAACTTAACTAAGCTTATTCAGAAATTTAACATAAAATTAACAAAATTCGCATGCGCAGATTAGTTTTCAAGGATGCCAACGTCTTAAAAATAAGCGCCCAATATTTAAATAAGAACTGTCTTCCATTTGTTTTATTAACAAAAATTGATCATTTAATTTCAAAAAGTCATACTTAAATAAATCAAAGTTCTTCCTACTTTTATAAAAAAACTTCAGTTAAAAAAATATCAGTAGCTTGCGGCCCCCTCTTAGCCCGCAGCCCTAGGCCGCGACCTAGTCGGCCTAGTTGTAAATCCGGCACTGGTCATACCCTTGTTTTTGTTAATATCTTAATTACTTTTCTATGTTGGATCCCGTCAAAGAGGTTTTTTCATAGTCGATGAAACAGGCAAGAACGCTTTTGCCTGCTTAATAAATGCGTAAGAAAATTTTAAACGTGTCGCTCATAAGTCTGTAATAACTGCATTTCTTTTCTTGCTTGGTTTTCGGGAGTCTTATAAAAGTTGATTTTAGCCAACCTGTTGGAATTTCTCCGGCGGCGTATACATTAAAATGTTTGACTAGAACATTAATATTATCTTCTTAATATTATCTATTTTTACTGTAGTTTCGTCAGGACCAGTTGCGTTTTATTTTTTCGTAGACATTTTCGCATCTAGAACTTCGGATTTATATAATTTCTGGTCCTTCGTCCTTAAGTATACCATCTTGTTCATACAGACTACTTCCTTCGAATAATTCCGTTATGTATAATAAAGTCCAGCCTCTATGAACTTCTTCTTCATCAACAACGGTTTTTATCATTATTATCCGTCAACTTGTTAGTAGTTCTCCTGCCATACAAGTTCTTCTCCAATTTTCTATGCGTGTTTATCATATCTTCTTTCTAAATCATTTCCTTGTGTACATCACCCATCCACCTTTCTGATATCCTTCTGTTTGTTATTGTATTCTGTTGTGTTGTGATTATCGTTAACTGGAAATTTTTTATAACGTTATTTAGAACTCTTTCTGTATCGTCTATTTTCGTTTACGCTACTTTAATTTTCTTTTGTATTGAACTTTCTTTCGTTAACTTTTTCGATTTAATAGTAATACCAGCTACTAATAGACTGTAGTCGAAACCGATGTCTGCACTTCGGTAATTCGTAATTTTCTTAATACAGTTTCTTAACCGTTTACCTCAATTAAAATCATTATACTTTCTTATGATATGTGTTGGATTGTCACCCACACCTTTCCATGTGTAGGCCTACAGCCTTTGATTGTGTACCGTGTGTTTGCTACAACCATGTTGTGTTCCTGGCAGAACTGATATAATCTATCGCCTCGAACATTACTTTTATCCAATTCATGTTCTCCCATTAAATCAGACCTACAGCCTTAAGCCATTTTAACGTTGAAATCACCCATTATACTTGATTTCGTTGTTATGAAAGCTTTTTTTTATTCCATCTAAGCTACAATACCCTTTTTACAAATCCATTATCATACTATTTCTGCTGTAAAGGCATGTACCTATAAGGTATTAATCTTAAAATAGGAAGGCGCTGAATTGAAGAAGCAATATTTTGTCTTTTATGAGAGCAAAATTAATTTAAGACGTAGTTCTTGTCGTTGCCTACTCCGTTTATATGCTATGTGTCGTCATCCTTGCTTTCAGATTAATACAAAATACATCACCATGTTTTCTGTTTGAGACGGCCATCTTAATTCGCTAATCCCGATAATCAACATTTTTAACCACCTATCGACCTGTATAAAATTTTCAAACTTGCCGGCTACGTATAGGCTTCTAACATTCCAGATCCCAAATCTTAATTTGGATTTTGCTATTACGTACCGACAGATTCTTGTCTATCAAAAGACCAGAGATTCTTACCCGGAGCTAGAGACCAGAACTATTTTATTTCCTCGCCACACCAACTTCCTGCGGAAAGATTAGCAGTGTGCTTTCCCGTTACCTTCGATGTTTTAACTCAGCCGTCCCTGACATAGAATAAGACTCTGACTGCAGCCGTTCAAATTGAATCAGACTCTGCAGTGCCTGTGGTCCGCGAGAAGTAGGCCTAGTTGACTTTCCTCCTACCACTCATATCTAGGAGGCATTCGCAGATACACCATCTGGGAATCCTCTAGGAGTTTCAGGCTCCCACGAAAGGCATAACTTACACTCATTGTAAAACAATGCCAATGCACACATGTTTAGAGTACGAACATGTATGCAAAATAAAATGTAATGCATTAAAAAAAGTAATCTATATTAATGAAGAGAACCTCCTTCACAGCAGTATCTTGGGGTGGAGCCGCCTGATCACCATCTTCTTCTATTCTTCACCTTTTCTTCTTCTTTTTCTTCTTCTTCTTCTTCTTCTTTTTCTTTTTCTTTTCCTTTTCCTTTTCATTTCCTTTTCCTTTCCTTTTCCTTTTCCTTTTCCTTTTTCTTTTTCTTTTTTGTTTTTGTTTTTCTTTTTCTTTCTTTCTTCTTCTTCTTCTTCTTCTTCTTCTTCTTCTTCTTCTTCTTCTTCTTCGCTGTATAGGACAGCTGATCTTTAGCGTATTCGATTTCTTATCAGCTTCCTCTTCCCCTTCTTTCTACATAATTTTTCAAAATTCCTCCTGTGACTGTCTCGTTTGTCATCAATTTCATCGATCCTCTGTAGCTCTCGTTTCCTCGTTGTTCCGTTGCCTTTGTTACCTTTCCTTTTTCTTCCAATTCCTACCCCGGTTTTGAGCATTCTATTTTGATCCACCCTTATACTGTCATACCATTCCAGTTACCATGTAATTTTTTAAATTAAATACTACGGTTCCCCCTTAATCTCAATCGTAGCTCGCTATTACTCAAACGATATTCTACCTCAAAATATATTAAACTATAATGAAGAGAACGTCGTGTCGAACACAGTAAAGATGTCTTCACCTCCGTCCTTCACTTTGCGAGGATTTAACATTAGTATTAGGTTGTAGAATCTGTTAGTTCTTTCCAGAAGCAGGCGAACAGAATGCACAGCAGTCACAGGAAATTATGAGAAACAGTCTCGGATTAACGTAGCGGTAACGTATTCTGTGTAGAAAGTTCCGCGTGACGAGCTACGCGATTCTGTGCGGTCTCTTGTGGGACACGATGACTACAGTTACCGTGTGTTTTTTGTTCGTTTCTTGGGGGTTACACAAACATTATTTACTGCTGTTACCCACAACAATAGATGTTAATGTGTATTCAAAGAAAGACGTTAATCATTTCAAAAGCGAAATCATTTTTGTAACTTAAAACGCAGAGAACGTAGATAGGTTTGAAACTTAAAATTATACACAATAGCTAAAGGGACAAAAAGATATTCAAAATTGACCAGCAGCAGCATCACACGAATTCGCACTGCCGGCAGTACGTCAGCAGTGAATATTGTTGTGGACATTTTTTTCGGATAAAAGAATCCTGTAATAGAAGTTTGAAAAATATGAAAAAATAATCATTTAAAAATGGAATTGCTCCTACTATATTATATATCAAATATTTTGCTTCGTACAGAGCTGTTAAATTTAGTTGGTGCAGAACTACGAATTGAAACAACTTTTTGGCTGAAATTTTCTTCTATACTTTAGAGTATACACTAATTTTAAACATACCGCCTTAATGGATATTTCTCAGGGTCAAAAAATATCTGTTAACCTAAACAGTTTGTATATTTTTCGTTTTTTGACTACTGTTTTTCCATACATTTCTACAGTATGGAATTCGTTTTCCTTTAGGCAATTCGGTTATAATAAAACATGCAAAATAAATGGAAATGTCTAAACACGGAAGCTTCCATAAAAGGGTAAAATTCGATTTACGCAAGAGTCCGCGGAACTAAGTCTTACGCAAGCCGCGATCTGTCGATGGGTAAACATTTGCTGTTCCCAGATTTCTACCTGTCACAAGTGACAAGCGTAATTTGGCCATAATTTCACTGACCGTGAAGGCTCGCCTTAACGTTAATTCATTAGAGCCAAATGTGCTCTGATACATATTTAATCACCTCACATTTCCTGACGTTTCCATTACTTATTTAATTTGCTTTTTCTTTTAAACATACCGTCCTTAAATCCTACGAATACTAATTACGGTTTCATATGAACAATTATTTCGCAACTTAATCAACACACTGCTCTGTATACTGCGGGAAAACTTGACTGTCGAGTTTTGTGCAACCATTTTCGCTGTAAGCATTATTAAACTCTGATTGAAACACATCTTAGCTTACGATTGAAACGATGTGAGTAGTAACCCGCATATTAACACCAAGTAATTATGAAATACAAATTGAAAGAACAGACGATGCCGTCTAGACAAAGATCTGAAACAGGAAGACGATAAGTTCCAAACACTTTATCTCTCCGTGCATGTAATAACACCAAATGTTTCGCCAGTCCGCTTGCTTTCTGCACGACGACGATTATTTACACTTTCTTTTCACGTAGGAAATGTAACCTTCACGCAGTGGTTCCGTCTCTCTCTTGTGTTTCCTAACGAATGTATCGTATTTCTAAACGAGTTAGTTATCAGACTGTTATTCTTTTTTACTGTAACACTAGACTCATTTTACTGTTAATGAGTAGTTGTCTATTAAAAGGTTCAAGATTCTCCCAAATTCTTAATAAATAGAAAAAAGAAAAATATCATCTCACATGCCTGAATTCTTAATTAATTTCTCTCGGGAAGCATTGCTGATTCAGCTTTTGTACTTAATCGATGGCCTTTCTACTTTCTTAATCGCCCCAGTCTTAATTTATTTTGATATCCCCCTTTTCCATGATGACGTAGTTCAAATGTGTTAAATCACGTTCAGCTTTGTTTAATTATAATATTCAGATGTTTGGAGGAAACTTCAACAATTTTAGTATCTGTTAGAAATTTAATACTTAACTAAATTTGTCACGCAGTAAGACAAATATAAACATCAATAACAATATTAACCATATTATTCATATACAGTGTACGCAATATTAACATCAAATACAGTTTGAATCCACTGAGTACATCGACATTGCCGTTTTACTGTATGCAAATTATTTATTATTTCTATATTTGCTTCTGGGTCATATTTGATTTCATTCATACCCTCAAGTAATAGAATAGTCAAGCTTTTACCGAACATATTGTAGTACCATGACAAAGCATTCAACCCAGTGTACTGACATGTGACAGATTGCACTCGACACACCACTGGCCTATAAACATTGTCAATGCATCGCTACTATTAATCAATTTCTCTGTCATATGCGTGCTCTCCTATTCACTGTTGGCCAATTACATCTATGAAAATTACAAACACATGCATGTTAATACAATTCGCTGTTAACATCGTTATTAGGCTAGGCCATTCGTTTTCTGCGGTAGGTCCAACGCAGTTCGACATAGATAGTGACATTCATAATGCTCTTACTTCAATCGGTACAGAACAAAAGTCTTCATCATCAACATTAGGAACATTCCCTACGGTATTCAAGCTTAGGAACATTCTCTTGTTTCAGCCTCATGTTTATCGACATCTTACTGCCAAATCTTTTCTCTCACGGAGTTTACAATTGTAGGCTAACAGTTGTTCACCGGCTTGCAATTATTTGCATGATTTTATGGATCCGGATATTCTTTGTAAAAGACTTGACTTTTTGTTCGCACAGGACGCTCCTACAGGACGATAATGCCTGCTAGTTTAGTACACGTTCAATTACTTCCAGACATACTGATTCCTTAAGCGATTTGTCTTTGTACATTCTCTTACTGCCCTTTCTTCAACCGCCTGAATCTTCGTCTAATTACTCTTCCTTATAGGCCAGGATTCACAGCCATTTACCATGTAATATCCTATCGCATTAGATGGTATATTATATCGTTTTATACCGAAAATCATATAAGGTTTAATAAAATATTCGAAAAGTCTTAGCCATAAGAAATTCAAGTAACTATTAGACAGGAAATATACAATTACTGTTACTTTTGTAAACGTATATATACGTTTTGTAAGCTACATATACTTAAATTTGAGTTCGACAAAACGACATTTTAAAAACAGAATAAAATACATAACGTATTTTTAAGTACTAAACGAAAAATTTCAAATAAAATTAAGTATTAACAAAACCGAATGTGTGTGTTGGTCAGAAAACAACGGCAATTTATAATTAGGACACCGGAATATAAGAAGCTCTAATAAATTTAAATATTTTTGATCTACTACACACAACAAATGATGGTAATGGGAATGATATGTTGCAATTGTGGAATTTGCATATGAAATAGTAATTTAACTCTAAGCGTATGACAGCATGTTGCAATGAAAATTTGTCTAAGTAAAGACTGCAGGTTCGGACATCGTATAATAGACAATAAGAAACATGTTAAATTGGTTAGTTTAAGTTAATTTTTGACAGTAAAAAAACAACAAGTAGTGTTGTGAAGTAGTGCGAAAATATGCGTAGGCATATGGCGATTGCGCGTGTGCGGGTATCTATAACTATGTTACGGGATAATAATAAAAAACATATTAAATTAAATACCTTTTGTGAAAATAAAAATTCTGACATGACTTACACCAGAATACGCATAAATAAAAGAACTATCGAGTAGTAATATTTGTTCATAAATTAAAGAACTAAATATATGAGGTTTTTATAAAGAAAGATTTATGACCCTAAAGGAAAGTAATAAAATTTGACTGGTTTTATTTCCAAGCTTAACTTTGTCCGTAGACAGTATTTTACAGGAAGAACGTTATCTGAACTTAAGCCGCAAGGGAATTTTTCAGCCAATGAACGCTCGAGATCTGGCTAAAATCTCATTTGATTTTATTCTTCGTACGGTATAAGCCAGTCTCTCTCTGAACTCGATGACGCTTCGTCGTGCTGCTAGTCTAGACGATTGGTCTACAAAAGTGCATGAGCACAAGTCAGAAAGTTCACGAGTAGATTAAATTTCGAGTGCTAATCCCGTATAGTACAAGATCGTCCGCATTAGCATTTAAAGGGACTATAACGTAAAAATTGCACTCTCATCAACAATTTTACGGGGACAAAGTTATGTTATACCCATAGAGAAATATAAATTCGTAGAAAGCGGGGAGAAAATAAAACTAAAACTACCGATTAGAGCGGTGGTACTGCAAAGTAATAAGTATTAAAATGTTGTAGTAAGGGCGGTAGTTGTTCATAAAGACGACCTTGAGTTAACGCCTGTAAGACGGCTAAAATATGAAAAAAGTAACATAGCGGACGAACTGTCATAAAATTGTATTATTTTCAAGAGGGGTCAGAAGGCTGCCCTAAGATTGTAAAAAGTTAAGTGCATCTAACAAAGGAACCGTTAGATTAGACAGAGAGAGATGAGAGCGAGATGGAGATAGACGCTAAGTTTTCCCACTACGTTTACACGCGCAAATAATTGACGAATAACGGAAAGCGTCATTTTTTACGCGGGACGTTTTCACTAGACAGATTGGGTAAATTTGACATACATTAGCGGTATGTCAGACCAATCGGCGAGTATTTTGTAGATAGTTGGTGAGGGTAGTTCGAAGCAACGTATAAAAAACGAAGTGGTAGGAAGTTAAGTTAGTCTACGGAGAGATTACACTTAAATGACTCGTATCTAGTGTGTTAAGAAATTTGTCGATAATTTAAATAAATATACTTCAATCGCAACGAAAAGTCAGTTACGGTAACGCGATAGTGAGCATTGTGGAAGCTACATATTATAAACGCTTAATAATCGTTTACAAGAATAATGTTCAGAGAAATTAGAGAGATTAATTAAAATCGAGTAACATATCCAAGTTTTACTTAATACAGCATCAATCGTTGAATGTCGAAATACATCGCAAAATCTAATGTGTTAAACATCACAGTACGGGACAGTCGGTCGAGATTTGTTATCAATCCGGTGTTGGACGCACTTAGCTTTAATAAGAATAATAAGATGATGTTGTTAGTTTGTGAATTCGAATGTTGTGCAGTGCTTTTATTTTAAACTTAACGACGAGTGATTAGTTCATGATTTAATTTTTGTAACCTGATGATGGGACTGTGTTCCTGAAACGCGTCGTTACGCAAACAATCAAAAGTTGCAAGGAAGGAATTAGATAAAGGTAATTACCAGTCTATATAATTTATTAAAATACACAACTTGGAGACCAAACCAAAAATGAATATACTGTGTATTCAACAAGTGTATTAGTATACGGCACCTGTGTAGTTACCACTAAGTTATCTAAGTGAATGGTGTAATACCTGTGAAATCAATGTATAAAGTAGTGCAAAACTAACAAGGATAACTGCTCAACGATCAACGTCGGACGACCAGCCTGGAACCTGTAGAAGTGATGACATCGCGTCGCAGAATGAGATCAACATACAAGTAACTAATAAAATGAACACTCATTTTACTATTGCCTAGTAAATTTAAATGTATGTAAATCATATTTGGTGACTCAATAAGTCAAAGAATCCATAGCCAAGAAATAAGCACGAACAAATTTTATAGCAAAATTATTAAAAGCAATGATCTACAAATTTTGTAATATGTAAATACAAAGTAGTTATTAAAAACTTAATTAATAACAGTCAACTGTGTTTATTTATTACTGGCGCCCTGGGATAATTCTTAAGAGTCGGTACACTAAAGTAAGTGTGACATTCTGTTGCTGATAATTAGTATGTTACAAATATTAAGATTGTCATTGAGTAAATTAGCTTGATAAACTCTTACTTTTCACATGCTCGTAGGCCAAGTGTAGTATGTATAATAGTAACGTGAAATTTTATTAAGGCCTATTTAAAGTGTATTACAGGACACTTCAAGTTTGTTGGAGTATTGTGTATGATTAATACATAAAATAAATTACAAATTAAAATTAATTCACTACAAATTGTAGAGGTAGCCAACCCGAGAACGATCCTGAACGCCGGACAACAGGAGGGGATCGCAGCAGTATCCAGAAGGAACAACCACAGCTGTATTCCAGGGATCATCGACATCTCATCATCTGTCGTAAAGGAAAGTGAAATTATTTGTTATAAACTTTATAAAAAACACTTATAAACTTAAAGACAAAAGTTCCCATATACTTCGAATATTTATGCATTAGAATATAAGAGAAAATTATTATAAAATTGTAAAAAAGGTCAACAGAGGCAGTTTAATTAGTTTATTTTGTTATCAGAAACAGTATTAAATTATTAGTGCAATTTGAAACAAAAATCATTAATAAATCCAAAGTATTCCAATATTCGATATAACCGACTACTTATTCTATGCAACCCTTGTACATCGCAGTATATATAAAGGATCGTGAACGACGGATACAAAACTCAAGTAGCTGAAATGGCACATGATGTAAAAAGGATACTTGGGGTAAGATGGCCAAAAAATGTAATGCATCGATTATTGCAAAGATAAAATAAGGGGAAGCAGATCGACCTCCTGAAAATGAAAAAACGTTAAATTAATTTTTTAACTTAATCGTTAAATTTTAAAATGTTTAACTTTAATCATTAATCGTTAAATTTTTTGTTAACGATTAAAAAATTAATTTTTTTGCTTCCCAAGTGGTACAGTAGCCAAAATAGTTGTTGCAGTCAATGTTGGAGAAAGTTTGTTAAGTATTCCTAATCCTCTGGCAGACAATGGACTGGTTTTCCCCCATGGCACCGTTAGGTCTCCTTTGTCTCTTTGTTGTCAACGTCCGGGTGGCAAGGATGGTTTTCTGTCTTTTTTTGAATTATTCGCATGACTACCCCAGAGAAGTAGACAACTTCTGTTTTGACATCTGAAGTAGTGGGAATACAGTGTTGCTAACATACGTTTTAATAACAGGCTGAGATCTAAACCGAATTTCCTTTACATGTGCTGAATATTGGAACTGTTCATTTGGTGACACGAACCGGCAACATTTATCAGCTGCTAGGCGAGCGCGTCATAAACGTTTAGCAATGATTGGCTAGTTCAAAGAACCCCAAATTTCACTCTTCTACTACCCAAACATCACAAAGGAGATTAATTTAAACAGATTTTCAGTTCCACTAATTTATCGTTCACTGTCCGTTCTCATGTGTTTGTTGTTATTTTTATATTTGTGCAGTCAGCGTAGTGGTAATTGTTATTGTTGTGTTTCTACAGTTTTGTGTTGATTGTTTTGTAAATAGAGTAGTTTTTTGTTACGTACTGGTATTTTTGATTTTTCGTGAATTTATTATCCGTATCATTTATTATTTTTATATTAATGATATAAAAATATCATTGTCACATTGGCTACAAATTTCTAGATTTTATGAACATACTGAGAAAGTAGACTCTTAATTTAACTTTTAAGTGCTTGATGTGTGTGCCCAAGGTCAAATATATTAAACTTCGCTGACTGTAGTGTCTAATTTGAGGACACTATAATTTGAGGAATTTAAAACTCAAAGTCTGAGGATTTATTTGTATTGAATACAAATCCACACCGTTACACCGATTGCCACCAAATTTTGCACAGATAACCTTTGACACAAAGCGAAAAACACTGGTTAACTTGGAATTTGATATTCTGCCCCGTTCGCACGATTTAGGCCCTTTTAACTATTTCCTTTTGTTGACTGCATAAAGATTTCAACAACACCATGGAGACTAGAATTAATTACCATAGAAACAATTAAATAAACAAATGCTATTTAGCGGCATCGGAACTGTACCTTTATCCGTTCCTGCAATACATTTTCAATGTTTTTAATATGCGATTGTATCGATATATTACGATGTGAAAAGTAGTAGTATGCTACTACTACTACCTACTATTACTACCACTACTACTAACTACTACTACTACTACTACTACTACTACTACTACTGCTGCTGCTGCTGCTGCTGCTGCTGCTGCTGCTGCTACTGCTGCTGCTGCTGCTGCTGCTGCTACTACTACTACTACTACTACTACTACTACTACTACTACTACTACTACTTTATTGTATTATTGGAATTGTAGGCATTGATTTTTACTTATTTATTTATAGCCTGTATCGAGTTTCGAAGAAAATCGATATTTTAACTGGCCTTGGCACCGTTGATCCATTCAAAACTTGCATGGCATTCGTGTCTTTCGTTGATTTTGTAAATCAACATTAGCGTACAGAGTGTGTCGTTAACTACTATAAGTTAGCAGCCCTCACATTGAGTATAATCATTATTACATAGCTAGTTTAATGAAAGATAATCAAAATGTGTAGATTTAGTGTAAAAACGCCCGAAAGTGTTTAGCACAAACTATTCTACTTTTCATGTCTGCTATGTCTACACTAATTTTTACATTATAGCAGCTATAGGCACTCATGCTGTACTTCACAGTTAAAACTGCTACTCATTCATACATTCGTTTGAGGATATGTGACTGCATAGTAATGTGTTTAGATGTTTAGTGCCTCTGCAATAAATTCAACCCTGGTTGTATTTGCCCAATGTGAAAATACTCAGGTTAGGAAGTTTTACTACTCTTGAGTGCCACGATCAAAACAACAAAGCATGTGTGTGCACCGCGAGAGCAGCATGCGCGCGCGCGTGCCAGAGTGCGTGCTGGAGTCAATACAAGCCGCGCGCGCTCGCACTGAACCACAACACGCAGACTGCAACGCGGGACATGTCGGCTCAAGCGGTGCCATTTGTGAGTCTGTACGCGTGGGCGACACATGCTTGCGCGTACCAGAGTACGTGTTGGAGTCAATGCAAGCCGCGCGCCCTCGCACCGACCCCCCAACACGCAGACTGCAACGCAGGCCGTGTGTCCGCCAAACGGGTGTGTGTGAGTGTGATGCCCGTGCCCTAATAGTAGCAATCAAAACAGCAAAAACCCCGTATACCTCGAGCGTTTCACAATGGGTAAACATTTCACAAGAAGGATTTATTTGCAGAGACACCAACGGAATACGTCTGTAATCGTTGACAATTTGAATTAAAATAAATCAATTCATTAGTTTCGTTCAATTGCTTAGAAACAGACAATTTATTGTTAACAATTACAACAATTAAAATTTAATAGTAAATTTTTGGAAGTACGTAAAAGTTAAAAATTCGTGTTAAAAACTCTCATTTTGAAGAAAACAAGAGGTATAATTTATTTTATCTAAAATCCATTAGATTTCAGAATTCACCTTAACTGAAAGAATTTAGATTTTAAATTCTACTTTCTGTTAGATAATCCAAAATATTAGAACCTTTTTGCCTGCACAACGTCAAATCCGCCTCAGTTGTATCTCCACCCCCAATTATTTTTTCACGTCAACTTGTAGATTATAAAAGTAATCAATAGAGTAGCCTAATTATTGTCTGTTCTATTAAGTCATTTAATACTACATCCCCCTGCAGGCACAGTGTCAGATATTTTGTTTTCATAACAATAACTAAACTCACCCTATCTCTACTTCATAAGTTCTCTAATAGAGTGCACTCCCATTTTCAAAGTACAATTCACATAGTAATCAACAGTCATAATTAGAGCGTTTTCTTTTCCTGTAGTGTAAGGCATATCGTGCAGTTCAGTTTTTTTTTGGTTTATCCACACATACCGCAAGAATAGAAAGTCTATTCACCGCTATTGTTATTTTACTTCACTTATAATTTAAAACTCCGCTTATTTCATGTGTTCATTTTATGTGTTTAACGTTTATTAACAAGAATATTATTAATAATATTATTGTTAAGTATATTAAGAATTAAGAATATTATTGTTAAGTTTAGGACTGCCTAAAAAATCAGCGAAGTGTTGCTTACAACGGGACATTTACAACGCACAAGGTCAAGGTCAGTGAACGCTTAATATTTATGCATTGTTGATTACATGAGAATAAATCCTTTTAACTATCTTTTACGATATACAGTCCACTGCTGATAAAAAAGAACCCCACGTTTTTGGTCCGTCCAGCCCGGATAGCATCTTTCATTCTGAATCCAGCACGTTGGAAAGCAAGATTTGTATTAATAATTACGCTCTTTATTATTACGTTTATTGAATTATTGTAACGCTAAAAAAAAAAAAAAAAAAAAAAAAAAATTATTTACTACTGGCAAGTATTGCCAATACTCGGTGCTCTTTTCATTGTGTTATGACTATTTCATGATTTTTCACGCAAACATAGTTTTATTGATTCATTGTGCAGCGTGTGTTATTTCATGTTTTATCTAGCAAGCATAGTTCTAAAGTGTAGTGTGTTTCTTCAAAACCGACCTCTGTATTAGTTTCTATAAAATACAGTAGCCATATTCCTTTATTACCATATTACCATTATTACTGTCATCTACGCTATTGGTATTTTAGAGTGATAAAAAATAAATTAATTAAAATTATTTGGACTGGAAATTACTGAATACTGGAAGAACATTGTGAATTACAACTTTTACTTAGAACTCTTTTGTTTTACATCTGAATCTGTTTTTTAAAGCGAGTGTATTAATAAATTACCAAAATGAGATTTTCTTCTTTTGTGAAGCAAAGTGAACTGATTGAGAGTAGGCTTCATAATATTAACAAGCAAATTGTTGTTTTTGAGGTTATTGGTATAGGTAATTTAACTGAACAGCAAACACGAAAAGTTAGTTTGCTTAGTTCCACCGCAGAAAATAAATATGCTGAAATTGAAAGGCTTATAAATAAACTATTTAGTACAACACCTTTACCAGAAGATCTGGATAATGAACAGATTTCAAGATTACAAGATTCTATATCAGACTTAAATATAGCTATACAAAGTTCGTGTGCTCCTTTTCTACCATCGCTACCGCAGGAAACCTTGGATCAGTCTCACACTGGTGCATCACAACTAGTTGCGCCTACTCCCACCGTAAATTTACCTCGCTTAAACTTGGGAACATTTTCTGGACAACCTGAGAAATGGGTAACCTTTCACAGTCTGTTTGAAAATGCAGTGCACAAAAATGAAACCATTTCTAATGTGGAGAAATTTACATACTTGTTTTCTTGTTTGACTGATGAGCCGCTAAATTTAATTAAATCGTTGCCTGTCACTAATACAAACTATGCCATAGCCTGGCAAACTTTGCTAAAAATATATCAAAATTCTAGATTGTTGATAACACTTCACGTAAACAATATATTTGATTTACCACAATTGCACAATCCTTCAGTTAAACAAATGAGGAATTTTCTGTCGACCTACAATGAAAATTATCAAGCGCTCAAAGCACTAGGACATGATATTGCTAGCGAAAGTTTGTTGTTGACCTCATATATTTTGCGTAGATTTGACACGGAATTCAGGACCAAACTTGAACGTTCTCGAGATAATTTACAAAATGTTCCTACCATTACAGAAGTAATTATATTCTTAGAAAATGAATGTTCTTGCAAAGAGGCAGCGGATTTAACTAATATCATCTCAAAAAATGAACCTTCTCTTCAAACCTCTCAAAAAATCAGTGGCTTTAAAATGAATACAAACCAGTTTAAACCGCACAAAATAGCGATGATCACTACTCACACTCAGCATTGTATCTTCTGTTCATCAAATTCACACAACATATATAGATGTGCAGATTTTTCCGCACTTACTGTACAAGACAGACAAGCTTTTGTTAAAAATAAGAACTTGTGTCAAAATTGTTTTGGAACACACAAGTTAGTCACCTGTAAGTCCGTCCACACATGCAATGTATGTCATAGGCGGCACCATAGCCTACTACATTTTTTTGATCAGAACCGCTCCGCACAACCGCAACAAAAATTGACTCAGTCAAATAGACCTACCTTGTGCCCTTCTGTTGAAACGACGGTGCATAAGCAAAACCACTCTGCAGAGTGTCACCAGGATACTACCTTGATAGGTGTTGCTTGCAATCAGAATAACACTGTGTTACTCGCAACCGCTTTGGTGCATATCACATCTGCCAATGGAAATGCAGCAGTTGTACGAGCTGTGCTTGATACTGCATCCCAAACAACAATTATTTCAGAAAGTTGTGCAAAGACTTTGTGTTTGTACCGCTCTCAAACAGATGTTCCAGAACTTAGTGGCATCTCTACCGCCCCAGTGAAAACAAAGGGACTTACCTTTGTGACATTGTCTTCGCTCAGTGGGAATATTTTAGCAAAATCTCACCCAGTCATGATTCTTAATAACATATCATGCAATCTGCCTCGTGTTCAGCTCCCACCAGAAATTAAAGAGCGACTCAAAGGTTATACGCTAGCGGATCCCAATCCCACTTTTGATGTTCCGGGTCCAGTTGACCTTCTGATTGGAGCAGATTTATTTGCATTGACTCTTAATGGTACCTTTATCAATCACGGCAAGAATATGCCATACGCTGTCAATACAATCTTTGGCTATATTGTGCTTGGTCCGACACCTGTTGCACTTAAGTCTAAGCCTTACTCAGGCTTAGTGACTCTTTTATCGACGAATGATCGTGATCTGCACGCAACATTCCAACGTTTTTGGTCCATAGAGGAACCACCTCACACTACAAAACTCGCTCCACAAGATGAAAAATGTGAAGCTCACTTCGTCTCTACTCATAAGAGAGATGCCTCCGGCAGATATGTTTGTCACTTGCCTTTCAGCGGAAACCCTGCTCAACTAGGTGACTCTACAACTTTGGCAAAACGCCTGTTTAATACACTTGAACGCAAATTTGAATCCCAACCTGAGTTTAAACAGAAGTATGTCAATTTTATGAATGACTACTTAGCATGTGGGCACATGAAACTGTGCACATCTGTGCCGTCTCTGAACAAGCCGCATTACTTTTTGCCACAGCATGGCGTTTTTAAAGATAGGAAAATCCGTGTTGTTTTAATGCATCAGCACCATCTTCTTCAGGTGTCTCACTGAACCACATTCTACATCAGGGTCCAAAGTTGCACAATGACATTACTGATATAATTCTTCGCTTTCGTCAACATAAATTTGTTTTCTCTTGTGATATCAAACAAATGTTTAGGCAGATATCCATCCATAAAGATGATCAGATCTTTCAGTTAATATACTGGAGAGAAGACACTTCAGTCCCGCTAAAGGTCTACCAATTGACTACTGTCACTTATGGTATGACGTCCTCGCCTTACCTTGCTACTAGAGTAGTACACCAGCTCATTATGGACGAAGGAAAAAATCATCCACTTGCTGCTGAAGCACTCCAACAGCAAATATATTCTTGGATTTCGTTGTCCATGACGTGTCCGTTACTTAACTAAATATCACTATAATATTGCGTTTACGTTTACTTTACGTTTTTACTTATAAAAAACTTAGTGTTCCGAGTCGTCAATATTATAGTGATATTTAGCAAATATATGTTGATGATGCTCTATTAGGGAGCAATTCTCTGAAAGAAGCTCTCCACCTTCAAGAGGATGTTGTTTTACTTTTGAAAAAGGGTGGATTCGAACTGAGCAAGTGGTCTTCAAACCATCCTAAACTCTTAGAAAATGTCACGCAAGATAATCGTGAGACACCCCTCATGTTACGCATGTCAGAACAGCCATTTTCAGTGTTTTAGGGCTAAAATGATCCCAGATATTGATGTCTTTTCATATTTGATGCACACACCTTCAAGTAATTACACAAAAAGAACTTTACTTTCATCAATTGCTCAGATCTATGACCCTTGTGGTTGGATATCCACAATAGTTTTTTGGTCTAAAGTCTTACTGCAGCATGTATGGACCTTAGGTTTAGATTGGGATTCTCCATTACCTGATCATATTTCCGAGAAGTGGTCACGATTCGTGAAACAACTTCCAGAAATAGAAAAGCTAAGGATACCACGTTTCATATCCTTACCAACTGCAGTCAATATCCAGCTTCATGGATTTTCAGATGGAAGTGAATCCGGATATGCAGCTTGTGTCTTCCTGCGCACAGAGGACGCAGAAGGAGATGTCAACATACGACTGCTGATCGCAAAATCAAGAGTAGCTCCACTGAAGCGTGTGACTATTCCCCGCTTGGAACTTTGTGGTGCGCACATGTTAGCCAAATTGCTACATTACTGTACAGAACAGCTCTCACAACATCACAAGATTGACAACATTTCAGCATGGTGCGACTCCACAGTAGTTCTATCTTGGATACGCACTCTATCTTTTCGTCTCAAGGTGTATGTTGCTAATCGTGTGGCACAAATACAAGAGTTAGTTTCACCGCACGTCTGGAAATATGTTTCAACTGTTGACAATCCTGCTGATTGTGCTTCTCGAGGCTTGACACCCACGGTTCTGATGAAACATAGCCAGTGGTGGCTAGGACCACCGTGGCTCGCTAAATCAACGCAGACCTGGCCACAATCTATCCTTCATCCAATTTCGGAGGAGTCTATTCCCGAAATGAAACCAAATGTGCTTAATCTTATGATGACCACAAAAGAAGTCCCAACATTTGGATTTCTTACAAAGTTTTCTTCTTGGAAGACTCTTCTTCATGTAATGGCTTATGTCCTTCGCTTTATAACCCGTTTGAAATTTAAAACCACCATAAGTGGATCATTTACAGTAACTGAATTAAATAACGCCTGTAACCGCATTTGCTGGCTCATTCAGAGACTTCACTTTGCAGAAGACATAGATCTACTCTCCAAGAAAAGGACATGCTCAAACCGCATCCAACGTCTAGCACCCTTTATTGATGATGCAGGAATAGTCCGTGTCGGAGGTCGACTGAAGAACTCTGCGCTTACTTACAATGCCAAACATCCTATTCTTCTGCCAAAAAATCATGTCACTATTCATTTACTTATCGATTACTATTATGGCATGTACCTGCACGCTGGTCCCCCGTTCCTCCAAGCAACACTATCTCAACGCTTTTGGATCCTCTCAGCCCGCAGTGTTATACGCTCAAGAATACTTAAATGCGTACGATGTTTTCGTACAAAATCAACAAACACGTCTCCGCTCATGGGTGATCTACCAGCCGGTCGTGTTATCCCTACTCGTTGTTTCAACGCTTCTGGAGTTGATTATGCTGGCCCTTACACGGTCAAGTTTTTTACATTTCGCAGGATACAGCCTATAAAGGTGTACCTCTGCCTGTTCATCTGTTTTGCAACAAAAGCTGTACACTTGGAAGTGGTTACTGATTTAACTACAGACGCCTTCATTGCAGCCCTTACGAGATTCATCTCTAGGAGAGGTCTTGTATCAGACCTGTACTCTGATTGTGGGATTAATTTCATAGGAGCTGCTTCTTCGCTCAAAAGATGTTTTCAAGATCTCATGAAGCAACCAGAGATGCAAGATTTTGCTACGAACAACAGTATCACATTCCATTTCATTCCTCCGCGTGCACCTCACCAAGATGGGCTTTGGGAACGTGCCACTAAAGGTGCAAAATATCATCTCACCAGAGTCATAGGTGAACACATTTTAACGTACGAAGAATTTACCACCGTAGTTGTGCGTGTTGAAGCTATCCTTAATTCGAGGCCGATAGCTCCTCTCTCGAATGACCCTTCAGATCTTCAACCTCTTACACCAGGACATTTTCTAACTGGAGGACCTCGTTACACAACATAACAGAGGGAACCAGATTAATTGGTTACTTTCAATCAAACCGGCTGCCGATGTTAGTACAATTACTTACCAACAAATCTGAAAATATGTAGAACAGGAATTTGGATTAGGTTACGCAAATTTACTCACTCTCTGGTTATTTAGCAAAAACATCTCTTTATTATATTTCCTGAATAATAATTTAAATATTATTGTTATTTTGTTTTATTACGTTAAAAAAATAAATTACTCAAAAGTTCTGCATCGAATGCTCTTACGTCTTTTTAACATGTTACTCTGGTGAGCAAAATAAAAAAATATATATTTATTAACTACATTAAATACCTCGGATCCGGGTTTTAACTTAACAATGCTCTACAATAAGTCAACATTATGCAAGCTATTGGAATATTAGTTTGATCAAATTTCGAATTACCTTTTACCTTTAACTATCATCAGATTACTATTTCGTTATTGTAATTACAGACACTACTATATTAACATTTACATGATTAGAATAAGTCTTTGCAAAAATATACTGCTTTTGTTGCCATTGTTAAAAATATAATGGTTTGGTTTCACCTTGATACAATGTGATCAGCGGCAGGTTCTCTTGTTGTTACTCTTCAGTTGCGTTTCCTAGAAGTTCTACGATGTCGTTCGGGTGTCTCCATTTATTTTGTAGATTCTTAGCTGCGATCATGACGAAAGGATGCTGTTACCTGAAGCTCCTGAGTTTGTCGTTGTTGCTTCACTCCTGATGTAGGTGTTCACTTTTTACATTTTACATTTTTCTTTTAACTGCACTAATGTTGCTCTAAAATGTTTGGATAGAACATACTTTACAATTTAAACATTACGTTTCCTTTTTTAAAGAGATGTGTCGGCTAAGTTAGTTACTTTTAGTTATTTCACTACATTTCAATTACTTGTGGAGTCTGTCACCACGAAAGATTACCTTCAGTTACATCGTTATTAATTTTTTATATTTACACTTTTTCTTCACGACACATGGTAAAGCTGTTACCTTGTCTCTGATTCTGGCTCGACTGGGGTGTGTTTTGCGGCGGTTAGTAGGGAGAGGGAGCTGTTCGCGCGGAGAGAGAAAAGTAGTTCGTACTTTATTATTATTATTATCATACTAATTAACTACTATTAATAATACTACATTTTCTTTATTGAGTTAGGTATTTCTTATTAATATTATTACGTCTTTTTATTTAATTATCATAATTATTAATTTTCGCTTCAATAGAGAGTAATTTTCATGTCCATACTAGATTTTTACAAGTTGATACAGGCATATAAGTACACAGGGAAGAGTTAAATATTTTCTCACATGTCATTTTAAATAAAAATTATTTGTGATATTTAAATTCCTTTTAAATCGTCACATCCTCCTCCACTTAAAGATAAGGACATTAAAGGCGATGGGGTATTAAAAGAAAAATCTAAGAAATACAATTATATTTGACAGGGCATTTCGTGATGAAATTTCTCTCCACAAGGTTATTTCGATTCATCGATCGATTATCTTACATACTATACAAAATGCTTAAAATTTAATACATATACAACACATAAAACACAAATTACATAATTCTACTTTATTTCAAGTTCTTAAATCTACTACCGGTTTTTTTGTTTCTTCACTCGTTTGAAGGAGTGACACTCATGAGTAGTTTTCAGCATATTTGAGATATACTGTTTTACTGTAAGGTTAAAGATTCTCTAACTTTCTTACATAAGGGTTTTCGCATATTATAAGTGTGCGAAATATTTATGATATTCAACGCATAGAATCACTTATTATTTTAACTTTTGGTTCTCGACTCCTCCTCTTATTTCCTTATTTCGTCTTTCTCTTAGTCACAAACGTGGATTACAATTTAGTGTATTACCACTATCATATTCATCAATCTTTGAATGAACATGTTATAGATTATTAATAACAATAACGTATAGTAATAACAATAGAATTACCTTTATTTTACAGTGCTAGAGTTTCGTTGTGCGTCAGCTGACTTCTCATTATTTATTTTATTCTCGCAGAATATGAGCTAAGGTTGATCAGGCCTCGCTAGTATTCTTACGAGGTGTTTGAGTTTAAAATCAATTACGATATAGGATGTCACAAAGTCTTATTGTATTCCTGTATAAAATATATACGTATAATATGTTTCCTATATTTTATTCTTAATACTTTGGTAGTATTCTTGGTTTACTATCTTTCTCGTAATCATGCTTCTTTATTTTCACAAGGAGAAAAAATTTTAATCTGTGATACATGACTTCTGCGAACGTAATTATTTGTATTGGGTTTGTACAGAGCTACTGTCACGGGGGTGATGAACTTGTGAATCGTGTAGGGGCCACACCATCGGTAAGATAGTTTGGAAGTGGTCCTATCAACGGCTCTACTCGTAGGGTGAGTTTTATACATGACTAAATCACCTACTTTGTACTTTATGTTCCGATTATTTCGCTCATGATATTTCCGCGATTTTTGTAAGTTCGCTCGCAAATTTGCGCGAGCTTCGTTCCATATTTTTCTTATATTGTTCCCATTTATTTCACGGGGCAATAACTCATGAATTTTCCACTTTGTGGTTAATGGATGGTTAGGTTTATATTTGTATAGCAAATCAAATGGTGTTGATTTATGTCCCTCATGATACGCTGAGTTGAATGCAAACAGTATCCATGATAGATTTTGATCCCACGCTGTCTGGTCTTTAGCGTGATACGATATTAAGGCGGATTTTAGGTTTCGCAAGTATCTCTCAGCTAGGTTTCCTTGCGGTCGGTACTCTGTAACTGTAATATGATTTATTCCTAATTTAAAACACATGTCGTTAAATTCTTTCGATTTAAACTGAGGTCCATTGTCAGATACTAGGTGTACTGGAGTCTTTAAATAGTCTCTCTTGTAGAATCTTTACCGTCGTTGATGCTAAGGCACGTCTCATAGGATACATCCACACGAATTTAGTGACAGAGTCCACGCAAATTAATAGCATTGTGTTTCCTGACTTAGAACGGGGATAGGGTATATCTTTGAAAAAGGTGTTGTGGGGATTTCTGAGAGTAATCTTCCGACTTGACTGTTTCTTGCTGGCTTGCTCAGGGCACAGATTTCGCATTGTTTCACGAACTTAGTTATTTCACTGTTCATGTTTTCCCATTGATATTCCTTGCGAATACGATATATCGTTTTCCTTATTCCCATATGAGCTCCAATGGTTGATGAGTGGTAGTATTCCATTAGCATGGGTTTAATAATTTCCGGGGCGATTATTCTCAATGACTTTCCGTTAGCTTTTTTATAACAAAGTACTCTTTTACTCAAGGTATACTTGTCAGAATAATTTCCTTTATCTATTTGTTCTATTATCTTCTGTAATTTCGGATCTTGTTGTTGGTGATGAGCTATATCCTTGAATGCAAGGGGGAATTCTGTTATTAGCGTATTTACAGTGGTGGTTTCAATCTTGTCTTCCCCAGGTTTGGCATTGGGTAATTGGAACATGCGAGATAGTGTATCGGCGACTACATTTTGGGTACCACGAATATGTTGTACTTTAAACTTGTAGCAATTTAGTCTTAACACCCATCTTCCTATACGACCTAATTGTTTTGGATGGTTCAACAACCACGATAAAGCTTGGTTGTCGGTCTCTAGTAGAAATTCTTTGTGCTCTAAAAACGGTTTGAACTTTTCGAAGGCGAACACTACAGCTAAACATTCAAGTTCATAGGCTGAGAACTTCCTTTCTTGCTCCGTCAAGGTACGTGATGCATACCTGATCGGTAGTCTTGTATTATCTATTTCTTGGTATATTACTGCTCCTAATGCTACACTAGAACTGTCGGTCTGTACGACAAATGGTTTATTGAAATCTGCTAACTGCAATACCGGGGTTTTAGTAGTGATTTTGTTGTATTGGGGTAGTTCCGGGCTGTAGAGGTTCTTGAAAATCGCTTATCGTGGTAGGTTCGAGTATCAGTTCCACAGGGAGGTAGAAAAGATCTCTGCGTGGAGTTTGGGACATTAATACGCGTCTGTTTTGATCTGAATACCAGACGTTGGATGAATGTATACAACACATTTCCAGTTCTGTGAAGGTGGTTGGTCTCTTCATGAGTGCTAGGCGAGATCGCTCCTCGGGAGATAGTCCGACTAAAATAGTGTCTACTAGCTGTTGTTCACTCCAGTTCACTTGTAGTAATAAGGCAGATTCCCTTATGTCCGATATATAATGAACTAGTCTTTCGTAAGCTCCTTGTACACGAAGTACAGAATTCCGCTTTAATTCTTCGTAAATACCGGTGGGGATGAAATGTCTTATCAGGGTGGTATGTAGTTCTTCTAGGGGGTGATTATACCTTAGGGACTCCAACACACGATCTTTTAACGGAGATTTACATTTAGGTAGAAGTACTTGTAAAATCTGGTGATCTCTTAGTTGTCGCAGATCTTTGATTTGTAATAGGTGCTTGATAAAATCTAGAAGTTTTGTAATATTCAGGCCATCAGTGGTTGTTATCTCAGATAAAATACGTTCTACAGGATGAGTTATTTTTCCATAGAACTCATTGTTGAAATTTAATTGAGAATCCGTTACAGGTTTTTCCGCTGGTGGATTTTTCTGTAGGGTGGGTGGTAAATCGTAATTACGCGTAATCTTCCCTAGTTCATTTGGATATGGCGAGGTGGTTACGGGGAGGGTATTTGCTTGTCTAACCGTTAACCGATCTTCAGTGGGTTCTCTACTAAATTCCTGGAGAAATGTAATCTCTTCAGCACTGGGTTGTTGATCTTGAGTAACAGATTGTGTTGGGGAAATATTTAGTTTCGTCACGGCTTTATAATGAATATTGTATTAATATTTAATGAATTAATCAATTTAATTATGTTTGCCGTGCCCCACTATCTTGGAGCGTCATTAAATACAATGAATAATATGCAAATTACTTGCATAAATTAATTATCTTTTAATTAAATTAACTTCTTTTAATTATGATTATCTAGTCGAATCTATTTTCTCGTGTAACACATTGGATGCGTGATTAATACAATGAATACTATTCTGATTATTTATAACATAACACTTGATATCATTTAATAATTAATATTGTCAATTCAATTTTTATTACTGAGCAAAAGAAACTCTTAGAATTCTACTTTGTGATTTTATTTAAAATCAAGTTAACATCTGGGTTATCTGTAGTAATAATAAACGCATATGGAGAATCAACTTAAATAACTAATTTATTTATCATTCATAATAAGTTATAACCATACATATAAAACATCGATGTACCTGTAAATACAAGCATATTTTTATAAAAAAACAAATTCAAGTTTAAATATCTGCTGAAACAAAGAAGACGTACATACATATATAAATCAAATGAGATAACAATTCATATTCTAATTATTGATGCGTTCATTAATCCCAGATAGTTTTTGTTAACATATTCGTTAATTACGTTTTTTAATTCTGATTTATATTCATTACGTTTACTAATAATTTCCCAGGGAGGAATTCTCTGAAAGAATCAGGTCAGTAGCAGCAGCTTAATAGTAATAATTAAAATAATGGTTACTTGAGTTTATGAAATATCCATTAGTATTCTGTGATGTCCGGTCTCGGTGACGATGATCACATGAAAACACATCTCGTTGATTGCCGCTGATATCACAAACACTCGCACACACTCCCGATCACTCGCGTCGAAGTAGATTTATGTAAATAAGTAATGTTTTAGTGTTCATTTGAATACTTCATCTTACGATGTGTGTTGTGTGTTCATTTTGACGTTACTGTTCATGTCTATTTTCCACTTATATCACTGTTTTATCAATATATGTGTGATTGATTAGTTAGTTCAATGTTTCATGTTCTTAACGTTTTAATGAGATGTAGTAACACTGAATAAATTTAAGTTCGTCTGTTTTGTATAGTACATATGTGATGATATTTGTTCGTGTTACGATCTTATTGCTCGCTTTGAATGATTATTACCTAAGTCCGTTACATCGCACTTCGAAATTCACTATTAAAAGTTTACTAAGTCTGACTATCGTGACATGATGATTTCACTAAGTCTGTTAATTTACGATTTGATGTATCAACTCCCGAAACTTGAGTTATACTCTCTGAATAATTAAAGTGTATTACTTCAAAAATTAAGATATACTGGCCCCGAATTTAAAGTAAACTCGTGAAAATTTGAAATAATACTGGCCTCGTCCCTGTGTTGGACATATAGTTTTATTAACTCGTCCCTACTCAAAATTTTGTTCCTTGCGCTGTTCACGCCTTCCTTACTCGTGATAGGTCAGTTTTGAGTTTTCCTGGAATAGTTTGTCCCACTATGTTAGGATTCTCCGTCACCGTTCTTCTGATAGGTTCTTTGTTTTTGTCGCTATGGAAACTGTCCTCTCCACCAGTGCTTTTCGTAGCTCTGGTCTTCTGATAGGTTGCCAGACATCCCCCGATTTTGCTCTGTCGAACGTTGACCTATTTCGTAGAATCTCTAGCTATTATACGCCTGTCTATCAATCTATTGTCCGCAGTAAACGCAGTGTTTTCTGAGTTGCCTTTCATCTGTACTTAGGTCCTTCCGAAGTATTGTTCTCACTTACACCCCTTTTTTGTAACTATTAATAATTTTGGACATCTGCTGGCTGGTGAAGTCACCCCAACTTTCCACTCGTAAATTCTGTCTGACACCTAGACGTTATTTCCAGCTGAGTAACATGACTTGAGTTTTTGTCCACTCTCTGCTCCACGTATTGTTTCTTAAAGTGCAGCACGTCCGTTCCTTTGTAAACATATTGTCTCCCCTTTTTGCAGTCCATCGTATACTGACGTAACTTAGTTGAACATCTGCTACAATTCTCAGTACAAGTGTGAATGTCCTCGCCTACATTGTTTCGGCTGTTGCGGGTAATAATTCTAAACTAAACTTTCCCTGTCATCTCGTACAACCAATTTCTATAGCCGAGTCGAACTTAACGTCTTCCTATTGTCTAGTTAGCGACGCTGATCTGACATCTTCTTTATTGATTGCGTCAACAGGAAGTCGTTGACACAGCTCCGTGTGAACGCACTCCGTCAAGGAGAAAATTTAAAAATTTTTGCTCGTTACAGTGTCCTCAATTTTGATTTGATGATGTGACCTTAGGGAACAACTCAAATTCAAATTCTGCGCCCTGTACGTCGCCTCACCATGTTCATCTTCCTCAGGGAGGGATATTACATGATAACCTACTTTTAAAGACTTATATTACAATTGGTGTACCCCCTTTTAGTTTTAATTGTATCTACGAATTTATTGCTAGCTATTTGGGATGGCTGAACGCATTTAACATTATCGTATTTACATATAAATACCATATAAATACATATAAATACCTTATCTCTCTAATTACAAAACAAATCATAAATTCAATGAGTAATAAGTACTTTAATTAATTAATCTCTTTACTTTCTAAAATATTATTCTCGCAGTATAATATCAAACAAATCAATAGATTTAATGTAACGCTTTACATGAAATCAAAGAAAATCTCCTACACATATACATTTTATGCAGTACAAATAGTCCTACCAATAATTTGTTCTTAAAATGTTATTTAAAATTAGATTGATAATTAACATATCCGCTACGTTAGTTTTAATTATATTCATACTATTTGATAATTTATACATACACATAGTAAATTTTGCTAACGAATTATTTACTTCGTTCTAACATCATTTAAATTCTTAACCTATCAATGATATACATTCACTTTAACAGAGTTCATTTGCGATATAGCTTTCAATATAATATCACTTATTTACTTTTAAGTGTCCTTTCCTTTTTTTTTCACTTTCTCCCAATAATTTATTGCTATGTGAACAAGTAATTGTAACTAAAATGTCCCTTGTATTCACTACAATATTTCATAAAATGTCACTCAAAACATTAATTCACACTTATTATCTAACATTTTATTAGTGGTTTATTAACTAAGTAAACTCTTAAGTTACACTTGACATTTAGAGTACATATTTTCTTTTGGGTAAGCCAGCTTGAATGAGATAAGCGCGTCAATTACCCTAACGCAGATGACTCATCACCATCAGCTAACTTGTTATGATATGTTCTTCAACTTTTTCCTTTTCATTCACCTTCAGTTTTCTGGCTCATAATATTTCTTCATTTGTTTTACATTGAATTTCCCTCGGATTTTGCTTTCGTCATTGCAATCGACGAGCAGGTATGTAGCATCTCCAAGAATTCGATGTACTTTGTATGGCCCACAGTATAGTTCACAGAATTTCTCAATCCTTTTCTGGATCGCGTCTGATTGATAATAGGTCCTTATTAACACCTCACCAATTTGGAATTTTGTAATGGTTTTGGATTCATTACACAACTTCGCTTGCTTTTCCCTCTTCTCTTTCATCTTGATAAATATTTGGTTGTGGTCAGCTCCTTTAACTTGAAGTATGTCCTTGTCTAGGTATTTTTCCCAAACTCTGGTCGGTTTTTCCCGAGCTGTGCCTCATAGGGTGTCACTTCTATAGTCTCGTGGTACGTCTCGTTAATGCAACTTTCAATTATAGGTACATAACGCGACCACTTTGTATGTTGGTCACAGACAAAGATCCTGAATAAATTTCCAAGTTGTCTATTAATTCTTTCAGCCAGATTCGCGCATGGGTTTCTTATTGCGGTGAATCGTGGTTGAGTGTTTAATTCGTTTAAGCCGTTTAACCATTTTCTAGAGGTGAACTGCGTTCCATTGTCAGTAATAATTATTTTAGGACATCCCAACTCTTTACAATATTGGTGTACTCTCCTTAACGTGGCAGCGGTCGTTGCCCTCCTAAGTGTAAACAGTCGCACGTATTTTGTGAAATTGTCTACGATGACGAACAAATACCTCACCCCAGCGGACGAGACGGGTAGTGGCCCAAAATAATCAGCGCTCACTAGGTCACCCTTCCTTAACGGGACAATGGCTTTCGTTCCCCCAAATAGGGCTTTGTTACCTGCGTCCTTGCATTTCTGACACACGTCGCATGTACGTACGTAATTTTTCACTTTTTTCAACATACCGTCTATGGTAACAATTTTGTACATTTCTTCGCTCCTGGGTGTCCATACATCCGGTGTATTTCGGCAATTACTTCTCCGGATACACTGTTCGGTATGAACAGTTTCCATTCCCTCCTACGTAATCTATATAATTTCTCATTAACATATCTATAAAATTTACTTATTTCCTTATCTAATCATTTTTCTTTAATCTTATCTATAATGGTCTTAAGCTTAGTATCTTCAAGTTGATATTTTCCAATATCCATAATTATCTTGCTTACTTTTCTATCCATCTTGATCATCAGGTGATTAATTAAGTATTCGCACGTATTGTCGCTAATTTCTTCTAACGTGGCATCTTCTGGGTTTCTGCTTAGAAGATCAGCAATAATATTGTCCTTGCCCTTACAATGGACAATATCGAACTTGTATTCTTGGATACTTAAAATCCAGCGTGTTATTCGTGAGTTATTTAAATGACATTTGTTCATGAAGGTCAATGCCTTATTGTCCGTGATAATAGTTAAAGGTTGCCCTAATATATATACGGAATTTTTCGAGACATCGTACAATACTCAAGAGCTCCTTTTCAGTGGTGTAGTAATTTCTTTCTGCACCCTTGAATGTTTTGCTAGTGAATGCTATAACTCCGATTTTTCCTTCCTCGTCCAGTTGATATAGCTGCCCGCCGTATGCAAAGTTGCTGGTGTCGCACTGCATGTAGTATCGTTGGTTTATTCGAGGAAACTTCAAGATAGCTGTTTCTACAAATAGCTCTTTAACTTGTTGAAAACATTCGTTTAGTTCCGGTGTCCATGCGAATTTATGTCCTTTTCGTAATAATTCAAGTAACGGTCTGGTGGTTTCGGCGTATTTATCCGTAAAGCGGTTATAGAAATTTGTTAAGCCCAAGAAACCCTTTAATTGCTTTTGGTTTCAAGGTGTTGGAAACTTCATAATTGCATCAATCTTCTCATCCGTTGCCTGTATTCCTTGCGTAGTCAAGCGATATCCAAGGTACGCAATTTCTTGCCTAAAGAATTGCGACTTACCCAAATTGATGGTCAAATTTGCTCTTCTCAAGTTAGTTAACAATAAATCTAAGTGTGATAAATGTGTCTCTAAATCTCCGGAATAACATAAGCAATCGTCTACATAAATAATGGTGTTTTTCTTAACCTCATCTTCCAATACTGTGTCCAATCCCCTGGTTAGTGCAGCAGAACTAGTACTCAGTCCAAACGGCGTAACTGTGAAGCGATAACATTTGCCTTCGTACATAAAAGCGGTGAAGTTCCGGCACTCTGGCTTCAGTGGTACTTGCCAGAAACTGCTAGTTAAGTCTACGGTAGATAAATATTCATTTCACAACATCTAGCCAAAATATCGTTTATCGGTGGGGCACCCTCGTAGTCCGGGATAGTCACGCTGTTCACCTTCCTCGCATCCAGACATAATCATACTCTTCCGTCTTTCTTAATAACAGTAACAAGTGGGTTGATATAGGCGCTGTTGCATCGCTCAATGACCCCATACCGTAACATTCGTCTAATCTCATCATCCACCTTCCCTTTATATGCTAATGGGACAGACAGGCCATCCTCTCTGGAAGTACGGTGTCCGGTCGGTCACTTGGAACTCGTGAACGTATCCTTCGATCCTTCCGGGGCACTCTCTGAATAAACTTCTATTCCTTACGAGAATCTCTCTTAATCTCATCAACATCCTTTTATCTCCGCAGTCAATACTCTCTACTTTCTTATCGATGTTCCGTATGATCTCTTCTTCTTCTTCTGTGTCCACCACCTCTATATGCATCATTGGCACTGTGCACGCCGCTTCGTCAGCCTCTCTTCTTAATTCGACGATCCTTTTTCCCATGTCAATAAGACATCCTGCTTCCTGGAGAAAATTAATTCCTAAGATACAAGGTTTTATTAAATCTGGTATAATGAGAAACACACATTCATACTTAATTCCTTCGATATAAATATCGCATAATATTTGCTTCCTTATTAACTTCGATTTATTGCCTACCGCGCTAACTATTAAAGTATTAGTCATCGGTAAAATTTCGTAAGGTGCAATGTTATGTTTATTTTTATTAAACCAAGATTCGGACAATCCGGCGATAACGGATCCAGTGTCAAGCAAAGCTTGTACAGTAATATCATTGATAAATTTTATATTTATTTCTGGACATTTTATTACTCGTTGGGCAATCTCCTCGTCATCATCGCATAACAAGTCGTTTCTTAAGTCGGGTAAAATTATGTTAGTCTGATAACCATTCGTATTATCGGCTATCTCCGTTATTGTGTAAACGAATTTTTTTTTTCTTCTTGTTGGCGAGCCGTTTTAGGTTCGTTGCTCGACGTGGACGCACCCTTATTTACGAATTCCATTGTACTAACCGCGCGCCGATCCCCAGTGCGGTGTTGTTGTGTGTTTACAGGCGGTCTATCACCCCATGCCTTCTTCTGCATTCCACTTGCTTTGTTCGAAACACTTTCACTTTCTTTGTAGGAATTTCTCCCCTCGTTCGCCGTCACATAACTTGATTCCCTATTATTTCTTGGATGTATCTGCGTATATTCTATAATTAAGGATTCAAAATTTGGAATTGTCACAATTCCTCTCGTGACAACCGCGAGCTGAATCTCGCGCCCAAAGTGACGAGCGATTTTGCGTATCAATTGTTTGTCCGTCAGAGTAGGTGATAATTGTCTACTCTCCAATAATATGCGCTCTATATATTGGATCGCATTAATTGGTCCACGCCAATCAAATCTACCATATTCCAGATGATCTCGTATGCTGTCTTGCCGTTCTTGTCCCCAGTATTTCTGCGAGAACGCTTCTTTAAACTCTTCAAAATTTGATATTTGGCTACGTATAACCCGCCACCAAATTCCGGCGTCTAATTCTAAATGCCTACCTATCCACTTGATATTATCAGTGGGGTAGTATAATTCTTGTACCTCAGACAACTCCTTAAGAAATTCCATGGGGAATCTGTCAGTACCGTTATATTTAAGGTCATTGTGGTTAGGTCCGTTAACTCGTTTCAATGTACCACACTCACCTTCCATTAACTGTCTCTGTAGTCTCTCCTGGTTTTCTCTTCCTTTTGTTAAATGGCATTTTAATTCTTCGATTCGCGTCGTCTTTTCTTTTGTGGTCTCGTCCAACTTCTGTTCCGTTGAACGCTGTCTTCCGTCAACTTCTTCCAACTTCTGCATCATGTTATTGTTTGTTTCGCCTTGTTCTTGTTGTTTCTGCCGTATGGTGTCATGTATCTCGGCCTTTAATTCTTCATGCTTCTTATTGGCGTCTTTGACGTGAGCATCAAATTTGTTATGAATCTTTTTAACCGTCGTTTGGGAATTGTGTATCGCTACCATCCATTCTTGACGATCGTTTTCTCGTGTTTCTTGTATCTCTTCGTATTTCTTGTTTGCTTCTTCTCTCAATTCTCTTACGATATCATCTTGTTTCTTCTGTAGTTCGTTGATCTTCCCTTCCCAGGCCTGCTGGTATTCACGTATCTCGGATCGTATCTGCGTAAGCTGTTCCGCTGTCTGTCGTTTAATCTCTTCCTTATGCTGGTCGAGCTTTTCACTAATTACTCTACTATTTTCTTCTTGTTTCTGTAGTTTTCACTAATTAATTTGTTACTTTCTTCTTGTTTCTCGCTAATTAATCTAATATTCTCTTCTTGTTTTCTGCTACTTTCTTCTTGTTTCTCGCTCTGTTGACGGATGAACTCCATCAACATTTGTAGACTTACATCTTCTGGTTTTGATGTCCGTCCTCGCGCCCCATCTTCTGGACTCTCTACAGCGCTATTTGGTTCGCTAGGTGTGGTATTATCTTCCGTATTTACCGTACCTAACTGGTTATTAACGTCGAACTCTACGCTATCGGAATTGCTTGCCATTTTTGCCTTCCTACGCGTAATCATTCAAACTGACTTATAACACTAATACTTATTATATTTCTAATTCTATAACGCTACTTTATCTACTTCTACTACTGCCTGATCTTTGCCAAAACTGTAAGTTTTAACTATTTTCGTTACTACGTATCATGCCGTGCGGTTGGGCGCCATTTAATATAATGAATATTATATTAATATTTAATGAATTAATCAATTTAATTATGTTTGCCGTGCCCCACTATCTTGGAGCGTCATTAAATACAATGAATAATATGCAAATTACTTGCATAAATTAATTATCTTTTAATTAAATTAACTTCTTTTAATTATGATTATCTAGTCGAATCTATTTTCTCGTGTAACACATTGGATGCGTGATTAATACAATGAATACTATTCTGATTATTTATAACATAACACTTGATATCATTTAATAATTAATATTATCAATTCAATTTTTATTATTGAGCAAAAGAAACTCTTAGAATTCTACTTTGTGATTTTATTTAAAATCAAGTTAACATCTGGGTTATCTGTAGTAATAATAAACGCATATGGAGAATCAACTTAAATAACTAATTTATTTATCATTCATAATAAGTTATAACCATACATATAAAACATCGATGTACCTGTAAACACATACATATTTTTATAAAAAACAAATTCAAGTTTAAATATCTGCTGAAACAAAGAAGACGTACATACATATATAAATCAAATGAGATAACAATTCATATTCTAATTATTGATGCGTTCATTAATCCCAGATAGTTTTTGTTAACATATTCGTTAATTACGTTTTTTAATTCTGATTTATATTCATTACGTTTACTAATAATTTCCCAGGGAGGAATTCTTTGAAAGAATCAGGTCAGTAGCAGCAGCTTAATAGTAATAATTAAAATAATGGTTACTTGAGTTTATGAAATATCCATTAGTATTCTGTGATGTCCGGTCTCGGTGACGATGATCACATGAAGACACATCTCGTTGATTGCCGCTGATATCACAAACACTCGCACACACTCCCGATCACTCGCGTCGAAGTAGATTTATGTAAATAAGTAATGTTTTAGTGTTCATTTGAATACTTCATCTTACGATGTGTGTTGTGTGTTCATTTTGACGTTACTGTTCATGTCTATTTTCCACTTATATCACTGTTTTATCAATATATGTGTGATTGATTAGTTAGTTCAATGTTTCATGTTCTTAACGTTTTAATGAGATGTAGTAACACTGAATAAATTTAAGTTCGTCTGTTTTGTAGAGTACATATGTGATGATATTTGTTCGTGTTACGATCTTATTGCTCGCTTTGAATGATTATTACCTAAGTCCGTTACATCGCACTTCGAAATTCACTATTAAAAGTTTACTAAGTCTGACTATCGTGACATGATGATTTCACTAAGTCTGTTAATTTACGATTTGATGTATCAACTCCCGAAACTTGAGTTATACTCTCTGAATAATTAAAGTGTATTACTTGAAAAATTAAGATATACTGGCTCCGAATTTAAAGTAAACTGTTTGAAAATTAGAGTAAAACTGACTCCGAACAATTAAAGTGTATTACTTGAAAAATTAAGATATACTGGCCCCGAATTTAAAGTAAACTCGTGAAAATTTGAAATAATACTGGCCTCGTCCCTGTGTTGGACATATAGTTTTATTAACTCGTCCCTACTCAAAATTTTGTCCCTTGCGCTGTTCACGCCTTCCTTACTCGTGATAGGTCAGTTTTGAGTTTTTCTGGAATAGTTTGTCCCACTATGTTAGGATTCTCCGTCACCGTTCTTCTGATAGGTTCTTTGTTTTTGTCGCTATGGAAACTGTCCTCTCCACCAGTGTTTTTCGTAGCTCTGGTCTTCTGATAGGTTGCCAGACATCCCCCGATTTTGCTCTGTCGAACGTTGACCTATTTCGTAGAATCTCTAGCTATTATACGCCTGTCTATCAATCTATTGTCCGCAGTAAACGCAGTGTTTTCTGAGTTGCCTTTCATCTGTACTTAGGTCCTTCCGAAGTATTGTTCTCACTTACACCCCTTTTTTGTAACTATTAATAATTTTGGACATCTGCTGGCTGGTGAAGTCACCCCAACTTTCCACTCGTAAATTCTGTCTGACACCTAGACGTTATTTCCAGCTGAGTAACATGACTTGAGTTTTTGTCCACTCTCTGCTCCACGTATTGTTTCTTAAAGTGCAGCACGTCCGTTCCTTTGTAAACATATTGTCTCCCCTTTTTGCAGTCCATCGTATACTGACGTAACTTAGTTGAACATCTGCTACAATTCTCAGTACAAGTGTGAATGTCCTCGCCTACATTGTTTCGGCTGTTGCGGGTAATAATTCTAAACTAAACTTTCCCTGTCATCTCAATTAAACAATCCCTGTCAGCGGATTAGATGTTCGTTCTCTGCGTGGTTCTTAAAATTACCGTGGGGGATTTTTCGTCTCGCAGGGTTTGTGCGATTGAGATAAGTTCCGTAAATTTATTATAGCATGTTTCCTTTTCACTCTCGAAATCTAATACACTTAAACGATTCAACAGTGAGGGTTTGTCTGGCTTATTCTCGCGTAATATTTTGCGCAGTTCCGCGACCGTTACGTTTGTATGTTTAAGACCGCGTAACAAAGCTTCATAGCTCAGTTCGTCCTTCAACAACAAGTCGGGATTAAATCCAGCCATTGCAATTATGATTCTTAAGTCTTATGTACTACTTATTTTATATATGTTATCTATTTTAAACACTCTTACGAAATTTGAATTCCTGTAAACACACATATATATATATATAATCACAATCTTATACTAACAAATTCAAATATATGTAAATCTAATAAATATCTGTGGAGATACAGTTATTGAGGAGATATTATCACTTTAATATGGAAAGAAATTTCACACGAAGAGTACATTATGTTTACATTCACACAACAGATCAGCTGGTTGGGGAAGGTCTATTGTGTGCGTTACGGTGGCTTATTGTTTACCTTAGCAAGGCTTTATAACAAAGAAGGGTGACTTCTGACAATTTGGAACACGTTTTATTTCCTGCACAGGATTGTCTGTTTAGTCAACCAGGGAATGTCATTCAAACAACTTACTTGTATACGAGGGGAGAGGTTACTTTTCTCGACACGAAACAAACATGAACTAGCCTGTAACTACCGTCAGGTTGAAAATTGAATATTTTTACAAGCGGGGACTTGCTTATTACGTCGATTTCTTAATACTACTATTATTACTTTATTAATAAAACTCTATTTATTTATTCACAAATCCAGAGTGAGTAAATTTACGCATTTTAGCAAGTTATTGTTAATTATTTAGCACAGGGTACACAATTATTTTAGGGTGTTGCATTTTATCTGTGACACTCTGTAAACAATTATTATTATTTTTTTGTTTTTTTTTTACAAAGCAGCAGAGTGGCGAATTTTATAGTGTCTCTCCTGTCTGAGACATTATAACAGAGGGAACCAGATTAATTGGTTACTTTCAATCAAACCGGCTGCCGATGTTAGTATAATTACTTACCAACAAATCTGAAAATATGTAGAACAGGAATTTGGATTAGGTTACGCAAATTTACTCACTCTCTGGTTATTTAGCAAAAACATCTCTTTATTATATTTCCTGAATAATAATTTAAATATTATTGTTATTTTGTTTTATTACGTTAAAAAAATAAATTACTCAAAAGTTCTGCATCGAATGCTCTTACGTCTTTTTAACATGTTACTCTGGTGAGCAAAATAAAAAAATATATATTTATTAACTACATTAAATACCTCGGATCCGGGTTTTAACTTAATAATGCTCTACAATAAGTCAACATTATGCAAGCTATTGGAATATTAGTTTGCTCAAATTTCGAATTACCTTTTACCTTTAACTATCATCAGATTACTATTTCGTTATTGTAATTACAGACACTACTATATTAACATTTACATGATTAGAATAAGTCTTTGCAAAAATATACTGCTTTTGTTGCCATTGTGAAAAATACAATGGTTTGGTTTCACCTTGATACAATGTGATCAGCGGCAGGTTCTCTTGTTGTTACTCTTCAGTTGCGTTTCCTAGAAGTTCTACGATGTCGTTCGGGTGTCTCCATTTATTTTGTAGATTCTTAGCTGCGATCATGACGAAAGGATGCTGTTACCTGAAGCTCCTGAGTTTGTCGTTGTTGCTTCACTCCTGATGTACGGTGTTCACTTTTTACATTTTACATTTTGCTTTTAACTGCACTAATGTTGCTCTAAAATATTTGGATAGAACATACTTTACAATTTAAACATTACGTTTCCTTTTTTAAAGAGATGTGTCGGCTAAGTTAGTTACTTTTAGTTATTTCACTACATTTCAATTACTTGTGGAGTCTGTCACCACGAAAGATTACCTTCAGTTACATCGTTATTAATTTTTTATATTTACACTTTTTCTTCACGACACATGGTAAAGCTGTTACCTTGTCTCTGATTCTGGCTCGACTGGGGTATGTTTTGCGGCGGTTAGTAGGGAGAGGGAGCTGTTCGCGCGGAGAGAGAAAAGTAGTTCGTACTTTATTATTATTATTATCATACTAATTAACTACTATTAATAATACTACATTTTCTTTATTGAGTTAGGTATTTCTTATTAATATTATTACGTCTTTTTATTTAATTATCATAATTATTAATTTTCGCTTCAATACAGAGTAATTTTCATGTCCATACTAGATTTTTACAAGTTGATACAGGCATATAAGTACACAGGGAAGAGTTAAATATTTTCTCACATGTCATTTTAAATAAAAATTATTTGTGCTATTTAAATTCCTTTTAAATCGTCACACCTCTTAATGCCCTGATCGAACCTCAACTAACTAATGCACCACTTAATCACATAAAACGCTGGAAATTGGTTCAAGCCTTCACACAACATCTCTGGAAAAGATGGCAAATGGAGTACCTCCACACACTTCAAGAACGGTCCAAATGGATCAGACCTCAAGAAAATCTCAAAATAGGAGATTTAGTCATTATTCATTAAACGAACCTGCCACGTGTCGTCAACATTAAGACTGCCGGTGGAACCTTGACCCGTCCTTCTGTTAAGGTTTCCCGTCTTCCCATTTACTAAAATCTTTGACCAGTCAACTGGCTTCTGCCCCTTATAATTTAGTTTTATTATACTCTTCCAAAGGATCAAATTTGTTCTTATGTTCTTTTAATGTTTCTTGTTGAACCAGTTGGTTCAAAGGGGCCGGTATGTCAGATATTTTGTTTTCATAACAATAACTAAACTCACCCTATCTCTACTTCATTAGTTCTCTAATAGAGTGCACTCCCATTTTCAAAGTACAATTCACATAGTAATCAACACTCATAATTAGAGCGTTTTCTTTTCCTGTAGTGTAAGGCATATCGTGCAGTTCAGTTTTTTTTTTTTTTTTTATTCACGCATACCGCAAGAATAGAAAGTCTATTCACCGCTATTGTTATTTTACTTCACTTATAATTTAAAACTCCGCTTATTTCATTTGTTTATTTTATGTGTTTAACGTTTATTAGAATATTATTGTTAAGTTTAGGACTGCCTAAAAAATCAGCGAAGTGTTGCTTACAACGGGACATTTACAACGCACAAGGACAAGGTCAGTGAACGCTTAATATTTATGCATTGTTGATTACATAAGAATAAATCCTTTTAACTATCTTAGTTTTACGATATACAGTCCACTGCTAATAACAAAGAACCCCACACACAGTACAATATCAGTAATCTCAGTAATCAGTACTGTGAACTGAACATGCAATAGACAAACAATATTTAATTACCTGCTGCAATTAAAAATAATGGTAATATAATTTAATGATTAAAATAAAATCATCTATGATTTTTAATTATTAAATTATTAATGATTGAGTTTTTTAGTGCTAAATATTTTGTCATTTTTTCCGCAACGGAAATATTAATTAATTTTTTTTAAAAAAGCTTAATTTGTGGATTTATTTAACATGGTTTTAATTATTTCAACAGCCAAAGCAGCTTGCTCAATAAAACAAGAAAAAAGAAAACATAAATTGTTAACTTTTAACTTCTAATCAGTTAATTTGATTTTAACTTTAACTTTAACTCAGTTAATTTTGGGGGGCATTAACTTTAACTTTAATCAGTTAAAAATTGTTATTAACTTTTCCAAGTCTGGTAAGTACTTATGGACGATGATGATAAAAAATTCCTGAAGAAAAAGATATAGATTTGGAAGACTGTGATGCGCGTAAAATGGGTAACTTCAATTCAATCTTTACAATAATAGTAGTCTCAAAGCTTGATCAAATAAGTCGGACAACACCAGAAACACGATTCGATGTTCACTAACAGTCTTCAGTTGTTCCTGAGTGTAGCGTACCCGGGATTCATGTCACTAAAATTTTTCTTAATTTTCCTCTGGTCTCCGTCTGTTTTTGGTTGTATAAGTCATTCCTACTGATGCCATTTATATTATTCGGTTCTTCCCCTTCCTCTCTTTATTTTTCCGTTTACTGTTCCCTTCAGAATCCTTTTGTTCGTAACGTATTGCCACGGTTTATCCACTCGATTCGTCAAATGCAGCTAAGTGAACAGACGTAGGCCTAAGTGCGTGTAGTTGCGGCATTGCGAGCGTTGTGATGTGAAGTTCTGTTGTCCCCAAGTAAAATAAAAGAAGAAATTAACAAATCTCGTTCGAGACTAGATACTCGTGTTGGACTGACATAACAGTTACATCGGATTAAGTCGAATCTTTATCATGACTACGCTTAGAAGGGTCTACCTTCTTTTACTGCAATGTTGGGTTTAATGTCTGATAATTTCAATATTAAGTCACTCTCGACATCAAGTTTATTTCTTAACTTTGACTTTAAGCACGTGAGCTGCGAGAATGCGGTTTCACACAAATAAGTGAAGGGAAACACAGTTAAACACTTTAAATCTTTTTTGCGAATTCAGGATAGTAGTCAGTCATTACATATAACCAGAGTCAGCTAGCTGTAATTGCGAAAACTGTAATGTTAATGAACTGTCAGTTGAAAGTTCTGTCAATGAATCTTCTTTTGTAGTGTAATACAGAGGTTAGTTGACAGCCCATGTCAGTATCATCCGTCACTGGAAAATATTCCCTTAGCTGCAAGTGCAGTTGCTCCAAATGAGACTTAATAACGCTGAGGATCTCTTCGACACATTTTCTCCTCACATCTGGACGAAATCTTCCACGGAAGGGAATTGTTTAAAAATTTCCGAGTCTAATCTTTGAATTCTCAGCTTCGTTTTTTTTTTATCTACCCAAGCATCGATGGCTGAGACAGACCGCGAATGACCTGCCAAGGGCCACGAGACCGATACATTGGGTTGAGCAGCCAGCAACCTCAGCTCTATCTTTTCAGCCACACAAATCGAAATCCAGCCACTTAGGCGTAAAACCAGCTACACGGAAAACAGTTTACTTAGATGCAGTGCTTATACGTGGACTAAACCAGCGCGATCAGTTCTGCGTTGATGCGGCGCTCTAATCAGTTCGGCTGACAAACAGATCTGCTACACGACATGATTTAAAGACATTATTAAAGCCATTAGTTTGAAATTACTTTTACAATTGTAATTAGTTTGAACAAAAAAATACTGGAATCTTCTACTAATTGTTTTAAGATTCTAAAATTAGATTTTAGTACCTAAAAATCGGAGAAAATTACGGTTATTCTATTTTTTCTTGAAAGTGTCCGCGGACCCTACTTTGGGAACCACTGGTACAGAGAATTAAAAGTTCTGTGTAGTAATGTGTTGACCGGGTGTTTTAGTTTAGCTGATTATAATTTAAATTTGTTATTTTAAGTCTGTTTGTTTGCGTATATATGATATTAAATTCTTTCATAATAAATGTTTAATTTGAATTATTTAACATTTTGTTAAACATTTTTACGTAATTACCATGTTTTGAATTAATTTGTATTTGTTCATCTATTAATAAGCTGTTATTTTTTAGTTTAAAGCTGTGTTGATTTGCCAAAATATTCATATTCTACCTTGGCTGTACGCGTTTAATTTTAGATTATTTAAATTATTTACGCAATTTATAGTTAAATTTACGGATATTCGGTTTGATGTATGCATTTTTGTATCGTAGATATTGTTCGTTTATTTTTTAACTGTCCTGATCTACATAAATTTTGGAACAATCAGGAAATTTTTTAAATTTTGTATCCGATATTTCTATTCGGGATGGAAGGCATAATGCACGGTGATAGGAGAAGAGCTCGCCAAAGGGACTGTCGTATTACTAGAGACTCTAAGAGTTCCAAACCGCCTACAAGGCTAGCTGCGTTTTGAACAATTAAGCTGTTACAGAAATAGAATACGTCGACACGGATGATGGAACGCGATTGCTGCTTTTGAATCGCTGCAATTAAGAGTTGCAGAGTTGCGTGCTCTACTTTCGTTGCAACTGCACTGTTGTTAACTAGACACAAAGCATGCAACAGTAGCAATAGTTGAGTTGTTCGTTTCTGTTTGGTAGTGTGTGACCACCCACAACGTATTTACTTATGGCACTGCGTCCTCGTTAGTCGGTTTTATAACTGACCTTTTTTATCTTATATAATTAATGTTCTCCGTCTACCATATTTTACACGACTATATTTACCGACCTCTTCTAAGTCGGTAAATATAGTCGTGTAAAATATGGTAGACGGAGAACATTAATTATATAAGATAAAAAAGGTCAGTTATAAAACCGACTAACGAGGACGCAGTGCCATAAGTAAATACGTTGTGGGTGGTCACACACTACCAAACAGAAACGAACAACTCAACTATTGCTACTGTTGCATGCTTTGTGTCTAGTTAACAACAGTGCAGTTGCAACGAAAGTAGAGCACGCAACTCTGCAACTCTTAATTGCAGCGATTCAAAAGCAGCAATCGCGTTCCATCATCCGTGTCGACGTATTCTATTTCTGTAACAGCTTAATTGTTCAAAACGCAGCTAGCCTTGTAGGCGGTTTGGAACTCTTAGAGTCTCTAGTAATACGACAGTCCCTTTGGCGAGCTCTTCTCCTATCACCGTGCATTATGCCTTCCATCCCGAATAGAAATATCGGATACAAAATTTAAAAAATTTCCTGATTGTTCCAAAATTTATGTAGATCAGGACAGTTAAAAAATAAACGAACAATATCTACGATACAAAAATGCATACATCAAACCAAATATCCGTAAATTTAACTACAAATTGCGTAAATAATTTAAATAATCTAAAATTAAACGCGTACAGCCAAGGTAGAATATGAATATTTTGGCAAATCAACACAGCTTTAAACTAAAAAATAACAGCTTATTAATAGATGAACAAATACAAATTAATTCAAAACATGGTAATTACGTAAAAATGTTTAACAAAATGTTAAATAATTCAAATTAAACATTTATTATGAAAGAATTTAATATCATATATACGCAAACAAACAGACTTAAAATAACAAATTTAAATTATAATCAGCTAAACTAAAACACCCGGTCAACACATTACTACACAGAACTTTTAATTCTCTGTACCAGTGGTTCCCAAAGTAGGGTCCGCGGACACTTTCAAGAAAAAATAGAATAACCGTAATTTTCTCCGATTTTTAGGTACTAAAATCTAATTTTAGAATCTTAAAACAATTAGTAGAAGATTCCAGTATTTTTTTGTTCAAACTAATTACAATTGTAAAAGTAATTTCAAACTAATGGCTTTAATAATGTCTTTAAATCATGTCGTGTAGCAGATCTGTTTGTCAGCCGAACTGATTAGAGCGCCGCATCAACGCAGAACTGATCGCGCTGGTTTAGTCCACGTATAAGCACTGCATCTAAGTAAACTGTTTTCCGTGTAGCTGGTTTTACGCCTAAGTGGCTGGATTTCGATTTGTGTGGCTGAAAAGATAGAGCTGAGGTTGCTGGCTGCTCAACCCAATGTATCGGTCTCGTGGCCCTTGGCAGGTCATTCGCGGTCTGTCTCAGCCATCGATGCTTGGGTAGATAAAAAAAAACGAAGCTGAGAATTCAAAGATTAGACTCGGAAATTTTTAAACAATTCCCTTCCGTGGAAGATTTCGTCCAGATGTGAGGAGAAAATGTGTCGAAGAGATCCTCAGCGTTATTAAGTCTCATTTGGAGCAACTGCACTTGCAGCTAAGGGAATATTTTCCAGTGACGGATGATACTGACATGGGCTGTCAACTAACCTCTCTATTACACTACAAAAGAAGATTCATTGACAGAACTTTCAACTGACAGTTCATTAACATTACAGTTTTCGCAATTACAGCTAGCTGACTCTGGTTATATGTAATGACTGACTACTATCCTGAATTCGCAAAAAAGATTTAAAGTGTTTAACTGTGTTTCCCTTCACTTATTTGTGTGAAACCGCATTCTCGCAGCTCACGTGCTTAAAGTCAAAGTTAAGAAATAAACTTGATGTCGAGAGTGACTTAATATTGAAATTATCAGACATTAAACCCAATATTGCAGACTTAATAATTCTTCTTCAAAAGCAGCTTCATTGTTCACATTAAACTATGTTTGATATCATTAATATTATAATTTTGCAAATTAAAGGAATTTTGATTTTAATACATTTTAATTAAAATATAAGAGTTTGTATCATATTTACTGTTTGTTTTATTTCAGAACTCAGACGGGGTCCGTGAAATTTTTAATTTTTTGGGGGGTCCACGGACTAAAAAGTTTGGGAACCACTGCTCTATACAACTTTCAAAGCTCTGGTGATATATAGCAATTGATATATACTCAGTCAGAGCTTATTGTCTTCCGACTAAAAGATGCTCTGCACTGCAGTGAAAAGATTTGTTTAAGGTCGATGGAGGAAATTACTGAAAGTGGTGGGTATGTTTGTCTTTTATATAATTCAAGGCGACCCTAAACCGAAATGGTGCTATTACTACCGATTACATCACTTCGGCGAACTACCAAGCTTTCATGTGACGATCAGCATCGAACAGAAGAGTCTGGACAAGAGATATAAGAAACAAATATCTCTAATGTTCAAAATCTTTATTTAAATACAAATATCGAAATGTCTTTATTTCGAACTTACTGTACGGATGAGAAATTCCATAATCAGATTGAATCATTTTGTCGATATTTGCAGATGACTTTGTCGAGTATTGTCGACTGGCAAACATGTTGAAGAGGTGACAGTAAAACTGCAACTAGCCACAAAAGGATTTAATGCTTATATGGACCAACAGGTAGCTGACTAAATGAAACGAAAGCAAGTCTGCGCATATGTATTTCACAATTAAATACGTATGGCTAACTGTAAATGGTAAAGTTACACCATATTCTAATAAAGAAAAACACGACGGAGAAAGAAGTAGGTTCACTGCCAGCACCATTGGCCACTGACGATTACTATTTTGGGACAATCACCAGCTTCCAGTATCGGTCCTCTTATCATCAAATATAGCCTATTGATGAAGCGAAGAAGTCGAGGAGAAGGAAACAGTGGGGAAAAGAGCTTACTTTGCTTTGGGGAAGTCTTGTAGAATCAATATGCGATGAAGGCAATTTTAAGTACAGCGTGAGCCATACGTTGTTTGTCACAATGTGCTGGGCAGTGTGAAAGAAACGGTCTGAGGAAGATTGGAGGACCAATCTGTGAAACGCAATATGGCGATGAAGGAAAAGCCGGGGATTCTACGGAGCTAAGACTTATGCAGCTTAGCCTAACCTCCTCGACTAGGATTTAGAGGTTGAGGGGGTGTGAATTATAGCCTGAAAATGGAACACCGGAGGACAGCAAAAAATTTTACAATGACAAACCAGGCGGAGTGAGATCAGGGAAAGGCCTAAGGTAAGGTGATCATAAGGATTCAGGATCGGCGTAGCTAGTGCAGAAACAAGTACAGAAAGATTTAGAACAGTTCCTAAATATAGTTGAAGAAACGATTAATGACAAGTGTAAATACAGAAAAATAATAGAGGAACTCAAGCAGGAAGAAAGCATCAACAGACAAGGGAGGCAAGGTGAAATCACAGAATAAGAGAGAAAGATCAGAAGAGAAAGAGTGAAAGCCGACTGGAAAAAAAGAGAAGGACAAAAATCTGAAGTTTTTCTGAAATGGCCTTAATCGAAAAAATGCAAACATAATTTCTGCATTTTGGATTCAAAATCTAATTGTCTATCAAATAATGTAAGTATTAGAAACAACGAACTTTTTGGTCGGCATGTCAACCAGCGCACAGAGCGCGCTGCGACTATTTGATGAAATAGTTTTTTGACAACAGAATTCCATTAACATCGTCCCGTCAGAAGTCTTCGAGCAACAGCCGCTGGATTGAACACGTCCCTACGCCATCCGTCGGATTTGTGACAGTCACAAATTCAGTCAAAATTTAATGGTAAGATCTTCTGCTTCCTTAGTAATGTATCGGACAGGCAAACGAACACACGCACGTTGTTCCTCGAGATCTTTCGTAGATATTTTGTCACTAATTCGTGTGCAAGTGTGCAATCCTCTTGAGGATTTAATTCGAAGATTAATGTTTATTTCAGAACGGGAAAACGGTACTTTGTTGCTAAAAACTGTCGTTAGGCGCGCTCTATTGTCACAGCTCAAGTTATTTGTGCGGGTAGGTCTATTATTCGAAAAATTCAGTCTTTTTCTAATTGCACGTCCTACATACGATGTTAACCTACATTTTTTTACTTTTCTTTTAGTTACTTACACCATTACTGATTTTAAACTTTCTCGATTAGGCCTACATTGAATTATTTCTTTATCCTGACCTACAACTTTTTTGTTCAAACCGAGATAATATCTTCAAATAAGTACACTGCAAGTTGGTTTATTTTCACCTGACGCACGTTTCACAGAAATTATTATGTATCTTCAGAGGTTTGTTTGGTTTGAATTACAATTCAAACAAACCTCTGAAGATACAGAATAATTTCTGTGAAACGTGCGTCAGGTGAATAAACCTACTTGCAGTGTATTTATTTGAAGATATTACGCAGCAGACCTGCAAGAACTCAACAAATTACTTACAAAGGAATAATAAACTGAGACAAATTTAAATAAATATATTTAATATTTATAAAGACTTTACCTCAAGATGTATTCTCCTTATTTTGAACATGTTTCGGGAAGCCTTGTGTTCTCATCTTCAAGCCTTCCTGATTTTGAACCTTGTGAGGTACTTGTGTGTTGGTTGGTAGTTGCTGTGGTTTCCTGTTGGCTTCTGGTGCTTTAAATTGGTATTATTGTGTGTGATTGTGGTGTATATATTAGTATTTTGTGTATTTCCGATATTGAGTGCTTTGAAGATTGTGTCGTGTTTTGTATTGATTTGTATTTGTTCAGGTATTAGTTTGTTTTGTGTTTTATGTTACAAATACAATACAAATCAATACAAAACACGACACAATCTTCAAAGCACTCATCATAGGAAATACACAAAATACTAATATATACACCACAATCACACACAATAATACCAATTTAAAGCACCAGAAGCCAACAGGAAACCACAGCAACTACCAACCAACACACAAGTACCTCACAAGGTTCAAAATCAGGAAGGCTGAAGATGGGAACACAAGGCTTCACGAAACATGTTCCAAATAAGGAGAATACATCTTGAGGTAAAGTCTTTATAAATATTAAATATATTTTATACATCAAGAAACAGACTGTAGCAAAAAGTGTTTGAATATAAATAAATATACAACTGCTAAATAATAATAATAATAATAATAATAATAATAATAATAATAAAGAGAGAATAAAACTGTTAAAATTGTCTACTACGTAGGCTAGCATAGTATAACGAGCAAAAATTTAAAAATTTCAAATTTTCTCCTCGACGGATTTTGTTCACACGAAGTTGTGTCAATGACATCTAGTCGATGCAATAAATAAAACTTAATGTGAAGATGTCAGAACAGCGTCGCTAACAAGACAGAAGACGTTAAGTTCTACTCAACAATAGAAATTGGATGTACGAGATGACAGGGGAAATTTAGCTAAAAATTATTACCCACAACAGTCGACACAAAGCAGGCGAGGACACTCACACGTGTACTGAGAAATAAGGCATACGTTCAGTCAGGTTACGTCAGAATACGAGGTACTGCAAAAAGGGGACAAGATGTTTACAAAGGAATGTACGTACAGCACTTTAAGAGACATTGTATGAAGTGGATAATTGACAGGACTCTAGCCTAGCTGCACAGCTGGAGGTAACGTCTAAGTGACAGACGCAATTTACGATTAGAAAGTCAGGGTGGCTTCACCAGCCAACATATGTCAAGAATTATTAATAGTTACAAAAAAGGGGTGTAAGAGAGAACAATACTTCGGAAGGACCCAAGAACAGATGAAGGCAACTTAGAAAAACACAGCGTATATCCCATACAAAAGAGTGATCGACAGGCGCTTAATAGCTAGAAATTCTGCGAAATAGGTCAACGTTCGAACAGGACAAATCTGGGGATGTCTGACAACCTATCAGAGTACAACTCTTGCGAAGAACACTGGTGGAGAGGACAGTTTCTATAGCAACCAAAAGCCAAAGCGTATCAGGAGACAGAAACCAAAAAACCTTGGTGTAGTGGGACGAAATATTCCGAGAAAACTATGAGCTGACCTATCACAAGTAAGGAAAGGCGTGGACAGTCCAGAAGACAAAATTTGAGTAGAGACAAGCTGATAAAACTATGTGTCTAACACAGAGACGTGGCCAGTATATCTAAATGTTCAAGCTAGTAGATCTTAATTTGTGGAAGATAGTATATTACAATTTTGCGACTAGTATATTTTAAACTTTCAAGTCAGTATATCTCAGTTTCAGACCAATCGGTATTTCTCAGTCTTAGTATCAAGTCTAATATCAGTATGAGTTTGATTACAATTTGTGAACAATTATTTCGACGCGGTATTACTGTGTTCAGTTTCATATAAATTAACAGACTTAGTGACATCGTCATGTCATAATATTCGGACTTAGTGATTTTCTAATAGTGGAATTCAAAGTGCGATTTAACGGACTTATGTATTAATCAATCAAAGTGAACAATACAATCTCGACACGTACAAATATCATTACTAGTGTATTGTACAAAATAGACGAACTTAATTAGTCAGTGCTACTAAATCACATTAAACATAATAGAACATGAAATATTTGAACGAACTAATCTAATCATATATACATTGATAGAAAGTGAAATAAGCGACGAACGGACATAAACATTAATGTTGCAAAATGAACATACAACACTTATTTTAGAATGAATTATTCAAACTAACACAAAATCCATTACTTATTTACACAACTCTATTTCGACGCGAGTTATCGTGGGTGTATACAAGTGTTCGTGCTATCGACGTCAGTCAACAAGATGTGTCTTTCTGTCTCCATCACCACAAGGACCGGACATCGCTGGACACTAAATGGATATTCTAAAATCTCAAGTAACCATTATTAATTTATTACTTTAAGTAACTACTACTGACCTGATTCTTTCAAAGAATTCCTACCCTGGGAAGTTATAAATAAATGTAATGAATACAATTAGAGTTAAAAGTTATAAATAACGAATATGTTAACAAAGACTATCTGGGATGAATGAACGCATCAATAATTAGTATTTGAATTGTTGTATTCTATGATTTATGTATGTATGTCTTTTTCAGCGAATATATAGACTAGAACTTGTTTTTTGAAATATGTATGTATTTACAGGTGCGACGACGTTTTTATATGTATGATTATAATTTATGAATGAATAATAATTAGCTATTTAAGTTGATTTTACACATGCGTTCATTCTTACAGATAACCCACATGTTAAATTAATCTTTGAAAACATAAATTAATTTTCTAAGAGTCTTTTTGCTAAGTGATTTGATTGAATTCACAATATTAATTGTTAACTGATATCAATGTAAATGGCGATACCAATCGCGAGGCTTATGAAGGATATCATTTGTTAATCTATAAATAATTAAAGTAATTATTCAATTAATTCACAATTTAAATAATTGCCACAAATATAAATTACATTTACATTATATATTGTAATAGCTGGAGTCAATATTTATAGTTTAAAATTTTTTGACTATTGGGGTACGTTCGGCGTACATCCCTTGTCGAATTACTTTTAATTTTTTACTACTGAAGAAGACCTCCGGTAGGTGACCGAAACATCTAGTGTATAAAATAAAATGGCATCTGAATCAAACAATTTACCACGGCCCAATAGTCCAGAAATTTTAAACTATAAAAATACTGTTAAAATTGTATTAAACAATTTTCTTTATATTGCATTAATCCATATTTGTTAATTCATAAATGTTATTTTGTTATTTGAACAGAATAGTAGGCTATAATTTAAAAAAATTAAAGTCCTTATCATTAGATTACCGGTATGTGGCATCTTTATTCGTTTCTTACACAAGAATCAGATGCTTGGTTCTGTAATTATACGAGGTTTAATTACAAAGTTGGTGGAGTTTTAAATTTCCCGCGCTACACGTGTCCTATTAAGAAACAGTTTTTACGTGATGATAACATACATTTAGTGACAATCGTCTGAAATGTTAGTCCTACTGGATGCATAATTTATATATAACAGCAAATTGAGTAAGTTCTGTATTGGTGTCTCAGGCGTTTTTTTGTAATTCTAGAACACAAATTGAAGAACGTGGACTAAATTTTGTGTAAATTACGCTGCTCTGTTGCAGTAAAAATGTTGCAGGAGGTTTCCGGCAAGTCTGGTTTGCATGAACTAGCGGCTTATAAATTGTCATACATCGGTTGAATAATGAGATGAAGATTTCGGTTTCGTGACTAGATGCAAATAAAGAGCAGTTTTCGATAATTTTACTCCATTGTGTGAAGCTATTCGTAGAAAATGGCCTGATTTAGGGAAAGATAATTTCTGGAGATTGAATCCTGATAGTGAACCAGGACAAACGTCATTCCTTGTTCAAGAATGTTTTAGGCAAAAAAACATCGTAATGACAACGCAACTACCGTACTCACCAGATATGACAACTTTCCTCTTCCCAGCAGTGAAAAATGCCACTAAAGCAAAACTTTTCGCGACTGTTGAAAACGTAAAACAAAAACCGCTGAGCCAGTTCAAGGCTACACCAAAAAGTGCATTCGAAAAATGTTTTAAAGACTGGAAAACCCATTTGCATCATCATGTTATACCCTACTTAGTCTACTTTACAGTGGCGGCTCGTAGTTAGGTTGCAAGATTACACAACCACCAGAATTTTTCATTTATTCATGTTCTAATAGTAGTTTGAAATTATTAATCTATAAATTATTGTCTACATAATTATTAACTACATTTTTTTAATTTTGTATGCGCCAAAGGCGCAATACAAAATTGGAATCAGTAAACGTCACATATTCCTTACGTTCTGAGTTGGTGGTGGCTTGCCAGTTAGCGATCTTAACAACAAATGGTTGTTGTTAACGCTACAGAGTTAAATGGGAACAGGGCGTGGTGCAACGCACAACTTATATTTTCAGCATAGACAGTTTGGTGCTGGCATCCGAGGTGCAACCACTCAATCTGTACGCACGCGCGAATATCTCTTTCGCTCAACTCACCCCCTTCAACCATCCTCTCTTCTTCAAACAGTCGCTGTGTGTGACGTTAGGGACAGACGTTTCTCTGTGTGTTTACTTATCTTTTTTCCACGCTGTTCTCAGTCCGTATAATATATAGGTGTTTGAAATTTGTAATTTAAACTGTTTTCCGTTATTGGTTTCTTAGTGCCAGAGTTACGTGCAAAACTGACATATTGAATTCCGCTAGTATTTATTAGTAGACTAAAACCATTTTTACATCATAGCGATGAACAAAAACTAGAAATTAAAAATTGGGATGACCTATGCTGGATCTGGAAATAGTTCAAAACGTTAAGTCAGGTAGTAGACATTATCGTAGACACTTAAAAACTGAATATTATTCCAAACCAGATTGGTTTTATGGATGTGACATTAAAAATGCCTTCTTCTGTTTCCCTTGTTTGGTATTTGGTGGAGAGGATCCTTGGACTAAAACTAGCGTGTCATTTATCTGACCGTATAAAAAACATGGGTCATCAAACTTATACACGAAAAATGTCTTGCAAATTGTTCTTTTTGAGACTATAAACATTGCAAAAGAGTTTGATTCTGAATACAGGCGCGGTATTTCCTTGCACAATGAGAAGGTTAGGAGTTACAGATATGTGATAATATTTTAAATAAACTGTGTGAGTTTTCTGTGGGGCTTTAAGGCGTCATGATGGATCCTATTTCTCTTCTAACCCAGGGATTTTTCTGAGTTTAATCAATTTTAGTTCTGAGCTGAACATTGCTTGAAAAAAATCGTACGGAAAATGCAACGGTTTTTAACGGTACATCTGAAACGGTTCAAAACGAACTTTAGACCATAATGTTGGAGGTATGTTGTATTGTGTATAACAATAACTCAAGTAAAAGAATGTGATTATTTAGACGTCATATCAAGTGAAACCAGTGACGTTGCTAATGTATTTCAGTTGGCTATAGTGTATAGTTATATTGTAAAAGGTAACCCAATTGAGAGACTCTGGGGGCTTTTCACTCCTGACAAACATGTATTCTTGAAGAACTTTATAAATAAAAAGTAAATCCAAATAAACGTCTTCCACAAACATGAGATGGGACGACAGTTATGGCTGGATCTTCGAGGGACTAAAAACTATTGTTAACACTATACAGGCACAGAATATGTTCACTGCTGTGCGCATCAGCTAAATTTAATAACTTTGTTATTACTGTGTCCTTAACGCAAAAGCTAAATAAATAAATTATTAATGTTTGAAGTAAGTATTAGTCTAATGACAGTTACTGAATATAATAACAGTTACTAAATAGTAATATTACTAAAGACCTATGTGCTCTCCCCTCCAAACCGTAGCCTATGATCTTTGTGCAACCACCACTTCCTACGACCTCCAGCCGCCACTGCTACTTTGAAAAAAGTAATATAAATATATATAAATCAAAACACAATTTTTTAAATAAACAAAATGTGTACGAACTTTTTGATTAAACCTCGTATTTTGTTGTGTGGTTACATCCGTAGAGAGTACAGACTGTTCAGTTACTGACAGCTGACTTATACCGTCGCATGCAACATAGAATAAACTTAGGGCCACGGTTACTAGACTAGATGGTAGGGGTCGCGCGCAGGTCTGCTGTGAGTGATGACGTAAGCTGGACACCAACTACTGTACTCTCACAATACAATGATCGCCTGCACTAGTCCAGTTATCATCAGCTTTGTTGTTATTTAAGAATACCCATAGTGTCCAGTTACTGATTTATTTTTAATTTTTGATTAAGACAATTAATTATTAAACTGCAGCTGGGCACAACATTATAATATTGAGTTTTAAATTTATTCAGTAGTTATACGTAATGCCATGAGTTGTAACAAGCATTGTTGTATGCGTAGTATAGGCCTATGTTTCGTTTCATGTGTTTGAAACATTTGCATTATTAATAGCTACGATATAAATAGTATTTATTTAGTCATTGCTGCATAACGAAAATAAAAATTCCCTATAGTGTTTTTTCAATTAGTAAAATATCGGTATGGATAAACATACATGACTTCCATATTCTAAGATTTAAATTTAAAATCATTTTCGAAATGAAATATTACCATAGAAACTACTTCTTTCTACTTACTGCTTCAGCCTTAACCACAGTACTGTGTTCACTAACATATACCACCTCACGTTATCGCACTCGATTTTCACTGATGATGGAAGTCGATGGCATTGCCGAAATGTCTGGTTTTGTAGAAAACATTGGACTACGGCCAAATATCTCGGGAAGGAATTTTAACAAAAACTACTTCTTTGTTGCCGATAACGTTCTACACATATATATATATATAAAATATGCATAAAATTAATGGCTTGTATAAGTTAATGATTGATCTCCATTAAGTAGTGCTCAAGTTTCCAAAGTTTTAATATTATGATGTCCGTAATTAAAACATCAGAGCAGGTTTAGTGTGAATGAGTGTACACCGTGGACTAAAATTTTCAACATTTCCTATGGAGCGCTGCTTAGAGTAAAGCTGCGAATCTACAGTGTATGTTTCACAGAACAAACACGCGAAAAAGAAGGAGCGCTCCGAAGTCACTCATGGACCCTCAGCATCTTGCAGAGGGTTCATTCCCTAAAGATGAAAAGTCTATCTATGAATCGTTCCTCTGTAAACACGTGCAGTTACACTGCCCAGCGATCCACAGGAAGCAAATTGATGTCCATTTTTTCGGTTTGCACGCGTTATGTTGGTGTGGGTTTCGGCACTTTCCATTTAAAAAGCGTGCAAATGTAAGAAAATAAACATGAGTGAGGCCAGAAATAACGCGAATTGTGTGTGTGTGTGTGTGTGTGTGTGTGTGTGCGCGTGTGTGTGCGTGCGTGCGTGCGTGCGTGCGTGTGTGCGTGTGTGTGTGTGTGTGTGTGTGTGTGTGTGTGTGTGTGTGTGTGTGTGTGTGTGTGTGTGTGTGTGTGTGTGTGTGTGTGTGTGTGTGTGTGTGTGTGTGTGTGTGTGTGTGTGTGTGTGTGTGTGTGTGTGTGTGTGTGTGTGTGTGTGTGTGTGTGTGTGTGTGTGTGTGTGTGTGTGTGTGTGTGTGTGTGTGTGTGTGTGTGTGTGTGTGTGTGTGTGTGTGTGTGTGTGTGTGTGTGTGTGTGTGTGTGTGTGTGTGTGTGTGTGTGTGTGTGTGTGTGTTCCCTGCCTTTTTATTGCTGTAGTCATAATAATAAAATGGAAACGTAAACATTACATAACTGAGATATGCTTACCTGCCACGAACGATATATTATTTTATACATGTACGAGGTGTGTTCAAAAAAAGACCGAACTATTTGTGTAGCACGTCAACTAGCGCATAGAGCGAGCTGCAGAATTAAGTGCTGCTAGCGACACGTTTTGACGCCTGAATGCCGTTTTCTCTGTTCCGTCACGAACTTCAGTCTTCGAGCTACACGCGCTGTAGTGGGCACGGGCACACACCGTCCGGCGGATTTATAACGAAGTGAGAATGAAGATCTTAACACAACGTGTGTGTATAAAATTTTGCTGCTGACTTCGTAAAATCTTTACAGAGCTATTCCCATTGTCTTCCAAAGTTTTCATTACCATTTGCATTGCTACGCAGTTGTTGACCGATTTCAAAACGGGCCTCTTTCTGATCGTCGTCAACAAACACAGTAAGAATTTTTCAGTGATACGATACATTTAAATTTTTCTATCAAAATTTAATTTTACGATCTTAAATGGATTCTGTCAGAAAGTATCGGCATTTAAACGATGATTTACAATTACCACATCACGAGCTCTCTTCCCATGATCTTCGATATCGCTTTGATCTGCACCGACCATTGTTTTTCCCTCTTTAAAAATTCTTAAACTAATCGTTCGCCTCACGCAGGCTTCCGCGTATGCTTAATTGAAAACCAGAATGTCTCTGAAAAGTTTTAACCTAGTTTTGCTGCAAAATTTCATACGCACACGTTGTTCTCGCGGTCTTTCTTAATCGCTTTGTCACTAATCCGCCGGCCAGCGTGTGCACGTCCCCACTCAATGTGATATACCTCAAAGACTACTGCTAATAGCGGAACACAATAAGTGGTAGTTTGTTGTCAAAAACTATCGCTAGGTGCGCGCAAAGTCGCGGCGCGTCGATTGTGCGGATTGATGTGTTACTCAAAAAGTTTGGTCTTTTTATGAACACACCTCGTATATTAACTCATACATAATTTACATTAAAATGAAAAAATTATAATTTTATTGCCTGGCAACAAAATTATTTTATTTTTAACAATTACCATTGTTTGAAACGTTTAAATGCATTTTCAAGTACTTTACTGATGTTAAAACGTAAAAGGTTGTAGGTAAACTACCCCTTCCCCTTAACCGATCTTCACCAAAATCGAAAATCCTTGAGATTTCTACAATTCAGGGACGTATGCAAAAAATTATTTGATTCTGTTTGAATTTGCGGCTGTTATCGTTTGCCATAGAAAATACGCTTGATAAAACAACGTTGCAGGTAAACTACCCCTTTCCCTTAACCGATCTTCACCAAAAACAATAGGTCTTGAGTACTCTACAAATCAGGGCTGTATGCAAAAAAATATTTGATTCTGTTTGAATTTGCGGCTGTTATCGTTTGCCATAGAAAATACCCTTGTTAAAAAAACGTTGCAGGTAAACTACCCCTTTCCCTTAACCGATCTTCACCAAAAACAATAGGTCTTGAGAAATATACAATTTAGGGCTGTATGCAAATAATCTTTTGATTCTGTTTGAATTTGCGGCTGTTACAGTTTGCCATAGAAAATACCCTTGTTAAAACATAAAACGTTGCAGGTAAACTACCCCTTTCCCTCAATCGATCTTCACCAAAAACAATAGGTCGTGAGTACTCTACAAATCAGGACTGTATGCAAAAAATTATTTGATTCTGTTTGAATTTGCGGCTGTTATCGTTTCCCATAGAAAAAAATCTATAGATAGACAGATAGACACACAGACACTTTTCGAAAAACGACTTTTTTCATGTTTTGAGTGTAGTACAATCAGAATCTGCAATAATCTCGAACACGATTTTTTTTGCCATCACCATATAATTTCCTTAAGGAATATGGAAGTAAATATCGGTATGGAGAATCATACATGACTTCCATATTCTAAGATTTATATTTAAAATCATTTTCAGCCAAACAGCCAGGGAAGGAATTTTAACAAAAAAATACTTCTTTGTTGCCAATAACGTAGTACACATATAAAAAAAAAATTATCCCCTCCCCCTTCAACTATAATTTTGATTTATAGAAAATTACCCCCAGCCCGTTCAACTAGCCTCTACATTTATAGATATTTCATCTATGTTTCTACAGTGGATTATTAAGATCTTATCAGGATACTTTATCAAAATTAAGTACTTTACTCATGTTACAACAAAAAATGTTTCAGGTAAACTGCCCTTTCCCCGTAACCGATCTTCACCAAAATCAACAGACATTGAGTTCTCTATAGCTCAGGCACATATGTAAAAAATTATTTGATTCTGTTTGAATTTACGGCAGTTATGGTTCGTCATATAAAAAATTACCCATGTTAAAACATACAACATGAGATTTATAAAACATATCTAAGATTTATATTTAAAATCATTTTTGAAATAAAATATTTTCATAGAACCTACTAAACGCTGGGGAAATCTGAGGAGCCAATCAGAGTTGGGCCTACCTGTCACTCTGCTGAATTTGGTGGAAAGCCCTGTCACTGTCGTCAAAGTATCAGCCTTGACAGGGTCCTCTTTTTCTGCAAAATGGGAGAGGCTTGAGATGGAGTGAGTGACATGGTCCCCACCTCAATGAAGAACCCATTGTTTTATAAAAATATATTTAAATTTTGAAAACTGAAAATTCTTTTCTTGTTGTAAATATTTATATTTTATAATCAAAATGACTTTATTTTTGTTACCTGGCAACAAAATTATTTTATTTTAAACAATTACCATTGTTTCAAAAAGTTTAAATAAATTTTCAAGTACTTTACTCTTGTTAAAACGTAAAAGGTTGCAGGTAAACTACCCCTTTCCCTTAACCGATCTTCACCAAAATCGAAAGTCCTTGAGATCTCTACAATTCAGGGATGTATGCAAAACATTATTTGATTCTGTTTGAATTTGCGGCAGTTATCGTTTGCCATAGAAAAAAAAACGTTGCAGGTAAACTACCCCTTCCCCTCAACCGATCTTCACCAAAAACAATAGGTCTTGAGTACTCTATAAATCAGGGCTGTATGCAGAAAATTATTTGATTCTGTTTGAACTTGCGGCTGTTATCGTTTGCCATAGAAAATACACTTGTTAAAAAAACGTTGTAGGTAAACTACCCCTTTCCCTTAACCGATCTTCACCAAAAACAATAGGTCTTGAGAACTCTACAATTTAGGGCTGTATGCAAATAATCTTTTGATTCTGTTTGAATTTGCGGCTGTTATCGTTTGCCATAGGAAATACCCTTGTTAAAACATAAAACGTTACAGGTAAACTACCCCTTTCCCTTAACCGATCTTCACCAAAAACAATAGGTCTTGAGAACTCTACAATTCAGTGCTGTATGCGAAACATTATTTGATTCTGTTTGAATTTGCGGCTATCGTTTGCCAAAAATAATTTCCCTTGATAAAAAAAAACCGTTGCAGGTAAACTACCCCTTTCCCTCAACCGATCTTCACCAAAAACAATAGGTCTTGAGTACTCTACAAATCAGGGCTGTATGCAAAAAATTATTTGATTCTGTTTGAATTTACGGCAGTTATCGTTTGCCATAGAAAAAAATCTACAGACAGACACACAGACAGACAGACAGACACACAGACACACACACACACACACACTTTTCGGAAAACGACTTTTTTTCATGTTTTGAGTGTAGTAGAATCAGAATCTGCAATAATCTCGAACACGATTTTTTTTGCCATCACCATACTTCCATTCCTTAAGGAATATGGAAGTAATATCGGTATGGAGAACCATACATAACTTCCATATTCTAAGATTTATTTTTAAAATCATTTTCGAAATGAAATATTACCATAGAAACTACTTCTTTCTACTTACTGCTTCAGCCTTAACCACAGGATTGTGGTCACTAACATATACCACCTCACGTTATTGCACTCGATTTTCACTGATGATGGAAGTCAATGGCATTGCCGAAACGTCTGGTTTTGTAGAAAACATTGGACTACGGCCAAATATCCCGGGAAGGAATTTTAACAAAAACTACTTCTTTGTTGCCGATAACGTTGTACACATATATATATATATATATATATATATATATATATATAAAATATGCATAAAATTAATGGCTTGTATAAGTTAACGATTGATCTCCATTAAGTAGTGCTCAAGTTTCCAAAGTTTTAATATTATGATGTCCGTAATTAAAACATCAGAGCAGGTTTAGTGTGTATGAGGGTACACCGTGGACAAATATTTTCAACATTTCCTATTGAGCGTTGCTTAGAGTAAAGCTGCGAATCTACAGTGTATGTTTCACAGAACAAACACGCGGAAAAGAAGGAGCGCTCTGAAGTCACTCATGGACCCTCATCATCTTGCAGAGGGTTCTTTCCCTAAAGACGAAAAGTCTGTTTATGAATCGTTCCTCTGTAAACAATGCAGTTACACTTCCCAGCGATCCACAGGAAGCAAATCGCTATCCACGCTGGACAATTTTTCGGCTTGCACGCGTTATGTTGGTGTGGGTTTCGGCACTTTCCATCAGAGTTGGGCCTACGTGTCACTCGGCTGAATTTGGTGGAAAGCCCTGTCACTGGCGTCAAAGTATCAGCCTTGACAGGGTCCTCTTTTTTTGCAAAATGGGAGAGGCTTGAGATGGAGTGAGTGACATGGTCCCCACCTCAATGAAGAACCCATTGTTTAATAAAAATATATTTAAATTTTGAAAACTGAAATTTTTTTCTTGTTGCCAAATATATTATATATTATAATCAAAATGACTTTATCAAAAAAACAAACATTATATAATAAATACTTATATATGTTTACTTAATATGATTAGTTTTTCTTCAATGTTGATGATCATTTCCAAACATTCTGACAAAATTCTATCTACAGAACAGTTAACATTCCCCAGGTTTCCATTTCTGCAATTTCTCATTACACCTTCCATTGACATATTATTAACCATTTCATAATCTATCATATAATCTTTTCAGATTTTGTAGTACACTATAAAATACTGTAACTAACATTCATGCAACAAAACCAACATATAAATAATAAATACAATAATTACAATAAATAGGCTTACTTCTTTGTTGCCGTTGTTCGTTTCCTAAAATTGTGGCAATATTCGATTTACAGAACACAATGTAATCCAGTTTTCTGCCTCTAATAATTCTCATTGCATCTTCCGGTGTACTGTCTAAAATGCTGTAACTAACATTCATGCAAGAAAAACGAATATATAATAAAATAAAATTATTATAAAATAATTATAATAAATAAGCTTACTCTTTTGTTGCCATTGTTCATTTCCCAATATTGTGACAATATTCTATCTACAGAACACTTGACGTTCTTCATTTTTCTTTCTCTGTTAATTTTCATTACATCTGCCACTGACGTATTATTAACTGTTTCATAATCTATCGTATAATCTTTTCAGATTTTGTTGTTCTGTCAAAAATTCTGTAACTAACATTCATGTAACAAAACCAGCAATATAATAATGAATAAATAATTATAATAAAAAGGCTTACTTCTTTGTTGCCGTTGTTCATTTCCCAACATTTTGACAATATTCTACCTACAGAACACTTGCCGTTCTTCATTTTTTGTCTCTGCTAATTCTCATTACATCTTCCACTGACGTATTATTAACCGTTTCATAAACTTTCATATAATCTTGCCAGATTTTGCTATTCTGTCTCAAATGCTGTAACTAACATTCATCCAACAAAACCAACATATAAATAATAAATACAATAATTACAATAAATAGGCTTACTTCTTTGTTGCCGTTGTTCGTTTCCTAAAATTGTGGCAATATTCGATTTACAAAACACAATGTAATACAGTGTTCTGCCTCTGATAATTCTCATTGCATCTTCCGCTGTACTGTCTAAAATGCTGTAACTAACATTCATGCAAGAAAAACGAATATATAAAAAATAAATAAAATAATTATAATAAATAAGCTTACTCTTTTGTTGCCGTTGTTCGTTTAACAATATTGTGGCAATATTCTATCTACAGAACACTTGACGTTCTTCATTTTTCTTTCTCTGTTTATTTTCATTAAATCTGCCACTGACGTATTATTAACCGTTTCATAAACTTTCATATGACCTTGCCAGATTTTGTTGTTCTGTCTACAATTCTGTAACTAAAATTCATGCAACAAAACCAACAATATAATAATGAATAAAATAATTATAATAAATAGGCTTACTTCTTTGTTGCCGTTCTTCATTTCCCAACATTTTGACAATATTCTACCTACAGAACACTTGCCGTTCTTCATTTTTTGTCTCTGCTAATTCTCATTACATCTGCCACTGATGTATTATTAATCGTTTTATAAACGTTCATATAATCTTGCCAGATTTGGCTATTCTGTCTAAAATGCTGCAACTAACATTCATGTAAGAAAAACCAATATATAAATAAAATAAATATAATATGTAAGATTACTTCTTGTTCGGTGCTGTTGTTTGTTTCCTAACAATGTAATTACATTCTATCAACAGAACTATTGATACTCTACAATTTCTGTCTCTGTTGATACTAATTACATCTTCCACTCACATGTTATTAATTGATTCATAAATGTTAATATAATCTTCCCATATTTTGCTGTCCTGTCTAATATGCTGTAAATAACATTCGTGCAAGAATAACCAATATATAAATAATAAATAAAATAATTATAATAAATAAGCTTACCTTTAGTTGCCACTGTTCTTTAACTAACATTCTATCAATATTCATTTACAGAACACTTGATGTAATCCAGTTTTCTGTCTCAGCTAATTCTCATTACATCTTCTACTGATATTATTGATTGTTACATAAACTTTGATAAAATATTGCCAGATCTTGCTGTACTATCTAGAATTCTGTAACTAACATTCATGCAACAAAACGAAAATAAGCAAGTTTATTTCAGAGTCAATCAACTTTTAGATAAAGGCTGTATGTTTAATTTATTCTTCTTCTGTCTTGACAATTGCATTACTGTTTCATTAATAATTCGAGGAAAGAATGTATGTATTGGTTTAACTTTCTTCTTGTAATCTTTTTTCTTATATTTTATTAAATCGTTGAGTTTTTGTACATAACTTCCATAAACTTTTAGATAACGGCTGAAAGTTTAATTTATTCTTCTTCTGTCTTTGATAATTTCATTTGTTTCATTAATAATTCGAGGATAGAATGTATGAATTGGTTAAATTTCTTCTTGTAATCTTCTTTCTTATTGTTTTTTAAATCGTTCAGTTTGTTGTACATAACTTTCATAAAGTTTTAGAGAAAGGCAGTAAGTTTAATTTAATATTCTTCTCTCTGTGACAATTTCGTTGTGATTTCATTAACAATTCGAGGATAGAATGTAGGAATTGGTTTAAATTTCTTCTTGTAATCTTCTTGCTTATTGTTTTTATTCTTCTGTCTGCGACAATTTCGTTGTGATTTCATTAATAACTCGAGGATAGAATGTATGAATTGGTTTAAAAATTCTTCTTGTATAGTATTATCAAATAGCGAGTGCGGCTGGGCGAGGGTCAGGCTCATTCACAAACACGCAGTCCGCGCACACACAATGTCGCTGTCTTTATGATTCGCGCCTATGAATCATCTTACAGTCAATAATTTTGTACCAAACGTAGCTGATATTTTGGGCTCCTGTATAATATGCTGTAAATAACATTCATGCAAGAATAACCAATATATAAATAACAAATAAAATAATTATAATAAATAAGCTTACCTTTAGTTGCCGTTGTTCGTAAACTAACATTCTGTCAATATTGTATTACAGAACACTTGATGTAATCCAGTTTTCTGTCTCGGCTAATTCTCATTACATCTTCTACTGACATATTATTGATTTTGTTACATAAACTTTAATAAAATATTGCCTGATCTTGCTGTAATATCTAAAATTCTGTTAACTAACATTCATGCAACAAAACGAAAATAAGCAAGTTTATTTCAGAGTCAATCAACTTTTAGATAAAGGCTGTAAGTTTAATTTATTCTTCTTCTGTCTTGACAATTGCATTACTGTTTCATTAATAATTCGAGGAAAGAATGTATGTATTGGTTTAACTTTCTTCTTGTAATCTTTTTTCTTATATTTTATTAAATCGTTGAGTTTTTGTACATAACTTCCATAAACTTTTAGATAACGGCTGAAAGTTTAATTTATTCTTCTTCTGTCTTTGATAATTTCATTTGTTTCATTAATAATTCGAGGATAGAATGTATGAATTGGTTAAATTTCTTCTTGTAATCTTCTTTCTTATTGCTTTTTAAATCGTTCAGTTTGTTGTACATAACTTTCATAAAGTTTTAGAGAAAGGCAGTAAGTTTAATTTAATATTCTTCTCTCTGTGACAATTTCGTTGTGATTTCATTAACAATTCGAGGATAGAATGTAGGAATTGGTTTAAATTTCTTCTTGTAATCTTCTTGCTTATTGTTTTTATTCTTCTGTCTGCGACAATTTCGTTACGATTTCATTAATAACTCGAGGATAGAATGTATGAATTGGTTTAAAAATTCTTCTTGTATAGTATTATCAAATAGCGAGTGCGGCTGGGCGAGGGTCAGGCCCATTCACAAACACGCAGTCCGCGCACACACAATGTCGCTGTCTTTATGATTCGCGCCTATGAATCATCTTACAGTCAATAATTTTGTACCAAACGTAGCTGATATTTTGGGCTCCTGTATAATATGCTGTAAATAACATTCATGCAAGAATAACCAATATATAAATAACAAATAAAATAATTATAATAAATAAGCTTACCTTTAGTTGCCGTTGTTCGTAAACTAACATTCTGTCAATATTGTATTACAGAACACTTGATGTAATCCAGTTTTCTGTCTCGGCTAATTCTCATTACATCTTCTACTGACATATTATTGATTTTGTTACATAAACTTTAATAAAATATTGCCTGATCTTGCTGTACTATCTAAAATTCTGTTAACTAACATTCATGCAACAAAACGAAAATAAGCAAGTTGGTGGAACGAAAATAAGCAAATTCACTCTGCTGAATTTGGTGGAAAGCCCTGTCACTGTCGTCAAAGTATCAGCCTTGACAGGGTCCTCTTTTTCTGCAAAATGGGAGAGGCTTGAGATGGAGTGAGTGACATGGTCCCCACCTCAATGAAGAACCCATTGTTTTATAAAAATATATTTAAATTTTGAAAACTGAAAATTCTTTTCTTGTTGTAAATATTTATATTTTATAATCAAAATGACTTTATTTTTGTTACCTGGCAACAAAATTATTTTATTTTAAACAATTACCATTGTTTCAAAAAGTTTAAATAAATTTTCAAGTACTTTACTCTTGTTAAAACGTAAAAGGTTGCAGGTAAACTACCCCTTTCCCTTAACCGATCTTCACCAAAATCGAAAGTCCTTGAGATCTCTACAATTCAGGGATGTATGCAAAACATTATTTGATTCTGTTTGAATTTGCGGCAGTTATCGTTTGCCATAGAAAAAAAAACGTTGCAGGTAAACTACCCCTTCCCCTCAACCGATCTTCACCAAAAACAATAGGTCTTGAGTACTCTATAAATCAGGGCTGTATGCAGAAAATTATTTGATTCTGTTTGAACTTGCGGCTGTTATCGTTTGCCATAGAAAATACACTTGTTAAAAAAACGTTGTAGGTAAACTACCCCTTTCCCTTAACCGATCTTCACCAAAAACAATAGGTCTTGAGAACTCTACAATTTAGGGCTGTATGCAAATAATCTTTTGATTCTGTTTGAATTTGCGGCTGTTATCGTTTGCCATAGGAAATACCCTTGTTAAAACATAAAACGTTACAGGTAAACTACCCCTTTCCCTTAACCGATCTTCACCAAAAACAATAGGTCTTGAGAACTCTACAATTCAGTGCTGTATGCGAAACATTATTTGATTCTGTTTGAATTTGCGGCTATCGTTTGCCAAAAAAAAATTTCCCTTGATAAAAAAAAACCGTTGCAGGTAAACTACCCCTTTCCCTCAACCGATCTTCACCAAAAACAATAGGTCTTGAGTACTCTACAAATCAGGGCTGTATGCAAAAAATTATTTGATTCTGTTTGAATTTGCGGCAGTTATCGTTTGCCATAGAAAAAAAATCTACAGACAGACACACAGACAGACAGACAGACACACAGACACACACACACACACACACTTTTCGGAAAACGACTTTTTTTCATGTTTTGAGTGTAGTAGAATCAGAATCTGCAATAATCTCGAACACGATTTTTTTTGCCATCACCATACTTCCATTCCTTAAGGAATATGGAAGTAAAAATAAGGCCGCAACAAAAAATGTCAAATTGGTTTTCTAAAACATCAATTATCGATCTCAGCAAAGGCATACAGTGCACTTATTTAGTCTTTTAGTGGTTACTAAAACGTGTAATGGTTACCTTTATTTAGGAACAAAGTTGTAGAATTATCTACCAATTACCACTACTGCACCACTTTCTTAAACTTCTTTGTTTTTTTTCTACGTTCACTGTCCGTCTTCTCTTGTCTTTACTTTTATTTATTCGTTTTATTCTAATAAATGTACACGTTCTTACAAAGCACTGAACTACAAATTCATCGATGTCAGGATGTTTACTTTTAATTCTGTCATTCACTGATCTAAAAACACCGGGACACTGGTTTACAAAGCCACCATGAAAACTAGCAAATGCTTCTTCCATTTTCATGACACTATCAACACACTCTTGTGTGGGTTTCATTAATGATCCCATTGAAATTATTTCCAGCCATTTCTTTCCTGAAAAAGATATGTCTGGGGTTATACATCCATACTTGCTAGCCTTTCATGCTAGCCTTAAATGCGATGTAACCGGCGATCATTTACAGTAACTATGTTTTCTTCAATAGTTTCGTGTGTTGGTACTTTTTCATTTTTATGTGGTAAATGTTTAATGAGCCCATCGACAGCAGCTGTGAAGTCATCATCATCATCATCATCACCACCACCACAGTCTTTGTCACTGTGTTTGAGTTGCGTGGACCTTTCGTTTTCATCGTCATCAATATCATACTCACATAACAAAGGAACTGAGTATGATAGAATGAGTATGATTTGGTAACTACAGACAGAATATCTGCGCTCAGAGTCTGAACTTCTGTATCAGATATACTGCTTTCACTACTAATCACTTCACCACCATGACGGCTTAAAATGAGTGACTTAATTCTTTGTGTTACGATGGTAGGCAAGGGGTGGTCATAAAATCGCCCTAATCCTCGAATTTGAGAACAGTAGTTCTCAAGGATGTCCTGATTACATCTAGATGCCATAATGTAGGTGTAATTTTCAGATTTTAAATCTTTAAAGAGACCTCGAAGGCTATTTATGGACATCAGAAACCCCTTTTGAAAAGGCAGAAGTTGTTCTTTTGGTTTATGTTTTCCAATTACTCTCACGGTGTGGATAAGGCGATATAATTTGTTCAAAGCATCATCCTGTTCTTGGAGACAGTTGCCGTAAGCACTTTTCAGTTTGTACGGTTCATACACTGGGATTCCAGAGTTTAACACGTCAAATCCATTGTTTAAAATTATTACAGATTCTCCTACGTGGGTGAACTCGGGAAAATTATAGAGTATTGCTTTTCCAACTGTAAGTTAAAACAGTTCAGCGGCTTTCCTCATAATTTTGCCTGTCAATCCCAGCTACAAGAATGTGCTTCATAGATAAATTGTGTGCATACTGCAAATTTCTTCCATCACTTTGCATTTCAACTAACTTCATGAATGCTTCTTTTGTCACAAATTTTCCACATTCTAGTACGTATCCCTCGTCAAGCAGGTGATTTCGTAATAGCTTCAGAGCATGTGGTACATCACAAAAAACCCCATATGTTTCTGTCTTCACTGAATAGATTTTTCAGAGACTGGTTATCCCACGAGATACTCAAATCAGTCATCAGTTTCCTGTTTGAAGGTCCCATGTCGCAGACAAATGCTCTAATTTTGAATCCAGTGTTTCCAATAATCTGAATGGTTTCCGTAAGCAGTTCCTTTGTCACTGCAGTGTCAAAGTTATAGAATATGGGTTGCACCCACTCCACTTTCCGGTTAAGCTTCTTATAACCATGACTTGGACATTGCTAGGAGGCCGTCTGATTACTTCTCTATTTGATCGAGACAAAGATCGCTGTTAACTTTCATCTCGTCGAAGCTGAGTACAACATCTCTCGCAAAATTACTAAACAGACTTGCTTAGTTTTTAAAATATTAATACTCAAATCGATAAATCCCGGTGAAACGGTAAATTGCCTAAGACGACGTTTCATGGTAACTTCACTGGGGAGGAGATATTTTAATACATCTCTCACAAAACCAGGGCTTTATACGATATGCAGCGTAACGTAACAGCCTTAGCAATATCGTCAGACGACCAACTAGAGCATCTCCCTTTTAAGAGGGCTTGTTGCAGAAAATATGCCATCAAATAAATTAGACAGTTTTTTAAATTTCGGTAGCTCAGAATTTGCTGAATTTAGTTGTTCTTGCAGGTTCCTTATTTTCTAGTTTTTACTTTTCATTTTCACACCTCACGGACTCCAATTCTGCAGACAGTTTATCGACACTATAACATTCCTGCGTTCTACCACTGCATGTATCTTCATGCACTTCTATGTTGTCTGTATCACTGTTTATTGATAACTGTAGAAGATTCTGTACTTCTTTGTGATTATTTTTCTTTTCTGCCCGTATTTTACGTTTGACGCAAGTTGAACTACTCGAATTTACTAACGCACTACACAACGGCAAAATTTAAATGAGGACAGCATTACGTTTTAGCACACGTTTCTTAGGGAGATTTAATAGCTCACTCTTTAAATCGCGCATATAGTCTGATTCATCGAAGTGCACTGAACACACGCGAGCGATATGAACGGCTAATGAATCGGCCCGTTTGCAAGCATTTATCCACTTCGATTTTATTTCATTGTCTTTAGGAAAGCGGTGAAAATTAATTTCTAATCCTTTCTGATGTCTATCATGGTTCGTACAACCAGCAATCGCACAACACACCATAGTTACACACCCAAACTTTATAAAACGTCACTACTTTACATGTAAACGCACCCCGGCAACTGAAGTAACGTTCCCGTCAGTTAATACTTGGTGTCCGCATGACGTCATGGGCGGGGCTTGCCACTGTGCATACTGTTGGTGACCCCTACCGTGTAGTCTAGTAACCGTGCTTAGGGTTACTTCTTGACTAAAGTTCGACAAAAATTGTTTTCAAGGGTGCAATTAATTTTTTTATAGGTGCTTAATTATTTATCAGTTCCACGCATGAAAATTCTTTCTCATCACACATAACGTGTGTGTGTGTGTGTGTGTGTGTGTGTGTGTGTGTGCGTTTGCTTATTTATTTATTTGTAATTTTAACAAAGTAGTAGGTATCGGGCCTATCCTAAATTCGAACAGACGAAACTGAAAGCTTGCGAAACAGTAACGTTTTATTTAAAATCAATTTAAATCGTTTAACGTAAACCTTACCAAATCTTGTTTTCTTATACAACAGTTTGCAGACAGAAAATTATTTCGGAGAAGCGATACAAAATCTGTCACATTACAAAAGATTATACTTATTAAATCAGTGTACAAATTATGGTCATTATCATCTTGTTATCACAAACAATTACAAGCTTGTAAATTCATATCATGTAATCACGCGGTATGAACTGGTTTACAAAAGGTGGTTTCACAATACACCATAATTTCACGCAATTATGACAACATAACATTAATTGTACGTTGTCCAGTGAAAGCCCATTTCGCCGAATACAAATAATCAATTTGATTATTATTTGTCAGTATTGTTTTGTTTAAACAATCAAGTTAATTTCGATTATGAAACTTGTAAATAATATATCCAAAACAATTTCTTTTATCAGATCTTTAAGTCAAGCTGTTATTACCAGCTTTGTAAATCGAATTTTAATACCCAATTATTGTCCGACTTACACCATTGGTAATTTTCCCGTCCTAGTATGTGTAGCGAGATAGGGACAAGACTGAACATTACACAAGTGACCAGCATAGTGCCTTCTGAAAGTCAGCTTATGTATATAGCAAAAAACTGTGAATAGTAAAGAAAAGAAATCGTCTCTTTATTAATAGCACAAATTAGATTACTGTTGTAATCCAATTCGTTCTATTCAGTTTAAATATTGGGAATTGTTTTCTTTTACGTTTTTGCTAAGCAGCAAAGCAAATTGATCCAAAACAGCTTTATTTTATTCTTCATGCTGAAGTCACATGCAGGGGCGGATTAGAAGCATGTGGTGCCCATGCTGCCATCAGACTGGTTAAAAATTCAACCTTTTTCCTATTATTTACACTGATGAATGCCATACATAATTTCGAAAGTTAACTATTATTATATTAAACTCTCATATTACAACAAATATTTAGCTAAATAGTGATTACAAAGAGCCTAGTAGTACTTACGCTTTCTTGTATAATTTCTTCTAAACCAAGCGATTCAAGTATCTCGCTTTCAATATTCAACCTTGCTAAAGAAGATAATCTCTCATCTCCCATAGTTGAACTCAATATATCTTTAATGCTTTTTAATACAGAAAATGATCTTTTAGATCCGCAGCTACCTATTGGAATCGTTAAAAGCAGATGATAAGCAATAGTCTATATATATATTCGGAAATACATCAATCATTTTACATTTAATAATCCAGTTTAATACTTTGAGCGGACAAACTGTAGTATCATGGCATCTATTATCTTCATTCCAACGATTTGAAAAAATCCTCTTTCATGCAGTTTTACTCGTGGATCAAAGTGCTTCAGTTCTATTAGAACATCGTTATTCAAATCGTTCCAGTAAACTTCTATAAGAGATTTCGCTTGATTTTCCAGCTCGACACTCTCCATGGATAAACTGCGTAATGTGATCATAAGTTTTGCTTTGTTTAGTCAATTCAGCTGAAAGTGCCCCCTCTGACAGCTGAGGTCCTGGTGCTGAAGCTTACCCTAGCGTTATGGATAATCCGCCACTGGTCACATGATAGCGCATATGGGTTTTTGCACTCGTATGTACTGAGCGACTTGAAAATTTAGCGTCCAAAAATTAAAGTTACAGAATTACAATTTTAAACTTTTTAATGCAACAAACGTTATTCTCCATCATTCATTCCAAAAAATTTTAAATTATTTTGGCCAAAAACAAAGCGCAAAAAGTCTGCAAGCAATATATTTTACACCTCAACAATTTATTGAAATTCAAAATATAACTCATCGTATTTCCGTTAATTGTCGTAAATAGATCGTTTTTACTATGATTTGTAGCTTAATATGTCAGTATGGCGATGAATACTTAATTTTTATCTGAACTCTTTATGTTTATAAAAAAAAAGTGTGCAATGTTTGGTTACGACATGAAAAAGCTGATCTGTGAGAAACTTTTTTCTAGTTAGAGATAGGTATCTAGTGTAAAGGAATGAAATTATCAGAATCCATTTAATTTCTTATTTGTTCAATTTGTAGGCCTAAGTCTCTACCTTAATGGGAGATCAGCAGTTTTTTGCTCAAAAAATCGAAATGTTGTTATTGTCCCAAAAAATCCTCCATTTCATCCTGATTAAGAAAATATATATTTTTATGATGTTATCTACATTAATGTGACCATAAAAAAATAAAATAAAACGTATTACATGTTGCTTTCCGATCCCATTGTTCAAGCTTTATGCGCGTTTTTCCATAACCATGGATTTTAACAATTAGGTACACTTTTCTCAAAAACTATAAGTGCTATTGAGTTCAAATTTTTTGTGGTTGAACAGTACAATGTAACAATCAAAGTGTACTAGAATTAATCACTTCCTTTAGAAAATTTATTATTATTTTTTATATTGGTATTTTTTTGTTAAATTGCTTCAAACTAGTGCATCATGTTTGAAATATATGTGTTAAGGCATGGTAGAAATTCCAAATACATACCTTCAATAGATCATTAATTAATGGTACCTATCTAAACACCTGTTCGCCAATTTAAAATGAATTGGACAAAAAAGTGTGGATTTCCCCTTAACAGATTTTGAAAATATAAATGTTTGGGATCGTATTATACAAATGGGATGGTACACATAAAAAGACATTTCTGGGATACAAAAGGTATTGTATAGAAGTGGAAAAACTATTAATTGTACTTTTTGATTTTCTTGAAGTGGAAAAACTATTAATGCTAATGTTACTGTGGCAACCATTTATCTTGGATGAACCATTCAAAGTGAAAACATAAATTGCTATCCAGTGGGTTGCTTTTGCACAACAATGCTCAATTTTGTATTGCAAACATCTTGCCCAGTGCAAGCCACACACAATTCTTGGACCAAGTACTTATCACTTGTAGTTACATTTAAAAAAATTGCTCACACTGCAGTAGTTTCAAAGTAATGATGAACTGAAGAACAGTGTTAAGGAATTGTTGAAGACACTAGTGGCTGTCACTTCCTTAACGCAAGAATAACGGAACTGGTGAAGTCAAATGTTGACTACAGAGGAAAGATAAACTAAACATGTGACTTTTTGCTGTTTTAAATCCTTTTTATGTTGCATGTGTTTGTTTTTAATTTCGACATGAACCTTATTTTTAAAAACCACTTTGTACATAATACGTTTCTGTACTAAAAATTTAACCTCCTTGATTGTTCGTGACATGATTTAAATGATAATATTTCTAAATACAACTATTATATTAAGGACTCGAACACAAAATTTTTTATAAGTAAAAACATAAAGTTTTACCTTACAACCTGAACCGGTTTTCACCTTTAAAAGGCTTCTTCAGAGGTTGCCGCTGGTAGCGCTGTCCGTCCTGTTGTGGGCGACGGAATCGAATTTCAAAAGATCGATGTTGTGTGTGTGGGGTGAGATATGTTCGAATAATGCGTGCGATTTGAATTGTGTGTTGGATCGGCCGTCGGATGATTTGGCCAGCCATACGGTGAGTCACACAGTCTAGACGAGCCTCCAGCGACAGGTCCCAACTTTTAAACGGAAAATATATGTAGCTCAGTTGACTGGTGCTTTTGTTCATGTGAGGATGTATATCTTATGTTGTGAGTTCTGTGTATATAGTCTGTGTAAATATATCTGTATATATAGTGTGTGTATGTAGTAATACTGTATGTATCTGTGTAAATAAAAACGTTTTCCGACATGAGTGCGAAACGAAAACACAAGTTCATGACTATGAACCAAAAATTACAAGTCCTTCAGCGTGTCGATTAGGGCGAATTGGTCCAGAGTATTAGAGTCCAGTAATATCTCTGCGAGTTTGTAGTAATTTCTCTTGTTTGTTTTTTTACTTACTATCATGGAGTAAGGGTGAGTAATTATAATTATTAGTAATTTATATATACTTTTATTGGGTCACTTATCGTATGGATCGTTCATTAAAGAGCGTTAAATCATCATTATAGCGTATTTTTGGTTCGTCCGGCCATTTTGTAATCCGACCTAGGGGTCTGGTCCCGAGGTGGCCGGACGAGAGGGCTTCTACTGTATAAGGTCTCCCTTCCTCAATTTTTTTGCTTGATCACTGCTATGTGTCTTGCATACTTCTACCCGTCTTTTTGCGCTTCCAATTACATCAGTCACTCCTGACTTTTTTTAGATATCTGGTTCAACTTCTGTCTCACAGTGTCACTAAGTATTCTTGTTTCTGTGAGCCTTCAAGTCCTTTTCCAGTTTTGTGAATAATGCTAATACTATTGTGAGAGATCGCGTTTAAAAACTAAATGTGATTACTCCACCATGATCATATAGCCTCACTTATTACATACTTTTTTCAGATAGTTATTTTTTTTTAGGTTTTGAAAATACTACCTATCCAAGCTGTATTCTATCAATTTTTATTTACACATTTAATTTTGTTTGCACAGCATTGTACTATACCCCACACAAAAATTCTCTGAAATTTTCTGCTTTAGTGTTGCTTACCATAAATTCGGAACTTCAGCACACTTTATTTTAGTTCTTGTAAAATTTATTTTCAAGATGACCACATTTTAATTATCCTCCAGTTCAAACTTTATATATCTGCTTTATCATCTACACACATCCTATATTATCAGCAAACTGTAAGTAATTCAGACTTTCTTATTTCATATTTCTCTCTTCCAGCCAACTTAACTCTTATATTCTCTCTCTTGGTTCTTATACTTCTCTCTTATGCTTTTTTTCTGATGCCAATCAACTTGTTAAAATACTCTTTCCAGTGCTACGGTGAACAGTTACAACATCATATCGCCTCACCCAATTCCTCTTCTTAGAAGGAAGAAGACTATTAAATTATCAGGAAGAATATTATTAACAGGAAGAAGGCTGTTGAATTATCATAAATGTCTTCCAGTAGATTTGTACATTTAGACTCTTCTGGCTTTTACCAAGTTGTTTATTTGAGGTCAGTATTGATGGAATCAATGGCTTTCACCACTTTTTACTATTCAAATCTTGACAATCAGGAGTTAAGTGAAACATTAGCAACAAACAAAACTAATACTGTCATCAAGTGAACAATAAAATACAAATAACAAACACACAAAAATTAGTTTTTTATAAACTGAACCATGAGTAAAAAAATGTAATAAAGCACACAAACAATGCTGTCATTATAGTATCAAGCTTTACACTGTAATACTGATATTAAAATTCTGTTTTTATAAGTAGACTTAATTACTATTTGAAAGATTGTGAATCCTGTTATGTAACATTTTAATGTCCTGGCAGAGTATATTATTAAGTATTAAAATGCTGTGTGGGGGGGGGGTGCTCCCAACATGAAATATAATTAGTTACCATATTCAGAAAAATAATTTTTCCAGTTAATGCAGAATTCATAAAATTGATTAGACTATACAAAATCATGGTGAATGGTGAACAAACACAAATAAATATACATGTTGCAACAGAACACAGGATATGAGGTTCATATAACAGGGATACTAATGCTATAACACATTTTCTGACGGCCATAGACATGTTTCAAATTGATTTGTTCTTTTCTTTGTAAAGTAGTCATAAGTTGTGAACCAAGCTATGTTTAAAAAAGTATGTTATGACAAAATGTGCATAATTTTATACTCTTTCACATCATGTGAAATATTTGTGTGCGTGATTTACATTTTATTTAATAACTTCGTTGAAAATAAACATTTCATTCTGAAACTTGGAAAGGATATTCTCACGGTTATAAGCTACATTTTCCATATACTCAATTCTCCACAACTATAATTTTTATGTTTTTTTAAAATGAAATCAGTCTTCTTTAATTTTTGTTATCTCCTAGATAGTAATAAAATTTGTAGATTAAATCTAGACAGGCCTTTGCAGAATCGGACACAGTTTCATCTTGAGTTCGGTCTATCTGTATGAACATCTATGACGTTGCTAAATTTTCAACCAATCAGAAGGTCTAAAAATTATTTGAGTCGGACGCTGACAGCGTATGGTTGGTTCAGTTCTTTCCGAAGTCTTGCCATTGAAAGACGTACTCGCCATCATGAGATTTTTGTGACAAGACAAGTCGATTTCTATTAAACTTAGGGATTTGGTTTACGGTACAAGGTCTTCGTGACCATTGCCGTCATAGAACTCCAATAATAATAAATAGATCATTCTAGTGCTTTTTCGCTTAGAGTGAAAGATTTCCATTAGGGGCAAAATATCTATCGTGTTATTTTGATAGTTAACGTGAGAACACTTCAAGAAGCCGGATTTGTGTAAGCTTAATACACGATCTATTTTACCCAGTTTTGATCCCAGAGATTAAGTATATTCAAGTTATAAACAGTAACAGTTTCATATCGCAGTGCGTGTGTACGCCACAACATAGATATCTGAGCGTAGTAGTCATCGAACGACACGCAGAGTAGTGGTGCAGATGAGCAGCAAGGGGAGTGCCTGGTGTCTACGAAAACAGTTGGAATTCTACGCACAAGTAACTTATTTGTAAAACAAGCCAATAGATGCATTTATTGAAAGACAATTCATAAATAAATAATTTTATATTATAAAGTAATAAGACAATAGTAAATTTTAATGTTTTAATTTAATAAAATTTTCCTACCTCCAGATATAGACTCTGTTGTAGTAATTTCAGTATAACCTACCTATGCAGTCATAATTTGTATCGTTGCAATATATATTTTAAAAATAAGTAAGGAAATTGTTAGTGTCTGTTATACAAAAATTGGCGGAAATAAATGTTTTAATAAGTATCACACGAATTTTTATAACTATTCACAACACAATTACTTTTATGTATTCAACTGTTACTCAATTAAATGCGATCTCACAGAATTATGTCTTTTGTAGCATTCAATTCCAAATTTATTTTTATTTTTATGATTCGAAATTACAGTTTGAAATTTTATAAGAAAAATATTATAAATTCATAAATTGACTGTCCTTCACTGATATTTGGTACTATTTTATCACATTAAGGACTCCCAAAACCACATTTTATTTGTTTACAGTCAGGCACATAGCCAAGATTTCTTTCTTGGCGGGAAGGGGGGTTAGATTTTTGTGAACAAAGTACAAAAAAGTAAAAGAAAAAGGAACTCATCATTTGCTATTTGTTTTGTTGTAATCAATAAATTAATTGTGGAAACATTAGGAATTTATTAATAGATATCAAAATTTAACAGTCATGAGACAATACAGATGACATCTTGTATTACGGTATAAATAAAAAAATGGTGCCAAAAAACTGGCAAAATTTTATCCCATTTGTACAGTCACTGATGGTGTTAAATGTTTTGTACAAACTGTTTTTAAACTTTGCCTTAGCAAGTACACGTCTGCAAATATTTACAGCACATGGTAGTCAATCAGTCTACTCAATTTTCCATACAAAAAAATTAAAGATTTCTATACAATAGGCACTACATACCCACTTTTCAGAATAGCCTAATAGGCTGAAACAATTGTGAGAGTTTGTCAATACATGTAGTGTTCATCCTCTTTCAGAAGAACATCACCAACTGATATTCTGCCAATGAGTGTGATATTACTTTGATCAAAGAGTGAACTGAATTGCATGACCATCATACCATAAACAAATGTTAAACAATATCAACATAGTTTTTTGCTTAATGGTGACTATAAAAATATGCAGTCAACTTGCATGAAAAGACCATATTCTTTCTCTTTAGCTAAAGGCCAGAAACTCCCACATGCCATTCTTTATATTGTACAATACCCTCCAGCTCTCATCAACCACATGTCATTCAAGTACTGCATGAAACTGAACTCTGTGTCTCTGATGGAGGGGATAAAGTATGAGTGAGTATGTTTGTGTTAGTAGTTAGTTTGTCAAGGCCAATGTTTTATGACAGCTGCAAGGCCCTGTTCACAGTCAGACTGGCATCCACTCACAAAGGCAATTAAACACTTTGTAATTTAAAGTCTGGTATCACCGTTGTGGTAGTAAGTGCGTTCAAAGACTACGCATTATTGGTTCCGTGTTTCCAACTGAGTACTTTTCAAGTAGTTGTGTTATAGTAATATTAACAATACGAATTGTGAACTGTCATTTAGGATTAGCGTACTTTTAGTTACTTTCAGTTAGTGAGCGAATTATACTGTTATTTGTTTATTTGTAGCTGTCTATTCACAATGTCTTTTCAAGGGTCTTTGAAAGAAAGAAAATGAAATTTCGTTGTTCACAGGAAAGGAACTGCAGCCCAGAAAGAAAACTCTTGCCTCAAATCTCTTCCGTAAAACATGTAAGAAAGGAAACTTTTTCTTGATGATTCTGATAAGTGTGTAGTAAGAAATATATAAGTTCAAGACTTTTATAAAAATCAAAATGTTGTGCTCACTGTTAAAAACTCCTACCTATTGTGAAAGAAAAAAATCCATTTCCCATGGAGTGTAAAATCATTAACATGAGTGTTTAAATATGTGGGATTCAAGTAGAAGAAATGTAGAAGTAAAAGAATAGTGTTAATTAAAAAACCAAAAATTGTAATGATATGCCTTGTGCAAATTAAAAGTTCTTGGGAATCTGGGAGAAACATTTTTTTTTAGATGAGAGGGAAGTCAGCGTTGAGTGAGTTTTGTTGATGTAATGTGAATCGGTGTTTCTCAGTAGTCGTTGGTTTGTTTACACCACTCAGCATGTCTATGCTCCCTTTCTAAGACGCATACCTCTCAGAGACATGAAGTTCATTCTACACCAGTACTTCTTCCTCAGCCAACCTTTTCATCTCCTTCAACAGATTGTTTTCCTTAAAAGCGTTCACAATAAATCCATTAAATGTGAACTAGACATGCTGTATTGCCTGTTTTCACTATGTTTGTCAGGTTTTCTTTCCTCTTATACTGCCTTTAAAATGTCACCTCTTATTTGTTCTCTCTATCCAACTTGAATGACACTTCTCTACGGCCACTAGCCTTACTCTCTTCTCTAAGCCTATCCCTTATTCTTTTACGACAAAAAGACAATATTCTTTGAAATATGTATTACATCAAATACCTGAAATTCACACTTGGATCAAAAATCAAATAGATGTGAGCACACACACGTCTTGTTTAAGGTACTATGAAATTTCAAAACACACCATTTAAAAAACTTTGGAACTGCAATTTTATATGAGTAAATATCCACTTTGAGATCTCATGAAGTAAGAAGTGAAAATGTAGATATTTACTACAATGGTAAAAAAAATACGTTCACAAGTATACTTTTGTTTTGTTAAAAACGAAACTGGTTACATTTAATCTTAGTGACGGACTAGTAAAAAAAAATCAAAATATTATATTCCCAACAAACCATGTATATAACCTGCTGCATAATTATTGGTCAACCAGTATTCACCAATCGATATTTCCCATTGTAATCAGCGGTACGTTTCCAGAATCCCAACCAGTGGTAGTGAGTATATACTTGCTACTGTTATATCATACTGAAAATTTTATGGAAGTAAATTATCTCACTTATTAGTATTATATACATAATCTCTGTATTATCAATGTTTTTTATATTTTTATACTTGCTGTTTGGAGATAGGGAAAAACAAAATTGATACGGAGCGATAACAATATTGTCTTAGCAATCTGGTTGTATGAAAAACCCAATGTGCTATTTCACAAATAATCAAGAATTCCAAAGAGTGACATCAAACTAACACACAAAGGTATCCCTATGTACACTCTTACTTGGCTGCATGACCGACACATTGATTACCAGTTTTGCAGGATATCACATACTGAGTTTAAACGAATACCAAATGTTTATGAATGTGTTGTGAGGAATTTCTAAAAACCTTATGTCTTTGTTTCTGCAACAAGTGAGCAAAGAATACGTACAATACTTATGAACCGAGTGTACATTTATTGGGTAGTCAAGTAGTATTGTTACATAACATTTGTTTTCTAATCTAATACACTAAAAACTCGTTTATCCGAATTTGATGGGACCAAGCCCGTTTCGGATAAACTGAAACTTCTATTTAAATAATAATACATATTTAAGTATTACTATATACATACATACATATACATACCAAAATCAGTAAAGTTTCAATTTTTTTAAATTATTGAAGAAGAAGTTAATAAAAAAATCAATTTTTTGGACATTGATATTCAAATTGGAAAAGATAACGAAATAATTACTAATGTATATAGAAAGGAAACAAATAATAATACAATAATACACAAGGATTCATCACATCCTTGGATACACAAGATAAATACATATAATAATATGATTAATAGAGCATACAAATACATAAATAATGAAAAGAAATTATATCAGGAACTGAACATCATAAAAGAAATACCAATATAAAATGGATATGACAGTAAATTATAAAAAAATTAAATAAAAAGTACAAGGAAAAAACAATATTAAACAACAGAACAACATTAAGCAGTATAAATACAGGCAGAAAAGTAGAAAATATAACATACCTAACTTACAAATACACATATCGAGATCTCCAATACATTATAAAGAATACAAAATTGGATAAACATAAATATAAATATGCATACAAACCAAATAAAAGTATATACAACATAACAATAAATAGAAAAGACTATGATATATATACAAATTAAATGGAATATACAAAATAAAGTGTAATGATTGTGACTACATATACATCGGTAGAACATATAGAAATTTCAAACAGAGATTTATGGAACATATCAGAGCCTTTCATAATAAAAAAACGGGAATCTCCAATATAGCAGATCACCTTATTGATATGAATCATAGTATAACAGATATAACCAACAATATGGAAATAGTAGAGGTAAATAATAATAAAAATGACATTATACAGTTAGAAAAATTATATATATACCTACATAAAAAATATAACAAATTGATGAATCAGCAGACAATATTCGAAAATGGTCAACTATTTCAATATATGACTTGCTTGGTTTCACCAAATAATAATGGCAGTGGAAGATTCAATATGAAGTGCAGTGAGATATAATGGACACAGATAACAACATTTATACATATAAAAGAAGACATCACAACAAGAACATTTTAGTGTGAACTGATGATGAAATTGTAATAATTTCGAAAAGGCCTTATTGAATAATTTAAAAAAATTGAAACTTTACTGATTTTGGTGGTATGTATATAATAATATTATAACAAATCAGTGGCATAATGTTTAGCAAAACATATTTAAGTATAGTAACCTTATTTAATAATAATAATTTAAAAGTTACTTATAGTGAATACAACACAATAAACTATAAAACGCCACCACACTATAAATTATAGTTTCTACAGTACTGGAACAGTCCTATTGCTTGTTCATACAGTAATCAATCATAGTTTTTTCCCTAAGCTTTGAAGCTCATTTGCTGGCTGCCCGATCTCGAAGTCGTTTCATTGTTAGAAGTTCTGCAAGGGGAGTTTCATCTTCTCGCTCCAACTACGACAGTAGCTCTTCAAACATTGATGTTGCCCCAAACAAATCGATAATTCGGAGTGCTCCTTCTCCCAATTAGTTCTGATTATTGACTTTCTACATTATATCATGTGGAATCGCTTGTCTATGCTATTAAATATTAAAGCGACAGGAAAAAGCTTTTGTGTATTTTTTAAATTTACTAAAAATGGTTTCGGAAAACCGGATTTTTGGATAAACGCTATTCGGATAAACGAGTTTTTAGTGTACACTGGAATGTTTTATCAACAGTATTATCATTACAATTATTTTTAAATTTTAATATTTGTGTAAATAACATTGGTTCTCAAATTCTTACTAACTGAAATCAGATAGTTTTAACTAAATTCACAGGTTTCAAAAAATTAAAATAATTCCACCATCTTGCAAAATTATGCTGTTAGAAATACATCACTGACAAAAAGAAACTCATTTGTAGCGGCCCATGGTGTTGTGCATCACTATCTTTTATGAGAAATGTATGCACAGAAAACTGTTTCAATTCCTTTCTGTATCTTTTAAGGTACCACACTGAGATGTGATATTATCATTCTGCAGCACACAGAATATGTGTGGCACTAGCCACCACTGCTACCAACACAAATACCTTTATCATGAGGACAAAATAACAATGTTAATCGACATTAAACTTGATAGGTGGTTAAGTGGATAAATGTATAAAGTTGAAATTACATCTGTAGCTGGAATCTATTAATAAAGCAGTATATCAGACAACTCAGTTTATACAAATTACATTCATTTAGTTCAATATAAAAAAATCATATCTGCTAGTATTCACTATTACTCAAAAAAGTACTGCACATCATCACACATACCTATTCACATTTAAAGTAAAAAATCGATATACATATATTCTGGCAAAATATCATAAAAACATGAAAGTTGTATTTCAGCTAAATCTGAAATAACAGCCTATCAGGACAGGTTATGATCTCTGGCCACTGTCATGTTAATACCTTATGATCGCTTAAGGAATATTTACAGTTTATTTACTTTTGGCTATCAATGTAACAGAGCAAAAACTATTTAGAATGAAAAGTAAATAACAAATTATCCCTTTTCTACATAAAATAAACAACCGCCTATATCCTGTACAGAACAGAAGACAGATTACTGTCATAAGCTTTGTTGAATACACAATTTAATCTATTGAATTAAACTGAATACATATACTTTAATAATTAATAAATAATTATTATTTAAAATAAAATCTATAACTTAATATGAAACAGCTACCCATTTCATTAACTACACTAGTCCAAAGCCTCAATAAATAAATTACAGGTTAACTTATATGGTAAATGACTGATGTGCATTATTAATCAAATGTTAGACGACTTTAAGTTATGTCTTGCACGATTTAAAATGATGTAAGCAATGTTTGCTTTTCTTCTTCTTGAACTTATCTTTACAAATGCCCATCACCAGTAAACATATGTACACTTTTCTTGTAACATTGGTAATAATCACTTGATATAGTGGTTAGTACTGTTTCATGTGTGCTTTGTTGGATAATCGAACTATCTTACAGATAAAATAACTAATAAAATTTATATTTCTGTATAAAAAAAGTCTTCAATATAACACCATCCATTCTTTCTCACTCTGGAGAGAACAAGAAAAAACTGACTCACCATAAAATCCGGCCCTTCCTTACCATGCAAGACATCTTTTCCGTACAAAACTGATGAAATGTTTCAAAGGAAATTAGAGAACATGTAAACACAAGGTATTGATATTATTTTTATCATGAAAAATAATACATATTATTGAACATGTAAAATAACACAGGACTTTTTTATTACAAAATTACAGTCAAATTTTTTACAGACATAGTTTTTACTTACTCTTACATTCATATTACATTCTGCTTAAATTATTTGGTCATTATAAATCAACATGAAGTCTTGGCATCTATGTCATGGTTAAAATAACTAAGAGACACAGGTTTCTGCTTCACTGAAAGAGTGATATTTTTTTAATACATAACTCACTATGTCTGACTTCAGAATGCTAATTTTTAGATAAAAATTGTTAATAAATTAATAATAATTTTTAAAAAGCTTTTGCTTATTACAAGTTCCATCAGATGATTCTACTGAAACTTGTAAATAAACAAAACGTAGCTCCTCAGACAAAGGTAAAAATTTTATTAAATATTAGTGTTTTATCTAAAAGTCAGTATTAGTCAGAAATAGTGAACTACATATTATTAATACTCGGATACATAATGTACAACAAAATCCGATTACCTATTTTCTTTAACTCCACATAGTAATGGAAGATGAGCAGCGGCGCATTAACCATTAGGCTGACTAGGCTGTAGCCTAGGGCGCGGCACTTTGGGGGGCGCAAAATTTTAGCTACAAAATAATAAAATTCTACAGCTAAATGTAAAATTGGTAATAAATTACAAGGATAAAAATTTGTGTTCATTTTGAACATAGGCGGCTGTTTGCAAGAAATTATGGTACCTTAAACTAAACATAAATAATAAGCACAGTTTTCTCCAGCGGCGCTCAAACAGTTATGAGTCATCGGTGGCCGGCGCTCATAGAACTATGCCGCCGCCCGACTTTCGTGAAATTGCCGACCACGTTATCTATTCCACCCACCTCCACCCCACCCCTTCACTTTCCTCTCCATCCCTTTTCATTGCAGACAGGTTTGGTATCGCTCTTATTTGCGCATTCAAAACAAACATTTTTTTTATGGTTATGTCGATGCTGTTATGTCGTAGTCACGGTCGTATATACAGGTCTGGAAACTCTCGTGGTGGGAGGAGGGTCGCTTATGAAGTCCAAAAATGTTTTATTTATTACCCGCTGGAGTGCGCATCGATGTAAACCTTCAAGCCATGCAAACTACAAATGGTTGAAGGTGTAACTCTAAAACAATCTCTGAAAAATAGCCTCAGTTTTCAATTCTTGAGACTATTTCCAAAAACAGTAAGATATTTGAAATATTCCTAACTAAGAAATATATTGTAGGGTGTTTAAAGCTTCATTCAGCCCCTTGGACATAAACATAAGGAGGTATATTTTAGCGCCTATGGGAGGTGAGGGGGGCTAAAATATAATTAGCCTAGGGCGCCAAGATACCTTAATCCGGCCCTGAAGATGAGTACTGTTTCTACAGCTATCATGTCATAAAAGAAACTGCTAGATGTATAATGACAACAGGTAATATATAACACTGACAACGTAAACTGAGTTTTGCTCTACTTATTTTCAAAACCATTTCTCTCAAATGTTTGTGGTATCATTCTGAAACTTGCCAATCCCTTCCACAATAATTTACTTGCTTCAATACTAAGTCAGTTTTAAATCTGTTTATTTTCAATACAGTGGACAGTAAGTCTCTTATTCAAAAAAAAAACCTTAAGACTATATATATTCTTAGTAAATCACTACCACATACAACAAATCCATTGTTAGAGTTATCTGATATTCATTCCAAATTGGACTTTTTAAGTCACACTATGTTATAATATGGTAAGAAACCCTGCCATAGCCTGTCAACTATATACACATAAGGTCTGAAGGTTTGGTAATCAGACCGGGGAACTTCGATTTCACGCTCCTTCGATATAACGCAACCCTAGATGTTAATGTTCATTTTTCGTTGTTCCAACTAATTTCCCGTACAAACAATGTAATATACACCTTGATTTTATGCTTTGGTTTAGTATAGGACCCTTGATATAAAGCTGTTTTTTCTGGCCAATGGAAAGTAATTTTCCAAGGTCATAACATCCTTTATTATAATAATCATGCAAAACACTTTCAAATTTTAAGGATACATATTTGGTGATGACGCTTCCATTAAAAGGGGGCAGCTGGGTTGGAAAGGAGAAAGGTGGAAACATGTAAATTTGATTTGTTTAGTTGGGCAGTCATACATTGTGTAAGGTACATGCTGTTTTGGATTGATGTCAAAGTTCATGCTAACAAAAACTCAAAATGTTTGAGATTTTGTGTAGGAAGAACTTGATAATGGTTGTGAAACCGAAAGGCCTCGTTCGAGGGAAAATTGTACATAGCAGAGAAGCAACAAAATAGACAAAGTTAATTGTAAAACATACGTAATTATTATAGGGTAAAACATACGTAATTATTACAGGAACTGTATTATTTTTATTGTTCAATATAGCATATTTTAACTATTTTTTTAAAGTAATTTTATAGTTTTTAATAGGGCAAATATATAATCAATTTATTTCACAACCAAACAACAGCAAGTTCTGTCTTCATTCATTTTTACTTCCATGTTCCATAAGGTCATGGCGAAAAAAATCGTGTTCGAGATAACGGCAGATTCTGATTGTACTACCATCAAAACATGAAAAAAAGCCATTTTTCGAAAACTGTCTGTGTGTAGAATTTTTTCTATGGCAAACGATAACAGCCGCAAATTCAAACAGAATCAAATAATTTTTTGCATACAGGCCTGAATTGTAGAGGACTCAAGGCTTAAGGGAAAGGGGTAGTTTACCTGCAACGTTTTACGTTTTAACAAGAGTAAAGTGCTTAATTTTGATAAATAAAGTATCCTGAAAAGAATGTCATAATAATCCACTGTAGAAAGGTAGATGAAATATCTATAAATGAAAAGGGTAGTTGAAGGGGGAGGGGGTAATTTTTTTTATAAATTAAAATGGTAGTTGATGATGGAGGAAATAAATTTTATAAGTTTTATATGTGTAATACGTTACTGACAACAATGAAGTAGTTTCTATGGAAACACTTCATTTCACTTTAACAAAATTCTATATTTTTTTATTTGAATTTAAATCATGTATGAGAGAAAATATATCGTTCGTGGTAGGCAAGCATATCTCAATTATATAATGTTTATGTTTCCATTTTATTATTATGATTACCGCAATAAAAGGGCAGGCAAGACACACACACACACACAATTCACGTTATTTCTGGCCTCACTCATGTTTATTTTCTTACATTTGCACGCTTTTAAATGGTAAGTGCTGAAATCCACACCAACACAACGCGTGCAAGCCGAAAAAGTGTCCAGCGTGGATAGCGATTTGCTTCCTGTGGATCGCTGGGCAGTGTAACTGCACGTGTTTACAGAGGAATGGTTCATAGACAGACTTTTCGTCTTTAGGGAATGAACCCTCTGCAAGATGCTCAGAGTCCATGAGTGACTTCGAAGCGCTTCGGAGGAGGGATGACTATCTGCGTCTAAGTTCGGTTTCTTTATAAGAATAAAGTAAGCCTACCTAATTTTTATGGATAAAGTGACTGAAAAATAACATATTAAACGACTACCCCATAATAACAAAAATATCTATAAATAGTGAAATTAGTTTGAGGGTGGACGATATTTTTTTAGAAATTACCGAACCGAATTCAAGTAAATTATTTTAAACATAAATCTTACAACATGGAAGTCATGTATGACTTCATATGACTCCATACGGATTTTTTCGTAATGAATTATCTGTAACAAACCTATTTACTCCCACAATTTTTCACTCTCATAATTTTTGCACCCCTGTTTTGTACCTCTTTTTATTTTTCCATAATTTTGTTCTGCAAAATAGATGAGTTGAATTTCTTCCAGGTCAGCAGGTGCTGACTAACCTATAATGGGCTTTAATTTATGAGTTTCTAACTGCTTGATAGTGAGTGTTTTAGTTAGGATGAAAATATCAAAAGTTAAAAAGAAAAATTGCCTATTTTGTACAGTTTGAGTTTCCAATAAATACAAGCATCACAAGTTACAAAGTTGATAACAAACAGGCAACAAAGTATATTCGTAATACTGTATTTAATTTTTCTCGCAATTTACTAACTCCTATTTAAGACAATTTTTCCATGAAAAATACTCTGAGCAAACATGACAACTGTTAACCATAATTCATACTATGCTGTTTTGAAATGTATTGCATAGTGTCAATGGATTTTTATATTAGTATTTCAAATAGATTTATGCAATCACTCAGTTCTGTGAAAGTCTAATAGGTTGGCTGCAAATGATTCATTGATGTTATCATGAAAAATCGGTCAAATTTCTTTTGGGTTGTTACAACACCCTCTCCAATACAGTAAATTACTGCATACAATCTGATTTGTGTAGCCTAATCTATGTTTCCTAATCCTACAATGTCATTGTTATCCTACACACATCACAAACAGTTCTATGATAATTCCAGTCACTGAGTAAATGCTTGGAACCCTGAGTCTCCATAATTTCTGCACCTGGTTAACTTGTTTCTATATACTGCCCCACTGATTGGAATGTTCGAAGCTCAGGCTTCACTGAACCATTGGAAAAGGCCATTTCTAAATCATGCAGTATAAATTTCTTTTAATTTTATCCTGAATTCACATCTTAATGTAACTTGCTCCATCTTCAAATTTTTGATGATGACAATTTTGTTCTTAAGGATACTATTGAAATTTTGTTGACTCTGAAAAATTCTATTTGGTGTTTTCACCACTTTCCATATTTGTTTATTAATTTTCTTTTTCTTTTCCACTTAAACATATCCTGTGTATCTTTCATAGAAATTATTTATTATAGTGCAGTTTTTAAAATTTATTATATATATGGTGATAATGGAATTATTGCCAATCTCCAAAATTATTTTATTGTTTCTACATAGGCCTTAAGATGGTGCACTGTAAACTTCTGCAATGGCTACATTCTCTTCACAATTTTTTAAAGTGCAATAATAGAACTCACAGTTGATTGAGTTGTCAACATTTTTTTCCTTTTTTGTGCAATTCAGAATTTTGTTAGAAAAAATATTTTATTGGTTTTTAGTGCATTTTCCTTAAACCTATTTTTATTAAATTTTTATAAGACTTATCTGCAACAATGTATTTCAAATTTTTATATTTTAGTTAATTGCTGTAAGCCCTGAATAAAATAAACACACAAAATGTTTTATAAATCCATGTTTGGAAAAACTCAAAGCACTTTTCTTATTCAGTTCACGTACCGACTGTAACTGAATGTTTGATCCCATAATTTTTGAATCGCTGAATTTAGTTCTACTATCGCTGAATTTTAACACACAACTGTTATATATAATATCCAATATATAACATTATTTTTGACATAGCATGCACCAATATAAATGTATGATACCTTATTATTCTTCCCTAATATTTGTAACACAGACAAGTTTTTCTAAAAAATTGACTTTTATAATTATTGGAAGAAAACTTCACAAACTAATTCTGAATATAAAATTTTAGATTGCCAAGTTTCTCCAAACAATAAATATGAGGTAAACTAAGCTTTTTAGGAGGAATACACTCACATTTCTTAAGTTAAATATTTCTTAAGTCTTTTTGCTCAGTCCACTGAAGTGCTATATCAAAGTTCCACTGTACACCAAAATGTTGTCCATTCCATAAAATAATTACTAAAATATTTATTGATATTGATTTAATTTTAAAAAATTCCCTCTCCCCCAAGTGACTGTTAAGGTACCACTACAAAATATTTAGATCATACAATTTTTACATTACTTTGTAAAATATATCCCTCTTTCTTCACGGCCCAGTTCATTATAGAACTCTAAAATCGAACAGACTTTGACAATGGGTCTATTGTGTCTGATAGTGATTAACTAAGCATACAGATATTCTTGAGATTTTTTTTATAATGTCTCATGCCTTACTATGTATCACAGTATTCTTTATAAAACCTAAACAATGACATCATTACATATCCATCTATTCAAAGATTGTTAACACGAAAATTAATCATTTGATTATGTTTTCTCACTGAAGATTGCCTTACTCCCTGCTGTTTACTCTCTTCTCCTGTATCCACTATTCCCAGTCAGATTAAATCATTGTCTTCACATAAGCAGGATGTGCTCAAAGTCCTAGGAAGGAGCCGTTAACATTTAAAATGTTGCAAAGATTTGTAAATTACAAATAAACTACCTTGTGTCTGGGTCAAACTGTTTTAATTAATGTTTACCTCATACAACAGCACATTTAAATAAGATACTTAATCCATTTTACTTAATCCATGAAATGTCTACATGCACATTTCACCAGTTCTTTTCACACTTCTTTCATACTAAATTTTCCTGCCTTTCAAGTCAATGCTATTTATTCTTTATGCAATAACAAAATACCAGTATACCAGTACTCTGAAGTTTGTATTATTCTTTTTCCTTTTCAAATTGCCTTAAAAGTATTATGATTCCAGTTAAACTTTTAAGATATCATTCATTACACATAATACAATTAAAATATTAGACAAGTACCTGAGTTGTATTCTTCCTGAATGAAATCAAAATCATAGTTTACAAATTAAAAAAAAATTCTACTCTTTTTTAACTATATGACAAATTTCTGTTTACGGGCATTTATAATGCTATGAAAAACCAGCAATGTTAACAGTAAATATGAAATTCTCCATTTATTCAGTATCCTATTTCCAACTCTATAATACTGAAGAAAAATAATGTTCATAATTATCACAGCTTGTGCATGCTCTTCAGCATACCAATTTAAGTACAGTCTTCACAATGCTTAATAGTATGAGTGAATAAAATTCCATCACAACTGTTACCATGAACATTACTGTGTTAACTTATTAAGCTGCAACATTCCTGGATCAATACGTATCCTTGGAATTTGTTTTTCTTTTGCAGCCTGTCTGTATGCTAACCACGCTGCTATCTCTGGCGATCCCCTATCACCTCTGATTTCTAACTGCTGGTAGTAAGCCTCTCTTAAAATTCGGAATGTAGCAATGTTACAGTATGGCAGCTGTGTTACCGGATCCAAATATTTCGCTGGTAACCTAATGAACAAAGCATAACAATCTTTAAAAAGAATATTAATAACCAAAAAATATTTTTTGGTAGACACAAAACAGTAAATAACATTTATATAATATCATTTAGGCAGTCATTAAATACAATCAACAATGGTTATTAAGTAACTACCAAGACCATGTTCATTTTCACTTATTCGTCAGAGTTGCAATGTTTTTAAAAAGTGACACAGTATTACACATTAAAATGACACATTGGACATACTACGTTGATAGTTATGTAATGTATACTATTTATAAAAAACTACTACGTACTTCAGCATACTGTATTTAAATAAAAAACTAAGAATTACACTATTGAAAATCTTCTTTTGTTTATTCAAAAATTGAGAGTCTAATATTATGTCTATTTGTTAAAGCTTCAACATAGTGTGTTCTTCAACATTTCTGAAGTACACTGTCAATTGCTGTAGGATGTGTCAAGCCTGAGTACACGATAGTTGTGGTTCATACTGACATGATCCATATTCATACTGATCTCATCCGAATTGCATCATATATTACAATGCACTATGTAACAATATATGTTACAATGTCTTAGTCCATCAGTTGAACCTTTGACTGATCATCAAATAAAGTGAAATATAAATTCTAAGTAAGTTTTAATTACCTATTACATGTAAAGTGAAGATAAAAATATATTAAGCTCCAATTACACACCTGAAAATAATGGTTTGTAAGGCAAAAAGTTGCTTAATAACAACAAGGCAAAAGGTTTTGTCACTTAATAATAGTTGTCTTTTAACACAGAGACTTACAGCATCCTATTTTTAGGAACTGTATGCCTTCATTGATGTTACTGTTTATTGTGAATGTTAGCAGGGCCGGCCCTGGGGTAGAGCGAGAGGAGCGACCGCTCTAGGCGCCGGGTGAGGACCGGCGCCAAAATCCGATTGTGAAGAAAATATAAAATTTTGTTGATGCCTTTCTGTTTATTAGTTTATTCGTTTATTAGGAAACTAAAACTAATAAAAACATACATAATATCAACAATGGCCAGGAAAAATTGTCAAATCTGGCAATTTTATCAATTGAAAATGATATTGCTCAATCCATTTCGAATGTGGATTTAATTACCAAATTTGCAAGTGCCAAAGCAAGGAGGGTAAATTTTATTTAAATTTATTTTTAGCGACATTTATAATACGATTAAGTGAGCAAGTTTATATAAAATCTCGGTCTTCTTCACAACTGATGGTCTTGCATGGTCCCTTTATAATTAGGTACATACAGTTTTTAATATTTGTTTATTGTTTTTATTACCATTATCACAGTAGTACGTAAAATACTACATAGAATATCGATGTTCCTGTTTTTTTTTCTTTTTATTATTTTATCTGATTAGTTTTTAGTTCTAGAATTATTCAAACTGATCCAAATGTTAAATACCAAATACTAATTAATAGTAATTTTGTTTATGTTGCAGCAAGAGTACAATATGAATAGGAACTTAATTTTGATTCAATAAACGTATTGATTTTTGAAAAGTTGGTGTTTTACTTAACAGAAACTGAATTATAATTGATTCGAAAGGTGTCGACCAAGGGGTACCGAACAGGATTCTCGCTCCACCCTAAAATAAAGGGCTAGGGCCACCGCTGAATGTTAGTAATGGATTCTTATTTTTGTGGACAAGAATGATTAATGCAGTATGATTTGGACAAAAGTTATATAAAATTGGCAATAATTGGTATAGTTCAAGATAACACAAGTGCACATACATCATGTGAACGTGCACGCGCGCGCACACACACACGCAGAAGAATCACAAGCAGATGTAACAGCATAGAGAACAGGATGGAGAGGAAGAATGCTTGGCTACTCGATGTAAACACAGTTTACATGTTTTGTCCAATTTACTATGAAATGGAGCAGAATCACAGTGCTAATGCTAAGTAACACAGGACGCTAATTAGATACATATAAATGTTAGAACAAAAATCTCTCTCAAAAAAAAAGAGAAGCCTTAGTACCACAGCAAACATTCTGCTCCATCGATAGTCATTGTTTCTCCTATGTATGGATTGGTTTGGCTTACAGCTAGTTCTTGATATATCTCCTATCAAGTTGAATGAGGAAGTTTAAAAAAATATCTACTGCAGGATGACAGCATTAAAAGCTTTTATCAAAATTGTTTAAATCAGCTAATTACAGCAAGAGGAACAGACAAGAACATAGAAACCAAATGGTACAATATAAAAAGTTGTATAAGAAACAGCAAAAGAGGCAATAAGTAAAAAGAAGAAGATACAGAATAGAAGGGATCTTAGGCTGTGGATGATAAAGTTGTTAAAGTAACAGAATGTGAAAAATCATATCACGTGTTCCTACAACTAAATACAGATGAAACTAGATACAACTATAAAGAAAAAAGAAACAGAGCTAAGGGTTTAATGAAACAGGCACATAAAGAATCAAGGGAAGTCAGTTTATAAGGAGCATTGAACATCAGAAGACAACTTATAATTATACAGAAGACAACTTATAGCTATAAAATGTTAAAGGCCATGAATAAAAATGAAAATGATGCAGCAAATTTAAATATCATTCCTGAACATTAATGGATAGATCATTATACAGCTGTCTAGTATAATGATGATGTGAAATCAGACCAAAAAATATCTATCTACAAATATATACAAGAATCATAAACCATTGTCTGCAGACTATTTCTGAGAGCACCTTATTTTGGAAGAACAAAACTGTTTCAGGAAGTGTAGATCTTGTACACACAATACTTTTATTATTACACAAATAATTAAGAAGAATTGAAGAAATGCATGTAGCTTTCATTGACTTTTTGAAGGTCTTTGATAGGGTAGACCAAACATTGCTTTGCCAAGTAATTGAAGAACAGGGATATCCACAACAACTTATAAGAACTATATAAGCCCTATATAACGGAACAAGAATAGCTATTAAATTGTAGCCTTACTGTAGGATCTCTCAACAAGTAACGTATTAGACAAGGGTGCAGTATATCGCCCACTCTTTTTAACATTTATATTGACAATCATGGATGGAAATGAAAACAACTAGTAAACCCTGGTATTCAGGTGTCATGAGACAGCTATCTGAATGCGCCGTTGTTTCCTGATGACTTCTTGTATTTCGAAATACAGAATATGTTTTACAAAAATCTGTTTTTAAGCTTTATCAGATTTGCTAACAATACAATATAAAAATTTCCACTACAAAAACAAAAGACATTTCGAGGCAAGGAACCAATAAGAGCAAAAATAATAATGATGAAACTATAGAAGAGGTGAGGCATTTTAACTATTTGGGAAATGATACTCGCTATGATAAGAATTATGATATTAATATTACGTTAGGCAGGTTCCAGACAATCTGTGGGACAATCAATCGTATTTTTAGAATCATGAGACACAAAATTAAAGTTTCACGAAGTTATGACAGTCCCTGTACTGTCCTATGTGTGTGAATTATGGATGACAACCAAGAAACAAGAAAGTAAAATACAGACCCCGGAAATGGTGTTCTTAAGAGGAGTTAAAAGGTGTTCTAAACTTAATCATATACAGAATGAAGTCAAAAAGAGAAGAATTATAACTTTTCAACTTGAATGAAAAATTAAAAGATTATAAACAATGGTGGAAAGAACACTTGGAAAGAATTTCAGATTCAAGACTGCCTAAAAAAGTCTGGAAATATGTAGGTAGACCCCGGAAGAGATGGCTGGATCTTTGAAGGTGGAACAGGCAGCACCTTCCCTATACCATGGTGTAAAGATGTGACGTTTTATTAGTCGAACAGAGTCATATGTTTGTGATGTGACAATTTCATTGAGAAGTTCAGTAGTATCACCATTGGATAACAGAACAACATCCTGGTCAGCTGTAATGAAGTGACACTCTTTACAAGGCTACTGGTATGAGATGCAATTAGCAAACACAGGCGGTGTTCCAGCTGAAATCACAGTATTCTTCCACCATGTGCTGACCAGTGGCAGCTGGTGGTGTCAAGAAAAAGACGTTGCAAGTTTCCATGAATGTAGGATAACTGTTATCATTATGTTAACATACAGCAGAAAACTCTGATATTGGTTAAGACATTTTTTACCATACACAATTCTTACAAAAATATTAAAATTTATCAGTTAAATAAATTTACAAATATAAATTTTAAAAATTTAGAAATTCTTAAATGTTAAATGTTGTTGTAGGCCTACCTAAATTTTGTGTTTGTAGTTTTTCTTGTACAGATTGTAAGCTAAACAGTTTTTCCAAATAACTATCTACTGAAATCATTTTTAAATATGTAAGAATGTTAGGTATTACAAGCACTGAACACAGAAGAATACAAGGAAGTCCTTGAGTCACACAGGTGAAAGATGTAGAAGAGGATATTCACAGCATACATATAATTGGATGGAAAGAAAAAAAACAGAGCCCAAACAGAAATGAAGGAGATCACTAACCAAGCGATGGGCCTTGGTAATGGATTATAAATGTATGCTTTTCTGGTTAGGCTTTCGGTTTTCTTACATCTTCAGAACACATCTTCAGTATACAATATGCTTGCAAAGGAAGAAACTAATATTCCAAATAAAATAAAATAATATTTTCAAAGTGTCATAAACGTGTGCGTGGAGAAGGGGAGGGGGGAAATAATAATGTACACATAGTAATATTTAATCTTGTTATTTGAATTAGCAGTCTTTGCAACTCCAACTCTGTCGTGGTTATTTGCTAAACTGCTAAATGTCTTCTTCTGGATGTGGCCTTTCAGTGTTTCCACCATTTTCAAGTCCTAAACCGTGAGAACTTTTTAGGGCTTGAAAATGGTGGAAACACTGAAAGGCCTCGTCCAGAACATTACATTTAGCAGTTTACCAAACAAGCATGATGAAGTCGGATAGTAATATTTACTAACATTTGTAATACCAATTATATACATACCTTGTAATTGGACAGTAATTATTCTCTGGAGGTTTAGGTGGCTGTGAGGGAGGAAGGGCCTGTAGCATTGTCTCTGCATCACTAAATGTTATAAACGTCCTCTGATACCTCTCATTTTTATTCTCATCCCTATAAATAAATTATAATATTACACAACATAACTGTAACCAATCGCATCAAAAATTTAAATATCTAGTTAACAGTCACATCAACACAGAAAAATCCTTGGCACACGCTACAACTAAAACAAAAAATTTAACATCAGGGTTTTCGAAACTTACTATTTCCTGACAATGTGACGACAATATTTCTACCAACGAAATGACAATACAACAATATTTTGTAGCTGCAAAAAAGCAAAGAGAATCTTTGTATAATCTTAGCAACTACGATTAGTTTTAAGCAATCATAACCAGAAATAAGGTATTTTACTTGGATAAAGCAGTTCAACTTTAAGCATCAAGGAAAATTAAGTACTACATACGCTACCTGCAAAGAAATATATTAAACAAGATGAATCCTTATAATTTAGACATAGACAAGCCACTTACAATTTAATTTAATAATGGAGGAAACAATCAGGAACTTCAAGACCAAAAAAAGCTACACCATGGAAAATAGAGAAATAAAAATTCCATGTTATGCTAATGATGTGGTTTGTTTGCTGGGAATCAGATAACCTACAGTGCACACTTTACCAGATTCATGTGATTGGAAACTAATTTAATACAGGTGTATCCAGAAGCATCATTAGGCATTAGGGTTGTACAACAGGTACAGTTACACACGGCCTCAAGCTTCTGGGAGCCATCCTGCACACTCAGGGCAAAAAAAATATCGGTATGGAGAACCATACACGACTTCCATGTTCTAAGATTTATATTTAAAATCATTTTTGAAACGAAATATTTCCATAGAAACTACTTCTTTCTACTTATTGCTTAAGCCTTAACCACAGTACTGTGGTCACTGACATATACAACCTCACGTTATCGCACTCAATTTTCACTGATGATGGCAGTCGATGGCACTGCCAAAACGTCTGATTTTGTAGAAAACATTGGGCTACGGCCACACAGCCCGGGAAGGAATTTTAACAACAAACTACTTCTTTGTTGCCGATAACGTAGTACACATATAAAAAATTATACCCTCTCCCTTCAACTATAATTTTCATTTATAGAAAATTACCCCCACTCCGTTCAACTAGCCTCTTCATTTATAGATATTTCATCTACGTTTCTTCAGTGGATTATTATGATCTTCTTATCAGGATACTTTAGTTATCAAAATTAAGTACTTTACTCTTGTTAAAACATAAAACGTTGCAGGTAAACTACCCCTTTCCCTTAACCGATCTTCACCAAAATCAACAGGCCTTGAGTTCTCTACAACTCAGGCATACATATAAAAAATTATTTGATTCTGTTTGAATTTACGGCAGTTATCGTTCGTCATGAAAAAATTACTCTTGATAAAACATAAAAGTTGCAGGTAAAGTACCCCTTCCCTTAACCGATCTTCACCAAAATCAACAGTCCTCTACAATTCAGGAGTGTATGCAAAAAATTAATTGACTCTGTTTGAATGTGCGGCAGTTATCGTTCGTCATAGAAAAACTTACTCTTGATAAAACATAAAATATTGCAGGTAAACTACCCCTTTCCCTTAACTGATCTTCACCAAAATCAACAGGCCTTGAATCCTCTACAATTCAGGAATATATGCAACAAATTATTTGATTCTGTTTGAATGTGCAGCAGTTATCGTTCATCATAGAAAAAATTACCCTTATTAAAACATAAAACGTTGCAGGTAAACTACCACTTTCTCTTAACCGATCTTCACCAAAATCAGTAGTCCTTGAGTCCTCTACAATTCAGGTATGTATGCAAAACATAAAACATTATTTGATTCTGTTTGAATTTATGGCAGTTATCGTTTGTCATAGGAAAAATTACCCTTGTTAAAACATAAAATGTTGCCAGTAAACTACCCCTTTACTTTAACCAATCTTCACCAAAACCAACAGGCCTCGAGTCCTTTACAATTCAGGGCTGTATGCAACAAATTATTTGATTCTTTTGAATTTGCGGCTGTTATCGTTTGCCATAGAAAAAATTCTACACACAGCCAGACAGACACTTTTTGAAAAATGACTTTTCTTCATGTTTTGAGGGTAGTACAATCAGAATCAGCTGTTATCTCGAACACGGTTTTTTCACCATGACCATACTTCCATTTCCTTATGGAACATGGAAGTAAAATATCGGTATGGAGAACCATACATGACTTCCATGTTCTAAGATTTATATTTAAAATCATTTTTGAAATGAAATACTTCCATAGAAACTACTTCTTTCTACTTACTGCTTCAGCCTTAACCACAGTACTGTGGTCACTAACATATACCACCTCACGTTATCGCACTCGATTTTCACTGATGATGGAAGTCGATGGCACTGCCAAAACGTCTGGTTTTGCAGAAAACATTGGTCTACGGCCAAACAGGACGGGAAGGAATTTTAACAACAAACTACTTCTTTGTTGCCGATAACGTAGTACATATATAAAAAATTATCCCCTCCCCCTTCAACTATAATTTTCATTTATAGAAAATTACCCCCACCCCGTTCAACTACCCTCTTCATTTACAGATATTTCATCTACGTTTCTACAGTGATTAAGATCTTCTTATCACGATACTTTACTTATCAAAATTAAGTACTTTACTCTTGTTACAACAAAAAATGTTTTAGGTAAACTACCCTTTCCCCGTAACCGATCTTCACCAAAATCAATAGGCCTTGAGTCCTCTACAACTCAGGCCTGTATGCAAAAAATTATTTGATTCTGTTTGAATTTGCGGCTCTTATCGTTTGCCATAGAAAAAATTACCCTTGTTATCACATAAAACGTTGCAGGTAAACTACCCCTTCCTCTTAACTGATCCTCACCCAAATCAATAGGCCTTCAGTCATTTACAATTCAGGAATGTATGCAAAAAAATATTTGATTCTGTTTGAATGTGCGGCAGTTATCATTCGTCATAGAAAAAATTACCCTTTTAAAACATAAAACGTTGCAGGTAAACCACCCTTTTCTCTTAACAGATCTTCACCAAAATCAACAGACCTTGAGCTCTCTATAATTTAGGAAGGTACGCAAAAAAGTATTTGATTCTGTTTGAATTTACGGCAGTTATCGTTCGTCATATAAAAAATTACCGTTGTTAAAACATAAAAAGTTGCAGGTAAAACTACCCCTTTCCCTTAACCGATCTTCACTAAAAACAATAGGTCTTGAGAACTCTACAATTCAGGGCTGTATGCAAAACATTATTTGATTCTGTTTTAATTTGCGGCTGTTATCGTTTGCCATAGAAAAATATCGTTATGGAGAACCATACATGACTTCCATGTTCTAAGATTTATATTTAAAATCATATTCGAAATGAAATATTTCCATAGAAACTACTTCTTTCCACTTACTGCTTCAGCCTTAACCACAGTACTGTGGTCACTAACGTATACCACCTCATGTTAACGCACTCGATTTTCACTGATGATGGCAGTCGATAGCACTGCCGAAACGTCTGGTTTTGCAGAAAACATTGGACTACGGCCAAACAGCCCGGGAAGGAATTTTAACAACAAACTACTACTTTGTTGCCGATAACATAGTACACATAAAAATTATCCCCTCCCCTTCAACTATAATTTTCATTTATAGAAAATTACCCCCACCTCGTTCAACTAGCCTCTTCATTTATAGATATTTCATCTACGTTTCTACAGTGAATTATTAAGATCTTCTTATCAGGATACTTTAGTTATCAAAATTAAGTACTTTACTCTTGTTACAACAAAAAATGTTTCAGGTAAACTACCCTTTCCCCGTAAACGATCTTCACCAAAATCAATAGGCCTTGTTTACTGTTCTGTAAACATTTCTGGAAACCAGAGTGCACACAATTTCCAGTAGTTTAGTTTTTCAGACACAATTTCATGAAGAACTGAACTGAAACTTCTGGAAATAAAGGAGAATACTCTCCTTTATAGAATAAACTGTCTATTCTCTGTAATTCGTTAAACACGGTCATCCGCTCTGTTCATCATCGCGAATGTTTTCACGTCCTTCATTATAAAGCCATACCATAATTCTGTAACATGTCAAAATTGGGTAATTTTATTTATTGCATTTCTGGGGTATTTGTATTTTATTTTATTTCCGTTTTCGGGGTTTCATAAAAATGTTGCAAGTTTTAATCCCATTGTGAAAGAACCCGTGGAGACGATAACAGTTAGAACAAAGGCAAGACGCAGTATTCCGTTGTGAAATTAGTACCGAGGTATGCACCACCCTAAGTTTTCTCAGAACTGTGCGTGAATGTGACGGCGCACGCACGTGCGACACAGGTATGCGCGCTGGAGTGACGCTCCTTCAGAAAACTCAAAATGGCCTAGAGGGGAATCGTTGCAGTTTCATTTACCATGAGGCCGGATACGAAGACCTAAGGACCGCCTCCTGTTAGTGACGTCAGACTAGCAGTGCCTAATATCGTCGGCACTCACTGCAGAAACAATCACTTTATAGCATGTGCTTAGCCAATAAGCTACAGCAACTCAACTTTGAACAGCGACGAAATCCTTTGGCTATGGACAGTAACTTCCTCCCGCTCGCCAAAGACGCCAGGGCAGTCTTACTCTGTTCGTGTCGGCCGACACCAGAGCCAAGTGCGCTCTGCTAAATTTCATCAGTTTTTTTTTTTATATAAAAGTGAATTAACCGCTTTTAAACAGTGACAGTGGAGTGAGTAATGGACCGGAAAATGCCAAAGTCGAGCTCGGACATAATTAAATACAAAATGCAAAATTCATAATTCGAACTACAACCGCGTGCCGGCAGGAAAGGGGGTTTTATCACAAAATGTTAAGGGGATTTTATATTTGAAATGAAGTTTTTAAAATAATGTATGTGAGTATATGAGTGAAAGGCAGGCTGGGCTATCTTATTAAGAGTAAGTAGTATTAGTTAAGTATATAAAAGTAAAATGTATGAACAAGAGTTACACAACATTTGATGACATGTAAGTAAATGTATTTGGTAAACAAAAATTTTAAAATTGCAATAGTTGATCATTAAAAAACTAATCATTTCTCTTCATAAAGATGTGTAGAGTTAGTTATTTCGATAACCCATGAAACACATGTTTGTATCTAGCGTTCGTACGAAACAATCCTGGACCCAGACAAACGAAACTATAAAGGTAGGTGGAAGTGATATTTATGTATTTTATATATTTAAAAGTGTTTTTGAACGTCACAATGGCTTCCGTAACAGGGACAGTTTTTATTAATTAAAAAATTAAGTAAAGACCGTACCTACAGAAAAGATACAAACATGTTTTTGGGGTTAGCGGAATAAAATAAAAAGTGCGTTATTCACATGAAATTGGCTATACAATATCTTATATATTGAATATATTATATGTAAGCACACGTATCAAGTATTAAAATAAGAATGTCAGATAGCGAAAATAACGTAAATGACACGACTAGTGTCGAAGTTTTTGACGAGTCAAACATGAGTAGTTTTGAGGTACATGTGACGCCAAGTGCGAGTCAAAATAAAATAGAAATAAATGTAACAGACCAAAACAATGTAACTGAAGATTCGGGGATTCAAATAACCCCAAAATTGAGTAGGGACTGTACAACTAATAATGAAGAAGTCAGCTTCACTGACAGAAATGCAGAAATAACTGAATCAAAAATAATGAAAGATGTCGAACATCAATCGACACCTATCCAAAGTAAAAAATCTGACGATAATTACGAAATGTTTAAAATGATACAGACAATGCTAGATATGAACAGAATATCTATGTTAAATAAATTCAGTGAACAGAAGAGTGATTCTGACGCTAAATTCAATATGCAAAATTCAATAATCGATAACAAATTTGATGAATTAAAAAATGAGATTCAAGAATTAAATAAATGTTTAGAAAGCACTAAGGAAACGATGAGAACTAGTTTGAATAAATTAGAACAGAGTGTTGAGCGAATGGGAGTACATGTGATGAGGGCAGAGAAAGATAATACAAATGAAAATTGTAATGACAAGTGCAAAAATGCGATACCAGATAAAGAGTTATCAAATAATAACAATAATGTCGAAAATAATGAATGTAATACTGAGAATATTAATGTGTTTGAAGAGTTAGTATCAGAGACTGATACGGTAAAAATAAATAATGAGAGTACTAATGAAATTGCAGAATGTAGTGATCATGAAATGTTAATGTGCGTGTATGAGTTGGAGAGAGAGAGAGAGGAAAATAATGTTGTGGTAGAATGGGGACAGGGGGTAAATTTTCCCTTTATTATTTATGATGATGATTTAATGTGTTCACAAGTATTGTTTAAGAAGGGCAAGAGTCCCGTGTTGATAGATGAATTGAGGTGTTTATTTTTGTTGTGTAATTTTGTACCCTCTGTCTGGAGTAATTTTGAGAGTGTGATATGGTGTTATAATGAGAGAGATTTAAAGAGAGAATTGTATGATTTGAATAGAAAGTATGACGAGTGGAAAATAAGGTTAGAAGGGTGTCGAAGTAATAATGATTCAATTGATGAGACAAAAGTAAACAACCCGATAACGAATATAATTACTGATGGAGACTTAACAAATGTACTTAACGTTGACTTGTTGTATGATTATTTTGGTAAAATGAATGAAGTTAGTTTTTATAGTTATGACACACAAAGTAACCATTTGTTTGTCAATAAAACTGAACAGTGTTATATAAAACCAAGGTTAATCTGGGACGATGGAGGCTAAACTATAAAACAATAAAAGACAATTATAAACAATTTTGTTTTGTGGTTTTGACATGGCAGATTTGGACAATGAAGTGCGGAAAAACTGAACAGTTAATAACAAAAGTTTGTAAATAATTGTAGTGAATTTATTTATGTGTATTGTAGAAGGTCAGATAAACAATGTATGTATGTAGGTAAGTGATGATAATAATAATAATAATATTTTGCAATTTAAATAAATAAACAGAATTAATTTTGAAAACAGTAATCAGAGGATTGGAATTGTGTTGATGATAATGAAATTTGTATTGTTAATAATTAAACTAATTAAAATAATTTGATATGTTTTAAATATTTTGATTGACTATTCCAATGTTGTATAATTAACTTTTTAATGAATTTAAATTATTTTACGAGATGGAAATTTGGTAATTAAATGATAAATTGTTTGATTTAAACTAACATGTGTGTTAAATGTTTCAGAGGTGAGGTGAAAGTATTTGTATGGTGAATATGTTTTGTGTATATCATTTTAAATGAACTGTAAGTATAGAAATTTTACAGTACGAATCAAGTATAATTGTGTTAAATAACAATGATAATTAAAAAATTTTAATAATAATTGAACGATGATATATGATAATTATTAATAATGAATTTGAAAATTTTAAGTAATCCAATTGTAGGAAGTTATGGAGGAGTTAAATGATTAATGATGGATGAAAGTTTCATATTATGATGCTGTACATTTAATTTCGTATTTAATTATTAAGTTTAGTGTTACAAAAGGTATTTTACTTGTGATTCCCCAACTTTTCGGGCGGTCACGGCCTCACCGAACCCTGACCGTGGAATTGGTTTAGCTTTAACAGCTATGGTTGGGGCTCACTGCATCACGTTCTGCCTTAACTGGCCATAGCTGTTATCATTGTCAAGGTGAATTTTGAAATTGACAGGGGGGAATTAAGGGGAATCATCAAACTAGGGAACAGCGGCTACCACTCTGTCCGCATGGGGGCAGCAAAGCCAGGTGGTAGACCCGTTTAAGGGCGTTTAATTATAAACAAGAATACGCTGATATTCATAACGTTAAAATGTAACTGCCGAAGCAAAGACACGGAGAGGTCAAACTACTCCAAAATGTACAGTCTTTGTGGAAGCGAAAAGGCGCTACAGTCTTACATAACTTGCAATAGAGTGTGTGGATGGGAGGTGTCTCAGATGAGCCACGAATTTAAATTTTATAACATAAAAAATTGCTAACTCAAATTTTGACCCAATAAAATGCTTGTGTTCTGTTTAAATAACTAGATGCTCATACATTCACTATAAGGTGTTCATTCCATAATTTTAAATGTATTATTTTATTGTTGTAGGTTAGATATAAGCATTGATAAAAATATGTGTTTTCATTATGTGTGTATTTTTGAACCTAAGTAAATAATTAAACCGACTGGCAGGCGGTTAACATAAACTATCAGAATCAGAAAGAGGGGAAACAAGGAGGTGAGAAGTAAGGATAAATAAATATATATATATTTCATGTAATTTGTTTAATTTTGAGATGTGTTTTCATTATGTTAGGAATATCAGCTGATCAGCAATAAAATGTCACTGTTATATTGGTTGTAAATGTTCCAGGTAATTAATGTTTAATGTAATGTTTCACTGTGTTAAAGATATTGTTTTAAAGTAATGAGAAAAGTAACTTGATGAAGTGAGAAATAAAGTAATAATTTTTGAAAGCTAAAAAAAGATAATTTTGGGTGATGAATATTTTGTGGGACAGATAGATCTGTCCAAGTTGAATTAAAGCTGAGATAGTAGAGGTGAAAATAATATAATGATGTTGTAAGATAATGTATTTTATAGAGTTCTGAGAAGTACTGATGTTGACACAGTAGTTGTGGAGAATATATGTAGAGTTTTGAGTGATATATTGATGTTTATAATTGATGATGTTATTTTGTTGTATTTGAAGAAGGTAATAAGATTGAGATTTTGGGGATGGTAATTTTGTAATAGGGGGTAGTGTAATGTGGGAGTCCGCAACAAGGTTGGGACGGGATGGGACCGATTTAGGGGGAAGGGGTCGCCTCAGGTAGAATCCAGGGACCAAATAAGGGAAATGAGCTTTTGGGGGGGGGATACACGTATCCTAAGTACAAAGGGTTAGAGAGTATTTTTTTTATATATCGAGAGAAGGTGGCGATTTGAGTTTATTAGTAAGTTGGGTTTAGGGAGTGATTGGTAGATGTTTTTGATAGAGATGGGTGTCATGTGAGTTACAGTTGTTAGAGGTTAGAGTCAAAGGGGTAAAGATTATATATGTATACAGATCAAGTAGTAAATTAAATGTAAATAAATATTTAAATCACCCAAAGTAATGTAGAATAAGATTGTCAAGTAAAGAGAGAGATTTGTAATAAAGATATAAAATTTTTTATTTTGAAACCAGTGGCAAATTTTAATAGAATTTGTAAATGTACAGTCAGAAAGTGTTTATTCTGAATAACTTAAATGTCAATTTGATTGTCAATTATAATAATATTTTGTTATTTTAAATGTTTTATTTTATTATGTTTTTGTGTTTTAAGATAGAATTTTACAGATGTCAAATGTATTTTCAGATAAAAATTGTACATAACGTATGTAGGTCAAGGTCGTGGACTTAACCTAGTTTTAATCAGCTGACAGTGAGGTCATATACATACTAAGCTTGTTTAGTAAGGAGGTTAATTCAATTTTTGTTTTTTGATCAATTTAAACAAATTTTAAATAATTTCTATATGTAAAGGAAACATTTTAATAAATTTAAAATTTTCTTTGAATTTTAAATCTTTTTGGAAAATATTTTTCTTGAAAAAAAAAAAATCTTGATTTTTCGCCTGCTAGCTAATGGATATTTTAAGCCTTGATTATTTTATTGTTTGTGTACTGACCATGTTTATTATTATTGATTTATTGTATTGACTTGTATTGTTAGACTTTAAGTATTCACATGTTAGGTTAAGGATGTTCTTATTTGTAAGAAAGGTCTGAATTGATTTATTTTAAGTAACAGAAAAAACCAGTGAAGAGAATAATTTAAAATTGAGTGTGTGTGAGCCCAGTATCTGTCAAAGGCAGCCCAGCTTGCATACAAGGGGAAACATATCGGTGGAGGATCTGGCATAGTCTAAGCCAGGGTGTTGGATTTTGGGGTTAGCATGTTAGACGGTGAGGTGCGCTGTGGTATGGGTCTGTTCGATTTTTCGGTGTTGGGATCTCTTACAGAGAAGTCCAGTGATCTCGTTCAGATGCGTCCATAGTCGCCAAGCCAGGGGGGTCGTGTACCCATGAAGAGTAAGAACAAGGGGGTTGTTGGCACCAGTTCCTCACCAGCCCTCTTAGGGGTTTTATCAATGAGATTTCTTCTGTTTTGGACAGAAGAATTCTCATTGAGGGGGTATTGTAACGTGTCAAAATTGGGTAATTTTATTTATTGCATATCTGGGGTATTTGTATTTTATTTTATTTCCGTTTTCGGGGTTTCATAAAAATGTTGCAAGTTTTAATCCCATTGTGAAAGAACCCGTGGAGACGATAACAGTTAGAACAAAGGCAAGACGCAGTATTCCGTTGTGAAATTAGTACCGAGGTATGCACCACCCTAAGTTTTCTCAGAACTGTGCGTGAATGTGATGGCGCACGCACGTGCGACACAGGTATGCGCGCTGGAGTGACGCTCCTTCAGAAAACTCAAAATGGCCTAGAGGGGAATCGTCGCAGTTTCATTTACCATGAGGCCGGATACGAAGACCTAAGGACCGCCTCCTGTTAGTGACGTCAGACTAGCAGTGCCTAATATCGTCGGCACTCACTGCAGAAACAATCACTTTATAGCATGTGCTTAGCCAATAAGCTACAGTAACTCAACTTTGAACGGCGACGAAATCCTTTGGCTATGGACAGTAACTTCCTCCCGCTCGCCAAAGACGCCAGGGCAGTCTTACTCTGTTCGTGTCGGCCGACACCAGAGCCAAGTGCACTCTGCTAAATTTCATCAGTTTTTTTTTTTTATATAAAAGTGAATTAACCGCTTTTAAACAGTGACAGTGGAGTGAGTAATGGACTGGAAAATGCCAAAGTCGAGCTCGGACATAATTAAATACAAAATGCAAAATTCATAATTCGAACTACAACCGCGTGCCGGCAGGGAAGGGGGTTTTATCACAAAATGTTAAGGGGATTTTATATTTGAAATGAAGTTTTCAAAATAATGTATGTGAGTATATGAGTGAAAGGCAGGCTGGGCTATCTTATTAAGAGTAAGTAGTATTAGTTAAGTATATAAAAGTAAAATGTATGAACAAGAGTTACACAACATTTGATGACATGTAAGTAAATGTATTTGGTAAACAAAAATTTTAAAATTGCAATAGTTGATCATTAAAAAACTAATCATTTCTCTTCATAAAGATGTGTAGAGTTAGTTATTTCGATAACCCATGAAACACATGTTTGTATCTAGCGTTCGTACGAAACAATCCTGGACCCAGACAAACAAAACTATAAAGGTAGGTGGAAGTGATATTTATGTATTTTATATATTTAAAAGGGTAAGTGAACATCACAATTCTTTCTACCACTGAATCACTCACTGTTTCTTCTCCACAAACATCGCAAACTTGATGGTGAATTTCAGTGGTTTAATGGCTTTCGCATTCAAGAAACGAATCACACATCTGCTTTCACACAAGGCAGGCATCTCGATTATCTTAAGACACTACAAACACAGTTATTTAAAAATAGCATTGTTGCCTTGCCAACAAAGCAACAAACTCCCCGCACATGCTCAGTAGCTTCCCAGTATCGATACCACAGCAATATTTACAAACAGAAGTTACTTTATGGATAAAGTTATCCGATTCAACAAAAACTACCATCAAACAAACAGTGAATAAAAAGCTGTAAATTATTCAAGGATACTTTTAGCACTGAGCTCCATACAACATAACAGGATTTCTTCCAGACAATAAAATATAAATTAAATCCATAAATATTAATCCATTACATATTAATTAAATATACATAGTTTAAAAATTTCCTATATAACATAAATGATACACAGTTGTTGGGTAGGAATGAATATTCAAAAATGCATCAACAAAACACACATTTAGTGAATAAAATTTAATGCACAAAAATTTTCAAACTCCTAACTGTATATTTTTATCACTTATTTATCACTGTAAAACACTCAATATAATGTCTACATCAGTATTCTTCTCTTACCCAATTGTAAGTTTCGTGTTTTCCTCCCTCATGCTGAAGGTCAGCATACCTCAGTGATAAACAAATTTTAAGGTTGTACTACTAATCATAAATATTCTTAATTCTATGATCAATGCTAATTATTTTGAAAAGTACTGATCACTCCTCATTATGTTTTACTACTAAAAAATCACTGCTGCTAAATTGTTCAAGATGGACTGTACTATTGACATCGCATAAGGCTGGATGCACTAGTAAGAAGTAGTAAATTCCTATTATGCTTTAATCCTTACTAAAATGCTAGTGCTAATGAAATGATTTTTTTATTGTATAAGGGCAGACTGAAAAGTTCTGGACCTCAATAATGAAACAGCATTTCTTTGTATTGATTTGAATTTATTTTACAAAATAACTGTAATTTAGCTTGATGCATTTTTCCCAACGATATTCTACACTGGTTATGTCAGACTGATAAGTTGATTTGTCGAGGTCCTCAAAATAACCATTTACAGCATTGCTAAGTTTACTGGGCAATTTTTGAGATTATGAAAGAGAACTTTAATTCTTTGATCTTACCTATCACTAGATTTAATTGATGTGTGGCTCAGTCTATTGTCTTGGTGAAAAAACACTTTCCTTCTTTTGCTACATGTGGCTGTTTTTCTTGATTTCTTCATTAAATGCTGTAATCAGTTCACACAATACTCGCCATTAATTATTTTTTCCTTTTCAGGCTAGTTGAAGATTACTCCAAGTGCATTGAAAAAAAAAACAGTTACTGTATCTTACCCACAGATGGAATTGTTTTTCCCTTCTTTGGAGTTGGTTCACCTTTTATGGCCCAATTTGTTCTAACTGTTGTTTGGTCTCAGGAGTGGTATAGCCCAAGTCTCATCAATGATTATAAGTCAGCATAAAAATTCGGTTGTATTCTGCTTATAGAGTGCTAAACAATGGTTGAAACACCCTTTTGACATTGTTTCTGGCCAGGAGTGAGCAGATGCAGCACCCATCTAGTGCACAGCTTTGTCATATAGAAATGCTCATAGCCTATAAGATATTGCATGTAAGAGACAGTTCAGTTGATATGCTAACAGTCTCTGCTAACTCGCTCACTACCACTCTACCACTCGCTCATTCGGTCTTCCAAAAAGTATTTGCGAATTTTTCTATTGTTTGTGGCATACCCACTTCACTGAGACATCCACCGTGTCGTTCATCGGTTGTGTTTTTCTGACCCATTTTAAACTCAGCCGTCCATGCTTAACCGTTGTACTCAACGGAGAAGAGTCCCTCAACATTGAATCCAGCTCTTTCTTTATATTAGTTGCAGTTAGGCCTTGCAACAAAATATTTAATCATTTCAAGAATTTCAAATGTTCACTGTCCTTGAGGTGCTCACTGTGGTGGACTGTCGAATTAATACTAAACAACATACTGACTTGATGTATTGAGTTTCAACCTATGAAAGATGAAATCATACAACATTAGCAAAATAATGAGCATAGTGTCGCTATATCTATGCAAGGCCCAGAACTTTTGCCTACACTTGTAATCGATAAAACTTCTTTTACTGGTAGGTGTTACGGACGGATAGCGAAACATTATAGTAATAAGAGGCTAAAACTGCCTTGTAACTGGTATAATGATTTTGTTATGCCAAGGAACACAGAATTTCCAAATCTTATTTTAGTGCAAACCACAGTTATATCAGAAAATTTGTATAATCCTTTTATAATGAAAGGTTACTGACCGAAAAAACAAAACTTCCTACAAAACTTCTTAAAAATTATTTGCATGAGGTAAAAGTACATTATGTAAAGAAAACACCAATAATTGTCATTGTACAAAAAATTATACATGCTGATCTGTTTTTCAAATGCTTACCCATCTTGAGGTATGCATGGCATGGATAATGAATGATATTTTATTGTGGGCCCACTGTAAACTTTCTTCACAACTCTTGACTTTTTTCTTTCTAATTCCATCTTTTGGTACTTCTCTGCAATCACAAAAATAAAAAATAAATTCACTATCAAATTTCAATACGCTTGAAAGTCTTTCTAAACCTTATTAACACTATGAGTAAATTATCACCTAGTGATTTCAGGTTTTCGAGTTCTGTTAGTTTTGCTTCTTCCAGAAGTTCTTCCTGAGTAGGTTTGTAGTCGGTATCTGCACCACTCCTCCTTCCTCGCCTTCTTTCCAAAGCTCTTTCTCTAACTCTACGAGCAGTCTCCGCAGATTTAATAGCCGTTGAGTGGCGGGTTGATTTCCGTTCTTTTATCAACAAAAACTGTTACGTTACAAATTGTATGGTATCAGCTACTTTAGTTAGCTTTAAAAGTCTTAATTCATTAAAAAATATTAGACAGTCCAACAAATTATATCAAACAATAAATTAAATCATTTCTTTTGTACACAGCTTTATTAATAAAAACAATAAAAACTTTTGTTACATTATCATGGATTTAGTTAAATGTTCCAAAAGATTTTTAATGTTTTATTTATTTATATGTATTTTAGCATATATACAAACTATTAAAATTACATAAGGTGTAATCTTACCTATTATATCTGACAAAAATAAATCCACTTCCCGTTTTCTTCTTTGTGCTTTCTCACGATTTGATTTCACTTTTTTCTCCACCTTCTGCTGTGATTTTGGTTCCTGAAAAAGTTAATAAGACTTACTAAAATTATTAAAAAATACAATTACACAATCATTCTTACAATCTTACTCTGCACTATGCAGTGGCAGGTTTTACTTCTACGCAGGAATCAAAGCATCAAAGTTATGTTACCTAGAGAGCATCAAACCAAATTCATTACAGCTACTCATTGACTGTTGAGACTGTGTCAATACCAATATCGTTCTAATATTAGTAATACCATCAGTATTAGTACTAGTTCATTAGTAAAGGTATCTTACCTTGTATTTATTGATTTTACATTATGTTCCTGTGGATTTTAAAATTTAATAATTTTAGTATGATAAGGGCTGTCATATGTCATTCTAATGTTCATTATGTAAAAATCTTCAAGCACCAACATAAACCAGTTTCGGAGAAGGCTACATCCTTAACCCATTAATCCACAAAGAGGCTTTCCCAGCACCAGTCAGTGCTTGCTACAACCACATTTAACTGAAAGTTCAAACGTATTTCTACGGAGATCCAAAACTCTAGTCGAACCTGAGCCACAGAGATCAGCTACTCTTCTTCCTCCTCCTACACCTAGAACCTGAACCACTCAAAAAAACAAACAGAGAAAATCTGTCCATGCTCTGATGGCCACACCAAATCAAAGCTCCTTCAGTGTTGTTTTGATACTAAAGCGGCTAGGCAACCCAAGAAACTGTTGCCATCCAAGATCCCCCGCTAACCAAATCAAACATCAATCAATAGGTTCAACTGACAGCTTTCTTGCCGCCATCTAGGAAACTCCCAACCCTACGTCTGCTTCTTCAGCATCAATCCCAACAGGTTATCTCTCATCTTCCTGATGTAACTTGACCTGAAATTTAATTTTCTGGAGGTTGCCCATATCTTCTACTTCAATCATAATCACCTGTGTACAGCAACCTTGATTAAATTATCCCCTCCTGCCTGAAGGTGTGCTTGCCACAGATCTAGAATGAATCCCATCCCTTAAACATGACCTTGTCCTTGGTACCAGAATTCAAATGACCTTTTACCCAAAACTAAGCAACTATGAGAGTTCCTAAAAAAGACCTCTATCAGTCACCACAACATTGTATTGCCTCCATGCAGGTATACTGAGGACACTGCTATGAAGCTCTCCAGAATGTGGGATTCCCAAGAGTGTCTTCTTAGGCTCGGTACAAACAGTCAAATACTGAAGTTATAGATATGGACTTGATCCCTTTTCAGGAAAGTAATCCTTGTCAGCAATCTGAATTCAAACATCCTCACTGAAGCAGCTGTTTGACATTTCCAGCTGAGTGAATGCTACACGTAGATATATGATCTCCAAACATCTGCATGTCTGGCATCTTGAGATAACATAAGCATCATCCACCTGAGAGCAGCAAGCCCCATATACTGTATATTGCTACTGTCGCAGATATTGCCTGTCATTTAAGGGCAAACAGAATCATCACTAGTCAGTGATGACTAGTCTACTCCTACATATCAGCACACGACTGCCAATTCACACTTAGAAGAGCAGTTCAGCAGATAGTTGAGTGGAACTGGTAGACTGGCCTTCTACTGAAAATTTCTAACTTGGATCCACTCAACTCTGTCAACCACAGTGACCAGACAATAACGTCTGATGAAGCTGGAGCTTCTTCTGTTGAGCTAAGCTCAGTGAATAAAGATCAAACTTAATGTCTCATAATCATCAGATCATCATCATCTTCACATCACAGCATAGGCAAGATGCTGCCTGTTCCAGCTTCAGAGAACCCCCAGCCATCTCTTCCTGGGTCTAATCCCATTCCTGTGTCCTACAGGTTTATATTTCCAGACTTGTCTGGCCAGTCTTGAACCTGACGTTCTTTCTAAGTGTTTTTCACAATCATTTATAATCTTTTAATCTTTCATTCTAGTTGAAAACTTGTAATTCTTCTCTCATGACTTCATTTTTTATATGATCAAGTTCAGAATACCTTTTAACTCCACTTAAGAATATCATTTGCGAGGCATATACTTTACTTTTTGCCTGTACAGAGACCACCATACCTTTGTACAACTTTAATTTTGTCTCTTGACGTACCTTGTTTCTAAAAATACAACTGATTGTTCCACAGATCATCTGGAACTTGCCTAACTTAACACGAATATCATAATTCTTATCCTAGCAAATAATAAAAGTTAATAATAGTAGGTGATATATTGCACCCTTGTCTAGCACCTAGATTGACATATACTTGTCTAGAGAGCCTACAATTATTTTAATAGCAATTTTTATTATGTTATATAGGGCTTGTATAGTTCTTATAAGTTTTGGGTATTCCCGGTCTTCTAATACTTGCCATAACATAAGTCTATGTACTCTATCAAAGGCCTTCTCAAATTCAACAAAAGTTACATAACGTGTCAAAATTGAGTAATTTTATTTATTGCATTTCTGGGGTATTTGTATTTTATTTTATTTCCGTTTTCGGGGTTTCATAAAAATGTTGCAAGTTTTAATCCCATTGTGAAAGAACCCGTGGAGACGATAACAGTTAGAACAAAGGCAAGACGCAGTATTCCGTTGTGAAATTAGTACCGAGGTATGCACCACCCTAAGTTTTCTCAGAACTGTGCGTGAATGTGATGGCGCACGCACGTGCGACACAGGTATGCGCGCTGGAGTGACGCTCCTTCAGAAAACTCAAAATGGCCTAGAGGGGAATCGTCGCAGTTTCATTTACCATGAGGCCGGATACGAAGACCTAAGGACCGCCTGCTGTTAGTGACGTCAGACTAGCAGTGCCTAATATCGTCGGCACTCACTGCAGAAACAATCACTTTATAGCATGTGCTTAGCCAATAAGCTACAGTAACTCAACTTTGAACGGCGACGAAATCCTTTGGCTATGGACAGTAACTTCCTCCCGCTCGCCAAAGACGCCAGGGCAGTCTTACTCTGTTCGTGTCGGCCGACACCAGAGCCAAGTGCGCTCTGCTAAATTTCATCAGTTTTTTTTTTTATATAAAAGTGAATTAACCGCTTTTAAACAGTGACAGTGGAGTGAGTAATGGACCGGAAAATGCCAAAGTCGAGCTCGGACATAATTAAATACAAAATGCAAAATTCATAATTCGAACTACAACCGCGTGCCGGCAGGGAAGGGGGTTTTATCACAAAATGTTAAGGGGATTTTATATTTGAAATGAAGTTTTTAAAATAATGTATGTGAGTATATGAGTGAAAGGCAGGCTGGGCTATCTTATTAAGAGTAAGTAGTATTAGTTAAGTATATAAAATTAAAATGTATGAACAAGAGTTACACAACATTTGATGACATGTAAGTAAATGTATTTGGTAAACAAAAATTTTAAAATTAAAAAACTAATCATTTCTCTTCATAAAGATGTGTAGAGTTAGTTATTTCGATAACCCATGAAACACATGTTTGTATCTAGCGTTCATACGAAACAATCCTGGACCCAGACAAGCGAAACTATAAAGGTAAGTGGAAGTGATATTTATGTATTTTATATATTTAAAAGTGTATTTGAACGTCACAATTTGTGTAATAATAACAGTATTGTCTGCCCCTCCCCCCAGTAAAGATACCGTATTTTCGCGTGTACCACGCGCCCTCGTGTAACACGCGCACCCCTTATTTTTAGGTCCTACCAAAAAAAAAAATCGCGTATTCAAAAATGTGAAAAAAATCATATACCGGTATTTGGAATAGTATTACCATATATCTATTGTAAGGAAAAAACTGTAATAACTAATGAAATAAACGTCAAGTTACTTTTTTTGTTACACTAACTTACGGATTTATTTTTTATTACAAGTAAAAAATGTATGTTTATTACAATGACAATTAATATTTATTACAACTAGATACAGTAATTAGAAGCGAAGGTTACAGCAATCGTTACACAACCAGCCGTAATTGTAAATTCGGGTTTGCCAACCTAAAGAAAATTAAGTGTGCATTAGAACAGTAAATCAATGAAAACGAACACAGTTATAAACCCAAGGGATACCGGTATGTTTGATGTAGTTTATGAAAATTTTTTACTAGTGTTTTACCTGATTTTCATTCGTCGTTGCTACAGTCGAATGGGGAGGCTTCATCAGAAGCAGACGCTGCCTCATCTTCACTAACGAACAGTTTATCGTCTTCACTGCCATCCAAGGCGTTGGAAATGCCAGTTATTTTTTAAACTTTTCTTTATTAAGTCTTCTGGTATACTGTCCCATGCTTTGATGATCCAACTGCAGATCAGCGTCAGTGATGGCCTTCGGAGTCTTCCTGTCGGCGTCAGCTCGTGTGGTGCAGTACTCATCCACTGGGTGTACATTTTTTTTAACTGGCACTTGAAGGGCTTATTTATGCACACATCAAGTGGCTGGAGCATCGAAGTCATTCCACCTGGAATAATCACTTGTTCAGTCTTTGTTTCTGATAAAACTTTCTTAACGTCGTCAGTCAGATGGCCACGAAAACTATCCATAACAAGCATCCCTGGGCGTTTTAATAATGCTCCAGGTCGCCGATTCCAAACGCGCTTTATCCAATCAAGCACTAACTCATTGTCCATCCACCCTTTTTCTTGAGCTTTCATTATCAACCCTGGTGGGAAACTTTCATTTTTTGGAAGGTTTTTTGGCAGTTTCTTTCCATCGGCTAACACAGTAAGCATTACAGTGCACCGTTGTTTCTCGCAACCAGCTGTACGAATTTTTACAGTTTTGTCAACAACTTTATTTACTGTCGTATCCACAGGCATCTCGAAACAAACTGGAGTTTGATCCGCGTTGCCAATCTGGCATAGTGGATAATTGTTCAGTTTTCTTAACTGAATTACGTAACGCTGAAAACACAAGAGTTTATCAGTGTACGCCTCTGGTAAACGTTGAGATATCGTTGTTTTCCGTCGAACAGAAAGGTTACTTCTTTTAAAACACCTTTGAAGCCATCCCCTGCTTGCTTTAAACTCATTTATGTTAATATTCAGCTCCTTCGCAATCTTAATTGCCTCTATTTGGCACATTTCTGTGGAAACAGCATAACCATATTGACGCTTATCATCTATAAAGGCTATAAGTTTAACTTCTAGTTGAGGATATTTTGCAGCTTTACCTCGAAAAGCTTTTTTTCTTTAAAGGAGCTTCCGTTAATTTTTCTTTTTTCTTACGCCAGTCTCTGATACACGATTCCGGAACGTCGTATATTCGACCCGCTGCTCTATTTCCTATTACCTCTGCTTCGTTTATAATTTTTAACTTCTCTCCGGCAGTAAACGAACACAATCTTTTCCCACATTCCATTGTAAAACGAAACAACACCTTGATAAATTAAAAGAACACAAAACACAAACGAAGATAAGATGATATAGTACGATATACCGTAGTAATTACGATTGCCGTAAATTCGATATTAAATAACGTAAATAACACAATAAACATTTGGTGAATACCGTAAAACACGTCAAAACACAGCTTACGTTTTCACAAACCGGTACAGAACGAACCGAATTTTAACAGTAGACTGTTAGAAACACTATGAAATGCTACCTGCTATTTTGCAGTGGGGGTTGAAAGAGTTGTCTGTGCAATGCGTCAAGGTCAATATCCGCCCGATGTACGGTACATAGTAGTGACTGATGTTTGAACAGGAATTGCGGTAGCATAAGGTCAATGACCACTCTGATGAAGACTGGCAAGTTAGTTTCCTCGTGTAACACTCGCACCCCATTTCTACGAAATATTTTTTGGTAAATAGGTGCGCGTGGTACACGCGAAAATACGGTATATATAAAAGTACAAGATCTACCCTTCCTGAAACCGTTTTGTTCTTCTCAAGTAAGATGCTCAGAAATACTCTGCAAACGGTGTTTACATATTTTATAGACAGTATCAACCAAACATATTTTCCTTTACTTATTAGTCATTCCATTTTTCTTTCTTAAAAATAGATACCACTCAAACAATTTGCCAATCTTGTGGAACCTGTTGTCTTTTCCAACACATATTATAATTGAAGCTTAACCAAGATACCCTCACATTTAAACAATTCTGCGTTCAATCCATCCTGTCCTGTTGCTTTTTGATTTTTAGTTCTTCCAAGGACTTCTTCAAGCTCGTCCATTGTTAAGTCTCCCTTATAGATAACAAAGTTGCTTTCACATCATCATTATACCAGAGAGCTTTATAACAATCTATACATTTATGTTCAGGAATGATATTTAAATCTGCTGTATCATTTTGGTTTTTAATTCATGTTTTCTAGTATTTTATAGGCTACAAGTTGTCTTCTGTATACATCATGTTCAGTCCTCATTCCTTGATTCGTCATATACGTTGTTTCATTAAACCCTTAGCTATGTTTATTTTTTCTTTATAGATGTCTCTAGTTCCATCTGTATTTAATTGTAGATACATGTGAAATGAATTTTTTATCTTCTATTGCTTTAGCAACTTCATGATTCCACAGTCTAAGACCCCTTCTACTCTGTATCTTCTTCTTTCTATCTATTGCTTCTTTTGCTGCTTCTTACATACAACCTCTTATGTTACTCCATTCAGTTTCTATGTTCTTACATTTTTTCACTTGCTATAATTACTTATTTAAATGATTTTTATAAAATGTTTTAATAGTATCATCCTGCAGTATATTTTTAAACCTCATTCGACTTGACAGGAAGTTTTTTTTCTCTTCCATCAAGCAACCAGGGCAATCTCAGCAATAAGGATTAAATGACCTGAATATAGATTCCCAAGATATAGATTACTCACATTCATCAGATTGTCAAGGGAATTCATCATCTTACTATGAAGAAGAAATGATTTCAGAGATGGAGAAAGCAAAACGAGAGACCCAGCCAACAAAGCTGACTTTAATCAAGCAACCAGTATAGGTTATGTTAGGTATTCCAACAAAGTCGCTGGAAGTTTGTGTGATTGCCAATACAGTTTGTAGTTAACTGGGCAAAAGTATCTTCTATATAATACCAACTACAGTGGCTGGAAGAGATCCTGTCCTCTGATCCCAGCCAATACTGGATCCTGGTGTGAAAGTACATTTTTAATGAAAAATAATATAATCGAGTCTCTAGTTCGGACACCATTTGTGAAGCTACATTTATTTGCCAATATCAATTAATATATAAATAACTTTATTTATCCCAGTTCCAAAATTCTTACCTTTATCGGGTCCAGGATCGTTCATGCGAACTCGTGACCTATAAGTGTGATTTAGGGTTCGTGTTATTTAATAAATTCAACTCTCATTGCATTTGTTAACTATCTCAACTTTATTTAACATTTCTTTGTATTCTCTTTTCTTTTGTAATTTCCTTACTTTCTATTTATTTAATTACTGATTCTTATCTAACCAAAACAGAATTTAATATATTTCCTTATTGTAATTAGAGTAAATATTTTGTTTGTAAGGCAACCCAGTACCCGCTCATTCATTCTTATCATTCACACTTTTACCCTATTTACTTTAGAGCTCTTTTTAACTTTTTTATATTGATTTAATTTGTTTTAAACAGTTACTTTCCTTTGGTTGTGTCCGGCACGTGGTGGCAACACTCCCGCTTTGTTCCTTGATCACTTTGTATGCCGAAATATGTTTTCACTGGTTAAAATTTGTTCACTGAATATTGTTTGAAGTTTCTCTGCTGTTTGAATACTGTATTACATTATTATTTATAGTTTAATCACATTTTTTAACACTTTTATTAAATTTTGGAGCGAGAGCCTGTTTACTGAACCGGCCGGTTCTACTAGGTAACGCTAAGTGAATCGTTTTCAAGATGGCCTTCTGCATCCCGAGAGCACCAACTTGCCTCCTCATTGGCTAACGCTATTTACCGCCAAATCTCGTAGTTTATCGTCGCCTCACTGCCGGCGACCAAGGAAACGGTACGTGCTCTTCACACTGTCAAAACGGGCACCCGCGCACTCGGACACATTCCGATGCTCCAGATTTCGTTGTATGTTGCCTAGCCTACTGGACAAACCGGCAACTGGGTGTTTCAAAAGTGAACTTTGCTTATTAAAACTGAGGCTCTGTGTGGGTAACTCCACATTATTATAACTGATAAAAGAATAAAATGAATCCCAAACTTCTGTACCATTACAATGAGAAATGGTTCTGTTCCCCCCCCCCCAATGAGAGGTTTTCTGCCGAAACAGAAAAACTCTCATTGCTAAAAACCTAAGAGGACCAGCAAGGATATGGTGCAAACAACCCCCCTTACTTCCTTACTAAATCATGGGTAATTTACCCCCTGGTTCGGCGACTATGGCTGCACCTGAATGACCTTACTGGACTTCCCTCTCAAGATCCCAACACCATAAAGTCAGACAAGCACTCACCACAGTATCACCTAACTCTGTAACGTTTCAGATAAATGGTCTTATACCAAACCAGATCCTCAACTGATTTATTTCCCTCTTAGCCGTACTTGATTGCCTTTACCAAAGTACTGGGTGCGTACATATGTGCTTTCCTATCTTAAACACCTAACATTCTCATTCTACAAAACCTAACCTCAAAACAAACATTATCAATTTCAAGTTAACATAATCTACAATTCCTTAGCATTATTCTCTTTATTTTAATTTCTATTAATCAAACACTTTAATTGTTTATCTGGCGTTATCATTTCCAATCAAAAATAAATTGTTTAAATTTCAATCATTTCTCCAAACAAATCTAAGTTCATGACCAAAAATTCATATTTTAATTTAATTTAAATCATCTCTTTCAGTTAATTACTTTAACTGCATTTTGTATTCATTAACTTCCTTTATCTTTGTGACCTTCGAATCACTACTAGTTAAAACAATCTACTACTAACATTAAAATTTTTTTTCCAAGAATTAAATGAATTTAAATTTCAGAAATATATCTATATTTTGACAATTAATAAAAAAGAAACAAAATTATGATTACCATAAATTCAATTGAAACTATAAATTGGTTACCCAAAACATACTATACATATAACACCATGCATCAGCTGATGTTTTACCAACATGTGAACATAACCTTACTCTAGGTACACTAAATACAAATAAACCAAATACACATAAGTATCTATAATATAAATCATCAAATGGTTTTGCTAACCATCAAAACACTACAGTACTGAGTACAGTTACTTAAAACCATTAATTCTCATTATTGAATGTTCATTAACAATCGTTTAATCACCATTATTGAAAATTAACTTTCCTTTGAACACAAAACAATGCATAATCATTTCAACAGCAAGTGAGTCACAACAATACACACCTCTTTACTCAGAGCAAAGCCTACTTGATTTTACCGTGATTACGGTCAGTAACTTTTAACTGAATACTCAGTTACTTCTCCTTCTTCTACATCATTTTATTATATTCCCCCCATAACCCAGTTACAATTAGGTAAATCACCTGCCGGGTAAACCGGACTAGGCATTTACCTGGTTGCATAAATATTCTATTATGTACGCCCATGGCTTGTAACGGCCAGCTCCTTTTCCACACACTCTATTGTTTCCTGATATTGGACTGTAGCGCCCATTTGCATCCACAAGAACTGAAGTTTATTTAGGGTGTAGACGCTGCCTACACCGTTCTTGTTTCAGCGTTATAAAACATTCGGCATTACTGATGTCCGAGGACACCAGTAATCCTACTAAAATTTAGTTTTTGCCCTTAATACAGCACTATCACCCCCTTCGATGATAGCCGCTGTTCCATAGTTGTGGTGATTCCCCTAATTCACCCCCCGTTTAATTTCTAAAGTCATCAATTTTGAAAATAATAACAAGTATGGCTAGGGTACAATATGCCTAACCACCCTTGTTACCAATAGTCCAAATCCACGGTCAGGGTTCGGTGACGCCGTGACTGCCCGAAAGTGGGGAATCACATGTAAATGATATATACTGTATGTTACATATTCAAGATTCCTACACACTAACATAATAAACATAATACAACATACACATTCATAAAGAACATAACCCTCATTCCATTAAAATAAACATCTCATTTGCATCTGAATAACATTTACAAACATTCCAACTTTAATTTCAATTGGATCTTTTATTCCTCAATCTTTGATTAATTATCATTTATTGTACCATTAAATTCTCCAAAAATTCAAATCTATTATCCACATTCATTTTACATAACATTTCAAATTCAAATTTTACCAAAAATTCAGCACCTTACCTAAGTTAAATTCTTTCAAACTCATTTAATTTCTTTATTAACACATTTTACTTTTACTTCCATTTCGTTATACAATTCCTACCTGCATATGGTCAATCATTCAATCAATTAAAACATGATTACTGTCATAAACTCTCAACCATAACCATTTATCACAACAAATATAATGTACATAACCATATGTACCTTCTGATACATTATAACAACCATATGACTCCACAACTAAACACATTCTACGTTTACTCATTTGTTATTTATTATAAAGTTCAAATCTCAGAAAAATCATTCAAACTTATTACCAAAATTCATTTATACAACACTAATTAATTAATTCATCTCAAATTATTTAATTCAATCAGTTTCTAAAACACAAAGTTACTTTAATCACCTTATTCCAAAACAATTTTACTTCAGTTAATTGCATTACAAACTTCACAATTGTTCTCGTTATTTATTTAGCCTGATAAAATATTATTATTATTATTATTATTAAATCCATTCCTATTTCATACATACACTGTTTACCAAAAATACAACATAATCTATTACACCATTACATTTAACATCAATACAAAAGTATATACAATCCACATTGTTATCTGTTATTATTTACCCCAAATCATTTCATAATTCAGTCCATTTCAAAACCACTACACTCAAATATTTAAATGTTCATTAACAATACTCTTTACCCCCCCCCCCCGTCATCAAACAGCAATCTTATGTTTTTATAACACAATTCCCTTTTAATTACTTTAATTTTTTTATTATCATTATAATTATTATTTACTATTTCACATTGTTCCGTTACACCCATATAATAATCTACTGGATTATGCCTCATTATTATTAAATCATATAACCTGTCTACATCCGTAATTCTGGTCTTGTCACCGTCAGTATTATTATCTGTCACCCTTAAACGTTTTATCCTCTCCTTATTTTCAGAGTCATCAACTATTAATATCCCACATATATGTACAGGTAAGCATTCAATATAATTATCAACGTTATCATCATCCATTGCTGCACCATTCTCATAACAAGGTAAGTCAACAATATTACTAATTCTCTCTCTATTTATTTTCTCTAATAGTTCTTTGTAACTTCTAATAACATTAAATAACACCACCTCTCTCTCTCTCAACGTGAATAATTCCATATCTCTCATTCTCTCAAAATCGCTTACACAACTCCATTTTACTATCTCTCTCCACACCAAAGGCAACATAACGTTATCATAACACATCCTGGCTCTTCCAGGGAACTCATGATACACAGAGGACCTACTTAGAGACACCTTGTCTCTCACATAACTACTGGACGAAACCTTGTCCTTATAGAACACTAGCAGAGTCTTTACTCCACTTAAACAACAGGGAAAATTTGCCCTTCGCCAACCTAACCTCTCATCAACCTAACCTCACTATCTTATTACTGCTCTCTATTTCCACTAAAACTTCATCACCACTATTATTATTCATCATGTTACTCTCTAACACCCCATTTTTAATTATATCACCATTATTCTCACTTACCTTTTCAACTACTACTATATTCTCATCACCACTACTTGTTAACTCATTTTTATAGCTAACACTTACCTCGTTAATTATTTCTTCGTTATTTTCATTTATTTTGCACTTACCTATATCTGTTCTCCACTCATTCATTTTCTCAATATTTCATTCTAACTCGTTAAAATTACTTTCACAGCTATTCTTTACAGCATTGATATCAATTTTAAGTTCGTCAAAATTTCTACTTTGTTCATTTAGTTTACTATTTACTTCGTCAAAATTATTTATTTTATCAAACTTATTATTCTGAACATCAAATTTGTTATTCTGTACATTGAAACTACTCCTTATTTCCTTTATTTCATTCTTTTGTTCGTTCATGTTAATATTTAGTTCATTAAATTTCTTTTGTAAAAAACTCATTATATTATCATCGAATTTACTACTAAATTTCATTGAGGTTGGGGTTAATTGAACTCCCGAATCATCTGTAACACTTAATTCGTCTATTTTATTGCCTTGACCTACATTCGGAGTTGAATGAACTCCCAGGCCACTCATGACAGCTGACTTATTAAAGCTAGTTACGTTAATCATATCACTTTCCTTATTTTCTGCCATCTTTTTTAAATTACAAAATTTTCATATATATTAACAATCCTTATCTTAAACGTACTCAGTATTATTCACTATAGTATAAGCATCACTTAAATATAACACAACATCACTTCTTTATTATTAATTAATTTGACATCACTTATACGTAATTAATACGCATTACCACTTAACCGCCAAATCACATCTTACATCCACGAGTAAGCGTGGCTTGTACAAAAATGATTTTGTACAAACTGTCCGATGTTCGAGGCGCCATTTGTGAAAGTACATTTTTAATGAAAAATAATATAATCGAGTCTCTAGTTCGGACGCCATTTGTGAAGCTACATTTATTTTCCAATATCAATTAATATATAAATAACTTTATTTATCCCAGTTCCAAAATTCTTACCTTTATCGGGTCCAGGATCGTTCACGCGAACTCGTGACCTATAAGTGTGATTTAGGGTTCGTGTTATTTAATAAATTCAACTCTCATTGCATCTGTTAACTATCTCAACTTTATTTAACATTTCTTTGTATTCTCTTTTCTTTTGTAATTTCTTTACTTTCTATTTATTTAATTACTGATTCTTATCTAACCACAACAGAATTTAATATATTTCCTTATTGTAATTAGAGTAAATATTTTCTTTGTAAGGCAACCCAGTACCCGCTCATTCATTCTTATCGTTCACACTTTTTCCCCATTTACTTTAGAGCTCTTTTTAACTTTTTTATATTGATTTAATTTGTTTTAAACAGTTACTTTCCTTTGGTTGTGTCCGGCACGTGGTGGCAACACTCCCGCTTTGTTCCTTGATCACTTTGTATGCCGAAATATGTTTTCACTGGTTAAAATTTGTTCACTGAATATTGTTTGAAGTTTCTCTGCTGTTTGAATACTGTATTACATTATTATTTATAGTTTAATCACATTTTTTAACACTTTTATTAAATTTTGGCTCGAGAGCCTGTTTACTGAACCGGCCGGTTCTACTAGGTAACGCTAAGTGAATCGTTTCAAGATGGCCCTCTGCATCCCGAAAGCACCAACTTGCCTCCTCATTGGCTAACGCTATTTACCACCTAATCTTGTAGTTTATGGTCGCCTCGCTGCCGACGACCAAGGAAACGGTACGTGCTCTTCACACTGTCAAAACGGGCACCCGCGCACTCGGACACATTCCGATGCTCCAGATTTCGTTGTATGTTGCCTAGCCTACTGGACAAACCGGCAACTGGGTGTTTCAAAAGTGAACTTCGCTTATTAAAACTGAGGCTCTGTGTGGGTAACTCCACATTATTATAACTGATAAAAGAATAAAATGAATCCCAAACTTCTGTACCGTTACACTGGTGACAACACTTTGCTAAACCAGAAGAAAAGTCCGAGACTTGGCCATACGTTTTGAGTGACAGTTTGCTATGAATCCTCAAAAAGACAGAACCTCTGAGGAAGAGCTTATAGATGAGATCAAATACCTTGGCCTCCCAAACATCAATGAGCATGAACTCCCTTAATTTGAGGAGGTTTCAGAACAGCCATCCACCCATAAGAACCCATAAGAGTCCTACAGCCACTTCTGGAAAAAAAATTTGGTTGACTTGTTTAATGGCTGTTTTCAACTACTTCACTTTCCCCCTAAAGTGGTAAAATGCAGAAAGCACAATTTCCCAAACTTGTCAGAAACCTCCAGTTAATCAGTCTTGTTGTTGTTGGCATAGAGTTTTCAAATGTGTAATACAGTAGGGTGTACTAGGCTCAATGTTCTAGTCCCCAAGCAAACTTGCCTTTGGGATAGGACTCTGTAACTCCCAGTAGATGCTATTTGTCAAAGCCATCACTGGGGCCAGCTACACACAGGCTGTAATTGTAATTTATGGATGTAGAACAAGCTTTTGATCATGTACAGCACATGGAACTGTTATACAATCTCAAGAGAACTTCTGTACAGGATGACAATAATGAATCATATATTAGAAGTCAATGGTCAACTCTGATAATATTTGAAAAGCAATGTTTCAGCTACCCAAACAATTGGTAGCTGTCTTCAGGATGACTACAAATTAAAAAATTATAACTTGAAATCTAATAACCAATACTCCATCACTTCAATGACAGTTTTTTAAAAAGTATTCACATTAGTCATGTGCGTGCGCATATGCACACACACACGAACAGTTGACTTGCGATCTGGTGCATGGTTGACAGTTTTGTTGTTCTGTCACTGATTTAATGTACAGTAATATCTGTGAATTACTGTGTGCTGATACCTGTAATAAGTGACTTCTACTATTATTTATTGTAAAACTGGATGATTATTTTATTTCAATGCATACTGTTTCTTACATTAGTGTGTATTGGAAAATCATAAACTTGAAGAATTATTATATCCTAGTGCGTCTGCTTACTGATGAAAATTGAAAATTTTCTAGTAACGAAATCTCTACGAATTATTCTTTTAAATCTCTCGGAATTAATAATTCCAAAAGAATCATACAATGATTTTTAATACTGACTCCCTTTTTAAACTGATCACAATAATAATCACACACACACACAGATATTAGTTATTTTTTTTACAAAGTCAATAAGCTATGCAAACAAAAAAATGACTGACTACGTTTCATTTTAACAGAAGTTTACCTTATAAGCCTTGGTGAAAATTCCCCTCTGTCGCTTACCACTTGGATCTTCTTCATCATCAGACTTGGGTTCATCATTCTCTTCAATGCTAAAATCTGAATCAACTTCATCTTCTCCTTCTTCTTCAGATCTGCATTCAGTATGAACATGTTTGGTTACTCACGTTATCTGCTTAATGTAATTTTTTTTTAATTATTTCTAATAATTTGCTGACTCCATATTATTCAAGTAACCTACAATGAACAATCTTTTAGTTTTCTAGTGTTTACAAACATTTATTTTTTGGAATTAATATTATATGATTCAAAGTGATGGCCTCAATCTGTACTACTGGTGATTTATATGGATATAACAGAAGTTAGTCCTAGCTCTTGCCTGCTTGTCTTCCTATGTCTGGATCTGCATGCAATATCAACTGTTGACTTTTTGTTGTTCAGGTGTGCTTTCCAAGGCATTTTTAAAAATGGGAAATGTATGCTGATAAATTGCCAAATGCAACTCTCAAAAAGAGTATACAAGACTTGGTTTAAAATATTTGAATTATTGGATCTATGACAAATGCAAAATGGAATAGGCCACCTTCTACTAAAACTTCAGAGATCATGGCCAATATTCAACAAAGCATTTCCACAAATCTAAATAAATATATAACAACAAACGTTACTGGAGCAAAGTGGCTAAAAGTGTTACAACATCCGTCATTCTTTAATTTTTAAATCATGCTGAGTAACATCTGTACAATAACTGAAGAAGGCGTCACATTTGAATTACTGCCACTGACTTCTCAAAACAAAATCCTGATAGTGAATTTGACCTAAAGCTATATTTTATGAAAAATGGAATATGGTTTCACTCATCTGAGAAACTCAATTCAAAAAACACTAACTATTGGTTCACAGAAAACTCTTACCCCAGCTGAATGATAAACCACTTAAAATGAAAAAAATTTGACTGCAGTATGTTATCTTGTAAACGCATTATGGGCCACTATTTTTACATACCTCTCAACAAACGACTTCTATGCCCTGTATGTTGATGAAGAATACAAACTCCTTTCAACAAGATGGAGCACCAACACACCATTTATTGGACCATATTCATGAAGTTTTCAGAGTTTTCACAGATAGGGTTGTCAGCAAAGACTTGTGGACAGCACATTCCGAAGATTTACCTGCATGTGATTGTTATCTGTGGGCTTCTTGTATAATAAACTTTATAATGCCAAGCCCCAATTTCAGGATCAACTTTGGATTCAAAATGCTGTTGAAACCAATGATACTTCCAATCTGCTTCATATATCTCAACATGCCCGCTCAAGTGCGAAAACAGACATGAATGAAGGTGACCTCAGAGGGAATCCTAGGGTAGTATGGGAAGACAGTATTAAAGTGAGTCATGAAGAAAGTAATGTCAAGCAGAGGTAGGAAAGCTCAAAAACCCAATACTGTGAGGCACAATGGGAGTTAAAGAAGCAAAATAATGAAGTTTACCTTGCAAAATACACAGGCCTATTAACAAGTTGTTAAAAATAAAAAGTCATACTATACGTACTGATAATCTTCATCATCTTCAACTTCATTAAATCCCCCATAAGTAGTTTTATAAAAATCATCCTCCTCTTCTTCTGTCAAAAGTTTGTCCAAACGATTCCCAGCATTGTTTCTTCTGGACCTTTCAGCAGCCATTGCACTTTAAATAATAAACATATTAATTATCCCTCATGAATTGTTTTTGTATATGTGGCTACCAAGAAAACCATATACTTTAAGATACTAAAACTTGTAACTGGTTACTCACTAATTACTAAAGATCGTAAAAACAAACAGTACTGCCACCTTTCCAATACTGTTCACCAAAACACACAACAATGATGACAAATTTAAAACCAATAGTTACTGTTATCTCCATGCCTACCACATGGCAAATAATCACAGTGGCAGATTTTGAACCCTATATACTGATCACAAAGTATTATTCTTCTGCCAGTCATCAGCTCAAAACAGAAAAACACGGCCGCAAGAACAAAGACATACTGAGAGTATCACAAAAAGCATTATGCACTACAACATGATGACATAAAAAAAGTTCTATTAATAATCTATTGGATTATTGATTATATCTGTTATATTACAAACAATACAAAAACAACCAGTTTCATTTTCATTATAATTTAATAAAACAAAAGGTAATTATCGACTTTCTGGGCCCCGCTGGTATTGGAGTGACATTTTTTTTTTCTATTCTTCTATGTTATATAAACACGCGAAAAATAATTTTAAACGGCGGGCGAACCTATTTATGGAGAAACAAAATAAAATAATTACTCCCGTAAGAACGCATGCAAAGGTGAATCAATACCAGCGCAGCCCAGAAAGTCGATAATACCAAACAAAATACAATATACGCAAAGTGTTCCAAAAGCTAAAACATATTCTCCAGTAACGTTATGAAAGCATGTTTGACAGTCTCTGTTAAACCAAACAACAGGCAAGGAGTTGTCGCTTCTTTGAGAGAAACTTTCAACTTGTTAGTAAAATTAATCAAATTGAACGCTTGAATGTATTTGCAAAAATTTCCCAAGTTAAACAAAAATTTTTGGTAAACCAGACACTCACTTGATAGTGTATCAAACCAGCATCTCACACGTTGGTTGGAAACCGGATTGTACCAGTGGAAACCAACCAGGTGGTAGCACTAATAATATTCTTGGATTTCGTTGTCCATGACGTGTCCGTTATGTAACTAAATACAACTATTTCATTAACGACTCGGAACACAAAGTTCGGTGACACTAATATGTCATAAAAACACTAATAATATATATCTTTTAAGCAACAGTGATGGAAGAAGCACTAGAAAAGATACAGAAATTTCTGTGGTATTAAGTTAAGGGCCCTAACTAAATAACCGTTTCCATTCTTTATGAAAGAAATACCAAAAATTTAGACTGATACACAGGGTTAACAACCAAATTAAAAGTAACACATAATCAAGCATTTTGTAAAAGTAAGTATTGAATTTGTTATATGAAATTTTAACAAGTTATGTAATTGAATACGTTGAACGTGCACACTACTGTAGAAAATTTGTACCGAGTTCAGGAACAGTAAGGTTATGTACAAATTTTTCCTATTCTCTGTACTACAAAAACGTAACACCATAAAAATTATAACAGTTTTAAAAAATATGTATCACCATCAGTGTTGCTACAAATACATACATAATTCAAGCCTACCTATTCGCTTTCTTCAACAATACCCTACTTTATGCTGCTAACCTTACAATTTCATACACTACTTTTCAGTTTTCAGCACAAAAGAAACCAGTTCATCAGTGTATATCATGAGTATTCTGGCACTTTCATTTACATATACTCCATTTTGATATACGTATACAAACAAAATCCTGTCTACATTAAGATTACTACTTTCTACCTCAACTATAACTCCGTTTTCTGCTGATCTGATATCTGACACATTTTGTGGAAGCTAGCAGTGTTGCCAATAAACCAGCTATTCCTTACAGTAAATTTTAAATTGTTATTGTTCATTATTGTGTAATCACGATTGTACTTGCAACTGTAATTATATAACTAAAAATTATTACACTACTAAAAAGCTCACAAATTTAATAATTTATGTTTGTTCTACTTCATAAAATTTGTTTTGTAGAACTTTAGATAATTAACGTATTCTATAATATTAGACTATGTATTATTAAATAAAATTCTCCGTTTTAAATCAGTATGTTTTAATAGTTTTTAAAATTAAGGATTATTTATTTTAAAATTTATTTATTTATAATCGTCTCCATCCAATGTTTATATACTTTATTCTTCGATTTTAAAAGAAGACAGTTTCATTTGCTAGGCATCAACGTGGCTATTTTGTTATTAATATCCAGATATCAAACTGTATTCATCAACTCGGGGATCTAGTCCAAGAACAACTTTCTTCTTCAGTTTTTCTAGCCTGTGTCGTGTATTTTTTCTGTCTCAGCTCTGATGTTTTCATTGATTAGGCTTTTCTTTTACTCCGTACTACTGTTCGAACCGTTTATTGGTACAATATTTATTACAGATTTGTTGCTATATCTTCAACAGCCAAACAAAGACCCGGTTACTGACAAAGGGAAATTATCAATTTGTAGTTGACGTTACCCAATAACAACGACTTGGCCATAAGTGGAAATAATAATGACAGTAATTAAATAGGAAATATGCGTATTCACCATCGCTGGTAAGCGAATATTGTTTTACTTTACTAAGAAATGACTGTTCAAAAACTGTTTCGAGTGGTAAAAACGTTACGTTAACTGTTGAAGTTATAAATACAACATACCTCTATGTACTGTTATAGGTTACGTTGCATCACTGTCTTCTTTTAATTTTGTTTGTACATAACAAATTAGAAAAAGGCGAGACACATGAGTTTTAATTTGCTTGAAAAGAATAAACACGTCATCAGAAATCTTTTAATTTATTTAATTTAAACCCTTCAGATGTATGGAGAATACATAGAGGTACAGTAGACGCCCTCTAGTCCAGCTTCGGTTGGATCGGCCGTCGGATGGTTCGGTGAGTCACACAGTCTAGACGAGCCTCCAGCTACAGGCCCCAATTTGTTAAACGGAAAATATATGTAGCTCAGTTGACTCACGCTTTTGTTCATATGCGGATGTATGTCTTATGTTGTGAATTCTGTGTATATAGTCTGTCTAAATATAGGCCTATCTGTGTGTATAGTAATACTGTATGTATCTGTGTAAATAAAAACGTTTTCCGACATGAATGCGACACGAAAATACATTCGTTACTATGGACCAAAAATTACAAGTCCTTCAGCGTCTCGATAAGGGCGAATCGGTCCATAGTATTTGCCAAGAGTTTAATGTAGGCAAGAGTACAGTTATGACTGGCGCCGAAACAGAAAATCGATTGAGACTTTCTGCACTCAAATTGAAACTGAAAAAAGTGCTTTCGACGTGATGCACTTTAAAAAACCCAAATAACGAATTAGTAGACGATGCTTTGTGGTTATGGTTTATGCAGGAACGCTTAAGAAGCACTCCGATAAGTGGACCAATTTTAAAAGAAAAAATTCCGAGTTTCGATGATGATGTAGACACAAAACGTCACGAATCGCGATGAGAGATGACTAATAGGTGTTGTGTGTGTGTGTGTGTGTGTGTGTGTGTGTTTTGTGGGAATGGAGTAATTGTTCACCAGAATGTGGGTCACAGACTACATTATTCTATTGTAGCTTACATAATGTAAAAATCTCTCTCTCCCCCTACACACACGCGCGCGCGCGCATAAAGAATTTCGACGAAACCGAAACATCGAAGCATGATAAAGTTTTGTAAACAAAAGATTTCTAGACTGTGGGGAATCGAAAGTGTGGAAGCGTCACATTTTTCGATGACGCATCACGCATTTTGTGGAATGACCCCCCAGCCTAAAAACACTATCATGTTAAAAGCAATTATCCTACACTAAAAACTTCAAGATGCTGGTACATTCTAATTAAAATTATGATAATTGGTAATTTGTATATACTGTATTGGGTAATTTATTGTATGGATCATTCATTTGAGGACGTTATTTCATCATTATAGCGTATTTTCAGTTCGTCTGGCCGTTTTGTAATCCGGCCTAGGGTCTGGTCCCGAGGTGGCCGGACGAGAGGACGTCTACTGTATTGTGACTTGACTGAACTTGCGAAACCGTAAAGGAGTCGATCCAATTTTGTTCTACTTGGAATTATAAAAGTACAATTAATCTTATATTATACCGAATACGTTAATAGCTGTGTTAACCATGTTATGAAGATGTTATTAGATTATAACTTTAGACCTAAATTGTACATTTACATAATTGAAACTTTATAAGACATATGCTCTTCAAATTAGTTAAGTTAGGCGCCACAATTTATTCTGTAACAACTGGGTGTTTCACAATAACAGTGTACAGTAAAAAAGGGGTTTTCATAGTTGTCTTGATTGTTCATCTCTTCTTTCACAGCACTATCACTTTACTAAAAATGAACTTTATCTTGTGAAAAACTTACTTTTTTCGTCGGACGCGTTTCGGCTTAAGTAAGTACCCCCACTACACCTTCCACACAAAAACCGTTACGAAATGATGGCAGCCTGACCAAAAAGCTGAAGAAGGCGGATACTTAAGCCGAAACGCGTCCGACGAAAAAAGTAAGTTTTTCACAAGATAAAGTTCATTTTTAGTAAAGGGGTTTTCAATTTGTTTGAAAATTAAAACACAGCTCTTTAGCTTTCTGAGGTATATACAACTTATTGTTTTTCGATAAATATAAATATAATTATTTCACTACGACTCGGAACACAAAACTTTTTATGGGTAGGCTAAAAACGTAAAAGTTTTACCTTATAACCTGAACCGGTTTTCACTTTTAAAAAGCTTCTTCAGAGTGGCTTTTTAAACCTAATATTAATAATTATTATTTGTGTAAACAAAGAAGTGATGAACATTCAAAATAGTTAGATTTTTCATTTCGGTTCAAATGGCCACTAATGAGGACATACGCGACATATTGGAATCTTGATACAAGTTCACTTTCGTGACGTAATTATACATAGTTCTCTCTGATTGGTCAATTTACAAATTTGTTAATGACGTCACATGTTGCTAAGCGACGTTCCAAATACTTCTCTACGATTCGTCAAATTTAAACGAAGAAATACCGTTTGATATTCGTAAACCGACGCGGTATCATAGCGCTTCGTTCCGTTGATCTAGTCGCATAGCATAGATTTCTTTAGTTGTGAGTTGTTTTATTAGTCAAAATGGCAAGTTGTAGTGCTAGTGATCGTTGTGAAGTGCTTGTGATTGTCAATTTAGTTGGTAATTATCGGCTTTCTAGCCAATGCTGGTATTGAAGTGAAATATTTTTTTTCTATTCTTCTTTGTTATATAAACACGCGAAAAATAATTTTAAACGGCGGTCGAAGCTATTTACGAAGAAAAAAAGAGAATGGATGTGTACTTTACTTTTTCTCAGCAAAATATTCATTCAATTGTCAGTTTTAATTCTGAGTTGAGCTCCGAACTTGAAGCGAGGCCGAAGGCCGAGGATGAGTCTAGGCGTTCCATGCACGGAGAAACGAGCGCGAAGCGCGAGTTTTGAGTACATAACGCGATAACGACATCCAATCTTCGAATTGGGTATCCATACGAGTTACATGTAGTTAATCCCGAAGGCGCCGGAGACTAACTCATTTGAGTTGAGCCGGCTACTCAGTAAAACTCGGATGTGCCGGAAATCCGAGTTGAGTGGGCCAAATATTGAGTCCGAGTTGTATAGACAAGCGAATTGAGCTAATGCATTCGAATTGAGCTCAAAATGAAATGTGGCTAATTAAATTTTGCGTCGCAGGCTAAACCATTTGTGATATTGTCAAAGTAGTTTGGGATAAAGATAAAACGTAGGCAATGCATTTGAGTATTTGGCAAAATTGGGTTGGGAATGCGTGCTTATGGTGTAATTAATTTATTTACTTTTTCTTCGTAAATAGTTTCGACCGCGGTTTAAAATTATTTTTCACTTGTTTATATAACATACAAGAATAGAAAAAAAAATATTTCACTTCACGATTGTATGGTGTGGGGTAGGTAAATATTTACCCTGGAGGTGCACTGGCGCTATGTATGAATATGAGTGTTTTCAGTCTGTAATGTTGGCTGAATCGTTTGTTTTTTGTGTCTGGGAAACGATGAATGGATTCATTGATCATTCGTATACATAAGTTTTGTTGACTGTAGTGGGGGCAGATAGGAAGTGGTAAAAGAATTACAAAAAAGAGTGGCAATGTTTATTACATAAGATGAGTTAGAAAATACTACATACACGTTCAGGTTCGTTAAAAGGTTGGGTAGTTGATTTCATTTTATACTGTATTCTGAAGTTGCTGCTGAATATCTCCCAACATACAGGTGAGAGTGAATACGGGTTTCTCCCATAAGATATTGTAAATATTTATTTTAAGGGAATAGAAAGTAAATAATGTGAACTACATTAAAGTAGATAATGTTAAAAATTATGTGAACTAAGGATACGATTTTGGAGTAGGTCATGGTTAAATATCAGACCAAAAATTTATGAAGGTCTAATTTATTTATATGTTCAACTAAAAATATAATAAATGTGCAATAATTACTAGGCCTTTCAGTTACTTAAATACCAGTTTCACTTTCTGATTTGTAAAAATTTGGTTTGTTAATTGTATTGTTTAAATTATTTTACCAAAATCCCTTATAGAAAAAATGGTGTCGGTCTGTTAGGCCTAAATTTGTTTAGTAAATTTATTTCTATTGAATTCATAATGGTTTTATGAATTTGTGAAATTGTAATTAGGAATATGTTCTTTTAAGACTGTATAAATGTGGTATGTAATATACGGTTTACTATGTTTTATGTATCTTTTTCTGTTCTATCTGTTCTATGTGCCTTATCTTTTTCAGTATATGAAAGTATAGTAGGTTTCTGTAGCAGGTTTGAGGTTAGGTTTGCATGCCTAGCTACATTTAATTGTACCTGTGAAATCACATAATTTGTTGTGATAGTATGTAGCGTGCCTTATGGTTATCTCATGTGGCAGAGATTCATAGAGATTGCAGTATCCAAGTATCAACTTGACATTACCAAAAGGCTTGATTTGAAATCGATTTATATAGTACTGTGTTCAGAGTGTACTACAATAGATTTACTTTACTGATGTTTTTTAAGTGGGTAGTTTTAAGGCTGTACAGTTAAAGAACAACTGTTTGTTCTAATTGTTTATTTAACTACGCTTTAGTTGTAATAATCAAGAAATGTATCTTGGTATAAAGTGAACTAAAATTATAATGGTAGCCAACTTGTCAGTTTATATGATATGATTGATTTCCACATTTATGATTTTCTTTGAATTAGTATAATTTAAATACTCTGTTGTTATGTCACAGTTTTTGAATATGTGCGCATGAAAGATATAAAATAACAAAAAAGTAACTGAACAAGTAATTTTCTCAAAATTAGTTTTAAATTTTATTAGTTTTCATAATTATTATTAACAATTTTTTTTTTGATTTATTTTCAATAATAGTATAAACAAATGAGGTTATTGGTTTGTGAAGAAATTTACGTTACAGATATATGATAAATTTAAAACCGAAATCAAATTTATAAAACATATAAATTTCGTTTATAAATCATCAATTTAAACTAAAATCAAACTTAAATAAGCAACAAAAAGTATTTGCATTTCAGTTCTTGTCATCTAACAATTATTAGCAGACTGAAAACATTAAATGGTAAACAATAACAAAACACGTTTAACCATGTGGGGTGCAGTTGTTTGATCCTTTCTAACGAATGCTTTGAGTTTGCGAATCTTGCCAGATTTAATACTTGGGAAATTGTGTACGTATTTATTTTACTTGAGACGAATTAAGTCATACGTGCTTTTTTAATTGGCAAACTGCACAAGACAGGATTGTTCACCATACATGACTCATTTAATATGCTTCATGCACAAAGTGGTTTATCACTGTTAATGAATCAATTCATGTAAGATGACTGCTAGCTAGGGTTACTCATGTTTCATATACAATCAAATTACAATGTGAATGTATTGATGACTATTATTATGTTTGATTGATTATTAATATATTGAGTATACATGATTATGTTTTTCCTTAAGGCCCTTCCACACAAATGCGTCTTTGTTTAGCAAATGGATCCAAAATCAGAAGTATAGGCAACATTTACTTAATTGAGATGCGTTTATGGGAGGGGGGATTTTATCACCATTTGCCTCTGTGTGTATCATTTTGTGCCTCGTTTTGCATCCATTTGTCACCTTTCTGTATATTAGTAGTTATCTGACATTCAGGGTCGTGCAAGAACAATAGTGCATGTGTGGAATACTATTGTATCCTTTCAGCAAACAGTAGCAAATCATTGTGACCAGAAGATTTGGCTTTGTTTGCCAAATGTAGGCAAACGAAGACATATGTAGGAATCCCTTTAACTGAGTTATAATGCACACAATGCAGTTACATACAATGTTTGTTGATGTCTAGTCTGGGCTTCAGACAGATTGTATATAGACCAGATAAGGTTAGCAGCAGGTGCCTATAGCCTTTAGATAGAGGCGTTAGAAATCATACCAAGTCACTGTTTACAAAATAACTGAACTGGAGTAGTAATCATTTCACTTTAAACCAGTGAATATTTTTTGTTTTATCCACTTTTTGTGCATCTACACTTGTTTTGTCTTTATAAAACATTTATGTGTGTAGGGTACTATATTTGGTGATACACTTAACTGTTTGTAAATTAGATTGTACAGAGGTAGGTTAAACTCTTTTTTTAATTCATTTTTGTATCTCATATTTTTATCAAAAACCACTCCACTCCACATTAGTTTCAGCATTTTCGCCTAAAACCTAAGCTAACAAAAGTGTATTATAAAGGTTTTGTAAAATATATAAAAACACTTGGTAACTTTCACAAATTTTAATTAACTCTGACAGCTGTTTCGACTAACTAAGCCATTGTCAAAGAGGCGAATGAATGAAATTACTAGACACAGGATGTGAGTAAAAGGTGGTGACCATCTGTTTAGGGCGTATCTGGAACATCTGTGTTGAGATGGAGAGGGGGGTGCAAGAGACAAGGGAAGGTCAGGTGTCTTTAAAAACTAAATACAATAATGACTGCAAAATATAAAATTAACTAAACTAAATATAATCTGACTGTAAAATATAAAATTAACTGAACTAAATGTAATCTGAATGCAAAATGTAAAATAAACTAAACTAAATAACAGCTTTTAATAAAGGGGATACAAAAAATTCAGTTTGTTCATTTGTTAAATTTTTGTTATTTTTTATTGCTTTTTTAATTTCTAGAATTTCTAACAAATCTATTTTTTTACCTTTGTGAATGTTGTGGAGTAGTGTTATGTTTTTTGTGTCTATGAAGTGATTGTGTTGTAAGCAACGATCTGCAAAACCTATATTAGCTGTATTGGTTAAAATCACCTTCTTGTGTTCAGAAATGCGATGTTTCAGAGCACGGCCACATTGTCCGATATAAATATATTTATAAATTTATAAATATAGCTAATACAGTTATATATTTATAACCAACAGATAGGTGAAAGTAGAGTTGAGGTGAAAAGAGTCTGTTTGTCGTTAGTGTCTTTACATCCCTTTAGGCACTGTGATATTGGGTAAAAGTAATTTAACCAAGTGAAAAAATAATGTGTATTTATCAATAACGTACGCACAAATACAAATTGTTTTGATCAAAAAATGTTTTAATCACATTACAATTTATGACAAAACATGTCGTAACAACAAATGATAATAGGTTATTACATCATGATATTTTGTAGGTTTTTCATAAAGTATTATGTTATAATCACATTATGCAATTAAATGTATTACTTATAAACAAAACCTAAATAGATAAACTCTGTAGTAAAGGGTTATTAATCAGTTATTCAATAGTTTTAATTGTCATCAGATAATAGAGATTTTTATACTCTGTACATGCCAATCTTATTATGTATACATTTTGTATCATTCCATCATTTTTTATAAATTTCCTGAATTTAACGTGTGGTCATTGGTATTTGTTGATATTAAAACTTGTATAAACAGTTTATTTTCCGTTCATAGACACGTCCCATAATATGATTTCTTTTTGTGTGGACCGCATTAAAGTCTATTCTGTCCACTTGATGTACAGTGGCTATCAAAAATTTAACACATTCACTGTTGACGACATACAGTCCACTTACCACAAGAGCTGAGCTCAGACTAAACAAAAACATTTTGCTTACAACAGGTACTCGGAAGTGAGTAGTGTGCTCCTGTTGGGAGACCCTAGCTACTTGCATCTGAGTAGTTAGCGGTAAATGGGTTAAGGACACTCCTCTTAAACTTATTATTGGCTCCTCTCCCTAAAATTGTAATAAATCACATGATGTTTATACGTTGACTAAATATCCTGAAAATGAAGTTATTTTTAACATAAACCTGACCTCTCTATGTTTTATAGAACTGATTATATAACAATTTTACTTATTAAGATCATTAAAAAACTTGACTTTTTAATAAAAAAAATGAATTGGTTCAAAAGGGGTGCACCTAAACCAATGAATTTTGGCATGTAATTAGGCCTAGCAGAAACCCTCCTTAGACTATTAACCCTCTCCATCAACAAAATGGCAGGGCTAGTCATGTGCCAAAACCAGAAAAAAAATAAATTTTGTTTGAAAAAATAAAAATTTTTTGAGAAATTGTTGTTTTTAAAAAAATTTATTGAATTTTAAATTTGTGGCAAATCGAACTGGTCACATTCTCAAGAGTGTGATCTAAATGGCAGTAGCAGTCCCAATGTTGAACATGAACCCCTCCTGTTTGTTTTTATAAAACGGTTGTTACACTAATAAAAAATGTATGATCAGTATAATCTAAATATAAATACAATAGAATACTGTTATTTTCTTAAATAAGCTCTATTTTTTTCTTGCCGAAATACAAAAACATCTACTTTTATAGGTGACACAAGATAAAATAAGTATATGTAGATTAAAGCAATATCAGTGGAGATTTTGTTTAAATATTAATGTTTGTTTACATTTTACTTTAAACGTTTTTGCATTTGTCAAATAGCACGGCTTTAAGTTTGCCAGATTCTTGCCAATATCTTCAAAAAAATATGAAACAAATTCTGTAAACCATGATTCCACGTTACAAGGACGATTCTACACAAGTTTTCTGATATGGGCATATCGTATTAGTGTGTAGCAGGTTTTACTTTCTACAGTTACTACTTTCTATCTTGTGTTGATTCAAAACTTTTTTAATTGGTTATTTTATGTTTGATAGTTTTATTATATTACTAAATAAGTACATAGAAAGTTTTGTTTCGTGTATTTTAATAGTCTGTGAGTTTTGTTTTAAACCTTTTTGAAATTGTTTATTTAAACTGTTCATAACATTTAAATATTGGTCATGGTTCCCTATATTATTTTAAGAATTATCTGTCATGATTTCATAAAAGTATGGAATAACTAAAGTATAAATAAATAAAAATTTTATCACTACAGAGTTAATAAATTTATGTAATTATGTTATTAAGAATAATTTAAAATTGTATACTACAGTATAAAACAAAAACAATATAATAGGCCAAATTTGTATGTACATATCTCTCTTATATAAATACATATTTATATTACGTATTTTGAATGTCATTTGACTGTTTTTGCACTAAATATTTTTTATTTTATTTAAAATGTTTTAAAAACATTTATGTCCCAAATACATCCAAAATACTTTGAAAAATTCTAAGTTAAATAAAGTGTGTGTGTGGAAAAGTCTCTCTCTCTCTCTCTCTCTCTCTCTCTCTCTCTCTCTCTCTCTCTCTCTCTCTCTCTCTCTCTCTCTCTCTCTCTCTCTCTTTCTCTCTCTCTCTCTCTCACACACACACACACACACACACACACACACACACACACACACACACACAGTTGAAATACAATTTCAAGGTTTGCATTGCATAGCTGTGACTTAGACACTTATGAAAAAATATAATATAAAACAAAAAGTAAAAATACAAAATTGGGAATTTTTCATAAACCAAAATTATATATTGTCAGATGCTACAAAAAATCTTCCTAAAAAAATTCGTATACTTTAAAATCGTTGCTTAATGTCTCTTTGTTTAACAGTTTTGTAAATGAGAATTGCACTCCAAGGAGAAAGTTATGCTCTTCCACCTACCATAGTCACGTAATATAATTTGTCACTTATTGTGTAATGCAGTTATTTCTTACCTTGAAGTCAACACAGTTTCCTGTGTGATCCACTTTCACATACGAAAGTAGCCTACTCTGCAAACAACAAATACAAACTAAAAATAATTGTTTTTAGAAGAAACAAATGTGTCTCGTTGTTTAACAACTATATAAACACAAAACAAAAATTTCATACAATTATATAAAATTATTTTATTTAAGACGCATTCCTCTTGAAGTAACTCTAGATGCAACCTTCTGATCTAATGTTGCCGTGGGAATATTTGTACAGCCTCTGTCCATCGATAATACAAAAAAATATCAATTTTTGTGCTAGTCTTTTAATTTTTTATACATTTGTAAGTATAATGAATTGAAAATTGGCAGACATCAATCCTTGGTTAGTGGTTATCCTGTGAGAGAGGTGTGGATTTCTCAGTGTATCTTAACACAGCTTGAATAGGAAAGCTGTTAAAATGAAGTGGTTTGCTCACTCTCTGCATATACACAACATAAATATAAAGGCTTTTCCGTTTAATTGTGTGTGTGTGTGTGTGTGTGTGCGTGCGCACGTGCTATATATACACACTATATATACAGGTATATCTTGACATGCCATTTATTTTTCACAAAAGGTATATAAATTTCACATTACTTGCATTTACAAAATGTATATAATATTCTGATGATAGTTTTACACTATTGAAACACTAATTATGTAAAAAAAATATAGACTTGCTGCAAATTGTGTGTGTATGGTAGGGCATGCGTGCACGTGCTTAATTCATCTATTTTGTAATTCATTAATTCCCTAAGTTTTTAGTGTTTCTGTTTATTACAGTAATAGAAAAATTTTCCGACTAGCTTGCCACTTGAAGTTTGGCTTGTTCCTTTCTATTGATTGGCTTGAAAAAAGGGAAATAGAAATTAAAAGAAAAAAGAAAGGAAGAATAGTTTTGTGACTTTCAAATTAACTTTATAATATTTTTTATTTTATATAACATTTAAATACATTGCATTGTGTACATTCTAAGATTTTCTTTTGCCTATACTCCAAAAATTATATTTTAAACATTTGTAATTCATCTAAGACATATTTCACTTTAAACTTTCATAGTTTGTAAAGATGTAAGCTAATATAATTAATTATAACAAACTTCTTCATTTACTACCTGGATAATAAAAAAAATAATCCCTTCAGTGTTTTAAAAAAATAAATATATAAATTCAAAAACATGTAAATCAAATGCAAAGAATAACTGTTTGTGTTGCCAGGGGAGCTTGAAATATCACAGTTAATGACATTAGTATGAAACTTGCTGCTGAATCTTAGTAGACGTGTGTTTATATTAGGTTCATAACATATTGTCTTCAGGGATCTTTTCGATTAAGTGGCAGCATGCAGTGAGCAATTACTCTACGTAGCAATCGCCAGTAACAACGCATTTCCCCCTCCAACGCATTTTGCAACTATTCCATGGTGACAGCGTGCCCTGCGATTTTCTGTATGCCGCAATTGCAAGTGTAGTAGTATCATTGCGTATCATGAATTTCCTTCAGTTAGCAGCACAGTTGGGTATGTTCTACAAAGGACTGTCGGGAATCCAAACAAGTGCGACAGGATACATTACTAAATAATTCTCGATTAGATTTCCGCACAATCGTATACTTCATTTACTGTTGGAGTAAGGAGTACACAACCGGGCAATATTGTCAAGATGAGTTGGAAATGAATCACTTCACATGCATGGATTGGAATTCATACATGCGAGAAGTGTGTGAGCACCATTTTATATAAATATATAAATACAATATAAAAAAATATAAATATAAAAAAATATGTCAAAATGAAAATAAAAATACAAACTGTCGCTGGTTATCACTACGTGTGGAGGGGGAAATGCGTTGTTACTGGTGATTGCTACGTAGAGTAATTGCTCACTACATGCTGGCACTTAACCGAAAAGATCCGTCTTCAATAACACACAAGATGCATGTAGATCTGAACTAAGACAGTTTCTGACAGTTGATTTTACAAAGTTCTTTGTGGAAAAAGTTTCTCACAAGCATATCGTGACCCAAAGAAAGGAAGCAATGATGTAGCAAGTCTTTTCATGGCTAGAAATGTTTATAAGAGACTGTTCACATTCAAGTGTCAATTTTTGTGGCATATATTCAGCATCAACAGCACATTTAATATCCTCCAATGCATCACCAAATTGACAAATTTGTTCGATCACATAGAACTTTCTTCAAATTCTGTGAACTCCATTACCAAATTGTCAATATTCAACCACCTGAAAAACGTCTTAAGATCACTAATTGTAGCAACACAAGGCATTTTAGTAAACTGCAATGTTTTCTCCAAATCTCAAAACTCAGAAAAATCCAAAAATGTTTTTGAATTTTTTAGAAGGTTCAAATACCTCTTAAGGAGATTTTTCTGTGTCTTCAGAAGTTAAGTTATTAGAGAAACCAGACAGCAATTCAAATTGTTCTTTAAGTGAAGTAAAGTACTCAGATTTCTTTGTTTCAACATCACTGAATTGTGCTAAAATGATCTTATGACTTCTTATCTGCAGTGTGATTTTCCCTTGCAATTCCTTATTCAAATCAGTATTTAGTGCTGATTTAAAAGATTTATTCACATAGCCAGATAGGATCCACATGTTCTGGGGAGTGCTACTGCTTTTCTGTTATGAAGAAGCAAATTTTCTTCTAAAAGCTCAACAAACCGGCAGAGTAGATCTCCTTGACTCAGCAAACAAACATTATTGTACATAAGAAGTCCATCATAATGAAATTCCACTTCATCTAACACTTTTGAATGCAGATGATTATTTATGTGCAGATATAAAGTTAACACTTTTAGTTATCACCAACAGTAAATTTTTAAGTGACTTCATTTTTGCTTTCACCGTCAGTGCTTCCTCATATAAAATGCAATGGAACTGCACAATAGAGTGCTGAACTTATTCACAAAGAAATTTCGTAAAGTCATTTATTTTACCCACCATATCTGGGACACCACAGTCATCAGTCACAATTTTATTTAAGTCTAACCCCATTTACACAAGTTCTTTGTGATAACTCACTTTATTTAAATAAATATAAATGTATTTGTAATTGGAAATACCAAGTAACCTATATTCGGGTCTGTTTACATTACTTGAATGAAGCGCGTGTGTCACGTACACCATAACTATGGTACTTACCATAGTTTGAGAATCTGGTTACTTCGATCTTGTTGTTTTTATATTTACCTAGGGTCCAAGGATTCGACTCAGCGAGATTGCTGACAGAGCTGGTCACAGAAATGAGAATACGTTTATTTGAAGCAGTTACCATTAATCTCAATTTATTCAGTAATTTAGTTAAGCGTGTACACAGGATAACATTTTAACATGGCGGCCATTACTTATACTGGCTCTTTGGTATAAACTCCTTTATGTTTTATTAAACATTAATTCATCAAATTCTATCTACTGACTATGCATTAGTTTCATGATTACTTGACTTTTATTATATTTACTTATCTCTAACGCAAACCAACCCCCATTCAGAAGTCGACATTTAACGTTCACACACTGCTCTCTCTCTCACAGCCATACATACAATTTTCAATTTACTTTTAATTGTGTACACATAATAACGGCAATTTTGATTAAAAGAGCTCTTTAAATAAAATTTTGGTTTGTCACTTCCCTTGTTTAGTAGACTAGAAGTTCTAGCAGCGGATCACATGTTGATTCCAAAACGGAGTGGTTACATCTTTCTGAATACACTGATTCTACTTATACTTTTGAAAAATATTACTTCACACTGTCTAGACTTTTTGTAGTTAACACTGGTTTACATTTTGATTACATTGTTAATTCTTTAAAGCACTTAAGCTTACTGTTTCAGGCCAGCACAATTTTTAACGTGTTATCGCCATGATGAATTTCTGCAGACTGGGACGAAAACTATGCAAATTTTACGTATGTGTGTGTGAGTAAACGTCACCGTTCTTTGTCTTTTGTTACATAATCGCCTTGTTAGTTACGTACTTTAATCACGTCATTGTGGTTTTAATGACGTTTGGCGTTGTCGGCCAATGAAACGGGAGCAAGTAGCGCCGTTATTAGTGGATGTAACCATTTCAAGTGTCTTTATCTGCACGTACACTGCTGTCCTTGAAATTATTCTGTTGTCTCGGAACTGCGTCGTTGTAGGCAAAAACCAAGGGAAATTGTATTACCCATAGAAATGACTTTAAAAACATCGAAATACCATAATTTACTACCTTGCATACCATACTTTTTATATCAAACTTTTTGTACTGTCACATCTTGCTTCATTGCATTCTTATACATAAATGTATCTTATATATTTCGCTGTTGCCATAGTGGGTAAATTCAGCAATTTAACCAAGTCCTCCTCCATTATATTTCCACATGTAAATCTGAAAAAAAAACATTGATAAACCTAGATAACCTAGGTGACTAAATCTTATAACCTAGCTTGTGACGTCATATAGGTGCTTTCATCAAGACGTATTGAAAACATATGGGCATTGTCCAAATCAGATTTCATTTTGCTCTGAACCATCTTCACTCATTGTAGTTAGTTTGGACAGTCTTCACGTAATGTGTCAGACATGACTAAGAAAGCCATCTTCAGAAACTCACTATCAGAAAGTGGATTCCCAAGGTATGCTATGTAGCGAGACTGGTGAAAACATAATGGTATTATTCCTTGGCCAGAAAGATGACACAAAAGAAATTGATTGTTTGTATGTTGTTTGACTTTTTATGAAACGAGCTCTCTTCTTTCTACATTTGACAAGGAATAAATATTTGTATCATCTGTCTGGAAGTAATGCTTTACAACAAATGTGCGAACTGTTTGACACTGCTGAATGACACTACTCTTTCTGAACACAGAACAGAAAGCTTAATGTTTTTCTCTATCACTCCAAACTCTAGTGTCCACTGTTCTTTAAAAATCTAGCCTCCGTCTTTGCTTTTTTTTACACTGGAAACAAACAAACATGTTTAAAACACTGGAAACATATATAAAACCGCAACAAAGAAAATTTCCAGTACACGCAAAGAGCAAATATGATAGCTACTGCATACACTATTGACTAAAGGACTTATCAGCCACTCAACATTTGTAGTTAAGCCAAAGGCAGCTACTCTGTGTCACACACACACACACACACACACACACACACACACACACACACACACACACACTGAGCCACTATATTGACAACATCCCCCCCATTACCAACTTCCCCTCACCATCGAGTATCAAGAAAATCGAATTGACAAGACAACTCTTCAAACTATTCAAAAATTTATAATTTTTTTTTTTTTTTTACTTTCTTAATATATATATATATATATATATATATATATATATATATATATCTATATTTCTATAGCTTACCTGGATGACCGGCTCACCTGTTTAGAACTAGGAGGGCGCCTCCTAGAGGAAGAAAAGCATCGTACTGGGGGAACCATTAGGTTAATTAATTAATGCAGTGACCTCAATTTCCAAAACTCAACAAACAACATTTATTGTTTCTTATTTCCCTTTTAAAAAAATGCTTACAAGGATGAAACCTCAAGGGTTTTACTCTTTTTCCAAAACTGTTGTTTATAAAATCATTTCAAAACATTATTTATCTCAGTTTCACTATTAATTTAATGATCTTTAGTTATTTAGAAATTTTTAGATATATAAACATTATTTCATACTATTTTACAAATAATTTAATCACTGTAACATATTCTGAAATTTTCACAAATTCAACAAATTATTTCATTCGGCATTACTATTACTTTAACGACCATTACATTATTTTATTCCATTCTACAATTAATTTAATCACCATTACTTATTTTCAAATTTTCATAAATTCAAAACATTTCATTCCATATTACTATTAATTTAAGAGCTGTTACTTTGTTTTATTCCATTTTTTTCAATTAATTTAACCACTGTTACTAATTTCGAAAATTTCAGAAATTCACAACATTTCCGTTACACTATTAATTTAATCATCATTAGTTATTTAGAAATTTTTCAGTTATTCAACATAAGTGCAACACATGTGATGTATAGTTCAGTACCTTGTCATGACAATGCTTCGTGCAATTCAGAATATATTAAATTGAGAAAACTTTATTAAGTTTCATTAAATTCATTTGTATTAAAATTAACATGGACTTTAAATTCCAAAAACATATAGTTATTCAACATAAGTGCAACACATGTGATGTATAGTTCAGTACCTGTCCTGACAATGCTTCATGCAGTTCAGAATATATTAAATTGAGAAAACGTTATTAAGTTTCATTAACTTCATTCATGGAAAATTAAAATTGATTCTAAATCCAAAGACATGTATGGATATAACATAGCTTCAATACATGTGGTGGAGAGTTCACTACCTGTCATGACAATGGTAACACACTCAATACGTATGACTAGATGATTTCCTTTTTTTTTTAAGACTTACATACACTTCACAATTTACACACAAGACAGTTACATAGACAACAACTGATGAACAACTTAGAGATTTCCTCAAGGAAAATAAAGGAACGATGCAAGACTGCATGACTCATTCTAGCAATGCTGAGTAGTGCCTTCACACAGTATAGTTTAGTAAATGGCAATTCACCAACTGAAGCTTAACACATTTCGTTTTTTATATTATTTTCTTTTTTTTTGTTTTTCATATATAATTGCATTTTGCGTATAATGTAACACTATCACCTACTAATTACACTTGTAAGGAGCTGTCCTCACTATAAAATTATTTCAGATGCCAGACTTGTTCAACTGTATTTTGAAAGAAGAACTATTGCTCAGATATAAATTCATTATCATTAAAATAAACTGGGTTTGCAGGATATTTAGTAATGTAAAGATGAAACCAAGAGTTAAAGCAAATGTCTTTTTTTATATATGTTAAGTCAGCTTGCCATGTCATTACTTGACCAGAGAATCAAGTGGTACAGATGGTACAGATATGCGCACCAAAAAAAAATTAAGTTAATTCACCATTTAACCAAAGTAACACTGTCCACAGTCTAAAATTATTGCTCTGATCATTATAATAAAAGTTTACTAGCACAGCATACACCAGAAAAGTTCATCAGAGACATACCTTTCATTTTGGCCGGAGCCGTTACATACCCGTTCCTTTATCTTCTTCACATTTCGTTTTGTTTTCTTTTCTTGATCATTTTGGTGACGGTTGAGCGGGCCGGAGACACCCCAGGGCACACCTTAGTTCTTAGCCAGCCATGGTAATTAATTTACGCCCGGTATTACAAAAGAACAACTAAATTTTCTTTGATCACATGCAGCCGGGTTTAGTTGAAGGCAGACCCAAACAAGACCGCACGACTCGCTTACAGCATTCTCAACTACGGCAACGCTGCCACACCGCAAGACAGGAAAGTCAAGTTGACTAAGGTCTCTAATAGATAGCGCGAGCGTCTCACTACACATCGCGACTATACTGTAAATTTGACTTAATAATTTGTTTGTTTGTTGCCGTAACAAAATTCCTTAGTTACGGCACAACACACTAGGCTTTATACTCCATTGGAGGAGTAGTAGCCGCTTTAGGTTTTATTTTAGGGGCTCAGTGTGCTCCCCCTATCTTTGTGCACTGTACAGTAGTGTGTGCTTTTCCATTGTGTATAATCTCTCCAGTTTATTCTGTACTGGCATTTCCTCTCCATTCTTCTATTCCCAGCCTAATTATGTCTTCAGTGACTTGATCCTTCCACCTTATCAGTGGTCTTCCTCCCCCCCCCCCACACTCTTTGTGGTTTCCACTTCCTGATTTTTTTAAAATTCTCGTGACTTCAACAGACATGCCAAAATCATCTTAGACTTTATGACTTAATATACCTTACTATGTTTTCATCCTTTAATATTTGATATGCTTTCATATTTATTAACTTCTGTATTCTTGCCGCACTGTCTCTATGTCATACATACTTCTAATACTTTTTAGTTTCTGTTCGTCTCTTTTTGTAAGGCATATTCTCTCAGCTGTATAGAACACAGCTGGTCCTGTTACGCTTCTGTAAATCATCCATAACTGATGATTTGTCTTTGTTCCACAACTGATCTTGTTTTTAATAATTGTTTGTGTCCAAAGTACACTGTGTGTCCAGCAAGAATTTGTTGGTCAACTTCCCGGTTCTTTTCATTCCTCTTAGTAACTACTGTGCCTGAGTATCAAAAGTTGTCTACCTTCCCAATTTCAGTTTTCCTAGCTTTCTGTTTTTGATCCTATTGTTCTTTATTACCTGTGTCTTCTTATTAATTTTCAGTCTTCTTAGCATCCTGCATAATAGTTTTATTGAATTCTGACTTGTCTCTTGTAGTTGTCACTACAGCATCACTGTAAGCTGTTATCTGGACTGATTTAGTTAGTTTATCCTTTGATATTAGATAGTTTTATGACTTGGCCTATTTATTGCTAACTAAATAAAATTGTAAACAGCAGATCACTCTGCCTGATGTCCTTATCTTTCAGAAATGCATCTCTTAGTTCTTCTGGTTATTACTTGTACTTGCGAGTACTACGTAGTTGTTTGAATCACCCATATAAATTTGAGTATTATTCTTGTTATAAGTACATCTTTTATGACTACCTGTCTGTCCAAGCTGTCAGAGACCTGTCTAAAATCTAGAAGTTTATATAGGTGTAATTAGAATATTTAAAAATCTTCTTCTTTTTCTTCAGTATATGGCTTGGGCTATAGCCCATTTCAACTTCACAGAGTCTCTGACCATTTTTTCCAGGGTCTTCCACGATCTTTCTTCCCCACTGGCCTATATTCAAACACTTGTTTAGGAATACGCACGTCTACCATGCGTTCCACATGAACTTCCAATTCTGTCTGTACTCCTTTCTTCTCTCCAGAACCAACTGTAACTTCAGGTCATTTCATAGATGATTTCTTAAACTACATCCTTTAACTGCTCTTAAAAATTTCATTTCCAAGGCCTGTATTTTCAAATATCTTTTTGCTGGAGAGTCCATGTTTCACATTCATACATTAAAGTCGACACAGCCACAACCTTATAGAACTTTAGCTGTGTCTCCCTCTGTGTTTTATTCTTCAATAGTCATCTTATTGTTCCACAGGTATAACTAAATTTATTTAACTTTTTCTCAATAATAGATATTTAAAAATATCTATAGAATTGTTTGTCATTATTAAAACTTAGAAAATTCTATATGTTATTATACATAATCGAGCTCTGCATTGTGTGTGTGTGTTACATGAAGTTTCAGCAGGAACACAATATAGGAATCAACTGGGAAAAGGGCATAACGTAACATACCTGAATTATTATAATACATGCATTTTACACACACACAATGTTGTGTAATATTATATATATTATTTTCTAAAAAAAAAGAAAGTGAAATTTTAAGGAAAGTGGTAGTGTAACTTCCCTATATAACATAGATTTAAATTACAAATACAAATCATAATTGTGTATTAGGTTAAACAATTGTATAGTCAACATAAGAAGACATCTCTTAGTTTGTTGAACTTTGAAAATAAGCCTACATATAAATCCTAACATTTGTATTGTGTTTCATACTCCAATAAATATAACTATAAACAGATTGAGATAAACTATAACTCTAATTTGAGATAGCTGGATTAAACTTTTGGGGGCTGCTTTGACATAGAATACTCCCCATATAATTCAACAGTATTCTGTGAAGGTAGTAACTGTTGCTTTTGATTACTTTTAGTTTTAAAAGAATAATTCAACAGTTATTATTTAGAATTTTAGGAAATTGTGTATGTGCAGAATGTGTAAAGTTGTATATGATAATTCTTATGATAAATTCATAAGACTTTAGAAGCATGTCTTACATCATAATCTATTTCCAGCAAGGAAAGAAAAGCTGTTTGTTGTATTGTGTCTTGAGTTCTCTCACTCTCGTCCATCTAATTACCTACTTAGACTTATGACTTAACTCGTTGTGTTAATATTTTTAATGCATTAAATAGCTTGAACAATGCTGGCAAGGAATACATGTAGATGCACAGTGTCTATAATTACAGATTATGAAAAAGTATATAATTTATTATATGATTATAATTGTATAGTCTGATGATTCCTTTGGAAAATTGACCACCCTAAATTCCAATATTGATTTACAAAATCTCATTTTACAGAGAGTAGTATTTTCAAACCATTGATAATATAGTTAGTTTATCAATATAAATTGATATATTTATACCTAAATGTGGTAGCAGAATATGTAATACCATTACAGTGTTTAATTTAAATAGTTACTTTGTATATTTTTAAATTTTTATGAAATAAAATCAAGTTATAAGTTGAATAAAAATGTTTTTAAGTTCTGGTGTATCACTTTTTGACTATAACAGCTTTGCATACAATTTTTCAAAGATTTTATAACTTTCATTGATGCCAGAAAAACATGCCTGTTGTGAAACTTAAATGACTTTATAACAGACTTATGGTGTAAAGTTATAAATAAAATATTTTTTGTTTGATTTTATTTTGTATAAATCTCATTTATGTGTATAAAAGATAAAAGAGTTATTACATTCCAATTAATGAAGTGCTCATTTTGTAGTTGCTGTATTTAGCAGTTTTTTTGTAACCAGGTTTATTTGAATTATTATTGTTTATTAATAATTACCAGAACAGCTCAAGCCATGATTTACTTGGCTTCCTAAAGTTATTTTGAGGCAGTTTTTTGTGTAAAACATTTTTTATGATTTTGTTTACTTTCTTTATGATTTTTGCGCTCATTTTGTTTTGTAACATGGTGTTAAAAGTTAGCACTGAACATTTGTATGATAATTTACAATAATAAACAAAAAGCATGTTCTCTTTATATGCCTGTGTCAAGAAAGTAATGTGTTAAGTGATGTTAATTATTTTTTTGTGGCTGCAAGAAATATCAATCACTATGTTGTAACGTCTTTTCGCCGCGTTACAAATCCAGGGAACCCCTCGTAATTAAACTTTGTTAATTAGATGGGCTGCCTACGTTGTAACAGAATTGATCACAAATAATTAATGTAACAAATTACTTACTAACTGTGTAAGGAAACAATGGCAAGGTATACAGTTGATTTAAGCACTCCTCATATGTGTGTAACAAGAAGACTTCTCTTTATTTAACATTTAAAAAAACATATACTGACAGATCCCATGACATTACTAATTCAATTATTAAGTTATTTGAAAGGTTTCTTTAAACTTTGAGATCAAACTTGATTTTATATAGCTATACCTCGGATCCGGGTCAACTTTCTGTATTTCTGTAATTAAAACTTTTAATTATAGTCATTTCATGATATTAGCTTGCAAGACTTTCTTTTATTCAACCATTGGAAGAATGGTATTATTGCTTGAATTATATTACTCTATATTAGCATATAAACTGTTACAACGTATGAAGTTAGAATAGTTACATGAAATTCTTAGATTTAATTTATAAGTCTTTACAAAGTTAATAGTTTCTGAAAAGTCTCTTTCAAGATGTGTTGTGTAACAAATATTAGTAACCCTCGATAGACAGGCTATCGAGTCACCTTTTAATTGGTATGCTGAAGACTCGTCCTGGGGTATCCGTCTTGGGAAACAGGAACAGCTACGTCGTCATCTCGGTCTGGCCTTCCTCTGTAAAGGGCTCCAAAAGTTCGCAGGTTGAACAATATGTCGTGTAGATATCTACGATGATCTTGTAGATTCTCGGATGTCCTGATCTGCATATTCTGTCACGTGCAGTAGAGTTTGTGGCTTCTGATAGTTCACATCTCCGGGTATGACTTTGGAATTGTTGTTATTTGTTGAAGCACGAAGTCATCTTGTGTTACACTCCTTTTTTTTTTACGTTTCGATTTTTTTACTTTAAATTTCTTGTCTATTTACATGACTATATTAATTAACACATCCAGATGCTTTAAACAGCTACATCTGGTACACCATCTTAAGGTGAGACAAAATGTAGTTAACATATTTTAAGCGCACAGCTCCTACGTCTACACTGTACGAAGTCACCATTGCAAGAGAGAGAAATTCTGCTCCCTTCGCCTGGTACTGGGCAAAAGTTAGTGGGGCAATTTCCGCGCGAGAATATAGTTCCTAACTATATTTAAGTTAACATTTTTATTTATACAAACTATCCCTAAACAAATATACATAATTTAAATCAGTTGTTTTAGCGACTATTTATGTCTTCAGATTTTTTTATTATTAACATTAGTTTTTTTTTATCTTATTCTAACTCACACAAGACTTGGAAAGCATGTCGAGTCTGGAATCAACAGGACAGCGCCTGCTTACAAGCAAAGGGTTAAATACGATATTAATAACTCTTTACAATTTATCTTTTTATTAGAGTATCTTCTAAATAACTAATTAATTACTGCTTCCTCTCATACTGAGTACATACAGGTATTTTATATTAATACAGTGAGATTTAAATGGCTTAAGAGCTCGCAACCTTAATTTTTTAAAACATTTTTATTTTCTTGATTATTTCTTTTATTTAAATCGTCACATACTCCACCGCTTAAATTGCACGCTACGGTTAAGCTTTTTGAGTCTTAACTCACTATTGGGGACTGGGAGTACGATTAGTGTCAGTGTGTGAAGTTATTTATTATTAGTGCACAGTTTGTTTTTTCTAATTCTCTTTAAATGACATTGTTCATTTAAATGATCGCCTTCGTGAAATTCCCTTTTTCTTACTTCTTAAGTACTAACTTACATTTTAATCTTAATACTAATTTCCAAACCTTAGATTGGAATGATCCCTACTTATCCGTAACTCACAACATCCCGGCCCGACTGACACCAGCTTACTCTAACTACAGAAGTTAGCTTTCAGCATTTATTAATGATCTTTGGCACATTTCTGCCCTATCATTACCCTTTCAGTCGGCGCCGTTGTGACCTGTTACGTTACATTTATAATCACTACTTGATTATATCTCATAAACTTATTTCTAATGTGATCTAAAGAGGATCCCATACTCCACTTTAGATCACTGGTTTGAGAGAAGCGGAATCTCACGAATATGATTCTCTTTTATCTCTTTTTACAATACTTAAACAAACTATGCGGGAGGGGAGACACTTTACATAATGCATTGTCATACTCACTAGGGGTGGTTTTCAATTGTTCAGGCTAGCACCGGTTTATCACAATTGGAAGGGTGCGTTCGGGGTTGCTTAGTACAATTCCTACAATACTGAACACGCTTTTATTTTCTCTAACTGGCCACCACTGGGAGTGTTTACAATATGCAACTGAACTTTTTATTATTATTTTCCTTTTTCCTACTTACTTCTACACTTCACACAATTTTAGTATAACTTAGGATTTGTTTAGCTCTAGTATTTAAATCAATTATTATTATTCACTTTATTATTTATTATTTATTAAACTACTTTGGGGATTTAAGAAACGCTCCTAGAACTATCGTCTATTTAATCACCATATTTATGTAGCACACTTTATATTCACAGGTTGGTTCCGTTTTACTAGATGATGTTTAGCTAACATGTCCGCTAATTCTTGGCTGATTAAGCTTCTACTAGATCCCGAATCAATTAAGGCGATGGGGGATGTAACGCCTAAGTCGACTCGTATTAATGGTAGTAGATTTTTTTCCATTTACATCTATTAATCGCATTACACTTTTCACGAAATTCTCGCACATAGGGGTCGATATCTTTCGCACCTTTTTTGTTTTTCACTTGGTTACAGAATAATTCATTCTTATTATTATTACTGGTTTCTTTTAGTTTACCCAATTTTGAGTAGCTGCGGAAGACACAGGTTTTCGGGTCTCCCTGCCTTACATGTTTTTTGAATTGGGGTTATTCCGTTCCAATAGCTTACTTTTGCACTCTCTTCTTATGTGCCCATATTTGCCACAATTATAACAGGTGGGTTTTCTGCGAGGTGGGTACTTGGTTTCCGCTTTATCTGGGTTTACAGTTAACTTACCCGCTTTGCGCACATGGTGAGGTCTACTAGAAACTTGTCTTTCATACGAGGTTGTTACATCAGGCAGTAGTGCTCGCAATTGATGTCTATTAGTTCCAGAGGTTTTCATTGCTTCCCTATTTTGATCTGAGTACCATACATTTGAAGAATGGATACTGCACTGTTCTAGATCAGCAATAGTATTGGGTCTATTCATCAATGATAGTCGAGATCTTTCTTCGGGTGACACTCCTATTAAAATGGTGTCCACCAGTTGTGTTTCATTCCAGCTTACACGTAGTAGTCGAGAGGACTCCCTAATATCGGAGATGTAGTGAGCTAATCTCTCCTGATGTCCTTGTACTCGGAGTACTGTCTTCCTTTTTATTTCCTCATAGATGCCGGTGCGAATAAAGTATTTTATTAAAGAGCTATGTAGCTCTTCTACTGGGAAAGTAGAGGTTAGGGCTTCTAGCACACGATTTTTTAACGTTGGTTTACACTTTGGTAACAGAACTTGTAAAATTTGCCAGTCATTCAGCTGCTGTAGATCCTTTATCTGAAGAAGATAACTAATAAATGTTAGTAACTTGGAAACATTTAAACCATCTGTATAAGGGATTTCGGATAAAATCTTCTCCACAGGGTGAGTCATTTTTCCGTATAGATCTGCGTTATAGTTCATAGGGGTAATTCCTCGATGAGGGTGATTAGATTCATTGGGGGTGTTGGTCAATTCATTATTTCCGGGACGAAACTGAAAATGCTCGGGAGGAGGGACATTTACAATCAGTATTTTGTTCTGGGTTCGCTTGCACTTGCGATACGATAGGTGAGTTCCGACCCGAGTTAGGCAGAGGTAAACCAGTGGTGGGGGATTGTACTGGGGAGATGTGTAATTTCATTAATGATTTCTCTATTTCGTCCATCCTGAATGAGTCGGATTTTCGTCTTAAATCGTTGATAATTGAAGGTAAGCGGCGTAGAGCTTCGTCTGCTAGCTTTTGTACATCAACGGGTATTTCTGTGAGATTCGGCCAGATCGACAAACTTTTTATTCGCCTGGTTAAATGTTCTATTCTCTGGGTAGTCCGCAAAATTTTTGCCGGAGATTTCTCGTCTTGGAGTGTTTGAGACAATAAGTATAGTTCACTATACTTGGCATTATAAATTTCTTTCTCGCTTTCATAGTCGAGTTGGCTTAGATTGTTTAATTGCACGGGCGCATCAAATCCACATTCGCGAATTGAACTTCGTAATTCCGCGACTGTTACATCAGCATGGGGTAGTCCACGCAAAAGGGCTTCGTAAGACAGCTCGTCTTTTAATAACAAATCCGGGTTAAATTGGGCCATTTTGTTCTAACACATTAGCACGTACTTACAATTAATACTAGTATATTACACATATATTACATATACATATAATAAATTCATAAGTAATCAATTTACACAAATTAGAAAACAATTTCTCTTCTAAAGGAGAGACAGAAATCACACACACATATCTTTCAAGGTTAAATAGCCGATCAGCTGTTTACTGGAATGTAGGTCAGAGGGTGGCCTACATATTTAGTTAACAAAGGAGGGTTGAGCGTGTCAGTGAGAGAGGGGTTTTACTCTTATTGTTCTCCACAATGCGAATGAATAACACAACTACTGTATACGTACTCTAAACCGGTATAAACACGAGAGAAGGGGAGCGCAGTCTTCTGCAACACATTTATTATTACTACGCTTGGCAACACTTTGGCTCCGTTCATTCATAAACTTTTCTCAATTAAATAATTACTTATTTTGTTCACAAGTTTTAAATCACGAACTTGTACTTAATTACTTTATTATTATTAACAAAGTTATTTTTAATCAAAAATTTTTTTTTTTAACACATACTAGTGTATGTAAGCTAGATAGTTGGACATACACTGTGCAGAATGATTCAGGAAACAACAGGTCATAGATTGTCGTAAACAAACCTGTTACAGATTGTTCGGTTGACCAAAATTGTTATGCTTGGTCACAATTCATGTATGCAAGTACTTACATCGAATTATGCAGGTTCCTACTGGCCTATAGAATGCAAAAGCTACATGCATTGTATGACGCTAAGGATATTTTACTTATACATACTACCATCTACATAACTTAATACACTATTAAATATGTTTTGAACATTACATTTATTAAAGTAACTTTCTGAGTGCATATATCAATATTATATATTTAGTTATTGATCTTACAATTTATCCACGCATAGTGAATGCAATTTTGTTTGTGACACTATATACACAATTAAAACTCTTTCCTTTGTTTCCTTTATTTTTTTGAATGACGCAATTTTGTTTGCTTAAAACACCTTTATAAAATTTAGCATAGTGGCGCACTTTTGTGACACTCTGTAAACAATTACCCTTTTATTTTTTACAAGTAAGCAGAGTGGTGCAGTTTTGTAACGTCTTTTCGCCGCGTTACAAATCCAGGGAACCCCTCGTAATTAAACTTTGTTAATTAGATGGGCTGCCTACGTTGTAACAGAATTGATCACAAATAATTAATGTAACAAATTACTTACTAACTGTGTAAGGAAACAATGGCAAGGTATACAATTGATTTAAGCACTCCTCATATGTGTGTAACAAGAAGACTTCTCTTTATTTAACATTTAAAAAAACATATACTGACAGATCCCATGACATTACTAATTCAATTATTAAGTTATTTGAAAGGTTTCTTTAAACTTTGAGATCAAACTTGATTTTATATAGCTATACCTCGGATCCGGGTCAACTTTCTGTATTTCTGTAATTAAAACTTTTAATTATAGTCATTTCATGATATTAGCTTGCAAGACTTTCTTTTATTCAACCATTGGAAGAATGGTATTATTGCTTGAATTATATTACTCTACATTAGCATATAAACTGTTACAACGTATGAAGTTAGAATAGTTACATGAAATTCTTAGATTTAATTTATAAGTCTTTACAAAGTTAATAGTTTCTGAAAAGTCTCTTTCAAGATGTGTTGTGTAACAAATATTAGTAACCCTCGATAGACAGGCTATCGAGTCACCTTTTAATTGGTATGCTGAAGACTCGTCCTGGGGTATCCGTCTTGGGAAACAGGAACAGCTACGTCGTCATCTCGGTCTGGCCTTCCTCTGTAAAGGGCTCCAAAAGTTCGCAGGTTGAACAATATGTCGTGTAGATATCTACGATGATCTTGTAGATTCTCGGATGTCCTGATCTGCATATTCTGTCACGTGCAGTAGAGTTTGTGGCTTCTGATAGTTCACATCTCCAGGTATGACTTTGGAATTGTTGTTATTTGTTGAAGCACGAAGTCATCTTGTGTTACACTCCTTTTTTTTTACGTTTCGATTTTTTTACTTTAAATTTCTTGTCTATTTACATGACTATATTAATTAACACATCCAGATGCTTTAAACAGCTACATCTGGTACACCATCTTAAGGTGAGACAAAATGTAGTTAACATATTTTAAGCGCACAGCTCCTACGTCTACACTGTACGAAGTCACCATTGCAAGAGAGAGAAATTCTGCTCCCTTCGCCTGGTACTGGGCAAAAGTTAGTGGGGCAATTTCCGCGCGAGAATATAGTTCCTAACTATATTTAAGTTAACATTTTTATTTATACAAACTATCCCTAAACAAATATACATAATTTAAATCAGTTGTTTTAGCGACTATTTATGTCTTCAGATTTTTTTATTATTAACATTAGTTTTTTTTTATCTTATTCTAACTCACACAAGACCTGGAAAGCATGTCGAGTCTGGAATCAACAGGACAGCGCCTGCTTACAAGCAAAGGGTTAAATACGATATTAATAACTCTTTACAATTTATCTTTTTATTAGAGTATCTTCTAAATAACTAATTAATTACTGCTTCCTCTCATACTGAGTACATACAGGTATTTTATATTAATACAGTGAGATTTAAATGGCTTAAGAGCTCGCAACCTTAATTTTTTTAAAAATTTTTATTTTCTTGATTATTTCTTTTATTTAAATCGTCACAATGTCACACGTTTGTAGCAAAGTTCATAAATGAAAATTATCAGTACAGAAATTTCTTTAGCTGCCTTCCAACTCATAAATACAGTATTAAAATCTCAAGTCTTGGTGTTATAACATTTTCCAAAAATTTTATTAATGGAAGGAAACATGTTTTCTTTATGGTAGGATTTTTTCAGTTTACTTTATGTTGTTCTTTTTAAACGTAAGTGGTTTGCATTGTGTTCTTCTGCCTGTCTATAGTATCACCAGTTAATAAATCCAAAGACCTTGTAACAGTTTAATATTCATTTTTAAAGTATCCAAGTCACTTGTATTAAATAAATAATTGCTTACCGAATCCGTCGAGTGACTTACTTATAATTTCGCTTAACTTGACGCGTTTCGAGGCATATGCCCCATCTTCCCATCTTCAGAATAATTTCTCTTTAAAGAACGTCAGACATTAAGATCAAAATATAATAAATTAAAATTAAATCAATAGTTAAAACATTAAAGCATCAAAAAATGGCCACCTATAACAGTTTTTTTGTATAACAGTTTCATACATAGATTACTCACCATACCGTTAGAAATCAGTGACTTTCATGAGGAAATGAACACCATTAAACACATAGCAAAGGCCAATGGATATACATGCTCTATGATCGATACTTTAATCAAAAAACACCGGAAAAAGTTACATAACAAGATAACAAAACCGAGTAGTAACCGAGACAGCACATACGTGACTTCTATTTACGGCCGAACTTTACCCCATACATTAACCAACATTTTTAGAAAAATGAATATAACTTTAACTTTCCGGACTGATAACAACATTAAGAAAATTCTTCACCATAAATCTGCCAAACCAATAAAACAGAGGACAGGTGTCTATAAAATCTAGTGCGACGATTGCAACAGCTTTTATTTCGGACAAACCGGCAGAGCGTTCAAAAAACTCTTGCAAGAACATTTACCAAAAAACGACATCCATAAATAAAATCCAACTTTGCACGCCACCTCGTGAATAACAATCATAACTACACCGATTTTCACACCAATTTTAAACCATTACACATTTGCAAAAAAGGCAGATATATGAACACATTAGAAGAATTCGAAATTTACAAGGCCTTCAAACAGTCTAAAAAGACGAACAACTCACAAGACGGCGGATTCATATTAAATGATCAACTCAACTTCAAGTCAAATCCCTTGTACGACACGGCCATTGGGATACAAGATGCGTTGCACAGATAACAGTTTACTCGGACAGTCAGTGCGCAAGCAACATCGCGACGGTGTACACCGGCTATAAACGCAACGCGAACACATCATGGTGTGACAGTGCGTGCTCTTCTGTGTTTTTAGTGTGTTTTAATATTTTTGATGCTTTAATGTTTTAACTATTGATTTAATTTTAATTTATTATATTTTGATCTTAATGTCTGACGTTCTTTAAAGAGAAATTATTCTGAAGATGGGGCATATGCCTCGAAACGCATCAAGTTAAGCGAAATTACAAGTAAGTCACTCGACGGATTTGGTAAGCAATTATTTACCTTGTAACAGTTTTGTGAAACAAGCTATGCATTTATAATAACACACTTCCTTGGATGGATTCAAACAGGGCACATAACTTCTAAAATGAACTATGCACAGTGAATAATGCGATCAGAGTCTGTATTAATTACATCATAAGTCTCATAACAGTCTCATTACATCATATATGCGATCATAAGTCTGTTTAATTACATCATGTGATTGTAAACTTGATGTGATTAAACAACAGTCCGTACGTAATTTTGTGATGCTTTGTGGGCATTGTGACATTAAGGTATTCAAGTCTTTGCGTAAGGATTGGGTAGGTAATCTGTACCCATTGACCTATACTGGTACGTACTTTCTTGATGAGTCAATGGATCATTTGTACTAATGTGTACCTGCGCTTGTGTTAATTGTTGTATTGTGTGCTCGATACTATATAGATGTGTAATGTTTTAAATTTTTTTAGAAGACTATTATCACTTATAAAACTGTGTATTTTACCAGGTTAGAAATTGCCAAACCAGAATTAGTTAGAAAATTGGATTTAATATATTTACACTTCAATAAAATTGTTTGTTTTATGTAATAGATAGTAGTAATTTCAAAAATTAATTTTTATAAGCACACTTTATTTGTTACATTGTTAGCAGTCATATTTTAAAAATATTTATGTTGATTAAAGAAACATCATAGTTAAAATGTTATGACAGTGTTTGCTAAGTAAAGTCAGCGGTGATTCTAGAGCTTGTAATTGGGGGAGGCGGCTTTGGGGGCTTTAGTATCTGGGAGTAACAACATTAAAAATAAAAAAAAATGTGAGAGGACATTGTAGTGGGTGGGAATAATAACAATAATTAAACTTAAACAATGTAACTTCCAATTTTACTGATAGTATGTACAATACATAAGTACATAAGTATTGTGTTGTAAACACTGTATAAAAATTGGTCCAGGCTTAGGAATGCCCCAAGCTAGAACTGCCACTGACAGAGATGCATTAAAAGGAATCTACCAAGCTTCTGTCATTTGTTTTCAGTATGTTAGTATAAATTTATGATGCTAGAGCCAAATTTTGAAAATTCCTATTTCTTGAGATAATTCCAGTTGTCTCATATATTTGTGTCCACTTTTTGTGTTTAAGCCCATATAAACTTTACAATTTACATACTTTTAACAATTTCTTCCTTAACACCAAGTCACTATTTGACATCATTATTTCTCTTTTGTAAAAGAAAAGCCACTGACAGCACTAAGTTAACCATCCTCTTACTTAAGCCTGTAAAATTTATTATACTCTTAAATCTATCTCATCTGTAATTTTGTGTCAGTCTCATTTTTTGTTATATATACACTTCTCTTCATTAATTTATTGAAATAACAAAGGAACTTCAAATTGAATTCCTTTGTTACTAGAACTTCCATTCCATTTAATATATTCTCTGAGTTCCAATCACTTAATTAAGACTTTTGGCTACACATATTTGAAAATTCTTGTAGAAGATATTTTATAGTCCTGTTTTATTTTTTTTGTTTTATCGCACGCGCGTGTGTGCGTGCGTGTGCGTGTGTGTGTGTGTGTGTGTGTGTGTGTGTGTGTGTGTGTGTGTGTGTGTGTGTGTGTGTGTGTGTGTGTGTGTGTAAGCACGCACATACATACAGTCAAGAAGCATCTTTTTTAAAAACTTTATAAATTAAAAGATTATTCGAAGTTTCTTATAATCTGTGTATGTTATAGACATACATGGTCAGGTTAATTAGTACAGTAATATGAGTAATAAACAACTAGATAATTAAGAGATAGAATAGATAGAGGGGAGGAGAGAGAGAGAGAGAGTGATAAACTAATGAGTTTGTATCAATATAGAGTTGTTTGTAATACAAATCAGTTGTGTATTTGTAACAGGTGGTGTATTTCATAATTTAAATAGCAAATATGTTTAATTATTAATTAGAATCACTGTGTGGAAATATATTGATATAATACATGTATAATATACAAATGTACAATTGCTACCATTCCATGTTGTTATAGGCTAGGGAAAAGAAATAATTGCAAAAGGTTATCATTCATACCTGCATTCATTGTATTTGTCAGACTGTTATCAGTACTCGTTTTTAAAATTCTGATTATAGGTTGAAAAAGAATTGCAGACGAAATATGACCATGTTTGCTAAACGAAGATGCATTAAGAGGTATTATTGCTTGCACATTAAATTGATCCCACGTAAAGTAGTTTTGCATGAACTTTAATATTTTTGTAATGCATGCTGGAATGTATTTTGTATGTTTAGATTCAACATGTGCATGCAAGCATCCCAGTTGTACTTTGTACCTTGTGATAGTGGAGCATATATTGTAACGTACCGCTAGCTTTCTTATATCTTATTTCTCTCAGTGTTATGTGTATTTGATACTCTGACTGTGTTATTTTCATTTGTTGTGTAATTCTTTAGTAGAAATAAACCACGGGATCCTTTGCCGTTTTTTATCTCCTTGCAGGTATTACAGTTCGGTTGTTATGGAGAGAGAGAGAGTTCCTCTCTTGGTGTACTGTTTAATCGTTTTATTTAAATGCGTGTTACATCAGCTGTTTTCAATTTGATAACCAGTTACAGGTTATGTTGGCTGTTGTACTTCATAGGCAATGATTTCTGAGCTAACTTTCTCACTCTTCTCTGCTGTTCACCGGTTTCCTCTAACAGATCTGCTATCTACAAAGAATAATACAAAGTCAATTCCCTAAAAGAAAGGTATTTATTGATTGAAATTGGTTTATTTTCTGGTAACTAATTACGTCCAGTTCATCGATTTTCAGATCGACTGTTATCGAAATTACAACAGTTTTCAGTATACGTTTTTCTATAACACAACAGATATATTCAATTATAGTTATTAGTAAAATTAATAAATTATTTATCTCAGGGTTATTTGGGGATTCTTTGAGCTGTAAGAAAGTCAGAAATGCTTAGATAATAGTATCATACTTTACAATAATTAATATTTTTTTCGTAAAGTCTGATTCAATAAGTTCGTTTTTTAGACGCCAGAGCGCAGACTACTCGTATTCATACCGATGGAACAAAAAGAAACATGGCCGCTGTGTAGTTCTAATGAAGCCACGTGTTTACTGTTTTGGGGTTAAATAAATAAAGTTTAAAATGTTCACACTAAGTTTTCTTATAGTCTGAATTATGTTGTACTGGTATCTAGTGTTCGTTACTTGGTGGTGATGTGTAGTTTTTTTAGTTTATTAAGGTAGGCGTTCTCACCAACGTAATGACAGTTCAAATTTTTCAAGTGATCTGATGGTTGGACAAATTCTCACTGTTCTTGGATATTCCCGCATCAATTATTATGTTTCAATGGATGTCTCAGATGTAGTTTCTTGTGCTGAATCGTTTCGTCACGTTTCTTGAGTGAATGGTTGCAATATTTGGTTAATATTTGATAAATTTGCTGGACACTATTTCTGTATCATCTACCCTCTTGAAAACCCAATTTAACAATTCTCATCTTGTTAACCCTGTTACTCTTAGTAACCAAGAAATTGATGAGTTTTTATTGGCTAACCTAGGTACAGTTTTAGTAAATAGGCTAGTATTAAGACATTATTAGTTCTTCCATTTTTTAGGAAGAATACTCCTTTATAAATTTTAACTCTAATTACATTTAATTTATATAATGTTTTTCTTCATATGATTACATAAACTTAGATACTTGTATGTTATAATTTAGTGGTTTTTTTAACTTAGTTTATTTCTGACTTTTATTTCTGTAAATGTATTACTGCTCTAGGTACTATTTTATCTTCCACCGTCTCTTTTAGTGATTAATTTCTTACATAACCCTGGATCCTTCAAACATAAACAAAAATAACATTTTACTTCCATTGATATTGCCTTTGTGGCCTAACAAAATAAAACTATAATAACTTATTACTAAACTTATTGTTTATTACCATAGTTCTGTATCTTTATCACAATTTGTGATTGATGTCTTTTTTTAAATTTACATATATCATACTATGTTGCACTTTGTATACACGGCACGTCTATAGTAACACTTAGTACACTGTTTTTTCATTGCTAAAGTGTTTATTGTTTGGTGTAAAGATTATACAAATGTTTCATAGTGTGATACTTAACTACATTCATTTCTGACTTGGGGAATGGGGTAACTACTGACTTTTGTTATTATTATTTTATAAAATAATAATAATAGGCATTTCTTTATTTTACTCAGTATTAGACACTGATTATGTAATGTTACAATATACAAATGCATGAATCAGCCGAATAAAGTGTGTGTTGTACATGTAGAGCATTACTAATCCTCCAGTGTAACTAACCCCCTGCTGCAATGTTTACTTAGATAGTCTAATAGCACTTTTATAAATTGTCAGATTTTTATGTAGTTGGGACAATTAGTTCTCAAGTGTGTGATCCTTTCCTTCTTGTATACTTAGTGTGGCACATTTTGAGGTCCGGAAAGTAGCTGGCTGTTAAGTGGTAGCTAGTGAAGTTTGAGATGAAAAGAAATGGGATCTAAGTGGAATTGTATCAACACATTTGTATGTAACAGGTTAATTATATCGATGTTTGCTTTGTGTGAACCAGAAACTTAGAATCTCTGAGAAGTCGTATAGTGAGTGACAGTAATTTTTTGTAGTTTCAAAAACAAACTATACGATGCCAGAAAGGCGTATGAAATACAACTGTGCATGTAGACGTGGCGTTTTTGATTTTCATATTGAAGTTTTAACCAGACTGTAAGTAGCTGTTATGTACTTTGTACATTGGTGTAAATATTTAAATAGTTATTATTGTTGCAAGAACTGTGACAGAAATTTTAGATTCTTGGATTTCGTTGTCCATGACGTGTCCGTTATTTAACTAAATATAATTAATTTACTACCGACTCTGAACACAAAGTTTTTATGGGTAAAAATGTAAAAGTTTTACCTTATAGCCTTAACCGGTTTTCGCCTTTAAACACTAATATACATCAACAACCAATCTGAAAAAATAGCCCACAAATTCAGAAAAGCAGGATACAGAATCGCATGCAAAACTACTAACAAAACAGAACACACACTATCAAAACACACACACAAAGCACAAAACAAATTCGATCTACCTGGTGTTTACAAACTAAATTGCTCAGATTGCAACAAATTCTACATAGGCCAGACAGAACGTAGCTTAAAACGAAGATACATTGAACACACAAAGGTACTACACTCCACTATAGAATCCACCTTTGCAAACCACCTCATTGAAGCAAACCACACATACAAAAACATCGACAATAACATGGACATTCTACACGTAAACACAAAAGGCCGAAAACTAGACATCGGCGCGCTCGCAACTTAAAAAACCAATGACAGAACGCGTGCCTTGTGAGCGCCAATTTTTTAAGGCTCATGAGTGGACGAATTCTAAGTTCCCGGTCAGGAAACCAGCCCTAAGCCTATCAGGGAAATTTGAGTAGAACAGGAGGGAATAGAGACTTGGTACTGATTATAAATATTACCTCAAGCGCGCCCGATCTCTCTCTTAGTTAATTTCTCAGCTTAGAGTCACGTATATCTGAAGTCGTGTTAAATACAATATTTATATCAAATAAAATGTAAAGACACTTATAGTGACATTTACTATTTAAAGTCATGAATTAGATTAATAGTTCGGGAAAGACAAAGTGAACTTACATTACAGTTTAAATAATAATTGATGGTGTATTAGTCAAATCACTCTATAATCAAAGAGTAAGTGAAAGCGGAATGGAGATAGGAAGAGAGTCTTCAATGCGAGTGACAATTTAAAATAGTGCGAACCTGAAGCAAGAAGAAGTGTTTTTAATTAGTGATATTTGAACGATAAACAACTAGTATTATTTTCTTGTGCGCGTCAGTCGTGTGCGATAATTAAAAAGTACGGTATGTGTGTAAGATCAGCGAAAGTGAAAGTGAGTTTATTAAAAGCAGAGTATATGTAATGTATAGTGATAAATGACCACGCAATTCAGGAGATCCGGAATGGATAAACTCTTAACAAGTAAACTCTAACATTTCTCTATACCCATTTATTAAAATATATCAAATGTAGTAGAATCATCTATATACCATAAAATCCCGTCTCATTTTAAAAGAACTTACGCGTAGCTGGATGCTAAATTAAAATTACCTCTTATGACTTTAGAAAGGCATTATTTATTAGTATAATTCAAATTTGAGATTTTATTTGCATTAATTTAAATTTTATGATGAACAGAAGATGATAAATTGTCATAACTGAAGTTGAATATAAATACATATATTAATCTTACTTATAGATGTTGATGATTATTGAGATGCTTAATGAATAATGAATATTTGATTGATATATTTTATGTTTAATTGTAATCTCTTCTATGAATATTTGATTCTTATATTTATGTATGTCATATGTTTATCCTATCAAGTTAGATTATTTGATTAATTTATGATTTAGGAAGAACCAAGTAAATTAAATGGCATGTAGTTATAATATGAAGTAGTTGGTTAAGTGATTTAAAGCGTCTGTCGACAACATAAGCAATATACAAATGTATTTATCGATTTCTATGATTCTTAATGATAATTAAAATATCTTAGCATCCAAACTACATTGTTTTTTATTCAAAAAACACCCTGAGATAGTATACATCTCTGGCGCCCAGCAACTTTACACATTATATTAATATTTCCATATTAAGTAAACATATTTACATAAAAACAAAGAAACGCCAGGAAAACGGAATGAGACTTTCGTTTATGTAATATTTGGTCGCCCAAAATGTGGAGCAAAAAAAGCAAATGTACTACAATTTTCAAAATTTGATACCGTCACCAACAAGATGGACAGTGCTCTCAGCGGCAGCCTCTGAAGAAGCTTTTTTAAAGGCAAAAACCGGTTAAGGCTATAAGGTAAAACTTTTACGTTTTTACCCATAAAAAACTTTGTGTTCCGAGTCAGTAGTGAATTAATTATATTTAGAAATTTTAGTTCTATCAAAAAATTATTTTGTAATGGGTAACAGTGTTATATACAAAGTGTGTATTTACTTTTTTTTTCAGTTAATGAAAACAGAAGTTATAAAAGAGACAAGATACATTGTTTTAGAATTATTTCATTTTTGCTGTGTGTGTGTGTGTGTGTGTGTGTGTGGAGGCACAGTAAATAAACTCCGTTTGCCTATTACAATCAACCATAATTCAAAAAGGATATTTAATTATAAAAATATTTAGTATTGATTTTGCATCACAGAAAACAGAATTCTATAAGAATTCAGTAAAATATATATTTCTTCTTTGAAAATGTAATGTTACTTAATATTGTTTATTGTCCCTATATGCTAACAGAATCTTACCTAGAAATATCGGTATGGAGAACCATACATGACTTCCGTGTTCGGAGATTTATATTTAAAATCATTTTCGAAATGAAATATTTCCATAGAAAGTATTTCTTTCTTCACCCTTTACCACAGTACTGTGGTCACTAACATATACCACCTCAAGTTAGCGCACTCGATTTTCACTGATGATGGCAGTCGATGGCACTGCCAAAACGTCTGGTTTTGCATAAAACATTGGACCGTGGCCAAACAACTCGGGAAGGAATTTTAACAACAACTACTTCTTCGTTGCTGATAATGTAGTACACATATAAACAAGAAGCAGAGCTAGATATGGTGACAAAACATCAAATAAGTGGATGTTTGAGTTTGAAGAAATGATGTATCAGCTAAAATTCTACCCCCATGTCAGGTGGGTGAAGACTATCCTCAACCTTCATGAGGAAGGACTGTACTTTTGGATAAAATGTTTGTAGGTCAAATGAAGAGCTGGCCAAAGGGAGTTGTGATCTGATTCCTGTAATGAAATTGGAGTCTCGCTGCGAGTTATTGGCCGAGGGTGAATGATGTGTAGTGTTATCAAAGTCTTTCTTGTCAATACTATACTAGGAATTTTTCTTTTTTAGAATCGAATCTTCCTTTCCATTTGTCCTCTGATTTCCTGAACGACGATTCTGTTCACCCGTATAATTATGAGATAAGGGCTGATTCTGATTAGTACTACCCTCAAAACATGAAGAAAAGTCATTTTTCGAAAAGTGTTTGTGTTGTTAAAAATAAAATAATTTTGTTTCCAGGCAATAAAATTATATTTTTTCATTTTAATGTAAATCATGTATGAGTGAAAATATTTCGCTCCTGGCAGGCAAGCATATCGCAATTATGTAATGTTTACGTTTCCAAAGTTTTATTATTGTGATCACCGCAATAAAAAGGCAGGCAGGACACACACACAATTCGTGTTATTTCTGGGCTCACTCATGTTTATTTTCTTACGTTTGCACGCTTTTTAAATGGAAAGTGCGGAAACCCAGACCAACACAACGCGTGCAAGCCGAAAAGGTGTTCAGCGTGGACAGCGATTTGCTTACTGTGGATCGCTGGCCAGTTAACTGCATGTGTTTACAGAGAACGGTTCATAGACATACTTTCCGTCTGCAAGATGCTCAGGGTCCATGAGAGACTTCGGAACACTCCTTCATTTCCGTGTGTTTGTTCTGTGAAACGTACACTGTAGATTCGCAGCTTTAGCCTAGGCACACACTTGCGATTTTTGTAACATGACAGATTAATCGCAAAAATGGAACACATAGTTTTAAATGCCAGTGCACTCATGTGCGACTGATAATTCGCAGCGATTAAAAAATAGCGACATGTTCTATTTTATCAGCGACGCGATTGTCGCTGGCTCAAATGAATCACACAGATACGTACAGACGTGCACCCACTTGTGATTCTGTAGCCATGATTGCTTGGCTGTTAGTCTTGAAAGGAATGTATTGCTGAGTAGACTAGCACCATGTCTGCCACCGAATCTGATGATACTGTAAATTGTGTCCTAGACCCAGAGCTAATTATCATTGAAGTTGAAAAACGACTAGCTCTATTCAATAAGCGGTTAAAAGAATGCAGCGACCGTAATATAAAAGAAAAACTATGGGGCGAGGTGTGCGTAAATGTAATACGAAATTGGAGTGAATTATCTGCGAAGGAGAAGAAATCTGTAGTTATAAACTCGTTGTGTAACTGTTAGGTATCTCCTCGGATAAGGCTTAAGGATATGTTGTGACAATGCAAATGCCTCATCTCCTATGAAAACAAATGACATAGGTTTCCCTTGCTCATCGTACGGTAACGTTTGTGCGTTAGGAATGTTTAATTTGTTCGTTTGTAGTCTTCGATCAAAATTTGAATTTTTGAATACATTAGAATCGCCAATTGAACTGCATGATCCTACATCAATTGCTGTGAAACAGTAGTCAGTGTCAACTACGCCGAGAAGTATCGTGGAGAAAAAGTTCTTATAATTTATAAAACTGTGAACTGGGTTTTCTGGTTTCTTTAGCCTTATGTGCTTATCATCCACAGCACTGATACAGTTAGGAAAGTCCGTTTGGTTGAAAAATTCTTTGGGGTGTAATCGTAAATCCACATGAATTTGATAAAACTGTCCATTCAGTGTCCTCTGACTGATAATTGGATGTACCCAGAATTCTTTTTTGTATCACTTCTGTTTTTCTTTTAAGCGCAACATCAAAGCCACAAGACAAGTTGTTTCTACGATGTCCTTTCTATACTGACAACTAATGACAACAAATTATGGTAAAATTGCGATTTATTTATTGCAAGTGAGCGAACTTCAATATTTTTTGCGACCACGATTTTATTGTCATTGCGACAGATAATTGCAACTCTGCGCCTAGCCTTACGCGTTACTCTGAGCAACGCTCCATAGGAAATGTTGAACATCGAAACGGTTTGTTCAAAATGTTCAACATTCCCTATGGAGCGTTGCTCAGAGTGAGGCCAGAAATAATGCGAATTGTGTGTGTGTGTGTGTGTGTGTGTGTCCTGCCTGCCTTTTTATTGCGGTGATCACAATAATAAAACTTTGGAAACATAAAAATTACATAATTGAGATATGCTTTCCTGCCAGGAGCGAAATAATTTCACTCATACATGATTTACATTAAAATGAAAAAATATAATTTTATTGCCTGGAAACAAAATTATTTTATTTTTAACAACACAGACACTTTTCGAAAAATGACTTTTCTTCATGTTTTGAGGGTAGTACTAATCAGAATCAGCCCTTATCTCATAATTATACGGGTGAACAGAATCGTCGTTCAGGAAATCAGAGGACAAATGGAAAGAAAGAAAGATTCGATTCTAAAAAAGAAAAATGCCTAGTATAGTATTGACAAGAAAGACTTTGATAACACTATACATCATTCACCCTCGGCCAATAACTCGCAGCAAGACTCCAATTTCATTACAGGAATCAGATCACAACTCCCTTTGGCCAGCTCTTCATTCGACCTACAAACATTTTATCAGCTTCTCACATGTGATTCTCCATCTGTTTCATGTGTTCTACATAATTTCGCCACTGTTCCGGGGTCACTTTACGTATTCCCTCTCGCATTAATTGTTGCACTTCTGGGAGCTTGTAACGTTTGTTGTTAGCCACAATGTATCCCTTCACTTGGCTCCACACAAGTTCTATGGGATTTAGCTCGCAGTGATATGGAGGGAGGCATAACACATGGTTACCTTCAGCTGCTGCCAGATTATCAATGCGATAGTTGGTATCAATTTGCCCGAACTTTATTGAGTAGTTCCACAAGTTCAAGTTTATTCATTGAGGGTTCCCAAGGAATATTTTTCTCAGTCAACCAATCCTGAATAACACGTTTTGTAGCACATTTTGTGGGCACATGCTCGATTTTCACTGAGTGATGTGAAGCATTATCTAGGACAATAACCGAATTAGGTGGTATGTTCGGTAAAAGTTGCGTTGTGAAATATTCCTCGTACCACTCACCGTCCATTTCCCCATGGTAGTTGCCTGTCTTCTTGCCCACGAATATAAGTTCTGCTCCCTCCACGAACCCGCACCCCTTTGCCCGAGGGTGCCTTGCTACCTGAGGTGAGGCCCTCCTCCATGCCTGCATGGGCATCTTAATAGATGTATCAACCCAAACCCTGGACTTCGTGTGGCCGGCGTTTGCCCATGTCTCATCTGTGTACACTATGGTTTTTCCCTTGGCCCTTTCATCGCGAATGCTGCGTAAATACCTATGGCGCCAAGCGACAATGTCTTCCCTGTCAATTAACAATGATTCTCTCTTTCGCTTTATATATTTAAACCTGATATCTAACAGTAGTCTTCGCATGGTTGTTAGAGAATGTTGGAAGATCATCATCCTCATTAACAATTGATACCACTTTATTTAATGTCGGTAGATCATTCTCCCTGTACAACATGTGAACTTTCCTCCTTATTGCCGCTTGAGTAAAGGAATCATACTTCTGTAGCCGAGTTACTTTCCTTTCTGTTCCTCTATGCTTTCGGGGTGTCTCCAACCCTTTCCCATTTCTATAATCAGCTTTTACTTGGAGCACGGTTGTATAGGAAGCTCCCACTGCCTCAGCTGTCTGTCTCGCCGCTTCATGAACAGTAGTAATCCTGCCGTCAACAGTTTTCGCTCGGAAATGCTTATAAACAGACAGAATAATTTTCTTCTTGCCGGACGTAAATATCTTGCTTTTCTTTTTCAATTGATAACAGTCTGGTGAATTTTTGTTCGGATCCATTGCACGAAGGTCTATGTACTCACAATAATATTCAATAACGAGTAAGAGTAAGAATAAACCAACAAACGTACAAGAGGCCCGAAGAATTTACACACACAATACGCACATACACTATTTTTTAATAGCGAAGGACACTGATAAAATTCTCTCACTGCAGTTTTAAACGGACTCGTAACTACACCACGCACAACTCACCCCTCAAACTGTAACCCACGTGGTCAAGATATTCATAGAGTAAGTAAGTGCGGCAGCTCTGCCTTGGCGACAGCATTGCCATGACTCGTGCGCCCCCCTGCCCCCCTCTCTGATCATCTGACAACACCATAGGCGCTGCCCCTTTCACCCGCACCTTTCCCTGGCCTACTCCCTCACTTCCGCTTTAGTCTGCTCAAAAGGTGGCCCGGAGTATAGATAGGGGTAATTTTAGAAATTATCGGACCGAATTCAAGTAAATTATTTTAAATATAAATCTTAGAACATGGAAGTCATGTATGGTTCTCCATACCGATTTTTATACTTAGGAACAACATTCAGATTGTTATATTAAGCAATTTACTTAAATAATAATGCTATGGAAAAATAAGTAAATTCTTGGATTTTGTTGCCCATTATGTGTATCAGATATAATATGTATATATACTTTTCCAACATAGAACACTAACAATTTATTTTTTTATTTTTTGCAGTTTTATTCTAAAATATTAGTTTCCTATTGGAAAAGTGTATACATATCTTTGATAAGTAAATAGTTCTAATATGTAAGTATACAGTCAGTCAAGTGTACAGATTATTATTTAGTGGAGATCATATTACAGTATTGTAAAATATTTTTAAACCGTCAAAATTTACTAACCAGAATTGGGACCAGCGTGATTGTGTATTGTTAACTGAAAGACAAATATGAAAGTGCAACACTTATGAGTAAGACATGTTAAAGATACTTTGCCTGTTCAAATAGTTGTATAAACTTTATTTTTTATGTACTGATATTTATTGTTAGTGGTCGTTTACAATATTTATCAAAAAATGTAAGTTGTTGTTCAGTCTTTATGTATTTCAGTTGTGTAAGGTAATTTTCAAGACACCATTTACTAAACACCAGTAGAAATTTCCCAATCCATTACTAAAGTATCACCTGTCACCAAACATGTACCACCTTATAATTTGTTCAGTGATTATGTATAGGTCTGTCACATCTCGTATAAAAACTACAGTACTAGTTACAGTAACTTACAAGAAATATGCTGTTCCTTACCTTGTTTTCACTAACGATTAATTACATATCTTTGAAGATCACCAAAAATAGACATGGTTTTTACTTACTGTTTGCTATACACTTGACTACATGTTACATTTCATATTTATGATAGGAGTTTAATTAATTTCAGCTGTAAAACAAAATTATGTAATTACCTTTTATATTGAGTTGGTTATGAAATTGTGGAATTCAAAACTAGATCATATATTAATAATTAAAGGTTGTGTGACATTTTCTTTAGTACCACATTTTATTCTCAATTACTAGTCATTTTTTATAATATTTGTTCATTTCAGTATAGTTCTTTAAGTGTTAGTTTTGAATGTGGTATTTTGTTATGCTAGAAAACTTTAATTTGAAGACATGTGAACTCAGCTAGATTTAGTTCTCGGTGGTTTGTGAGCAGTTGTAGTATAGTTTTGTTTTGAAATATTATTAATTTATTGAACGAGCAAAGAGAGATCTCAGTTTTGACTTGACTTTTTGGCATTCGTCTGCCTGTCTGTCAGTTTTGGTATGTGTCAGATAACTTTTAAATCCATCAACCGATTTTTGTATAACTTGGCGTGCATGTCCATAATTTTACTGTACAGAACACTGTTGTTTCTGAGATTCATCCCTCCAGAAATAAGGGGATGGGAGACAAAAATTTTGGGGGCAAAATTATTAAAAAATCACAAAAGCTCATGTGGGGTGTCAAATAAAAGGGAATTTAAACCACAGACTGAATATTGTGTTCATTTTTGGATGAAAGTTTTGATAATATCTCAAAAATTCATGTATCAAATTAAAGAGAATTTTAACTAATATCTGAATGTAGTGGTAAGTTTTGGAAGTCTCAAAATTTTGGGTTTCCAGGGTCCAAAAAAAAATTGAAAATTTAAAAAATTATGATCCAGCAGGGTGTCAGACTAAATGGAATTGTAACCCATATCCAATGGTTTCAAGTGTTTAGTGTTTATTGTATGATTGCATGCTCTACAATTGTTATATTACTAAAGAAATAGTAGAGAAATTTTTGTAATTTTTTCCATAATTGGAAAACTATCTAAATTTATTTAGTAATGAATGTACTTTCTTCAAAATAGTGAGCAAGTTCTGCTGCAGCTTAGGGAGCTTATTAATATATAATAAACAAAAGAAAGTCCTCTTTTTTTCTTGGATTTCGTTGTCCATGACGTGTCCTCTGATGATGAGCCTCTGATGAAGCCTTCTATAGGTGAAAGCCGGTTTAGGCTGTAAGGTAAAACTTTACGTTTTTACTTATAAAAAACTTAGTGTTCCGAGTCGTCAATATTATAGTGATATTTTCTTTTTTTCTCTTTCACTTTTTGTAACAACTGAAGTTTAAGGAATCGATTGTCAAAAGTAATATTATTTTTGGGTGTGAGGAATACTTTTTAATGCCTTTAATCCAACTTATATTTTGAATCATAAATGATAGAGAACATTTTCAAGCACTCACATACCTACCCCCAACATCTTCTTGCCACTTCTTGAAACAGTCTACAAAATCCTCTTTTTAAATCACCATCAGCTGCCCCTCTTGAGACCATCAGCCCCCAACTCCCTTGGAGACTCTCATTCTCCAGAATATCTCCTACTGCCTGAAATCTCCCTTTCTGCAGTGATTTTAACTTTGCAAAGAGCAAAAAGTCAGAGGAAACCACATCAGGACTGTAGGTTGGCCAAGCGACTAATATATGATGTTTCCTCACGAATGCGCAAAGAATATGCAATTGAATTGTCCCCACAGCTGCTTCCATTTCTTCTCACTGCATACCTCAGCCTGGAGGAATTCCTGGGTAGTACTCCTTAGTTATTGGCATGGAAAATTGCACTTGTGATGGACCACACCTTCATGGTAAATAAACGTCAGTATGGCCTTGATTTTGTTCCAACTTTACCATGATTTTTTTTTTCTTTGGACAAGGAGACCCAGGTCACTTGCATGGACCTGGGCTTTTGTTTCAGGGTCATAGCCATGGACCCATGACTCATGTCCAGCTATGACCTTTTTTGGGTTTGGAGTAAATACTCTGCAACTGCAGCATGAAATTTCTTCTGGTCTTGTGACAGAGGATATGGAACAAATTTTACAGCCATGTCATAATGTCATGCTAAGATCGTCAATTAAAATCTCATAAACAAAAGTCCATTGAATCGTTAAGTCTTTTAACTCTTGGACATCAATTGATGACTTTCATTGATTGCACATGTTCAAAGATTCTGCTGGATCATGTTCTTCCAAAATATAAATTGTTTTTGGCAGATCCCTGCCCATTTTGAAAGTATCAGCACCACACTTTAATTTGGCCATCACGTATGGAATACTCACCAAAGGTGCTGTTATTCATTCAGTGGTTTTCATGGATGAATGTCCAGGTTTGAAAAAAAACTTGATGCACATTCGCTGATCTATTTGTGGAATAGATTGTGAAATGAAATATTTGTGTGATCCAATCCTTGACTGTTCATGATTGTGTAGTAAGATCTCCTATGATTGGCTACACTGTTTCGTGAAGGTCTCATAGCGCATTGTTGAGGTATTAAAAATAGATGAATACTTCCCAGACCTTGTTAGGCATAAGTAAAAATGCAATAGTAATTTTTTTATAATAAATATTAAAATATATTTTCACCCTTAAAATGAGTTTTAACATTTTAATTTTTCATTACTCTTTCTCCTTTGTTTCTTTAATATTTATGTTTCTTTTTGTAATTTCTGTACTGTAACTTATTGTGTATTTTTAATATCCCATGCTAAAAAATCGGTATGGAGAACCATACATGACTTCCATGTCCTAAAATTTATATTTAAAATCATTTAAATATTAATTAAATAAGTGGATGCTTGAGTTCTGAAGAAATTACGTATCAGCTAAAATGGTACCACCATGTCAGGTGGATTAAGACTATCCTCAACCTTCGTGAGGAAGGACTGTACTTTTGGATAAAATGTCTGTAGGTCGAACGAAGAGCTAGCTAAAGGTAGCTGCAATCTGATTCCTGTAATGAAATTGGACTCTCGCTGCGAGGGGCCGAGGGATGTCTATAGTGTTATTAAAGTCTTTCCTGTCAATACTGTACTAGTCATTTTTTCTTTTTAAAATCGAGTCTTGATTTCTTTCTTTCCATTTGTCCATTTGTCTCCAGATTTCCTGATTGACTATTCTGTTCACCCGTACAATTATACATTTCTCAGCAAAACATTTCTTCCTTAATACGTTTGTGTCTCCTGTTTAACACCCAACATTCTGATCCATGTCATAACGCTATATTCCACACAGGCTAGTAAATAACTAGCCATCAGGGAGGTCAAAATATTTTCAAGGAGGGGCAAACCATTTTCCAAAGGAGAAAAATATTTATATATTTTTCATACATACACACATGCACATATTAGTTTATAATTCTCATATCATAATAGAAATAAGTACACAGATTGTATTAATTGCTTTAATACAACAACACTGCCCAGCGATCCACAGGAAGCAAATCGATGTCCACCTTTTCGGCTTGCATGCGTTGTGTTGGTGTGGGTTTCGGCACTTTCCATTTAAAAAGCGTGCAAACATAATAAAATAAACATGAGTGAGGCCAGAAATAATGCGAATTTTGTATGTGTGTGTGTCCTGCCGACCTTTTTATTGCGGTAATCACAATAATAAAACTTTGGAAAAGTAAACATTACATAATTGAGATATGCTTGCCTGCCAGGAACGATATATTTTCACTCATACGTGATTTAAATTAAAATGAAAAATATAGAATTTTGTTAAAGTGAAATGAAATGTTTCCGTAGAAACTACTTCTTTGTTGTCAATAACATAGTACACATATAAAACTTATAAATATCGGTATGGAGAACCATACACGACTTCCATGTTCTAAGATTTATATTTAAAATCATTTATGAAATGAAATATTACCATAGAAACTACTTCTTTCTACTTACTGCTTCAGCCTTAACCACAGTACTGTAGTCACTAACGTATACCACCTCACGTTATCGCACTCGATTTTCACTGATGATGGAAGTCGATGGCATTGCCGAAACATCTGGTTTTGTAGAAAACATTGGACTACGGCCAAACATCCCGGGAAGGAATTTTAACAAAAACTATTTCTTTGTTGCCGATAACGTAGTACACATATATATATAAAAAATATGCATAAAATTAATGGCTTGTATAAGTTAATGATTGATCTCCATTAAGTAGTGCTCAAGTTTCCAAAGTTTTAACATTATGATGTCCGTAATTAAAACATCAGAGCAGGTTTAGTGTGTATGAGGGTACACCGTGGACAAAAATTTTCAACATTTCCTATTGAGCGTTGCTTAGAGTAAAGCTGCGAATCTACAGTGTACGTTTCACAGAACAAACACGCGGAAAAGAAGGAGCGCTCCGAAGTCACTCATGGACCCTCAGCATCTTGCAGAGGGTTCATTCCCTAAAGATGAAAAGTCTGTCTATGAATAGTTCCTCTGTAAACACGTGCAGTTACACTGCCCAGCGATCCACAGGAAGCAAATCGCTATCCACGCTGGACACTTTTTCGGCTTGCACGCGTTATGTTGGTGTGGGTTTAGGCACTTTCCATTTAAAAAGCGTGCAAATGTAAGAAAATAAACATGAGTGAGGCCAGAAATAACACGAATTGTGTGTGTGTGTGTGTGTGTGTGTGTGTGTGTGTGTGTGTGTGTGTGTGTGTGTGTGTGTGTGTGTGTTTGTCTTCCCTGCCTTTTTATTGCAGTAATCATAATAATAAAATGGAAACGTAAACATTACATAATTGAGATATGCTTGCCTGCCACGAACGATATATTTTCACTCATACATGATTTACACTAAAATGAAAAAATTATAATTTTATTGCCTGGCAATAAAATTATTTTATTTTTAACAATTACCATTGTTTGAAAAAGCTTAAGTGAATTTTCAAGTACTTTACTGTTGTTAAAACGTAAAAGGTTGCAGGTAAACTACCCCTTCTCCTTAACCGATCTTCACCAAAATCAAAAGTCCTTGAGATCTCTACAATTCAGGGATGTATGCAAAAAATTATTTGATTCTGTTTGAATTTGCGGCTGTTATTGTTTCCCATAGAAAATTACCCTTCATAAAAAACGTTGCAGGTAAACTACCCCTTCCCCTTAACCGATCTTCACCAAAAACAATAGGTCTTGAGTACTCTACAAATCAGGGCTGTATGCAAAAAATTATTTGATTCTGTGTGAATTTGCGGCTATCATTTGCCATAGAAAATACCCTTCTTAAAACATAAAACGCAGGTAAACTACCCCTTTCCCTTAACCGATCTTCACCAAAAACAATAGGTCTTGAGTACTCTACAAATCAGGGCTGTATGCAAAAAATTATTTGATTCTGTGTGAATTTGCGGCTATCATTTGCCATAGAAAATACCCTTCTTAAAACATAAAACGCAGGTAAACTACCCCTTTCCCTTAACCGATCTTCACCAAAAACAATAGGTCTTGAGAACTCTACAATTTAGGGCTGTATGCAAATAATCTTTTGATTCTGTTTGAATTTGCGGCTGTTATCGTTTGCCATAGAAAATACCCTTGTTAAAACATAAAACGTTGCAGGTAAACTACCCATTTCCCTTAACCGATCTTCACCAAAAACTATAGGTCTTGAGAACTCTACTATTCAGGGCTGTATGCGAAACATTATTTGATTCTGTTTGAATTTGCGGCTGATATCATTTGCCAAAAAAAAAAAAATACCCTTGATAAAAAAAAACCGTTGCAGGTAAACTACCCCTTTCCCTCAACCGATCTTCACCAAAAACAATAGGTCATGAGTACTCTACTACAAATCAGGGCTGTATGCAAAAAATTATTTGATTCTGTTTGAATTTGCGGCTGTTATCGTTTGCCATAGAAAAAAATCTACAGACAGACACACACACAGACACTTTTCGAAAAACTACTTTTTTTCATGTTTTGAGTGTAGTACAATCAGAACCTGCAATAATCTCGAACACGATTTTTTTTGCCATCACCATACTTCCATTTTCTTAAGGAACATGGAATTAAAAATTTACCTCCTCCATCAACTACCATTTTAATTTATAAAAAAAATTACCCCTCCCCCCTTAAACTACCCTTTTCATTTATAGATATTTCATCTACATTTCTACAGTGGATTATTATGACCTTCTTTTCAGGATACTTTTATTTGTCAAAATTAAGCACTTTACTCTTGTTAAAAACTTAAAATGTTGCAGGTAAACTACCCCTTTCCCTTAACCGATCTTCACCAAAAACAATAGGTCTTGAGAACTCTACTATTCAGGGCTGTATGCGAAACATTATTTGATTCTGTTTGAATTTGCGGCCGTTATCGTTTGCCAAAAAAAAAAAAATACCCTTGATAAAAAAAAACCGTTGCAGGTAAACTACCCCTTTCCCTCAACCGATCTTCACCAAAAACAATAGGTCATGAGTACTCTACAAATCAGGGCTGTATGCAAAAAATTATTTGATTCTGTTTGAATTTGCGGCTGTTATCATTTGCCATAGAAAAAAAATCCACACACACACACACACACACACACACACACACACACACACACACACACACACTTTTCGAAAAACGACTTTTTCATGTTTTGAGTGTAGTACAGTCAGAATCTGCAATAATCTCGAACACGATTTTTTTTGCCATCACCATACTTCCATTTTCTTAAGTAACATGGAAGTAAAAATGTACTTCCTCCATCATCAACTACCATTTTAATTTATAAAAAAAAATTACCCCCTCCCCCCTTAAACTACCCTTTTCATTTATAGATATTTCATCTACCTTTCTACAGTGGATTATTATGACCTTCTTTTCAGGATACTTTTATTTATCAAAATTAAGCACTTTACTCTTGTTAAAAACTTAAAATGTTGCAGGTAAACTACCCCTTTACCGTAACCGATCTTCACCAAAAACAATAGGCCTTGAGTCCTCTACAATTCAGGGCTGTATGCAAAAAGTTATTTGATTCTGTTTGAATTTGCGGCTATTATCATTTGCCATAGAAACAATTCTACACACAGACACTTTTCGAAAAATGACTTTTTTTCATGTTTTGATGGTAGTACAATCAGAATCTGCCATTATCTCTAACACAATTTTTTTGCCATGACCATACTTCAATTTCCTTATGGAACATGGAAGTAAAATTTGGATTTCTATTGGATCTACAAATTTATGATTATAAATTATCATCCATAAAATGAAAAAGTGTTTTTATTATTCTTCCTCTCCTACATTCTCTTTGGTGACACTACTGATCTTCATATTTTTAATCTATTTGTTTAATATAATGAAATCCATTGTGATTTTCTTTGTTGCATTAATCGTATATTCTTCAAATATTATATCCTACATATGTTGTTGAATATGTACATATATGGATGAATATGTAATAAAGTGGTTTAAGCAAGCAAGGGATAAAAAATTTCCAGTCAGTGGGCCCATCAGGATAGAACAAAGCTCAGGAATTCTTATCTAGTTTATGGAAAATGATTTTAAGGCCAACACTGGTTGGCTCAATGGTTTTAAGGAAAGCTGTGTATGTCTTTCAAAAACTGTTTGTAGGAAAAGTGTCTCTACTGATGTTAAAACACAAACTCATGGAAACAAAATTTGTTGCAAATTATTTGTAACAGAGACCCCAAAGGCATTTTTAACACTGACGAGATGGCTTATTGACAAAACACTTGTTTTAAAGGAGAAAGCTGTAGCAGGGGCAATTATGTACAGCATTAGGACTCTTAGTTAGAACATCATGAATGGTTCACTAATGACAGATAAGTCAACCAACCTATGGCTTTTCAAAGTCAACAAGAATTTTTGTAACAAAAAATTATGACTGACAACTATAGGCCTACAGTGCATAACACAATCCCAAGTGATGAAAAACGTAAAAATTTTGTCCCCTTCCCAAACATGACTTCTGGGGTTCAGACTATGACCAAGGTGTAATACAAAATTTAACCATTTTTGTAGACAGTTTGTGTTCTAAAATGTTCTGTCAGGTTACTCATAAACAGGAAAAGATGAAGGTTAACTGTCTTTGAGCTTTCCACATATGCAACAGTGCTTGAGACAAAGTTCTAAAAAACATGATTGCTACCTGCTTTTGTGGTCTACCACATTCAAAGTGAATAGAAATGAAGCTGCTATAAAAGTCTTATACTTGCTGTGGATAATTGGGAAGATGTCAGATATGATGCAGGAGTTTGTTATGAAGATTTTTTTAAACATGGACTTGGGAGTGTATAACAAATTGTTATGGGCATGGAGATTGTGGCTGATGTTATAAACGTAAGAAAAGAGGGTTCATTTTCAAATAAAGAAGGAGGCTAGTAAGAATGAACTTCCAGAGTTACTGATTCCAATGACTACAAGTATCATGTCATATTCAAGACTTGAAATGTTTTGTTGATGCAGACCAGAACGTAAGTGATGCTACTTTCCAAGTACTTAATAAACTTGAAGAGTTTACTACAACTCAAGAGTATTAACCCCTTATAAAATAACAAATTTCTAACTAAAAAAAAACCTGAATATTTTGTACTGAACTTAATGTTTGTGTTATGTATAAGGTACAATTTTAATAAAATAACAAGTTGCTTTACTAAATTTTGGTTAGATTTAATTATACAAATTTTTGGTTTGACATTCCTAATTCAAATTTATGGATAACTTGAATTTCCTGGTCTCTTCAGCTACAGATTAGCCAAGTTCTACATATATGAATCCTCATACATACATATGAATACAAAACCATGAAAATAAACAATCATAATTGTGTCAACTGATACAGAATGTTTGCATTGCACAAAAATTTACTAACTTTACAGCAAAACGCCAGCAAGCACATTTGTTGAATAACATCATATTAAGTATGACTATTTTTAATTTCTGCTGACATGTTCAGTTGTCAATCATGACGCTTGCCAAAAAGTTGCTATACCTCTATAAAATATTCAGGTATAAATATTTATAAAAATGTGATATCATGAAATCTTTTAAAAATGGGTGAGAACAAAGGAGCAAGGAATAATAATGGAATAATGTTCTGGATTTCTGATTCTCACATTCTTTTCCTATCTTTGCTGTTGTCTTTACACACACTATTCAAAACTGTCTCCTAATTTTTTCAAGTATGTTGAAAGTGTATTTGGTTGTATCGCAAATTCCTTACCAATTTCAGATTTTTTATTTTTTTCAAAATAACTTTTATTGGGGCTGCTTTGGTTTTAAAGAGCCTCATTCTAAACATTCAACACAACAAAAATGTATAAACAGTCACTAAAACATGCCAGTTTATATATACAATTCTGTACAAAGAAAATTAACTCTGTGGCCTCTCACTACAGGACACAGGTTGCTTATTAGTGACTTAAAAAGAAAATGCTTCCATGAGTGTAAGTAAAACGACTTAAACAAAGTAACAGATAACGGCAGTTGACTGACATGGTATGGAACAAGGGACAGTGACAGTGGAAGGGGGGTGGTGGGGTGGGACAGTGAGGGGTGAGTGAAGTACAGTTAGACTAGCCATTCAATATGGAGAACCAGTTCCATGAATTTTATACAAATAACATGCCTCTGTTCATAAAGAGCAGTGCATCATAGTTTTCCAATTATGTTTCATAGTGTTATGTCGTGTAGCTCTGACTGAGACAATTTTTTTTTTAGTTTCTGCAAAACATTTATGTGGAATTAACAATCTTTCGATTACAGATAATGTTTTTGCACAGTTTTGTGAAGGATATTCAGGGAACCACATATGAATTATCCACAAATTCAAGTTACACGTGTTCTAACTATCCAAGTTTGTACTTACAAATGAGTCCATGAAGAAGTAGTTTTTCATATACAAAAGGCTGAAATATTTTGATTCTCAAAGTTGCTGCTTGTATTGGAGCACTTGAACTCAGGGTAAATTTCTTTTTCATTATACAAGCAACCTTTCATACTCCATTCAGTGCTCTGTTTGTTTTTTTGAGTGAGAAAATGAAATGCTTGATTCCACAATTTTAAAACTGACAGCATCTTATAATAGATTTATAATATAACTGTTGTAATAAAATAATAAATTTATTTATTGTGTGTTGTGTTGATGATAATAAGAGATTGTGAAGTTCGTTAGACTCCGATGTAATCAAGTCCAATGTAATATGTTTAATTGGTGTTTAATTGGTGTGGCTCTCGACGTCTTACTGGCCTGAAACACTTCCTTAAGTTTCCCAGCTGGTCGAGTCCCAATGGTAGCAAGATCGGTCGAGTAGCGTAAAGTTGATGAAGGAATATATCTGTTCAGCTTCGCCGAAAGTTTCAAAACAAAATTTATTGTTTTGAAGGAAATTTAAAAAAAAATTATGTTTATAAAAAAAAATAATTAAAAAAAAATTTTAATTTTATTAATTAATTAATTAGGATCAATTAATTAATATAGGGCTGTGAAGTTTTAAACAGTGTAATGCTCTTCTGAAAATTTTTATTAAAGTTTTAGTATATTTTAAATAATCTATCACCACTCATAAGACTGTCTGTAAACCAATCGATACTTGTTTACCTTTTTATTTTAGGTTATCTTCTCTTACGGGTGGTAAAGTCCTTGTAGATTATCAATTAGAATTATATTATTGGTAATTAGTATTATTGAAGAAATAAAGAACTATTAAGTATTGAAAAGTATTAATGTTTTTTATTAAGTAATAGCAATATTGACTCTTATCGATTAGTATCGATTCTCAGGATATCGAAAAAAGTTACAAGTATATGATATAAAAATTATATAGGGTTCTTTAAACAGCCAGTTATTACCAAAGTCAGAGAAATCGGGCTAATATTTAAAAAGTATAACGTTACAATCAAATTAATAGTTATTAATAAACACAGACATTGAATAATAATTTGTAAATATAATAATTGTTTTCACCCAACAGCTGTTGAACTAAGAGGAGGCACTGGAATTGTCAAAGAAAGATGGCTGCCGTCAAGTCGATCAAAAAGTTGCTCGTTCCTGCCGTGTTCCAAATAATGTATTTTCTGGCAATATTTGTGTTCTTGTTTCTGCAAATCTCTTGTTAAATGTTGTGTAGTGATTGGTGTACTGTTTCTGAGTTGTATTTAGTGTATCCGTATAATTATTAGTTCAAACACTTTCTCCGATTCCGTCACTAATTTGGTTTAATGTATTATACAGTTTTCTAGTGTTTTATGGTGTTTTTCGGAGTAGATTTATATTGTTCTGTGTTATGGAGTGTTACTTGATCGTTTCTGTTATAATATGATAGTTTCAGAAGTATTTTACAAGTCACTCGCGATTTCACAATAACTCACTATACACTCGCTTTGTATGACGATTATAGGTTAGGTTATCCACGTTATCAAACGTATGTCATGTTAACCGTTCAACTACCAATAATTAACTAACTGTTTCCTTCAGTTTCAATTAAACTCTTAGCCCATATAATATTATCCTTAACATTGTTCAAATATTTTTCACATCCTGTGTACACTTTTACATTTTCACTATATGAATGCCTAAACTTTGGTTATTTGTCAATTTTATTCACTAGATTTGATTTAAATTAATCTTTCAGTTCATTCTGGTTATTTTCAGATTAAATAATGCCATTTTATAGTGTTTTCTGTCCAAAAAATAGTAATTTCACTTTCAGTTAGGTATACTCTGAAAGGTCAAAACATTAAAATTTACTTCCTGTCATTATATAAATTCAGCCATTTTATCAGTTATATTTAATATTAATAATTCTATATTGTATTAAAAGGTTCCTATTCCCTTATTTTCTGGTAATTAATTGAATTAGTTGTATTCTGAAACATTATTCTGAAATATATGACTCCCATGTCTAAATTTCTGAGTCATTTTCATTTTTATTTATAATTCTGAATATAATTTATTAAAATCTCTCTAAATGGTATGTGCAATTATATGGCATGATCTCAAGTTTATTTTGTCTAAACCCCTTTTGTTTATTTGCATTTAAATGAGCAATTTCTCTGTTTTGATGAAGTTTGGTTTCCATTCTTTTGGCCTATGATTTTTTAACAATTTTTCTTACAAAATATTTTACAAACAATATATGATGTGTGATACCCTCTCTGACTTTTACATATAGTATTATAAATTAAACATGTTTTCAAATTACACAATAACAATTAGTATTGGTTACAATACAAATAATAGTTAAAACAAATAAAGAATATTTTTTTTAAATAAATGGTTGTCTTCAAGTCAGACATTTTGCAACAAAATCCCCATGTCCAACATGGAAACATGGTTTACGAAAAAGGTTTTTTACTAACTAACATCTTAATTACCCTCTATTATTTACAAGTGGTAACTATTTTTATAGTTCTGATGTTAGTTGTTACAGACCCAAACAAATGTCCTTATATCTAAAACATTTTTAAACATTCTTATACTATATACATAAAAATCTTATATTGATATTCTTATTTCTAACTATTATTATAAGTAGGATTCTACAGTTTTTATACCGTCTTTTATACATTGTCTTTGGGGAATTGCACCCTGTCATTAACAAATAAATAGTATGAATTGTTCAAAAGGTATTATGAACTCTGTTTTTCTTTTTTCATGTAAAACAAAAATGTTATTTTAAACAGATTCATGTCTTATGAACAACATATTGTCACAATACACATTTTAAGTCATTGAAAAATGCATATTTCATTGCATCCAATGTTTGTGATTGCCAAGAATGAAACACAAGGTTCATTTTTTATAATACCCAAAACTATCACTGGTTCACTTTGCACTTATATATTATGTTAATGCTAAATGGTCGTATAGTCTTATTAACATAATAAATTGGTTAGTGTTTTTTCAATGGAGATTTGTTCCATGGGTACTATATTATTGTTTCATCTTAGTTCACAGGAAACTTTTACTTTATACACTCCTCTCTCTTAAATTTGTATACATGTGGTTTTTTTATTTCGTTATACTTTTATTTTTAAATATTTATTTTGGGGATATAGGGATTTGGGTGTCTTTTATAAGAGCATGACATCTTCTTCAGGATGCTGCCCTCTTCTTCTTTCTTCAGTCTTCTTTTCTCCTGCCTTCTGGGACTGGTATCTTCTCCATCTTCTTCTTGTTGCCATCAGGTTTCTTGGGATCTTCTCCATCTTCTTCTTTATTACAGAAATACACAACCTGTATTGGTTGATCTTGGCTTATTTTAGGGTTTCTCTTCTATTTATTCTTCCTCGTTGTGGGTTTGGTCATATTCAGTACTGCTTTGTTATTTACTTTTTACCTTCCTGGGTTATACCTTGAAAACCTTTGGTTATGAGACTGGTTTTGGATGACTCATCACTAGTAACTCCTTTTATTTGAACTTGTATTTTCTTTATAATAATGATTTCTTTCCACAGTTGCTATGAATTAATCTATTTATATTAAATTTAATGCTTTCTTCCAAATTTAAACAGTATAACTTTATTATTCTAATGATCAATTGCCATTCAATATTATGCTTATATCTGTCACGCTACACTGTGTTGAGAATTTTGTAAGTCTTAGGTATTTTTTATTCCAGATTGTCAAGCCATGTCACTTGCAGATGCCATTTGTAGAAAATTTTACGAGGGCGCGCGCACGTGTGTGTGTGTGTGAAGTGGGGAGAAAATCCGAATCATATAGTATTGAATGTGGGAATGACTTAGAAAACCACATTCAACAGTATTTAACAGCAGGCATTTAAATTATCTTGGGGTAATTGTGTGGTGTTACTAAAAACATATTTCTCAGTTCTGTGGGATAGTTTTTTTACCACACAATAGTTAGTATACTGAAACGTGTTTTTTTGTAATGCCTTGTTTGTCAGTTTTCAGTGAATGCTGCCTAAAGAGAATAAGAAAAAACTATGTTTGGTTACAAAACATTAGAATAATTGGAATACTGGTAATGGGAATAATTTTGTGTTTAGAATAATGGTGTAATTTTGAATAATTTAGAATATTCCAAATGTTCTGTGACTTTAAAATGAATATAATAGACAATTTTATATAAATAAAGTTTAAAGAGGATAACTTAAAAAACCACTATACTCCATATTACAGAAAACTGTTCGTCTTCAAAATTATTTAATTCTAGAACTCTGATCAAATAGTAGAGTTTTTAAAATGATAGGTGAGAATGTTTATGTGTTTATCTTTACTTCTTAGCAGAAGGTTGCATTAAGCTTGTTCACTCTAATACTTCCTGACCTAGTGCTTCTCCCTGTGTATGTAATTCAGTTCTATAGTTAGGAATCTGACTGTTACTGTGTTATGTTGTGAATGTTAGTATCGTATAACATTCAGTAGAAATGTTCACATCATTTTCTTTGATTTTAATTTTTTGCCTGTCAAGATCAGACTTATTTAACATTGTATTATTATTTTATTTCGTATGTTCTAAAAAATGAGGCATACAACTGTGAATGTTCCTGCCCAATACAAGTTTCTGGGTGTCTTTTATTCCTCAAGTTTTGGTGTGTATGATCCGTAATTATATGAAAAATCATATACCGTACTAAATATTTAAAGTTACAGATTTCTGCTAATGTTCTGCATCTATTTGTGTTCTTGTTGCAGTACATTTTTACAATTAGCCTATGTTTTATACTGCTGACACATTCCTGAGTGCACATCATTTTTCTTCATTATTCGATTTTTACTTTTATGTCTGTGTTTTGTATATTACATGTATTACCTTTGTATATTATCTTTTTTGTGTAAATTATTGATATAAGGAAAGTTTCAAGTTGTTTATTAACTTTCTTCTTTTTCTGCATTATCAGTGTCCACTATAATGTTCTAACTTGTATCATTTATATGTTTGTGTTACATTGAGGAACACGGTCCACAAATTGATTGGACAGTTGTTCTGTTAAAACATAGTTATAATAGCATAATTATAACAGTTAACTGTGTAGTAAGTACTGCTTTAGACTGAACTCTGTGTCCCTGAGAAGAACGTGAAATAGGGAGAGAGCATAGTCATGTACATAGTGGTGTAAACAAACAAACGATTACTGAGAAATACCGATTCACATTACATTATCAAAACTCAATCAACGCTCACTTTCCTTTCATAAAAAAAAAAATTATTTCTCCCAGATTCCAGAAAGCTTTTAATTTGCAGAAGGTACTTGTAACACATCAGTACAATTTCTGATTTCATATTTAACACTTTTCTTTTACTTCTACATTTCTTCCTCTTGATCCTACGCTTTTAAACACCCGCGTTAATGATTTATCACCCATGGGAGATGGATTCTTTCTTTCATGATAGGTAGGAGTTTTTTGGGCACAACGTTTTGATTTTTATAAAAATCGTAAACAATATTTCTTACTATACACTTATTCAAATTATCAAGACAAAGTTTTCTTTTCTCACATATTGTATGTTTTCCCTGGTGTGGAGAGTTTTGCTTTTGGACTGCATTTTCTTTTGCATTCTCAAAGATTTAACGAAGCTTTCTTATTTATTACAGTAATGCACAGCTCGTTTTGTTGTTTGATTCAGTGGGTATGTCGGTGAGTTTTTCATAATCACATTTTTCAATTATATTACTACTTATTTCACGACCTTCGCAATGAAACTCCTTTTTCTTTCTTTCGATGACCCTTGAAGAAACATTGTGAATAGAGAGCTAGAAATAAACAAATAACAGGGTAATTCACTTACTAACGGAAAGTAGCTAAAAGTACACTAATACTGAACGATAGTTCACTTATTCGTATTTTTAATGTTACTATAAAATAGGTACTTGAAAAGTACTAAGTTGTAAACACAAAATCAATAATAAATAGTCTGAACGCACATAATACTGCAACGGTGAGAAAATCAGACTGCAGTAAAATTACAAGGTGTGTAATGTCTGATTGCCTTTGTAAGTGGATGCCAGGCTCACTGTGAAGGGTATGACAGCTGTCATGAATCATTGGCCTTGACAAATTAATGCCACTGACACAAACATACTCACTCATACTTTATCTCCTCCATCAGAGACACACAGTTCTGTCTCACATGCAGTAGAAATATAAAATATGAAATTAGTACAACAGTTCCAGTATGACTTCAATTTCATTTAATTGCTACACAAATTTTGGATTTAAGTGGTGATAAGTTATTTTTTTTTTTTAATATTAAGTTTGTTACTGCTTGTTTGGAGCTTTGCTCTTCATGTATTTCTCAATCATGTAGTAGTAAGAGAAGCAAAAATTAGATGCTGCTGGATTGAAATGTAGAGGATTTATTTCCAATGACAGTGTGTTTGACAGAATTCACAAGGAAACAAAAATTATAAAAAGTGTCATAAGGAAGAAATATTGTTGACTTGGACACAGTAACTGTATGATTGTGCTATAACAGTCTGACAACTTCAGAGTGTCACCCTCAGATTGACGTCACATGAAGAAGAAAAGTTTGTCAATAAGTTAACTGCATTTGTATTCATGACAGCTGGCGTTATTTTGAATACTCAGACCAAATAATCGTCAGTTGAAAACACCAACATATTTTAATAATACATTAAATGTGTTGAAAAAATGAAGTTATTATCCTAGTAGAGAAATGTTTGTTACTTCTCTTATGATTTAAAGATTTTTTCAAAATTTATACATGGAAAATATTTATGTAACAATAAAGGAGGAAAGCATAACATTGGCTGATATAATACTAAATATATAATAATAATGCCTGACATATTGTTGCATAATTGCAGCATTAACTATATATAAGCTCTTGTGGCCTTCAAATGGTTGTGTGTGTGTGTGTGTGTGTGTTTTCACCTCAGCATGACACTTGCATACTAAAAATCTGTTGACATTGAAAAGGTTCCCACAGTGTGTATGTAACCATCAGCTGCACGTTACATGTTCGATAAAAGGCAACATAAGTAACACAGCACACACTAAGTGGTGATAAACTTAAGAATTAAAACAAGGAAGTACTGAGGAGTAACAGTCTTTTTGTTCTATAATAGTCTTTGTGTCTGTAATAACAAAGGTCATGCAGAGCTTAAAAGCATGTTCCTTATTCGAATTATATAGTGAAAATTGCCAAAGAAAAAGGAATGGTTTCACAGCACTGAGAGTTCATTTTTGCATTGGAAGGCTCTAGCACTAACTAATTATTATTATCATTTCAATACTTGTAAACTAAGATTGTAGTTGATATGGTTGGTACACAAGTTATTATGGCAGAATGTAGGTCCATTGTTATTTTAAGTTTTGATACTTCATCATCATCAAGGATTAAATGATTAAACCAAGGCTGGTTTGTTCTGGTCTCAAATAGGCAAAGATTAGAGGTGGTCAATCCAGCGCTTCCTCGGACGTCCCACACCTCTCTGTCCCCTCGGCTTATAGTTCCATAGTTGTTTGGGGATGCGACAGTCATCCATTCGGCAAAGATGTTCCCACCAATTCAGCTGATTCTGGGCGATCCTGTCAAGTATACTCATAATATTCAATTCCTGCCATATATCTGTGTTTCTTCTATGATCGTGGAGAGTATACCCTGCCACATGCCTGAGAAATCTCATTTCAGCCGTGTGGATGTGACTGGCCTGGCCTTTCATTAAAGTCCAATTCTCAGACCCATAAAGAAGTGTGGGAAGAGCCATCACCTTGTAGAATTTTAGGCGTGTTTCTTTACTTGCTGACCTAAGGGTTCGCCTAATGGTCCCGCACATAAGATTGAACTTATGCAACTTATTCACAACATCGTTGCTTGCATTATAAGACACACTGTAGCCCAGGTATTCAAAATTGCTAACTTGTTCCAGGACAGTACCATCTATAACAATTTTTGCCCGTACAGGATCAGTTCCATGAAAAGCAATCAGCTTGGTCTTAAATAAACAGCTTTTAAGACCTTGGTCTAACCTTTCGATACTTAATAAATGTAAACAGTGTCACTTGAATAAACAGAAAAAGAGTTAGGAATTATATAGTTAGCACCATAGACAAACTAGGGGAACATTATGGCATAAATTATCAAGCATGCATGCTTGTGTGTGTGTGTTTGTGTTTGTTCACATGCACAGGGATTCATCTCGGTAACTGATATATGTTAATTATTAGTGTGAAATTCCTAACTTGTTTGTAGCAGAAAATGGGTCACCATTTTTAACAGAAAATGTTTCTACATAATTTTATGTAATACAGAATATGTGCAGATGTGTATGAATGAAATTTGAGAATGTAAGGAGCAAAGGGCACAGAAGGCTTGTTAAAAATTAATTACACAATTTCTCCATGACCTTCTCTAATGTTCCTACTAATTGTACACAATAGCAGTTGAATACTACAATTAGGAATACATTTTGTTGCAATGTTTATATTCTGTTCCTAGGCATATGACGTTTTATTGGAGTTAATGGTTTGTAGACTAAAACATTTTGTTGCTGTTGGTGTAAATTGGTTATAACTAGATGGTTTAACACGAAGGCTCATTGTAGAATGAGAATGTTCGTTATGTGTATAACTAAAGATACATTTCCATGCATTACTTAAGCTTTCATATTGGCTAATAAAATGAACAGTTGTGAAAACATTGTTACTTATTCATGACGACGTGGGGTAGAGGATAGGTCAAGTAATTTCATTGATTTCTAAGTACTAAAATCCTTTTTATATACATTTGTGATTCCAAGTGGGCTGCACATTCAAAGAAAAATTGATTATTAGTCAGATAAGTGTATTACACTTTCTGTAGAATAGATTGTTGAATCTGTAATTACAATTAATTTAATTTCATACCATGTTAGTGTAATGGTAACATGCAATAACTTGCTCTATGTCTGTTGTGTGGAATCATCTGTTGTGTTGGCGATATCAGCAGAGAGGAGACATGTGATGATGATACAATTATGCATGGTCACAATAAAGGCATGTGTATTTTTCTGTGTACAGGTCTATGCAGTACTTTTTTAATTCCAACTATTTATAGTTTCTAGAAGAAATAATCTTAACATGACTATTGCAGTAGGTTTTCAAAGACAGTGCTGGGAACACTGACATATAAAATTAATGCTGCCAAACATACGCTATGTGAAAGCTGAGGCTTAATGGAAAACACGATTAATTTAGTAAGACGTAAGATTCTGCTAGGAGTTTAGCATTGACGCTGGTGTGGATCTATTGTCCAATCTATGATAGAAAATTATGGGGGAGAATAAAGTGGTTGGAGAGAAAGAAGATGGAAGAAAGAAGTGGTATAAGAAAAAGAAGATACTTGTAAAAATAATGCTTAGTCAATTTTTAATGGACTTGGCAGTGTTTCTAAGAATTGCTATGCTCAGAGAAAGCAAAAGGAGAAATGTTACAAGCAAACATGTGAAACATTCTAAAGACAAACTGGCAGATGAAAATTGGGAGAGTTAGTTTCAATTAACTGTCCAGTTTTGTTATGCACAAGTAATTTTAAACTTTTGTAAAAAAAGAAAGTCTGTGTCTTGAGTTGAGAACAAGTTCACAGGATGACTGCGAAAACTATTATATGCTGCTTAAATTTCATGTGTGCATGTTGTAAAACAGTCACAATTATGTGATTAATGTAGGATAAGGTTTGATCCCCCCCCCCCCTGTGGCTCTAGAGAGATTTAAGGGGCATCACTTGTCCTAGAATAAGTAAAACGAATGAAAGGAATATTCAGTGCAAATTAACAATAAGAAGAATTAAAAAGTTGGTCATCCAAATCTTTAGCTATAAAATTTTTGTGGTAAATCCAGAAACATGATTTACTGGGTATGTGTTATTTATTCTTTGTGTTATTTTGATAATCTGGTATAACCTAAATGTGTCCTGTAATGCAACTCAAATTTGTCTTTCAGTATCCAATACAATACTGAATTCTTTCAATTTCTGTAGACTGTCAGTGGTATGTGCAAATAAAATTTTTGCTGAAGGATAGAATTGTGCTGCATAAATTAATTTTCTTTGAAAAGGGGCCAGTAATTTGACAAAGTTTGGAAATCACTCTTCTTGCTAAATTACGACTCGGTTCATATAAGAGTTTCTCATTAGTGTCCCTGAACCTCTTCTAAGTTCATCTTAATTTTGTACATAGTACAGCTCTACTCTGGTTCAATATTGAAACAGTACCAATCGTTTAAACTAATTTGAAGCATTTTTTTCATTCTAAACAAACTGAAATTAAAGTTAATACTGTCAAACTTGTAGTTAAACCAACTGTGGTCAGTGTATATTGTGGCTGATAATATTAGAACTATTGTAATACTTAAGCAGTTGCACACACTCATAGACCATACTTAATATTATGCAGTATTATGGATACACTTAAGTTACAGCCCCTTAAAGACATCATTAACTTCAAAAGATGTAACTACTTGAAGCTAATATTCAAAAATAGAAATTGAAATTAATATTGCTATTAACAAGGAAAACTATATATACATATATGTTTCACAAACAAATTATTGCCTGGAGCAGTAAATAAGATTGAGGAAATAAGGCAGGCAATCCCATTAAAACCTCAGACCCCTCATCTGTCACTTTCAGTATTAAACAAAGCTTCAAACCAGACTAAGACTACACTGCTTGTCTAACAGAATGTTGGGCACCGATATATGGCTGTAATCGGAAGTCAGCTCTACAGTGTTTTCACTGTGGATAGATCTACACATGGACATAAACATGCACGATTGTGAGTGTACAGAATTTCAATTATTTGGGAAGAATTTTATGTTTTATTAATGTTTGCCTTGTGATAAATCAGTTGTGTGTGTGTGTATATGTGTGTGTGTGTGTGTGATTAGTTTTTGTATTATGTAATATATTTGGCATAAATTAAAATGTGAGTCTTCACAGAATCACATTTATGGGGATACGTTTTAAATTCTCTGAATTCAGAAATGTTAATTTTTGGAAATTGTGTTTGTGAATGAATGAAAAATTGAAAGGTAAAGTAAACCCAATTAGGAATTACATATATGTCCAGGAGGCCAAGATAGATTTGATCAAACCATCAAACTGAAAATTCCACTGTGCTGTAGATATTTGGATCTCTTACACACCATCTTATTAACTGTTTTGTATTCATGATACGTGTTAATTCATGTTTGGATGGTTGTGTAGAACAAAAATTTGATGTGTGAAAAATTATATGTATATTGCCATTTCTGGTGGCATTGACAAAGTAAAAAATTCAAGGTGCCAAGTGAATATGTACTGTATCCTCAACACTTCTGTAATATTTACTTGATCTAATTTTTTAATTCTTTATCCCGCAGCAGCAAACTGAAGGGAGCACTTCTCAGTAAATTTATAGAGTTTTCAATCCTGAGTACTCTTTCTAGTCCCTAGTTAACTTTATAATGGTGTTGTGATTAAAAAGTGTAGTGGGACACATGAAAAAAAAACAAATTATACATACATTTTTGCTTTCCATTTCCCATTTAAATCTTACCGGCCTCAACTTACTATTGGCCTTCTTGTGTTGTTCTTTTAAGCGGGTAATACAACTAGTAATATTTATTAACCGCCTACTCTTAAAATGAGTAGTCACTCATTTTACATGTATGGAAGCTCGTTTTAGTTCCCAGCCGCGTTTTTGATTATCACAATTGAGTTGGAGTTCCCTTTTTTAATTCAAAATAAATTTATAAATATGTATGATTAAAAAAACTAAATTAAAGTTAATCAAAAATGAGTTTACTCTTTTCTTGACCAATATTATGTCTCCGAAAGACTTAAATGTGTCAGATTGCGTACAGTTATATAATAACATTATGCATTGTCAGTGAATACACTAAAAACTCGTTTATCCAAATTTGATTGGACCTTGTCTGTTTCGGATGAATGAAATTTCGGATAAACCGAAACTTCTATTTAAATAATAATAATTTAAAAGTTACTTACAGTGAATGTGACACAATAAACTATAAAACTGCACCGCACTGTAAATTATCGTTTCTACAGTACTAGAATAGTCCTATTGCTTGTTCATACAGTAATCAATCATAGTTTTTGCCTGAGCTTCGAAGCTCGTTTGCTGGCTGCCTGAGCTCGAAGTCGTTTCATTGTTAGAAGTCTGCAGGGGAAGTTTCGTCTTGTCGCTCCAAATACGACAGTAGCTCTTCAAACATTGATGTTGGCTCTGTATGGTTGACTCCCATTTTCTCTTCCACATCATCGTCAGAGCTTTTGTCCTCACCGGGCTGTTGTGAACATTGTGCAACAATTTTGTCATCGGATAACAGCTGATATCCAGGATCGTCTTTTTCCGAATTCATCCACTCGGATACATCTTCTTGTAACTGTGTGCACCCTTCAATGTCTTTTAATATTTTTACAAATTTTGTTTCGGATAAACCAGATTTTTGGATATATGCGATTCGGATAAACAAGTTTTTAGTGTATTCCTATATTAGCTAGTGTAGTGCACTTTAAAACCTACATTCCCAGAATTGTTCAAGTATTAATTGTGCATGAATATTGTTAAAGTATAGATACATCTTTCTTTATTTCTTGTGCTCATTAACCTAAACTACTTGCCAGACTACAGCATAATGTACAGAAATCTCCTTTTGATGGTGGCTTTGTTCCTTCTGAATCAGATATGTGAAAACTGTGGACTCAGTACTTCATTCTGTCTTTACTAGCACTACGGAGTTCTTACAGTCATTCCAGTCAATGTGGTAGTTATCCATATTGTTAGTTTTTGTTAATAATGAGCAAATATCTTTCTGTTTCTTCCAAAATTTGAATACATTTTTTTTTTACTTGTAATGAATATGTTTATCTGTTTTGACAGCATACCTGAGAGTTTGCAACAAGTAAAGACATAATGATTCAACAGTGATAAATTGTGATGACTGTTATCAAATTATGTTTATTAGATGAATGCTGCGAAATTGGATGGTTGTGTATGTAATGTTTACAATGTACGAGGCTGTTAGTTGGTACATCAAGTTCATTTTGAATTCATTTGTATAATAATTCTTGAATTACTCGTAAAAAAACCAAGAGCTGTATATGGTATCATGAAAGTAGTAAAGATAACATAGGCTATATTGGCTTTTATAACTTATCCATTATAGTATATATCACTTACGTTATGTTTCTATAAGCACAGAGATTTTATGTTTCTATGAATACAGATGTTAAGTATAGTACAGTAGAAAACCATATTCCATATAGTGTATATGTTTCACTGTGTGTTATGTAACTTATTTAAATTAAATTTATTTATTCGTAGAATGTACATTTTAGTTTACTGGAAAAGCTGTTAATGATTTGAAAGTAGTGACATTACAAAGTAGACAGTTTCTACAGTCAGAAATTTTATCAGATTTGCTGTAATATAACATAGAAAAGTTTCTTGCAGTTTGTATATAATGTGTCAGCAGATGATAAATTGTATGTTGAGAGTAATAATGATTTGGTTTTGAATTTTGCATCCCATAATAAATGAAATGAAAAGCTGCAAGAACAGTATGTGGTGTTGGAAATAGTGTAGATGCATTACACACCAAAATAATTGAAATGTTAAAAATACATTAAACTTAATTTGAACTACAACTTAATTTGTTATTAATTTGCACTGCATTTCTATGATACAAAGGTTGCCTCACATTTTGTAGAAAGTGTGGAGTCCTCGCTATAACAGTTGGCACTTTGGCTTAAATATTTCGACTTCTTTTATAAGTCAATTGTAGTTTTTATAAATAAGTACTTATTTTACATAACATATGCATGTTTGCCTGTATTAAAATAATTGTCTCAGCATGTCTAATGAAATTAACATCTTCTTGTATGTTTTGTGTATAAGTAAAATAGACTTGCATATTCTATCAGAAGTATTGTTTTCAGTGATTTCAGTTAATTTCTCATTTAAAATCAAGGGCGGTGGTACATTGTTGTGTGAATTAAAATTTTTAATGTACCTATTTCTTTCATATCTCCATGTAAATATTCTTCAACATTAAAGTGTATTTTCTGAATACTCACTTGTTAGTGGTGTTTTCCTGCCAATACATTCAAGTCTAATTGAATCAGCGGTACTGCATTGAACTGGACTCTTTGTCTCTGAAGGGAATATGAAATGGAGAGCGCGTAGACAAAGAGCACGTGCAGTGGTGTAAATGTTTTACAAGAATTGGCACTGTAAAATATTATTAGTATTAAAATCTAATTTTAATTTCACACAGCTTTGAAGCGTAATAGAATACCTACATATAAAAGAGGATGAGCTAACTGTTTCCTCTTCCCTGTCAGTATTTTGACTGCGATCAGAATCACTGTTACTGCTGTCCGTGTTGTCATCTCAGTCACTGCTGATGTCATTATCTGTCAATTATCTGATGTCAATCTGTCATTATCTGATCTGATAATAATCTTGTCAATTACATCTAACACTATCCCATCTACCTCTTCAACTTTCTTGTGGTACCCTGCCAAGTCACTTTCAGTTACCTACATTACTGTTTGCTCAGTTATTTCAGTCAGTTCCGTAAAATTAAGAGTTCCGCGACTGTTGCAATTTGTTATGTAATTTTAACCTTTACCCAAGGATTGAGGTCACACAAATAGGGAAGAAGCCATTCAAAAGTGTGCCCCTTGCTTGATAAAAATTGATCAGTCTTTTACTGGTTTTCTCTGGGGCAATGGGAGTTCTATAATTTGAAAATGGTGTTCCTTTCTCATGCCTCGATCACAATTAATATCCTTATTTCTCAGAAATTGTATCATATCAAGTTTTGTTGAATCCTTTGTTGAATCTTTCACCCAAAACAGAATGGTACAGCACATTGTCCATAACTATTACTACTTCTGGCAGAATATTTGTCAACAACATATTCTCAACCCACTTTAAAAAATTTTTATAGCTCATCTGCCCATTATAGTTGCCATTAGTACTTCGAAGTTTGAACAAAAGTGTAGCTGCATGTAGTTTGAACAAAGCCATTTTTACTTGCTGCATGTTAAGTCACTAATTTTTTCCTGCACTGTAATTCCGTAACATGCCAAATACTTCATTTTATTGCCAAAATATCTACGGTTATATTGTCAACGAATGTTTTGTCTAAAAAAATATGTTACTCCCAGATTTAAAAAACTTTTAACTTGCACTTGGTACTTGTAACACAGCATTACAATTTGTGGTTTTTCAATTAACACTTTCCTTGTATGCCTACATTTCTTCTACTTGAATCCCAAACATTTCAGGACTCTCATTAATGATTTAGTGCTCAATGGGAAATAGATTCTTTCTTCATGATAGGTAGGAGATTTTTTAACACTGTGCACGACATTTTGATTTTTATAAAAATCCTGAACAATATATCTTTACTACACACTTATCGAAATCATCAAGACAAATTTTCCTTTTTTTCACATGTTTCCTGTTTTCCCCCAGTGTAGAGAGATTTCCTGCTGGATTCCATTTCCTTCCTTTCTTAAATATTTAACAAAGCTTTCAGATTCTCTACTCTAGTACGAACCTCGTTTTGTTGCAGTGGGTATGCCAGAAAGTTCCGTTGCTATTCTTCATCACATTTTTCAATTAGGCTACTAATTATTTTGCAACCTTCACTGTGAACAAAGAAATTTCATTTTCTTTCTTTCAATGATGCTTGAAGAGACATTGTAAATCAACAGATACAAATAAACAAATAACAGTTTCCTTAATTGACTTTGAATAGAATTTTATTTTGTTATGTGTCATCCATAAAAAAGAATTATTAGAGAAATCATAATGTGCAAGTCATATAACACTAATTGTGATTTAAAATGGTAGATTTGTTTAAACAGTCTTGTCAACTTCTTTTCCATCCCCTTTTGCTGTCAAGCGTCGGATCCTTCAGATACTTCTGACGCTCTCTTTAATTGAGGTGTTTCACCTCTAATAGGGCCTTACTTCTTCTTGTAGCCAACTTCTTACTATACAGTAGTTGGTAACACATTCATTGTTATGTACAGTATTCATTCCAATCTTGGTCTTCCTCTTGCTGGATATACTTCCACGATGAGCTTCAGCCCATCTTTGTTATGAAACCAAACCATTTAGTGCTCTCTGCTGTTTCAAAAAGTGATTTCTGCTGGTCATATTCCTAATTCTTTCCGTAGTTTAAACTTTGCATGTGTAGATCCATGCGTAGACAGATTGTACGTAGAAACAAATATATATATACATATATTAATGCACTTGCATAAGATTCATTCAATAAATTCTGTAATGTATAGACTGTATTTTAAAATCAGTATTTCTTTAGTTTTCAGACATTCGTTATCATTAAAGTTGAATGAATCATTCGTTGTTGGCACAGATATTTCATCAAAAAGTATTTTCAGAAAAAAAACCATGTCTGAACTATAGGCAAATACTGTACCATGAGCATCATATCAGCCATTGGGATAGCATGTATGCTTGGGTTTCCCCTTGCTTTATTTTATGAGTGGTGCATTGGAGTGTAAGTATTTATAGCAGATAATTCAGTTCTTCAGTTTTAGGTATTAATTTAGGCTCTGATGTTAAATTTGTGTATACCCTCTTAAATTTTCCAGAGTACGAAGTTATTAGTACATTACATTAGACGTTAGTAATAATGTAAACATAAGATTTTTAGTGTTTTTAGGTGAAGCCTCTAGATTTGTAGAAATTCATATATGCTACATTTCTCCCTCCTTATATTTGTCCAATTTTTGAGCATTGGTGACCAAGCTACAGTGTTTTAGAATCAGTGTAGCTGAGTGAATCTAGATGTGATTTTTCCGTTGTACAAGTTTGGAAATTTTTTGTCCTTATTTCTTCTTTGACTTTGGACTTTAACCCTTTCACTATGTCAAATCAATCAATTTGTTAGCCAATAGATTGCATAAAAGACTGTAGTCGACTTACACAGCAAAAGGGTTAATAGCTGTGCAAATCATGTGTGTATGTAGACAAAAAGATTCACGTTCAACATATAAAGTACAAACCAGTCATTAAATTCATACCGTTAATTCCTCCTTACCCACAAAGTATGAGGTGCTATACAAAAGTTTGGAGAATTTGTAAAAAAATAGTTGCTTACCGTGTTCTTACCACTGTCTTGTTCTAAATAGTCCCATTGAGCATGTATACTGTGATCCAAGCATTTTTCCCATGATTCCATACATCCCTGGAAGTTCTCAAATGTGAATGTTAAGTACCTCCTGCATTCTGCCTGGCTTCGCTCAATCTTGTTAAAACGACCCCCTTTCAGCCATAATTTTATCTTAGAAAATAGGAAAAAGTCACAGGAGACAAAGTCAGGTGAATAGGGGGAGGGTGGAATCACTGTAATGTTTTTTGGAAGTCAGAAACTATCAAATGAGTGGTGTGTGAGCAGTCACATCATATTGGAGAAACCAATTGTTCCACTTCTCTGGAAGTTTACGCCAAATTGCCTCTCTCAGCTGCTATAAAACCTCATAGTAAAACTTGTCACTGATGGCTTGGCGAGGTGTAAGAATTCCTTGTGGACAATCCCATGAGTATAAAAAACAACAACAACATGCATTTGACATGGCTATGAATTTGACACACTTTTTTTGGCCGTTTGTATCACAATATCACAATTTGTGTCACTCATGGCATTATCTTCAAAGCTTACTGTAGCATATGATGGGTTTATGTAACAGTTTTTTAAGTTTATAACAAAATTTGATGCAGATTCTGTGGTTATTAAAATCCATCATGTCGGTTAAAAAGAAAATCACAGAATCACTAAAACATAATCTCTCAAAATGGCAGTGAACAAAAGAAAGTGCTGTGTCAGCTACATGGCTGTTCAGGTGATTCAGGAAACGTACTGCTCACCATATCTATAGTCGAGTTGATGAGTGTCTGGCCCTGACGTTCCGCGTAGAAAGAGAAGGGAGAAAGAGAGAGAAATATAGAGACCAGCATTGCCAACTGTGGCGTTTTGAAGTTGTGAACAGAACCTCGAAATTCTACTGTAAATGACACTATTCTGCTAAATTTTAACCTTAAAACACTCTGGTTCGGATTAATGTAATGTTTTTAATTCTACTGTAGTTTGCTGCTACAAGACTTGAGTTCTGATATGCGAAGAATAATTCAACCGCAGTTTGCAATGCTGGGAGAGGGGTGGGCACCAGTTGTGAAAGTTTTCTGCTAGAACCAATCAGCTATTAGCATCTGCTAAAGTTAGCGCGATGTTGCCACTTCCTTTTTTTATGCGAAGCACGTGGCGAAAGAGCATCAGTTCTTTGTGTTAGTACAGTGAAGTTCTTGTGTTGTTTCGTGCTTGAGTGATTTACGGTGTCTGTAAGCCTTATTATTGATATAGTAATATGGCCAGTGGTTCGTCAGAATCGAAAAAGAAAAAAATCGCCTCTTTTAAGAGCCAAAGCCGTGAATTTATATACAGATTGCGTGAATATTTTGAGAAGGAGCGAGACAATGGAGGACCTCTTCTCCCTGTGACAAAAGTGGTAGATAGAGTTTGTGACGCTTTGAAGGTGGGAAAAACAACCATTAAAAGTGTGACAAAAGAAAAGTGTCCATTGGATTTTAATATGCCTTCTGAAGTGCTACGTACTCCTGGAAAGCAAAGACCACGACCCAGTTCCAAGACATCACTCGATACATTTCAGAAGGACGCGATAAGACAGCATATTCATCAGTATTATATGAGGAAGGAATTTCCTACTCGTGAGAAGCTCCTCGTTTCTTTGAAAGAAGCGAGCTTATTCGATGGCGGAAAAACCAGCTTGAGTATAGTGCTAAAGCAATTTGGTTTTAGATATAAGAAATTCTGAGGGAGGCGAGCTGTGATGGAAAGAAGTGAGATTGTGGCATGGCGTGGTAGATTTTTGAGGGAGATTCTGAACATCAGTCCCGAAAAAGTGGTGTGGTTAGACGAAACGTGGGTAAATGCCGGACACACAAAATCACTGGCTTGGACAGACGATACTGTAGCAGGGAGATTTAAAGCGACCATTGGGAAAGGAAGTAGACTTATTCTGCTTCATGCAGGTAGTGTGCATGGATTTGTTCCGGGGGCAATGCTTCTTTTCAGGTCAAAGAGCACTCGTGATTATCATGAAGAAATGAATGGGAAGACTTTCACGAACTGGTTTAAAAGTACTCTTCTGCCGAACATAAGTGCCAATTCTGTAATTGTTATGGACAACGCTCCCTACCACTCTGTGCAATTAAACAAAGCACCAACAATGAAAGACAGGAAAGACATCATTCTGAAATGGTTGGTGGAAAATGATGTACCAGGGGTATCTGCAGACATGACGAAAGCAGAGCTGATACAGAGTGTAAAATTTTATAAACCTCGATTCTGCACTTATGAAATTGACTCTATCGCCACTGCTCACGGTCACATTGTTATTAGATTCCCACCTTATCACTGCCACTTCAATTCCATTGAACTAATTTGGGCACAAGTGAAAGATTATGTTGCAGAAAATAACACGACTTTCCCCCTCACGGTTGTCGAACACCTAGTGCAGCAAGGAATCCAACATGTGTCAGTGGATAAGTGGAAAAGTGTTGTCGCTCACACTTGGAAAGTTCTGCAGCAAGCAGAGGAAGCCGACGGTATAGTGGAAACACGTGTGGAACAATTAATTATTTCCTTGGATAACGACAGCAGTGACACCAGTGATTCCAGTGATGAGGCCGCAGAAATCGACATTTACGAGGAGTGTGGCGTCTTTCCACTTGAGTATTAACAGAATGTAAGTAGAGTAGAGTCTGTTTCATTCGATACACTTTCATTATACAGTAATCTTAATGATATTCTTATAGTCTGTGGTAATGTACTGTATATATGATTTACATATGTGTTCGCATTAGTTATATAATTATAATTATTTAGCTGTGTACATTAACGAAAGATGTGATCTACGTTTGTGTAAAATGATTTACATACGCATTAGTTTTTTTGTGATCTACGCTAGCTGTGTACATTAACGAAAGATGTGATCTACGTTTTATGTAAAATTATTTATATACGCGTTTGCATTAGTTTTTATTCTGTTATAATTCTGTTATCATAAAAATCGACCGGCGAGCGCGCAAAAATTCTGTCTGTACGTGTCGGCAACACTGTACTCTCGATCACGAGAAACGTCAGGGCCGGACAACGGCCGGCCGCACTATAGTGGTGGAAGGGCATACTCCATCCTGTATGCACTTGCTGTTCAAATTCCCCAAATTTTTGGTTAGCACCTCATATACTGTACACAGGTACATCTTCCTCCAACTATATCTCTTATATAAAAATTTTGCCTACAGCTCGATCGTTTACATAAACACAAACCACCAAGACTGTGGGTCCAATCATACACATGAAAGGAATGCCATGCATAGACGCTACAGTAAAACACACTTTGTAACAATAATACAGAGCAGCCAGATTCCATTGTGCTGTTGCCTGCTTTCACTGTTCTAAAAGTATGATACTGTAGGGAAAGTAGCGTATATTCCCTAACCTAATGTAAATACAAAAAGGTATTAAGTAAAGAAAGGTTTTTAAAAATATATAAACACTTGGTACGTTTCACAGTTTTTATTTAACTCTGACAGCTGTTTCAGCTTATTTAGCTATTCTAAAAGAGATCAGTGAACAACTAACAAAGATGTTAGGGTGGTGAACATATGTTTAGGGCATGTATCTGGACATGTGTGTTTATATGTCCGGACATGAGAAAAATGGAGTTTATAAAATACACTGTGCAGAATTCGATGCTATTTATATTGGACAATGTGGCTGTGCTCTGAAACATCGCATTTCTGAATATAAGAAGGCGATTTTAACCAATACAGCCAATACAGGTTTTGCAGATCATTGCTTACAACACAATCACTTCATAAATACAAAAACATAACACTGCTGCACAAAATGCAAAAAGTAACAGAAATGGATTTATTAGAAATTCTGGAAATTAGGAAAGCAATAAAAAGTAACAAAAATTTCACAAATGAACAAACTGAATTCTGTATATCCCTTTTATTAAAATTTGTTGTTTAGTTTAGTCAGGTTTTATATTTTGCATTCAAATTATATTTAGTGGACATGTGTGGAACGTCAGACTGACTTGACCTTCCCTTAGCTTCTCCAACCACTCCCCCTCCATCATCACAACCCACACATGCCGGGTTGTGACAATTTTTAAAACCCTTTGAGTTAATATGTTTCACCAAGTGCCCAACGAGTCATCAATTAATATCCTAAATAAAGAATTTCAATTGGACACTCCAGCTGTACTTCTATTGAATGGTCTTTCATTTGCTACATTAATTTTTGTGTGAATCTGATTATTTTGTCAAGAGTTAATGCAATTTTTTCTGTTTTAGAATATGTTTGGGAACACTTGCTCTTGGATTTGTATGCGTATTCATTGTGTTTGTTGTTGTACCTTTTGTTTTTCGATACTCATATTCACTACAACGCAATCTACTGTTCCTGAGTTTTGGTAAGTGGAAGTAGTATTATTATGTCAAACATGTTAGTGCAGAATGCATTTGAGTTTTTCTATATGCCATGCAGGCTGTAACTTGGATTTTCAAATATTGTTCTTTATTTTGTCTAGAGCCTCCACATAATAAAATCATTGTTCTATAAAATAATCAAGTCACAAATACTGGAAGTAGTAATGTTCATACATTTCTGATGTGGAGAAAATTTGAAAAATATTTGTATCTACAAAAATTATATATGATGAAAATATATTGTTTATGTGAGGTATAAATCTTAATTTTGTGTAATTTGTGACTTTTTAATTGTTCAATTTATTATAATCACAGAAAGTAAAATATTGCAAAGAATCATATATTTAATATGATTTCTATACTTTCAGTGAAATATCCACATAATATTGACTACAATAAGCCTTCAAACCTTGGGTTTATTGGAGGACGGAACCTGTATATTACCACAGAGGACAATGCAAGGATAGGTGTTTGGTATGTAATATTTTATATTGGAGGAACCATCAATATATTTGATTGTTTATGGGATAAGAAAATTACTTAAATGTGTATATTGTTCGTATACTTCCTTATGAATTGTGTTTATCAGATAAACAAGGATGCAAAAATACACATGTATACAAAACAACAAATGTGTATTTTGAAAATGTAAATTCGGCACCAATATATTCAGCATTTTCTCTTAATCCTTTGAGGAGCACGGACGTTTGAGAATGTGTGGTAGCCAGCCATCCCATTCTTTTGTTTCCTCTGCTGTATGGAGTGTGTTGCAGCTGTTGGCAATAATCTGAACTGGCTGAGTAATACTTCACAGCTGTTTTTATCATTTGCATTAGACCATGTATGTACAGTCATATTAAGTTTGTAACATTTTCTGTCTCTTTTGTATCAGCGTGTTATTTTGATGTAGTTACGTTACATTTAGTGATACTTTAACTGTGAAAAATGAGTCAGTATTTATCTGAAGAAGAAATATGGGAAATAATTGTTGAGGAAGACTCTAATTTTGTGGAGAGTAAAGATAATTTTAGTAGTGTGGAATGTCAAACTGACTTATTTAAGTTTATTTCATAAGCTGTCATGGGCGGAGTCATTATTAATAAAAGAGTGCATGATGTCCGAGCTATGTGATCAGTTGCTTTGTGATGTGTCATTTTCTAAATGTTACGGCCACCCACCGAAGGCCTTCTTCTGTAGAGAAAGTTTTTAAAATGTTCGACAAATGGATGGAAAGCCAAACATACCGCCCTGACTGAGACGAAAGCAATGACAGGAGTACTTGCGTCATTGCTTTCACCTCGGTCAGGGGTATGTTTAGCCTTCCATCGCTTTGTTGAACACTTTAAAAACTTTCTCTACTGAAGAAGGCCTCCAGTTTAGAAAATGACATATCAAAGCAACCGACTATGGCCCAATAACTGGACATCATAAACTCTTTTATCAATAATGACTTATTTAATTAAATCAACTATAAGTTACTTAAATTAATAACATAAGTGAAAATAAAATTTTATTAATAAAGTTGTGGTAGTGATTATACCACAAACAGAATTAACACTCTTGCACACCACTAGAGAAAAATTATTCCGATTAGTGCTTCTAAGCTTCACAGCCCATCGTCAGATTGGAAATCTGATGATGGGCTGTGAAGCTTGAAAGCGCTAATCTGAATAATTTTTCTATAGTGGTGTGCAACAGTGTTAATTCTCAGGTGGCCACAAGCCTGGAAAACCTGGAAATTGCATGAAAAAATAAAAAAGAACCTGGAATTTTTGTAGTAATTTAATTTACTTCTCTTCATGTTATATTTGCGACAGCCATGATCATCTGTAAATACATTTCCACACTTCATTTGTATCTTTACTCTGTCATGAATTACGCTTTGCACTTGAAACTCCCACCACAGCTCAAGTCGATTGCATTTCGAACCCGAGTCGGCCACTTTGGCCAAGACCGTCTACAATTATATCAGACCTTAATGCAACTATCGATAGTAGTCAATACGGCGTCACTATCAGTTGGTTGTCAAAAGTAAACACATGCTACTTACGTGTGCTAAAGGTGTAAAAAATTTAAGTTTTCTAACACATGCTAGTGGTTGTAGAAAATTTAAGTTTAAAGTGAGGTCACTGTTTTTTTGAAAGCAGCATTGTTATGGGTCGGTCGTGTTGCATCCCCAGATGTAAATCGAATTACGGGAGTTCAGATACTTCAGCATTTAGATTTCCCAAGGATGAGGTTATGAAAAAGAAGTGGATCAGATGTATCCGTTGGCATAATTTTACAGTTACTGACAATACGTTAGTTTGTATAAAACATTTTGAAGACAGATTTATTTCCCATTGGTAATGGCGAATCAGTCTCCATTCCGAGGATTCCAAAGCTCACCGAAGATGCCTTTCCCCTCCCCTACACTCCCGTCACTTCCCCTTCTACAGTGGCCCATGCCAAGTGCATGTAAACAAACAAGCTGTAGCCTGTCTGATTGTTCATGGTGGCCACAAGCCTGGAAAACCTTGAAAACCTGGAGAAGTCATGGAATTTGAAAACCTCTGGAATACCTGGAAATTGTATGGAAAAATGAAAAAGAACCTGCAATTTTTGTAGTATTTTAATTTATTTCTCTTCATGTTATATTTGCGACAGCCATGATCATCCGCAAATACATTTCCGCACTTCATTTTCTGTTATGTACTCTGACAGCGAAATTGCATCTAGTATGAGGCTTGAGAGGATTAAAGTTAGCTACCTTGTTTCATTTGGCCTAGCTCCCTATTTTCGTGACTTACTCACTAAAGATATTCAAGAAACAGATTGTTTTGTCGCTTGTTTTGATGAAAGTTTAAATACATGTAGCCAAGACCAGCAGATGGATATTTGTATTAGATACTGGAGCATGTCTTCTAGTGAAGTCTACTGTAGATATTTTTCCTCCGCTTTCTTGGACAAATCTTCTGCTTCTGATCTTGTAGATGCATTTCAGTCTGAACTGCAGCGCCTGAATTTATAAAAGCTTCTCTCTTTATCACTGGATTGGCCAAATGTTAGTTTAAAATTTTTAAGACTTACAAGAAAATTTTAAGTCTGAGTTTGGGAAAATTTTAAGTCTGAGTTTGGTGAAGATGATCCTTGTTTTATGTTTATTGGTACATGTGGTTTGCATGTATTAAACAATGCCTTCAAAGGGGGAGCAAAGGTGACAAAGTGGAAAATTGTTGGGTTTCTCCAAAGTCTGTATAATTTTTTTAAAGATGTACCAGCCCGTAGGAGTGATAATATAAGGATTACAAACTCTGAGCTCATGCCTTTCAAGTTTTGTTTTATTAGATGGCTCATAAATAGGAAGTGTGCCGATCGAGCGCTACTAATGGTGCCACATTTGATAGAGTTCAAATTGTGCCTTGAAAAAGATCCTGGTTGAAAAAAGATTCCAGATACTCATAGTTACAAGATTATTTCTAGTCCCCTAGAAAATAAACTTTTGACTTTGAAATTGAGCTTTTTCAGTTACATTGCTAACCAGATAGAGCCATTCTTAACTAAGTATCAAAGTGATGAACCAGTATGTCCCTTTCTTTTTACTGATCTTTCAGCTCTTATATCAGACTTGTTGAATATGTTTGTTAAAAAGGAACTCTTACAGGGTCTGTCTTGTCCTGCTAAAATTGACCTAAAGGAGCCAAAGAATCTGATAGAGCCAAAGAAGTTTCAGTTTAGCTTTAACGTAAAGGCGGAACTTAAAAACCTCTCTATTGTAAAAGATTCTGAAATTTTACAGTTCAAAACTGAATGCATTTTGACGTTGAAGGAATTGTGCATTAAGCTACAGACAAAGTCACCCCTCGCTAACGAATTATGTAGAGCCATATCATTCTGTGACCCCTTGGTTATTTATGGTCATAAGGAGACTGCTTTTAAACGATTAAATAAGACTTTCAAAAATTTTCAAGAGAATAAGTGGTTGCAAGGTAATACTTTTGATAAGGTTCTCAAAGAATTTAAAGTTCTTTATCTGACTGAATCTGCCCAGTCCAGCATGAAGTACTATGATTGTAAAAGTTAACACCTTGACCAGTTTTGGAGAGAACTGCTTACTACAAGTAATTCCAGCGATGATCTTCTGAATCTTATTAAAAAAGTTCCGAGTTGTCAATATTATAGTGATATTTAGTTAAGTAACGGACACGTCATGGACAACGAAATCCAAGAATTAATTTTTAGTCGTGGTAATGCCAGCGTCGAGCGTGGGTTTTCTGTCAACAAAGAAATGATAGTGGATAACCTCCTAAATGAAACGTTAGTGGGTCAAAGACTAGTTTATGACAGCATTAAATGTCCTGATGGCTTCTCCAAAATTGAAATAACAAAGCAAATGATCTTTAAATGCCGTAAGGCCAGAAGTGCCCAAGATCACCTAAAGATGGAAAGAGAGCGTCAGGCTGAAAAAATTGAAGCAGAGAAAAACAGAAAGAGAATTCTAATAGATATAGCTGACCTGAAGGAGAAGAAAATAAAAGTAATTGCTGAAACTGAAAAAAAAGAAGGGAGAAATTGATGAAGAAATTCAAGTACTTACAGGGTTAGTTCAGATGGAAATGCCGCAGATGAAATGATCATTAAGTGCTGCAACAGCCATAAAAAATTAATATGGTTAAGTTTTTATTTTTATTGATTTTTTTTATAGAAAAACCTTCCTTTATGCAATACAACACTGATCTTAATGTGTGACAAATATTTACAGTTAAATGGGTTTTAGAATCGAAAATTCTAATTTTGATTTTTATTGATATTGTTTTTAACAGATATTTTGTTTTTATGCTTTTGACCTGTTGAAAATAATAAAAATAAATGTATGTTCTTTATTAGATTGTTGAATGTAGTCCAAATAAAGCCAATCAAATGTTCCTACTTTAAAACTTCTTGTTTTTATTTTAGCTTATCATTTGTAAGTGATTTTATACGATTTTTTTATAGTATCGAAGAGTTTTTTACGAGTTTTTTATGTCATCTTTGTCACTAAACCCTAAAATCTCTTGTCTTTGAGAGAGAATATCCCTACGGGTATGTGTTGTTATATTATGTCTGTAAAGGCTTGCCAAGTTCCACCTGGAAAACCATAAATTTGGATCTGGAAAAGACATGGAATTTTGACCACAGGTTTTTGTGGCCACCCTTATTCTGTTTGAAATTAAATTGTTATTCATTTTTGAAAGAGGTAAAATTGTTCAATAGTCGTTAGGTCGACACACTTACAAAAATCTTTGCCCCCAGGTTCAAGCTACTTGTCCAGAACCATGCTCATCAAAGGGTTAAATATTTGTGTTGTATTATAACTGGGGACTTAGGAGTTTTGATTGATTAGTGGTGTGTTTGCAGTAATACTGATGATTCTATAAAACTCGTTATGTAGACTATATTGCAAAAAAGTAGTCATATTTAGTTCTCTATGCAATACATTGTGTAACATGTTCTATTTACCTAGCAGGTAAAACACATGCATGTTTATTGTATTGTTACAATACACCATGTCACAGTTTGTATGTTTTAACAGTGGAAATAGAACAACAGATGCCGGAAGTCCACTATTTACAACTTAAATTATAGTTTAAATAAAACAACAGTAAACACTTCTTTTCTTTAAGTTTCTTCAAGCTTTTGATTATCCAGCACACATTAACATACTATACAAATACTATATGTCACTTCATTAAAAGTGTTGCACTGTACACTACCAATTACACTGTAACAATAATCACTGTACGCTAACCACAAGTCAGAGTAATAACAACTCCAGTAACATACACTAAATCGCAGATCCAGACTATAAACAGTATAAACACCCCACTGAGATTGTGAGATGAATCTGCCGCTTTCTAGATGATGCATCAAGATTAATCATGAGGTGTCTAGAAATACTGGAAACTAATATTACATCATGCTGACCTTGTATACATCCATATGATGCACATGGCATGCAGGTTGCTGTTCTCACAGTAGTGTTTAATTCCAAGTGTACAGTGTTTCTTTATAGTTATGAAATATTTGAAATTTATCAGAATGTAAAAAAAAAATTTGTTATATTATTAGTAAGTGTCAGTCATACTTCTAATTTTTCTTCATTGTAGTTTTTGATAGTGGATAGTTTTTGTTTTTCTGAAATTTTTTTTAATATAGATTAAATTTTGGCATTTTGTGTGTAATAAAGATATTATAATATGAAGAATGTGATTACAGTTAAATTATTATGATAAAATATCCTTTCTTTAACGTGTTTGAATTTGGGTTACCATAATAGAAACATGTATTTATTATTCACATACCTTTTTGAGTGTGTTATATTTTATGAAATATACTTTTATTATAAACAGTAATGGTTTGTAGTTGTTATAAGTGTCAAAATTTATTAATATCACACCATAATTCCATAATGATCCACAATCTTTCACCGGTCACATCTGCTTTATCCCATGCCTTTTAATTTTAAACTCCTTTAGGTCTTCTTAAGTCTGCTCCATATTATAGCTCTTTGCCTTTGTACTGCCTTTCCCCAGGCTACTGTGTTAACAACTTGCTAGCTCCGTCTCTACCATTCTCTCCTCATGGCCAACTCAAAATCTTTGATTATTCTTAATAAACTTGACTATTTGGGACTCCATATGTCTGATGTAACTTGAAGTTTACTCGTTAATAATATTCACACAAATTCTACCACAATTATGACGTAGTATGAGCTAAATTTTGTGTTAACTCAAATTATTAAGAGACTTATAACATTTAAATTATTGCTTACCCAGGATAACTCACCTTCCAGTCCAAAGTCCGTCACACGAACGGCGTAATACAAGCAGGGTTTCAAAGTTAGATCAGTAACATACTCGACTTGCATTTGTGTAAAACAACTAAAATTTTATTTAATTCTTTATACTCTTTTAAATTCATGAATTATTCATCTTTTCTCTCCAAATATCATGTTACTATTTCTTTCAAACATAAGTAAAACAAAACATTCATTTTAATATCGTATGATTATTCTAATATATTATATTAAGTAAGACGACCCAGCTTGCTCATTCACTCATTCACACAAATTTACATCCTCATTCTTTAGAGCACTTTAAAATGCAATTATTAATATAGTCAAATTGATTTGGGTTTACTTAACCATCGGCGTTCTTCCCCGTTTCGTGCCGCACTGAGTTTTCCAATTCACCACATGTTTAATTTTGCTTCCTTCACTTCACTTACTTCATTCTGAGAGACAGTTTTACTGTTTCTGTGTTATTGTCACCTCCTACAGTTAAAGAAAAAATTTTGATGTGCACGAGTTCTTTTGTGCTCCCGGCCGGGTAAGCGTAGTTATTCGAACTGCTTCGGATAATGCCAACCAACTCCCACTTCGTCTGGTTGCTGAACAGGAAGGCACTGCCTTCTTGCGACAAATTGTTCATCATCTTTCACAGTATACGTATTCGTCTATAGGCCACGTGGCTACTGTTGTCAAACAGAGACGATGGAGGAGGCTCTGGTGGGAGGAGCCTTTACTGGTTTCCGTCATCTCAAAAGCATGTGGAAATAAAGTCTTACCGCTTAGCCATTTTTTTCGTGGCGTGGGTCGAGGCTGTAAGCGTCGCATCTGCGCACATGCTGGTGTTGCACGTACCAGTCCGTGACAAAACACTTGATTTATCACCGAGTTTGGCATTCTTTAAGTACACTCTGCCCAAAAGTTTATTCCAGCGTTCATTGTTTGAATAGAACCCTTTTTACGTGTGACTTGCTGCATTGATCACAAACAATTTTAAATAAATTTAATAAAAAAAATAAAGACCCCCTTTTTGCCCCATACAATACCCCCCCCCAATGAGAGGTTTTATGCCGAAACAGAAAAACTCTCATTGCTAAACCCCAAGAGGATCGGTGAGGATATGGCGCCAACAACCCCCCGTTAATTTCTAAACACATCATGAGTAAACTACCCCCCTCCCTAGCTCGGCGACTATGGCTGCTCCTCCCCGAGATTACTGGATTTCTCTGTTTGAGATCCCAACACCATAAAATCGGACAGACACTCACCATAGCAACCCTAACCTTCTATCATTCCACCCAAAAAATTAAAACACTGGCCTTATACCATACTAGATCCTCAACTGATATGTTCCCCCTTACATGCATACTGGGTTGTCTTTAGCAAGTACTGGGTGCGTACACATACTCATTATTACTGCATATAATATTCATATACTACTTTGTTGATTTAAAATTTATAAAATATGTCATACTTGAACTTCAATTATTTCTCTTAATATTTCATCGATTAGACGTTACAGTTTCAACTCAAAATAAATTAAACAAATCCACTTAAATCATTTAAATTCTGTTAACTCCAAGAAATTAATCTAATTCCAATATCAAAATGTTAAATGTTCATTAATTTCATCAAAACCCCAAAAATCTTACATGAATCTACCATTCTTCTTCACCAACTACTAACAATCATAAAAAACAAATAAACTGAACATCTTATTAAATCATAAATCATTACCTTTGTTTACAACACAAATAATATGAATAACATAAATCAGTTAACACATTAACATATAATCAACAATATATCCGGGACTCTAAACACAACCTATACTTCCAGCAAAAAATAAATTTTTTTTTTTATTCCAACAAAAATTATTTTGTTACCACAAATTTATTATTTAATCATTTCAGTATGAACACACAAATAAAATCTACGAATCAATTGTAAAAAACATACAACATATCAAACATCAGTCATCAGCTGATCTCTCTGGGTCAAGTGAATGACCTTGCCCTAGATACATCTCAAAATTATACAAGGTAAAATACATCACATGTTTATAATTTTTCATTCAAACATAGTACGACATAATAAAACATAGAACACTTATCATTAACATTGTTGTTATTACTTTACAATAAACAATTCAAATTTAATTTTGATCAAAATTTACACACCTTACAGCTTTAATTTGTTTTCAAATTCTATCAAATCTTTTACTTGTTTCATTTATTATTACATTTTAACTATGATTTTTCTCTTTAACATTTTCATTATCAATTATTTTGGGTGACTCTTAGTTATTCATAATAATTCGATTTACAAATGGGTGATTAAATATAACCTTAACTCCCTTCTGTTTCTAACACTCACTAACAGATTTCTATAGTATGACACCACTCCCTCAAAATATTTATCTCCACTAAGTCTCTAACTCCATTCACATCATTCTACCCTTATAACAAAATACTCTCTACCCTCTTTGTACTTAGGACGTGTGTTCCCTCCCTATACTCATTCCCTTATAGGTTCCTGGTTCCTCCTAGGTAACCCCGCCAACGCACATACGGTTCACCTCCCATCACAACGCTTTTCGTTGAGGACTCCTTATCACACCACCCCCTTCTACAAAATTTCCCCATCATCTCATTACTCTCCCATTACATCCCTCTCATTATTCTACATATACTCCCTATCGCTACTGTGTCACTATTAATACTCAGTGTCTATCTTACTTTTATTCCCAAGAATCTTATTCTGTTTAACACCCATTTAAAATTAACTCTGATTAATTCAAATGCCTTATTTAAATATCTATCACCCAAACTCTAACTTTTACAACATTTCACATCTATATGTTTATTGAAAAATCAAGAAAATTTATAACTATCTCCAATTAATTTCATCACTTAACTTAAAACCTCTTTAAACACCTTGAAAATTTATTATTGAAACATTTAATTATATTAATAAAAATCACTTATAAGTGACATACTACATATATAACCCCAACAGTCAGCTGATGTCTCACTGTCATGTGAATGACCTTTCTCTAGATACATTTCAAAATTATACAAAGTACACATGTTTATAATCCTTACCCCTAACATACTGCATACAATTAACACAAATACACAAAATTATATAGCTATCATCATAAAATGTTATCTGAAATCATTACCATTGTATCTAGTACTTAAAATCGTTTGCTCTCATGAGGGAAATACATCACTAATCATCGAGTCATAGTTATAGCAACTGTTACTGAACAGGAACTGGGTCGTCAACCACCAACTCTCTCTATAGAGGAAGTGAAATTGATCGCCCGCTGTTTACAGATGTCGTCACCCTCTCACTGAATTTTCAGTTACTCTCCCACTACTTCATTTTCTTAAATTCCCCCCTTACCCAGTTACAATTAGGTAACCACCCGCCAGATAAACCGGATCGAGCGTTTGCCTTATGCACAGATGCGTTGTCTGTGCCCCTGGCTTGTAACGGCCAGCTCATTTTCCACACACACTATTGTTTCCTGGTGTTGGGCTGTGGCGCCCATTTGCATCCCCAAGAACTGAAGTTTACATATATATGGTATAGACGCTGTCTATACCGTTCTTGGTTCCGCGTTATATAAAAAATTTGGCATTACTGATGTCCGAGGACACCAGTAATCCTACTATAATGATTCACACACCCTTATTACGGCACTATCACCACCTTCGATGATAGCCGCTGTTCCATAGTTATGTAGTTTCGCCTGAGTTACCCCCCGGTTAATTTCTATGTTCACCAATTTAGAATATACTTACATAAATCCACGGTCAGGGTTCGGTGAAGCCGTGACCGCCCGAAAATTGGGGAAACTACCAAAAGACATATAAGGTTCACACTGACACCGTTACTACAATTCTCGGATGGTAAACTCTTATATGTTTGGTTATTTTATTAATTAAATTTTCATGTTTAACATCTCTTAGACTCATCTACACTTTTAACTTTCAAACATCAAGCAGTTCACTCTCTTTAACTCGTACTACAAACTTCATAATTATATATGGTCACTTATTTACTTAAAATAAAATATGGCTACTGACATAGATTTAAAATTTATAAACATTCCATATTATATATTGATAAGTATTTACACTTGGAGGCAACATTTTCATCCTTAATGCTAATAATTCCGTAATTGCCCGAAAAGATGGGGGTTTCGTTGGGACGGGAACGTGCCCGGGCAGACACACTACGTGAATTCACGTTCTCTTTCTACTAGCTTTAACACAAAATCTACTCCTTTTACTCTCCCATTTATCCTAACCCGCCGTCTGCTCATGCACGAACCCATCCCCGCAAAACTCATCTTTTTTAAATACACTGTAAATACAGCCATCTGCTGATTTTGCATTTTGCAAATGACACTATTAAATTATATTTGAATACATTGCCTCATTAAATTTACCTCCATTAAAATTATTTACATGCACTCTTAGGCAATGTTGGTACGTGGTAGTGTGCACCTTATCCATGCACCTTGAGTGTAAAATATTTTGTACCACATACCTTAGGGGTCCCCCTCCCCGTTCAATAATATAGTGAAATTTCTACTTCATACCAATTTTGGTGGAGCCGGACCATCGTCGTTTCACCACCCGAAGGAAGTTCCGCCAACCATGGTCCGCCTCCAAGTGCCGAAACCCACGGCCAGGATTGGTAAGGTCGTGACCGCCCGAAAATGGGGAAGGATCCCTTCTGAAAACATAAAATAACATATTAAAATTCAAATTCTTTACCTTGACCAATATAATTTCAAATTTGTAGCATTCTGCGTACCCACTATCTCCTGTGTTGTCTGGTTGCATAGTACATAAGTGTTATTCATTTTGATTTCCACTATTTCGTAGGGTCCTTCATATAACAGGAAAAACTTTTTTATTTATTTCTCTTGTGCACTTGACAAATCATGTCTCCTTACCAAAACTAATTGTCCTACCTCGTATTTGACCCACTTACCCTTTTCGTCATGTTTCCGCTTTCTCCTCTCCCCCTTTGTGAGTAGACTCTCATTCGCTAGCTGGATTTTTACATTTCTGTCAATGGTCCGTTCTTCCGGTGGATATTCCAAAAGTTGTTCTAATATTCTTGGTGGCCGGGTTCCCTTTATTAGTTCGTATGGGGTAAATCCTGTAGAATCGTGGGTAGTACTATTTAACCACTCTTCCACCCTCTTTACATACAAAGGCCATTCCGTGTGTTTGGCTTGACAATACGCCCGGAATATCCTATCGATTTCTCGCATCACCCGCTCTGCCTGGTTCGACTGTGGATGGTATACTGCCGTATGCTTGGGTATGATGCCTTCCCAGCCAAGAGTCTGTCTCCACTTACCGCTGATGAATTGTGGTCCGTGATCGGGTAATATTACTTTCGGTTTACCTACGTTAATCATGTAGTCCTTGGTGATCTTTTCACTTAGCACCCGGCTTGTAGCTCTCTTCACGCTGTACAACCTAACAAACTTAGAAAAAGTGTCCAAAACAACAAAAACATACACTACTCCACTTCTATCTTTGGGCAATGGCCCATACAAATCTACAGCTACTAAATCAAACGGTCTTTCCACTTTAATATAGTTCATCTCCCCTTCAACCCTATAATTCACTACTTTCTACTTCTGACACAAATCGCATACTCTTAACACTCTTCTAACTCGCCTCTCCATATTCTTAAAAACACAAGACTCTTTTAACACATTTGTACACTTTTTCGCACCAAAATGCCCATATCTTGCATGACAATCCCAAATAATTTTATCTATTAACCCTTCAGGTACCATTAACCTCCAATCACGTTCACCCCCCTCTACTTTCTTGAACAGAATTCCCTGATATATTTGGAAATGTGTATTATATTCAGACCCATTTACATCGGCTTCTAAATTAGCGATTACTTTACTCAGTTTATTTTCTGATCTTTGCATGTTTTTAATCTCCCATAATTCCTCCCCAAAAATTCTATCTTCCCTTGTTAATCGAAAAATCTCTATTTCTTTTAGATCCCTCCCTATTTTGTTGTCTATTACATCTACCCTGGAAAGAGTGTCTGGTACTTTATTATCTGTCCCCTTAATGTACTCCCATGAAAAGTGATATTCTTGTAATGCTAACACCCACCTGGTTAATCTGCTATGAGTCAATTTGCAAGTGCTTAAAAATGATAATGCCTTGTGATCTGTCCTTATGACGGTCTGGTTCCCTAAAAGGTATGTACGGAATTTTTTCACTGCAAAAACGATACTCAGCAACTCCTTCTCCGTGGTCGTATAGTTCCTCTCCGCTGCTAACAAAGTCCGGCTGGCAAAAGCTATTGTCCGGTGTTCCTTATCCTCACCCTCCTGGTATAGTTCTGCGTCGAGGGCTATGTTGCTGGCACCCGTCTGTAAATAAAATTTTTTCTGAAAATCGGGATGATTCATCATTATCATATCTATAAACTTCTCTTTGATTTCGTTAAAAGTAACCCTTTCCGTCTCGCCCCATCTCCATTGTTTATTCTTTTGTAATACCACACTTAATTTAGAGGTTACCTACGCATAATTTTTCTGAAACTTACGATAAAAGTTACATAAGCCCAAAAAACTTTGTAGCTGTTTAATATTTTTAGGTTCTGGAAAACGCATTATAGCTTCTACTTTATCCGGGTTGGCTAGAATTCCCTCTGGAGTAATAATAAAACCTAAAAAATGTATTTCAGTTTGTAGAAACTTCGACTTCTCCCAATTAACTGTCAAACCCCCATTTTGCAATTTATTTAATACATATTCAATATGTTCTAAATGTTCAGAGAATGTTCTCGATGCTATTAATATGTCATCAACGTACACAGTCAAAAAAAATCTTAAGTCCTTAGGTTGTAATATCATATCTAAACATTTTATAAAACTTGCTACACTAGTGTTAAGTCCAAATGGTAAACGCTTGAACTGATAATTCTTACCATTGAAGAGAAATGCAGTATATTTCCGGCTCTCTGGCGCTAATGGAACTTGCCAGTACCCTGCTGTCAAATCTAAAGATGTCATATATTTGACTCCGCTAAATTTCTGAAAAATTTTATTCATGGGTTCCGGTGACTCCCGGTCAGGTATTATAATTTGGTTAATTTTCCTAGCATCTAAACACAACCTTACCTTTCTTCCGCGTTTCGTGCCGCACTGAGTTTTCCAATTCACCACATGTTTAATTTTGCTTCCTTCACTTCACTTACTTCATTCTGAGAGACAGTTTTACTGTTTCTGTGTTATTGTCACCTCTTACAGTTAAAGAAAAAATTTTGATGCGCACGAGTTCTTTTGTGCTCCCGGCTGGGTAAGCGTAGTTATTCGAACTGCTTCGGATAATGCCAACCAACTCCCACTTCGTCTGGTTGCTGAACAGGAAGGCACTGCCTTCTTGCGACAAATTGTTCGTCATCTTTCACAGTATACGTATTCGTCTATAGGCCACGTGGCTACTGTTGTCAAACGGAGACGATGGAGGAGGCTTTGGTGGGAGGAGCCTTTACTGGTTTCCGTCATCTCAAAAGCACGTGGAAATAAAGTCTTACCGCTTAGCCATTTTTTCGTGGCGTGGGTCGAGGCTGTAAGCGTCGCATCTGCGCACATGCTGGTGTTGCGCATACCAGTCCGTGACAAAACACTTGATTTATCACAGAGTTTGGCATTCTTCAAGTACACTCTGCCCAAAAGTTTATTCCAGTGTTCATTGTTTGAATAGAACCATTTTTATGTGGGACTTGCTGCGTTGATCACAAACAATTTTAAATAAATTTAATAAAAAAATAAAGACCCCCTTTTTGCCCCATTACAATTTGTAAAATTTGTGGCTATGCCTGTAGTTGAAGTGTTTATAATTAGGCTTAATGGCCTTGAACAGATCAGTATAGTAACGAATTTTATAAGAAAAATAAGTTGTAACTTTAAATTTGTAGGTACTTACTTCCTCAGAGTCGTCAGTTGGAAGCGGTAGCTCTTAATTTTCTGACTGATAATGCAAATCAAAATGCAACCTATGATGACTGGTTAAAACATGGACAGGTCATAATTTACTTCCATGGAAATGCAGGGACAAGAGCAACAGAATATCGAATCAAATTGTACAGGATATTTGCTGCAAATAACTTCCATGTGATAACTTTTGATTACAGAAGTAAGTTCATGTTCAGATTATTGTAAATGTATCTTATATTTCTAATGTACCTTTATAGTAGTGACGATATGGGTAGAATTTGTTAATATTAATTTTATGACCTTTAGGGATGTGATAGAAGAACAAAATAATTTTTGTATTAACTTGTTAGTGTACTTTTGCTTGCTCAAGGGGCTGATGCTATCTAGTTCCAGTCATGAAGTTATTTTATGGTATGAAATCAGGCTGATGTGGGGTGGTTGAGAAGTCACATAATCCAAAAAAGTACTGGTATAACGTAAATGAAAAAAATAAGTAAGCAGTGTATTTAAGTCATTGGATAGATTTCATTTTAAAACATAATTTTATATTAATCATTACAAATAGTAAATAATAAAACACACTTTGCTCTTGTGAGAAACTCATTATTCTATACACAAACATACACACAAAAAATAATTGTGCTGACTGGGCAACAAATTGTGCCTTCAAATTTTGGGTTGCATCACTTTTTGACCACGCATTAGTTATAATCACAAATAACTGTTACTTGTTAATTATAATTATTTATTGAATTAATAAAAGCTATTATCTTTCTGCAACTACATTAACAAAGAGCTCCATGTAGCTTGTCTGATCATAACCGCTTTTCAGTGTGTAGTGTAATAATTGGTCTTAACAGAGTATGTAGGTCATACCATCCTACAAACAAGCAATGCTGCCACATTTATATTAATTACACTACATAACATAGATTTCGCAGCCAATAGTAAATAGCCCGCAGTAGGTTGGGAGGAGGGGTAGCTGTGCAGAGAAAACTGAGGGTGATGGAAAAAAACTGATATCATTTTCATGTTCAAGGGTGCCAAATTAGTAAAGAACACCACTTACTTTCCAAACCCCAGAACCCATGTCGACCTGTGTTATTGTTGATTAGCAGTAGGATTGCAAATAAGATTTTGTATAACATATTAAAATTATTTTGCTAAACATTATGCCACTGATTTGTTATAATATTATTATATACATCCACCAATTTTTAAGTATTTATTGTAACGGGGCTAAAGGGAAGGGTTTTCATTTTATTAAAAAATTATAATATTATATTTTCCCTCTGCACGGTCAGTCCCTATGTGAAATAAAATTGTCGTCAAAGGAACAATGAAGTGAGATTGTGAACGGTGAGGTGGCAATGGAATGCGATGCCTAGTCTAAACACACATAATTTTACCTGGTCAGGTTCCATTATTATTTTGCTAAACATTATGCCACTGAATATTGTTAATTATAATAATTTTGAAAAGGCCTTATTCAATAATTAAAAAAAATTGAAACTTCACTGATTTTGGTGGATGTATATAATCATATTAAAATTATTTGCTTATACTGTAATAAAGTGTTGTTGTTGTTATTAGTAGTATATCATGTTTGTTATTATAAGTTATTATTGATTAATGTAAAAAGATACTAGAGTTGGCTTGAATACTTGAGTTTTGTATTAATTTTTAAAGAACAATTACTTACCAAGCATTGATAACAAGATAATTGCATCCAAATATATTTAGCAACACGTAACTGTCTTTTCAGTAAAATTATTTTGTCATATCCAGGAGTCAGTCATACATCAAGTTACAGAAAGCTAAATTAAATTTCAGTATGCAGAAAATTATTTGTAACATTTTTTTCATTTTGTAAGTAGCCATTACCGTGTAATAGTTAAAAAGTAACTAGTTATAGTCATTGTATCAGTTAATAGTTATTATATCAGCTTACACAGTCTTTTGATTACACAATGTTTTAATATAACACAGTATGTAAAATGGCAAATTTTATCAATTTAGATTTATTTTAATTAATTTTCCTAGGATTTGTATATTCATTTCTGTAGATAATTTTTTATAATCAAATTTTGCATACAAGATGAGCAGAACAGAGTGAGTGATGTTTGATAGAGGTACCAGAGAAGTAGTCACAGCATGCTGAAAAATTGAATAAATGGTACCTTACTTTTACCTGTAATAGTAGACATAGAAAAGGACTACAAATTGTTTTGGCTGTATGATACCAATGTTTACACTTCCAAGGTGAACACAGACTGATCCCCACTCCTCAATTCTGACAGAATGATTTATTGCGCATCCAAGGCTAACTGCAATGTGGACTGTGTTTGAGTGTATTCATGTGACCTAAAGTGCACTTTAAGAGGAACAACTGGTTTTTCAAATATAGCATTAACTGTTGTATTCCATTTTAATATTTTGGAAATTAATACTTTGAAATACAAGATATTTTTGGCAGAAAGCATGCAAATATGGGACACTTGGCATAAGAGAATAAGATTAAACAGTTCTAAATAATTGAACGAGCAAAACAAGTTCTTAGTTTTAACTCGACCATTCTTTTGGTATTTGTGTCTGTCTCTCTTTTTAGAAAATGTCTCATATTGCAAAACCTATAAAAATCTGAGTAAGTTAAAGTACTTGAAAATACAATATAAATTAGTGAAATTGGAAAAACTTGTCTACTCTGAGACTTTTCAAAAATCAGAACAAGACTGTAGAAAATATTTATATGTTCATAACTGAGAAAACATGCACATATACGTGCATGCACATATTCTGTAATGGTCTTATTTGTAAGTAATTGTATATTCTGTTATTGTTAATTTTAGGTTATGCAGATTCTAGTTCTCATACAGCAGATGAAGCGGGCGTTGTAAAAGATGCAAAAGCTGTTTTCAATTGGGTATACAGTCGAGCAAACAAAGACAGAATATTTGTATGGGGTCATTCCTTAGGATCAGGGTAAATACAAATTGTGGTCTAAATTTATTCTAATGTTGCAACTTATTTTGTGTTGTAATTGAACAAATAATGTTAATCATACATAGAGGAAACCTTTTTCATTACCTTTTCCTGGCACTTTCTCCCATGTGTGACACTTCTTTGATGTAGACAGAGACCAATCAAGAAGCACGTCTTGGAAGGTGTATTAAAAAAACTGATGCCCCTCTTGTGGGTCCTATGATGAGAATAGTGTGAAATAGGTATCTTGTGAAATATTAATAAGAACCACACACATTGTCTTCTGAAATCTAGTTAACCACAAATACCAGTAAAGAATGTTACTCAGTGGTCATGGGGGAAATGGCTGAGAACTCTGACCTTGCAGCTCCTAGACAACTAAAAGAACAGTTACTCCTGTGCATCTTATGACTGTGCTACCATCTGAGTATTAATCTGGCAGATGATATTACTGAATGGGTAATGCAAAGTCATTGGAACATTCCCATTAAGACATTCCCAGAGGAAAAGACTGTGAGGTCTCATGTTTTATTTTTTTGCCATTAATTTTTTGTTCAATTTAAAATCTGATTATAGCAGTTAAAATCAGTGCAGTTAGTGCTCCTAAATATAGAATAAAAATGTAAAGTACCGTTTACCAAATGGTAAAAGCTTAAGAGCATGATAATGTCTTTCAGCCGCCAGCTAAACGCAACATTATTATGGTTACTGACTGACTGATTGGTTACATACCTATCTACAGCTATGCAGTGTTGTTTGCTTGTTAGGTCTTTAATCTGCGACGGACGTTAGCACGTTAGCGGTCGCGGTTTTAGTTAACGATTCCCGGCTGGTAAATGATGACGTCATGCAGCGTGATGCATTACAGAAATTTTCAAATGACCCCCAGCCATATGACATTATCATGTCAAAAAACACTGATCATGTTAATTGTAATTTGAAACACGCATATGTTCAGCTCCCAACCACAACTGTTTCGCATTCTAATCTGTGTCCTTTACAAATGAAACAGTAGCTGTTTATATTGTTATGACGGTCTAACTGATCATCGTATGGTACATGGAAAACAAAATACAAGACACCAATTAAGTCGCTAATAACCAGCTTTAATTATTACAATTAAACAGTTTGTAATCAACAAGATAGTCTCTTACAATAAATCAAATAAAAATTGTTCACACACAATAAAAATGTCTACTAATATAAAACACAATTGTATTACAATTGTCCAGCACAATTATAAAACACATAACACTTCACCACAATACTATGACCCGCACTCCAATAAATCGCAAATCAAACTAGAACTGAGCATCGCTGAGTACTTGTATTCATACCCTGCCAAAAATCCAGTAACATTTATACTATTCATGTATAAAATGTATGATTTAAATTTAATGATAATAATAATCACTGTCTGACCGAATAGTCTGCATAAATGCAACTTAGATCAGGCCTATGCTGTACAGTCAACATCTTATATGCATCATGCTACAATTTATTAATTATAAGAACACCGTAAATCTACATGTCAGGATTGTATAATATTGATTTTTCTGTTATTAAAACTATATAGTTATGTATATCTTGCTTTCAGAATCCATTTTGTTGAACTCCTAGATTGAATTAATTATTTACATTGTAAAATTTTGCTTTTACAGAGTTGCTGCACATGCCTTAGCTGAACTTGAAGCTGAAGGGAAAACTTGTGCTGGTGTAATCCTGGAAGCTCCATTCAATAATTTAAGAGATGAAATACGAGAATATCCTATGTCGCAGGTATTTAAACCATACTCTGTATAATGCTTGGTTTAGGATATACAAGATATAGGAGATATATATATTGCAATAGGTGAAATTTGTATATAAAGTATTCATTTAACTCTTAGCATATGATAGCATGTTGCAAAGAGAATTTGTTTAAGTAAAGACTGCACGCTGAGACATTGTATAATGGACAATAAGATACATGTCAAAATTGTTAGTTTAAGTTAAATTTTGACAGTAAAAAAAAATAATTAGTGTTGTGAAGTTGTGCGAACATATGCGTAGGCATATGGCGAGTGCGCATGTGCGGGTATCAATAACTATGTTACAAAATAAAGTAAAAAACAGATTAAATTAAATAACTTCTGTGTAAATAAAATTCTGACATGAGACTTATACCAGAATACGCATAAAATAAAGACCTGCGTAGTGGCTATATTTGTTAATAAATTAAAGAACTAAATATTTGTTTTTTATAAAGAAAATTTTATGACCCAAAAGAAAAATAATAAAATTAGACAGGTTTTATTTGCACATTTAGCTATGTCAGTAGACAGTCTTTTACAGGAAGAACGTCATTACTGAAGCCGTAAGGGCGAGGGAATATTTTGGCCAATGAAATTGGCTAAAATGCTAGTTGAATTTGTTCTTCATATGATATATAATTCAGTCTTACTTTGAACTCAATAACGCCTGGTCATATCACTGCTGGTTTATGATGATAGGTCTACCAAAAGCATATGAGCACAAGTCAGTAACGTTCACGAGAAAATTAGACATCGAGTGCTATTACGGTCTAGTACAAGATTGTCCGCATAGGAATTGAAAAGAACACTTCAAGTTAGCTGGAGTAGTGTGTAGTTGTATACGCAGTATAAGTCAATATTAAATATTAATTCACCATAGTTTGTAGAATTACCCAACCTGAGAACGACCCTGAACACCGGAGAGCAGGAGGAAATGCCAACAGCATCCTGAATGTCTATCAGAAATGAACATCTGTCACCGCTTATTAGGAATGGGGGATCAACATTGCATCGTCCATCAAAAGGGAAATGAAATTATTCATATAAACTCTATTAAAAAATAGTCATAAACTTAAATACAAAAGGAACTTGTATAAATTAAGTTTTTATGTAATCAGAGTATAGGAGAAAAGTTTTTATTATTAAGTTATTATTTTAAGTTTGTAAAAAAAAGGTCAATAGTAAAAGTTAATTAATTTTATTTGTTATCAGAAAAGATAGTAAAGTATTAGTGCAATTTTTAAAAAAGCAAATCTTTAATAAAACTGAAGCATTCCAGTATCTGAGTTCTGACTGATGTACATCGCAATATGTATAGGATAAACGTTGCAAGTAATGCAGTACAATAATAACAGTAATGATGGAACTAATTTCTAATATTGTACACTTTTCCACAGCTTTTCCGTCCATTACCGTGGTTTGATTTCTGCTTTGTTGATCCTGTTTATGACAACAAACTGAGGTTCGAAAGTGATAAAAACTTGAAAAATGTTACAGCCCCAATATTAATATTGCATGCTGAAGATGACCACATCGTACCCTACAAACTTGGCCAAAAGGTAAGCATTTATAGTACAGTATTTATTTTCCCTTAAATAAATATACATCTGTATAATTTGAGAATTTTTGTAAATTGGAGGGGGGGAGAAAGAGAGAGAGAGAGAGAGAGAGAGAGAGAGAGAGAGAGAGAGAGATGTGACAAAATACTAATTTTCATAATACAAAACATGTTAATTTATAGAAAACAGAAGCATACAAAACTAGTTTCATAAAACAGTAATAAAACTAAAATAAGGCAATGTAATTTATAGAAAACAGAAGCATACAAAACTAGTTTCATAAAACAGTAATAAAACTAAAATAAGGCAATGACAGTTATGTTTAAGATTTAAAAAGTACATCGATATTATGTGTAAATTAAAATGTATTAAGTGGCAGTTGCGTTTTCTATATGTGGTACATTTTCGCATGCATTTCAGTGAAAGTTTGTATTGAAATATTGGTTATACATTTTCTTCTTGTTCTCTCTGCTTCTAGAATTAGGCTACAAGCCTGTTCAGATTCCATTGTGTCACTTCTTTTTCCAGCTATTCAGTTATATTCGTTACTTCCCTTGATAACCTTTTTTCTCCAACTTTTCTGTATTTTCTATCCATTTGTCCTTATTTTCTTCTATTATACTAATTTCAAATTAATTTCTTACATCTTGCTCTATTATTTCATCCTCTCTGGTGCACAGCATCACATTTTGGCTGCTGTTATCTGATTTGAATCTCATATTGAAAGTATCTGTGTTTCTTATCTATAAAACACTGCTGGAATCAGTGGTATAATTACAGGGGGTGATCAGTACCCTCTAGAGCTAATAAAAGTTTCAACGAAATTCTGTAATCATTTAATGCATATACCTAGTAGAGCATCGATTATCCAAACATCCATTAACTGAATGATCTATTATCCGAACTCAATAAAAAGTACAATTATGTATTGTAATGTAGAGTGATGTATTGGACACAAATCTTAACCGGTTCAGTCTTTAGCAGCAAGAAAACGGGGTATCGGTTTGAAGCAGACAGTGATAGAACAATTCTTCAAAAAAGTGTAAATCCATGGTAATGTAGTTTTGTTTTGTTTTTTAATTTTACTTCCATATTCCTTAAGGAATGGAAGTATGGTGATGGCAAAAAAAATCGTGTTCGAGATTATTGCAGATTCTGATTCTACTACACTCAAAACATGAAAAAAAGTCGTTTTCCGAAAAGTGTCTGTGTGTGTGTGTCTGTGTGTGTGTGTGTGTGTGTGTGTGTGTGTCTGTGTGTGTGTCTGTAGATTTTTTTTCTATGGCAAACGATAACTGCCGCAAATTCAAACAGAATCAAATAATTTTTTGCATACAGCCCTGATTTGTAGAGTACTCACGACCTATTGTTTTTGGTGAAGATCGGTTGAGGGAAAGGGGTAGTTTACCTGCAACGGTTTTTTTTTATCAAAAAAAAGGGAAATTTTTTTTGTTTGGCAAACGATAACAGCCGCAAATTCAAACAGAATCAAATAATGTTTCGCGTACAGCCCTGAATTGTAGAGTTCTCAAGACCTATTGTTTTTGGTGAAGATCGGTTAAGGGAAAGGGGTAGTTTACCTGTAACGTTTTATGTTTTAACAAGGGTATTTCCTATGGCAAACGATAACAGCCGCAAATTCAAACAGAATCAAAAGATTATTTGCATACAGCCCTAAATTGTAGAGTACTCAAGACCTATTGTTTTTGGTGAAGATCGGTTGAGGGGAAGGGGTAGTTTACCTGCAACGTTTTTTTGTCAAGCGTATTTTCTATGGCAAACGATAACAGCCGCAAATTCAAACATAATCAAATAATTTTTTGCATACATCAGTGAATTGTAGAGGACTCTAGGAATTTTGATTTTGGTGAAGATCGGTTAAGGGGAAGGGGTAGTTTACCTGCAACCTTTTACGTTTTAACAAGAGTAAAGTACTTGAAAATTCATTTAAACTTTTTCAAACAATGGTAATTGTTAAAAATAAAATAATTTTGTTGCCAGGCAATAAAATTATAGTTTTTTCATTTATGTATTTTTTTCTCAGTTATGTACTGTTTACGTTTCCATTTTATTATTATGACTACTGCAATGAAAAGGCAGGGAAGACACACACACACAGTTCGCGTTATTTTTGGCCTCATTCATGTTTATTTTCTTACATTTGCACGGTTTTTAAATGGAAAGTGCCAAACCCACACCAACATAACGCATGCAAGCCGAAAAAATGTCCAGCGTGGATAGCGATTTCCTTCCTGTGGATCGCTGGGCAGTGTAACTGCACGTGTTTACAGAGGAACGATTCATAGACAGACTTTTCGTCTTTAGGGAATATTTAGGTAATATTTCATTTCGAAAATGATTTTAAATATAAATCTTAGAATATGGAAGTCATGTATGGTTCTCCATACCGATATTTTAATTAATTTTATAGTAGAATGTTTGTCATTAAACTCTAATTTTGTTTAAATTTAACTTTTGGTTTTTATTAATTACACTCAGTTTTAATTCAATGATTTTTAGCCTTAGTAATACCTTACAGTACAGGTTTACAGTACAGCCTTAGTAATACAGTATACAGGTTGACGTAGTTATATAACAGTATGTTAGAAATGATTTTGTATAAAAACCTTTGTTTTTGTAAAGAGAAACTTTTTTTAATTTACAATCTATTACCCGAAATATCGATTATCCGAACGGGCCCTCGTCCTGAGAGGTTCGGATAATCGATGCTCTACTGTACCTACTTCTAAGCCAGTGCATGTGTTTATAAGTAAGACTTTTACACATTTGTACAAATAAGAGGAATTACATTTGTAAATTAATAAAATAAAATTAGAGTTTTTTTAATAATGACAATCACTCAACATATTTGGTAAATAACGTACATACTTACAGCATACTTCACGTCAGTTTACTCAAAAAATGAGACACAGCAGATGTATAAAATGTATTTACAAAATTATATGGGAAGATTCCAGAATTTTTTATTTGTCCTGAGGAAAATGGGGAGTGCAGTCTCCAAACAAGTTTCATCCCCCTCACCTCAGGAGCAGCTCCTAGAATTACAGGCTAGAATATTCACATCTTTGTACAGTCATATTTGGGCATTCTTTCTGTTTTCTTTCAAAGAATTTTCTAGTTGTTCCTGAAAAAGCTTTTGTTTAGAAATTAATGCTTTTGTTTCTTCTTTGCTTTATGAAGAAAAGAGGGACCTTGGACAAGAAGGAGAAGGCTTGGGGAAAAGCAGTGGAAAAATTGGATAGAGAAAAAATAGCATTTGAGTAGTTTCATTGGAAATACGAGAGGAGGGAACAATTATAAATATAATGGAAAGGAGAAAGATAAAATTTATAAGCAAAGGGTTCATCAGACGTAAGTGATTTTGAACACTTGAAGAAAATCTGTCAAGGAAGAAAGGGAGAGGTCAGCGAGGAGGTATGTGGTGGCAGCTTAAAGGTATAAGCACTCAAAATAATGGCAAATGGCAGAGGAGTTCCTGGTTGAACTACAAAGCATACCTTTTTATATTAAGGTGATGAAAATCCTCATTTTATTACCAAGTAGGACATATTTTCTTCAAAATGGATTATAATAAAGTCTGCTGAACCCTTCTAAAAGTATCCTTTGTATATTTTCCCTTGTGCTCCCTATCCTTCATTACTTTTATAAGCAAATAAGTACGTTTTTCTATTTTGTGCCTCCAAATGTTAGCCGTGACCCATCTGGCAAGGGTTAAAATGTTTTAATTTTGTTTACATTCACAGGGAGTCAGGTGTTCGTTTACTAGATCTTCATATGCCTCCCTGACTGCTGGTATTTTTCTGGACATTATGTTAAAAGTTTATATAGTGCCCCTTTGTTATATTAATAAATCGTTCCATTTCTATTTATACAGATGTTTTCCTAATAGCATTCCATATGAAAAACATTAAATTCACTGGAGTACTAATTTCATATGTAATTACTGAGTAGAGTGAGATATATTATTTATGTTGTAGAATTATAACCGTTGTTATATATTTGTTTTATATATATATATATATATATTATATATATAACCGTTGTTTATATATAAGAATTATATATGTTGTTCTTTATAGTGATTTTATTTTTTTTATATAAATGATATTTTGTTAGCAGAAAAACTTTTACTCTGTTACAGTTGTATCACAGTATTACTCGAGGAAGGAGTGAAGATTATCCTGTAAAATTTGTAACATTTGAAAGAAAGTTGGCTCACGGTCACCACTTCATATTTAGAGATAAAAATCTGACATCCATTATAACGTAAGTATTGTGTACGAAGTAATTGTTTTTTAAGAGTAACCTATTTTTTTAATGTTCAAAACTTTGAAGTTGCTATTAATGATGGGGATCCAAGAATCCGACTGTCATGAATTTATGTTTTAACTCATACATTACACATTTTACATTTTCCCCAGTATTAAATCTTTAATTCTTGTAACAGTATGAATAATATTCAAGGGCAGTAATGTTATTTATGTTTAGCAAAGTATTAGTTGTTATTGTCAGATGTAATGTAAGCTAACTTGACCCAAGGTGTAAGATCATGTGATTTTCATCAGAGTTTTTTTGTGTATTTAATCATCATGTATAAAATATTACCATTTGGAACATCAGGCTAGAATTCTTCAGTGACACTTACAAAATGAACCAAAAGTAAGAAAAGGTGTAAAGTGTGAATAATCATCATCATCTTCAGCAAGGATCAAAGCCAAAAATGGTTTGTTCCAATCCGAGCAGATAGACTAAAGCTGGTCACTCCAACGCTTTTTCAAATGTCCCACACCTCTCTATCCTTTCGGCTTATAATTCTGTAGTTGTCAGAAATAGGCAAGAAATAATTATGTTTGACCAAACAGGCAGTGATTTATTCACTGTTATTTATCATCACTGTGTGTGTGTGAAACATCAGCAGCTACAGTTACTCTTATTTGCTTAGTGTGACTGCCAATTCCAGAAACCTGTTGTTCATGTATTTTGTTTCTTTAGAAATGGAACAATTTAACACAAATCTCCAAATGTGAAACCATTAAAAAGTATTTCAAGTGGAATATCATAATAAAACGCTAACGTTTCTTAACAAGGCTTCAGCTGAAACGATACAACTTTCAGTTCCTTCTCATGTTTTTCATTTTATCCGTTAATGGCTCTCCTTTGTAAGGGTAAAGTGAAACAGGTATATAGCATAAACAAATTGTAGAATAATATACAATACTGTTACGACATTACAGAACATGCTCTTAATTAATCATGGATGCCAGTCAGATGATGGAAGGTTTCCAAACCCTGCTGCGGCAGACACAGGAACAACAAAAATTAGAACGACAAAAAGAGGCAGAAGAAGCAGAGAAAAGTTGCCGACAGGAGGTGGAAGAAGTAGAAAAATGACAGTATGAGAAAGCAGAAGAGAGACAGAAGACTCTCTTCCTGGAAACAGAAGAAAGACAAAAAGCTCTGTTGCTCGAGTCGGAAGGACAACAGGAAGAAGAACGTAAGCAGGAAGCAGATAGAACAGAAGCTCTTTTTGAAGCTATGCAAAAACAGTTGCAAGAACATACTACTGTAGAGTTGGAACTCCTTCGAGGTGACTTGTGCGAAGTACGCAGTGATCTGAATGGTCAAGAGGCAGGTGCGGATCCAGGACAGATTTGGGGGGGGGCAAAGCCGAGTGAGATAAAAAAGGGGGAGGAGGTGAACAAAAAAAACCAAAGATCATGATAATTTTGAAACTTTATTTCACAAAACTAATGTAATATATTTAATATAACGATTTTTAGAGATATATTTTATTTATACATATATTATATATATCCATTATTCATGTATAATACCATTTTAAATATATTCAGGTACAATCTTATTATAACACTTAAAATTTTTTATATACTTGCAAAGTATAAAACAAAGGTTATTTATTACGAACGGAAAATAAGACACATAATATGTGATAAAAAAAATAAAATATTTTAAACATTGTATTTATAAAAGTATACACAAAACATAGTAAAACTACAACCCCTGCCCAAAAAATTACAGGGCCTTCCATATATATGAGGTATATATAGAGGATGTCGGGGTGCGCCCTGAAAATTTTCTGCACGAGTAGTTCATTTTATTTACAACGTAAATTCTAATCTATGTTCTCTAGTCTGAGCATATATATCAATAACATTATCGATGTTTATTTCTTGGTCATAATGAATGTGCATCAGTGCAAGTCCTGTTAAGCGATCTTGGCCCATTGTAGATCTTAGCCATGATTTTAATAATTGAAAGCAAGAAAAAATACGCTCTGCAGTGGCATTAGAAATCGGGATTGTTGCAAAAAGTTGTAAAAAGAAGTGTACACAGGGGTAAGTGTGTTTATCACAATTAGATAACAAATCTAATATTGTTTGTGGCCCTGAGTTCTTTTCTTGTAACATTTTAATTTCCCAGAATTCTAATTCTGATGCGAGCTTTCTTTTGAGCATGTCAGCAGGTTGGTTAAAAAATGAGTAAAACTTCGTTACCAGCTTTTCTATTATTTCATTTAAATTGTCCACATTTTTGGTAGAAAAAAATACATATATTCATATTATACAGATCCATAGTTTCATTAGGAAAACGAGCCTTTAAATCTACAAGCAAATTGTCTAGTGCTGTATGTATATAGATTGCTTGAAGTAACTAATTGGATTAACTGTTGAATAATTATCTCGAAGGGTTTGCTTTGCGGATATTCTAGGCATTTTTATTTCTACATCCAGCTCTTGAGCAAGGGTACATGCTTCTTCATAAATTGTTTCAAAAACTTGGTCTGCATTACTTCGTCTCCTGTTCAAAATTGCTACAGTGTCATTGAACTGATCTTTTGCAGATTTCAAATCAATCTGAGTCCGTTGGAAAAATTGGCTTAGTTGCAATGTACAACTTAGTAGATCAGAAAGACAAATAATAGCAATAAGAGTTCTGCTATCACAAAGAGACATTTTTAAGCCCCGAGCCTGTACTGCTGATTGAGGATTTTTCCACTCGCTAACCAGATCTAAAGCAGAAACTATTTTTGGAAGTGCATATCTAAACTGCAAGACTCCATCCAACAAGTTTCACACAATCCAGAAAGCTTATGTCCTAACTCTTGTTTTAAAACGTCTTCTCGTTTGGATGAAGCCTTAAAAAAATAAATGGTTTCTCGCATTGTAGATACCGCATTTTTAATCGATTGCACTTGAGAAGTACGAGAAATGCTTAAGTTTAACCCATGACTTTGGCAAGGAGAAAAACTGCATTGACAGCCTTTTCCTTAACTGTCTTAACAGCACCACAAGCTTCAGAAACCATAGTATTGCAACCATCAACCGTAATTCCGACACAATTATCTAGATTAAGATTCAAATTTTGTAAGGCCTCGATTACTATTTCACCAATAGCAACGCCGGTTAACTTAGGTTCAGATGTATCACTATAATTTTTTTCTTTAATTCAGCAAGCTTTTCACGTGCATCAATAAATTGTACAAACGACTTGTAAATAGTGTTACAATCTGTATATCTTAAAATTAATGGTAATTGGGATTTGTTAGAGCACTCGGTAGTCTCGTCAAACATGACACTATAAAGCCTAGCAGCTTGAATTCTCTGAATAATATTAGAGAGAATTTAACTCCCGCAACACTCTATTAGCTCATTTTGAGTCATTTTACTAATGTACGTTGCGCGAGATGACGATTCTTCGAGGTGCTTTTTAAGAGTATAATCACCACTATCAATTCGAAACATTAATAAAGCATGAAAATTACCTTCATTTACGGCTGAATTATTTTCCAGAACACCGTCATCACGGTGACCTCGAAAAGGAATATTTTGTTTTCCTAAAAATATTAGTTTTAATAATAGGCAATAGTCGAGCTTGATTTTCTTTCATTATGTTTTTACGCCCAATGTCTGCTTGATTAATGACATTTAAATTAGGATTATCGTAATTTTTCAGGAAATCGTTGGCATTCAATACTGCTTTTTTGTGGTACTCTCTACTTGCGTGTTTTTCTAAATCACCCTCCTTCCCAAACAATCTTAAAAAACTAGTAAGAGGTGTTGTAACCAAACTTCCTAAAGGAGTACTGTTGGTACGTCCACCTAATTTATTATTCACAAAAAAAGGGCAAAATTTACAAAAAAAGCCTTGTTTTTCATATGAAAAAACAAGGCATTCAAAAGAATCCAGGTGCTTCAAGCTCGCATAATGTTTCTCATTTTTACCTTTTTTTGTGTGGACAGAAAAGGGAAAACGATAATTTTTATCCGGTTTCCACGGGTTTAAAATTAAATTACGTTTCAAATAATCATTAATTTCTGTTCCAACAAAACAGCCAACATCATATATGTCATTACTTTATTTTCTTGTGTAGTCGAAGGCGAGAAATTTTTAAACGAGCCAATACTATATAGTATAGTATCTTCATTTTCGATATTTGGCACTACAGAAATGTCTGTCGACTTAATTTGCTTCTGTACAGCTGTAGAAGAACAAGCGCAAGAATTGTCAGGGAGGCGAGATTTCTTTGTGTCAGGAGAATTAAAATAACTTTCAATAGTTCTCTCATGTTTACGCTTTAATGTTGGAACTTTTGCCATGTTGCCTACAATAATAAAAAAACTTAAGATAAAAAATGTCGAGAATCAAATCTGTCTTTACAACATCTTTGTGCTATTCTAATAAGTAATATATGACTTTTAAGGTTATGTTTTTCTTTAAATAAATACACTAATTGCACATTAACTGTTTTCGTTGAGTAGCTCAATTAATTACCTTTGCAATTGGAACTGTAACATAGATCACAAAATTACTAAAATTTTGTCAAGTTTTACTGCAACTGCTAAACTTTTATAATTATTAAAAAAACAGAACTAACTTATTTATTTATTTACTTACTTATTTATTTATTAACTTATTTATTCGTTATGCACTCTCGACAGCTGATTATCGATACATTATATATATTCACGCATGCTGTAATAAAAACTTACAAATTACAAATAAAAGATAAGATAATAAATAATGATGCCCCACTGTTGTGAATGCCAATTTGTAATTAAAACAAATAAATTTGCAAATAATAATATGGGGTTTAAATAAGCTCCACGTTAGATTCGTCAATTTGTTATAAAACAAATAAATGATAAGATAATAAATAGTGTATTTATGTTGATAAGAACAAAAATTTTTTGTTGTAATTGTAGATTTAATACATTTTTTTTGTTTAGTTAATTAAATTAATTAATTTAATAATTAATTAATTGTATATTTTTTAATTACTTTCAATTAAATAAATGAGATATTGTGTCTTGAAAATATTTGTTTTCTGTAGATAATCTATTTATGTAGTTCGATCTAGTATTCTCTCTTCTAACTTTGCTCCTCTTCTTCTTTTTGGTATATTTCTCTAATAACTCTAAATTAGTTTTAGAAGAAAGAAGAAACTAGTATTTACTGTACAAATAATTATAAACGCATGTAACTGAGTAATTATGATGTTTATTTCTTAACATTTGAAATTGTGCGCCACACTTATGCGCGTGGACCAGGCATTGATTGAGATTCGCTCAGGTCGATTGTGAACAAAATGACAAAATATAATGCTTACAAAATTAATTATTTCGGATTCTTTTAACTGTTGAAATGGTCAGAGAGGGCAAGGAACAAGATACAATACTTACAACTATCTTATAATAAATTATTATTTGCTGAAAAAATAACAGGATTATGAAAATTGTCAATTTATTAAATAAAGATCGAACCATTCGTAGAATGGCGTCACTGGCTCGTGAAGGCTGTGTCCCGTTCGCGGTGCAGATCCAGTATGGCTGCCGTCACCTCGATTTTCTGCTATGCAATGCTGACGCTATGTTTGATCTTCTCCCTCAAATATAAATGTGGATTCCTTCCTCGGCGAAGTTGTAGTATCCCTGGAAAATTGTGTGAAGTGTTCTTCCCTCTTCGGCGATGTTGTTCTGTGATAATTTTTTGGTGCAGTGTTCTGTGTTCAAATATGTTGAGTTTGTGTCCAGATAATGTAGGTTGAATCTTGCTCAAAATGGCGGTTGATTTCTGGTGCTCGTGCTAGATATTATTATTGCTGTTGTTCTGGATTAGTTTGGTGTTAGTTATTATATATTGGTGATGTTTTCCATTTGGTAACCTCAGTAACACTTTTTGAGGTTGTTCGTCATTGTTTTACACTATTTCTGTTTTTTCAATCTTCAGTCAGTAATTTCTGATCTGTTCACATTCACGATTAACAATAGACTGATGACTGAAAGTCGTTGTTTTGAGGTAATTTATAAAATGTCTTTTTCCTCTTCCCATTGTTTTTTTACAAATTTACATGTCTTGGATTTGATTTCAACTTATAGACATACATAACAAGTTTTCCTATTTATTGCTGTAACTCAATTATTTATTAATTTTACGAAAATCTAACTATTCAGCAATATTCTTAAGCTAATTTTACATAATTTGAAATATGGAATATGCTGGAATCTCAGCGGGGTATAAATACAGACTTCAGCGGCGCTTAGTTCAGTTTGAGTTGGGATTGATTCGAGTGCGGTTCGTAGTATTGGGTCTGTTTTAAGTTCAGATAAGCCTAAAATTTACAATTTTTGATATCTATTATAGGCCTTGTATTTTTTACAAATTTAGTATTTAATTGGTTTTCAAGTGATTTTATGTTAATATTTCCATTAAATAATATTACTCACTCCATGATTATTGCTTGTTGTTATTAATTTGTTGTTATAATACTCCAATATTGATTAATTTACTTGTTATCTGAGTTGAGTACCCTTTAGGCCTAGTATTAGTTATTTCCAAATAAAGTTAATTTTCTTCTCTTGTCATTACATTTGCTATTATTTGTATCTGTACTGATTACATTTTCATATCTTTGTGTTGTATGGACTAGTTTCTATTCATTATATGCAGTTTGATTGAATTTATTTATTTGAGTTTGGTTCTATGATAGGTGATTTTGGTTTATGGCTGGTTTGTTTTGCTATTGTGGTGTGTTTGTTAATTTGCCTTATACTTTTTATATGGTTTACAGTTTAATAAAAAATACAATATTCCTATTACCTACTTGCCTTCTCTGCCTTAACAAACTTGAAAATTATTGAACATTATTTTGAATACAATAGAACATCTTATATCTACTAATTTTTATATTACTTAAACATAACAAAAATATCTTAAGCTTATTATTTTTCATTTATATCATTTAACTATAATTATTCTAAAACATCCTATTACTAATAATGCTGTCGGTTATTAACTGTCCTTTGCATTTATTATATATAAATTGATTGAACTAAAAACATCTTATTTCTAATAACACTTTTCAGTTATTACACTGTCTTTGGGTGTTCACTATATCTAATTTGATTAAACTATAAACATCTTATCATTAATAATACCTTCAGTTATTATACCGTCTGTTGTATTTAGGTTGTTTTTTTGTAACACTCAGCTATAATAAAACATTTTATATTGTAACGATCTGAAAGAGACGGTCGTATCTGTAAAGACGTGTTCGCCTGTTTTTTTTTATGTGTAAGAAGTGTTAGTGTGGTGTGTTCGTCTCACACCTGTCATTACATTAATGGTTGTTGCTATCGAAGTTCGTAGCGTTGTCCCAATTATCAGTACAACCTACCTGTAATTTCATAGGGGTTGCGAATCCCGGGTGGCGCCAAATTGTTTATTTTAAAACAATTCAATTTGCAATTAACAAGTAAGATTGGTGTTATCAGCGTTGACAGCTGGAGCGTTCAAATGATTCCCGCATCTGTACAGCTTACTGTATTGCCCACTTGGCAAGAGCGCTAGTCGTCTGCTCAGTGAAATTGCTAACACACATATATTATACAACTTCCTATGAAATAAAACAATGGTAATCCTCTGTACTGTAACTTTAATTGTGATTTGGTCATTAATCAATGTGACAAATAATATTATGAGTTAGTTTTTAATAAAATTGCTCCGGCTTAAAACATGAAACATATATCTCTAGGTTGACGAAATTAATTTTGAAATGAGTTATACTGAGGCAGTCATGGCATCTGTTTTACACTATGTATTAACTCTCTCAAAATTTGGAGTTCTTTGGATTATAAAGAAAACATAAAAGTTGGTTACATTAAAAAAAGTACACTACCGTACCTTATCCGTATTTAAATGGTATAAAGTGTGTTTACAAATTGTTCGGTAGTGTCGTAATAGTTGTTACAAATTTCGCACACTAGTGCGAGGTTATTTCTAAGTTAACAATTGTTTTACATAAGTTGATATTATTCAATCATTGAAAGAAAATTAATTTTGCTTAATAGTGAGAATTTTTTGATTGATATGAGGAATATTTAGAGTGCTTTTATTTCTGGGATTATTGAATTTAGTTGATACTTATCAGTTCAGAAGGTTACGATGTTTCGTTGTTCTGGGGTAATGGAAATTCATCAATTTTGGGGTGACTTAGGCTGCTGGCATCTTCTTCTATTTTGTCTTGGGAATTTCTGCTATTTAATTTTGTTTATTTGGTTCCTGGACATCTGTTAATAGTTGAAACTCTTCATCTCCTCGTCTCTGGTTTTTGCTGTTGACTTCTAAACGTTTTTCAAACTTTTTAAAATAAAATTTCGGTCATCTCAAGTGCCATCATCTAATGCGTACCTCTTACTCAAGCGTCATTTTTTCCAAGTAAGTAAATTTAACGGAAAATTAGTAACCAACAGCCCGTTGCTATGGTAACAGAAATCCTTTGATTGGTTAAGGCCGAGATTAAAAGCATTGTTATTATATTTGAATTTTTATTTAAATTTATTATATTTTTTCTGATTGTTTTTATTCTTCCGTCATCCCTTCTGGGTAATAAATATTACACTATTGTATTTATTTCCTTTCAAAGATTAAAACAATACCTCATAAGGTCATGTTCTATTATATATTAATGTTTGTCTAATTATGTTGACATTTGATAATTACATATCTCTTTTAATTTAAACCTTTATAGTAACATTTCTCTTTTAAAATGATTTACACATAATTACTGGCCAGTTACTTGCCTTAGATTTGTACATTTCCTTGTTAATTTGTTATAATTTGTATTTGTGTTTTTCTGACAGTTAGGCATGTTCATAGGCCTAAGTAGCCATTATGGTATTTTACTTATTTCATTAAAATTACATTTCATTTCGGCCTGATGGGCTTTACTTTGTTATTATAATCGTTTGTGTTGTGTTTTGAGTCTGTTTGTGTTTTGATTACATGTCAATATTATTTTCTATATCTTAATATTTAAAACATTACAATTAGGCCTATGGACTGTAAGCTTCCTTCAGCCATATCCTATTCATAAAATTAAAACGAACAATTCTTTTCAAGTTATTAGTTACTGTTGGTTTAACATTCATTTAATTCTTTTAAGTGAGAAATATCATCACTTCCTTCAAACTTATTAAACTTATTTTCCCTTCTAACATAGGGTGTTTATTAATTATATACTTAAATTCTTATTTCATTACTACTTCTTTTCTCCATTCCATGTTAACACAAACTGTTTTTACATGGGCTTTCTCCCTAAATAACATTATATCCTTTACTTATCTCTACTTCAAATACTATTTCTAATTATCCTTAACTATATAGTTTTCTACAAGCTCACTCTTAAAATCAATTATTGGTTCATCAATGATTTACTAAGTGTTTTCTTATCTATTACTACCTTTTTATTATTTATAATATCTTTTTCCACTTATCACTTTCACCTTTAATTAATTGGTGTTTATCACTGATACACTCACTATTTTGGGGTATTTACTTCTACACTATTGCACTTTTTCACTGTTTATTTTAAGTGTTTTTTAGTGGGTAATCCCTATAATTATTTCTCTTTCTCTTTCTCACTATTTCTTTCCTTATAAAATTTATACATAGTATTAATGATATTTTGCTATATATTTCTATATCTAACTCTAATATTTGGGTTAGTGTACTTTTCTTTACTAGGTTACTTTTTACTGTTTTTGTTTAAAACAGGTATATAAATTATCTCATTTACAATAATATTTATTTCCATTAGTGGATAATTATTGGGTTTTATTTACAATATTCTATATTTGAGCGTACCATTTCTCCCTTTTATATGTGGTGTTTCTTATTTCTTGGTTTCACTTTGTTTCCTCTTCATTCTCCTGCTTCTTCCCCTTCTCCTTCATCTTCTTCATTTTCAATTGTCTTCATTTTAATTTGGTTCTCCCCTTCTCGTCTGGTTTAATTTCATTTAGTTATAGGAATTCGTTCACTTCCTTCAATTGTCTTTATTCTTCTTTGGTTTTGGTTTCTTCCCTTCTTTGTTGGTTTCCTGTTTGTTTGGTCAATCACTTTCTTTCTTGTTTGTTTTTTGTGGTTCCCTTCTTCCTTTGTTTCCTGTTGTTGGGTCAGTCACTTGGGTTGGGTAATGTCGTCGTTTGTCGTGTCATAGTTTTTTATATTTTATTTATATTTAATCATTTTATTTAATATGAAGTACATTTACATTTAGAATTATCTTCTTTATTTCCCTGGTACTGGGGTGGCTTATTTGTGTTGTAACAATATTTATAATTTCTTCATTGGTATTTTATCTTTAAAACATTCTTATCACTAATACTATTCTCAGTTAGTAAACTGTCTTTTGTTCTTATGCTAATTTTATCAGGTATCTCTCTACACTAATGGTAGTCTCTTTTAAATAATTTTATTTTCTTTCACTGTTTATTTCTTATAGTACGTCACTTGTTATTCTTAAACTAGGCTTACAAATTAGTTTACAGTTTTATTTTTCACTGTATTGTATCCTGTAACTTGTTATTTGGTCTGACATTTATCATTGGGTTTAAATGTATAAGAATTGGGTATATTCATTCCTCATAAGGTTTTAGTGGATATCCCTTCTTGTTGCTATATTCTTTTTATGAACCTTGATGTATTTGTCTCTTCCTTCTCATTATATTAGTATTTCCTTGTCTTGTGGTTTCATGTCCTTTTCTCGTTTACAGCTCCTTATTAATTTGTTATTGGTGTTGCGTCTTGGGGTTTCTCTGCTTTTTAATTTAATAAATTTCCCCTTATTAATGTTTTGTTTACCTTTTTTACCTTTTGTCTTTTCTTTTTTACTGCTCCTCAACCTATTGGGTATACTGCTGTTTTATTGGGGTTTTATATAGTTGGTTATTTATATATGGACCAAGAGTTTTCTTTGTTATTTAGTTTAATTTTATTGACTTAATGAACAGTTTCTTTAGTTTAATCTTTAACCATTTATTATTCTCACTCACGATTGACATTTTCTCCTCTATTCATGTTGTATTAAGTTAAATTTTTAGGTGATAATTCTGTTATGCTACAATGCGTAAGCGGTTACTCCACGTAAGTGGAATATCGTTCAACTTTCCATGTAGCTAATTATTATACAGATATTTTTTTGATACCTGATTTATTAAATAATTAACTGGAACATAGATTATTATAATAATTAAGATATAGTTATCGCTATAATTCATATTGCTGAGAAAGTTTTAATTATTTATTTTATTGAAGTGTAATATTTTTACTAATAGTCCATGAAAATATTTGAATATTTGATTTTTTTCAAACCTTAAGAAAAATAATTACATAAATATGTATGAGCCTTTGGGGGGGGGATCGCTCGCTTCGCCTCCCCCCTGGATCCACACCTGAGAAGTAAGATTGTCTACAGTCGAAAAATCTGTATCAAATATAGAACAAACGATGTCTACTAAAATATCTGTCATTGAAGACTCAATGGCAAATATAAAAGAGAAATTAAAAATGAAGTTGAGCAGTTCATGAAGATACAAACTAAACACATTTCTGAACAGACTGTACCAATGGTAAAAACAGAAAAGACAATAGAGAAAGTCACCTTGCCTAAGGTTGGGACAGTTCATGTCAAGGCTCCAACCTTTGATGGAAGCATACACTGTAGGCAATTTGAAGCCAGCGCATTTCAAATAATTGGACAGATAAAGAGAAGACAGTTTCACTAGTTCTCGCTTTAAAGGGCCTGCCGCAGAGCTAACTACAGAAAGTGCCACCTGACAGCCAAAACATCTATGACTAATTGATTATAGCTCTAGAATTATGGTACAGTGATAAACATTTGCAAGATGTGTACTATGCTCAGTTGAGAGCAAGGCGACAGCATTCCGGGGAGAGTCTTCAAGAGTTTGAGGCAAGTATCAACAGAGTGATTAGATTGGCTTATCCTGAAGCACCAGAAGATTTTCGAACGAGGTTTGCGGTGCAGACATTTATTGAAGGTATTGAAGTTTGTGAACTTCAGCAAATGTTACGAATGGCAAGACACTGAAATAGCTCAGAAGCTCTTGTTAATGCCCTGGAGTTTGAAGCTGCCAAGTCAGCGTCCCGCTACTTTAATGGGTTTATGCCATCACATTGTAGTCAGAAGATCCCTGTATCACAGGACTTAAGAGAGAATGTCCTGAGGGTTGTCCAAGAGAAGATAAAGCTTTGCATGGCTAAAATGACAGGGTCTGCCAACCATTCGATCAAGCAAGTGGCATGGGCTGAAAAAGAAGTCAACAGGTGTGATAAAGAGGAACCCTTCCAATTGAAAGTGGAAATGGAGGATGAACGAGCAGAGGAAGTATGAATGTGCAACACGACAAAAGAAGTCAATGGAAAGCCAAGTATGGGCGTCGAGAAAAGACTCCTGCTTGTTCCTGAGTTAATGGAAGGACTCATGGGAAACGTTGCTGAAGATGAAGTCACGCAAGAGGTTGTTGAAGAGAACCAATCAGACTTGGACCAGCTATGTAGATCGCCTGGCCAAGTATTACTTCAGAGATGGTTTGCCAGTTCGGGGCCAACAGGCTTAAGGAGGGAGCAGTGTTACGACAATACAGAACACACTACATGTTTCTCGGCTATTAATCAGGCTGTAATGTGTGTGTGCATACATATCGCTGCTACTTTGAGATGAAGGACAATTACACTTGTCACGCGTCCACAATGAGACTTTTCGAGACCATACCGGTCCGCACGTGCTGTGTTCAAGGCCGCAGTCAATTGTGTTCTACTGTTTTCTAGTAAACGCGTAGTATGGAATATGCTGGAATCTCAGCGGGGTATAAATACAGACTTCAGCGGCGCTTAGTTCAGTTTGAGTTGGGATTGATTCGAGTGTGGTTCGTAGTATTGTAGCGAAGTGTTATGTGTTTTTATAACTGTGCGGGACAATTGTGTTTTATATTAATTGACATTATTATTGTGTTGCTTCATTTGGTCTAGGCCTTGGGAAGCAGCCTAACGCTGTTACTCATTTAGCACTACCCAGGTGACACGTATAGCTTAAAGGATGCTACAGACGCGAATAACTTTGCCACCCAACTAAGTGATCCCCCTGGAAAATCCACTCATCTTTCATAGTTATGAAGTACATCTCAATCTGATAGAAGATGGTAAGAAGAAGACAAGATCTCCAGAAGAACTAAAACAGATAACGCTAACAGCCATCAATGAGCGATTTCCGGAGGAAAACTGGCTACGTGTATACACTGATGGATCCTTGCTGGATGAAGTGGATTGTGCTGGAGCAGGAGTGTTCTCCTCATTATTTTCCCACTATATAGCAGTGGGACAAAATAAATCAAGTTACAACGCTGAAGTAGAGGCTATCAAAGTGGCATTGTAAAAGAGGCCAAATTCCTTTTCAAAAGCTGTCCTTTTGGTGGACTTTAAGTTGGCCGTCCAGGCAACATTCTCTAATACAGGAGCAACATCCAGGAACACACTGGAATCAAGGCGACTCACCAGGCAGCTTACAGTACTTAACAAGGAGATAGTTATCCAGTGGATCCCATCTTACATAGGCATCTCGGGAAATGAGACAGCGGATGTCTTGGCAAAGCGAGGGACAAAGATCTACCACCAGGAAAGTACCCATGACTTCAGCACCCTAAGGAGACTGATGACGAGGAAAACAAACTCTCGCTTCCTGGAGAAGCAAGAAACATCAAAAGGAAAAACATGGTCAGGGATTGAACAGTTATGGAATAAAAACTGTGGAAACCCCAGGAAGGAAGCAGACGCCAACTTTAGATTGGAAACTGGCCATGACTCTCTCAGCACATCTCTACAAACTAAAAATTTTCACCACAGAAGAATGTGTATTGTGCAGGAGAGAAGACTCAAAAATGAACAAAAATCATCTATTGGAGTGTGTGAAGCTGAACCGGGAAATGCAGGAACTCAGAAATTACAGTGGTCTTTATTGGGAAGCTCGGTACCAAATGGGTTAAATGTACCAAGGGGGAGCCATTGGAAAACAACAACATTATTATTATTTCATGTGAACAATTTTTAATTGATTTGTTGTAAGAGACCATCTTGTTGATTACAAACTGTTAATTGTGATAATTAAAGCTGGTGATTAGTGACTTAATTGGTATCTTGTATTTTGTTTTCCACTGTACCACACGACGATCACTAGACCATTGTAACAATACATAATACATATGTGTATGTGCGTTTATATTGCCTACTTATTTGAAGCGTAAGCACAATTTCTAATATAGAAAAATATCTTTCAACAAAGCAAGTTAAATAAAATGTTTTATTTATAACTTAGCTTAAACTTTCTTTAATTTTCCCAATTGTCCTGATTATCTTAGAATGTCATACATGTATTTAAAGATGTTTCAGAAACTATGTTATGAGGTTTTATCAAAATGTTTGTGTAGTTTTTGTTCATTTGATAAATCATATCTACGAGGGTCATTCAATACGTAATGAGACAAATTGCTCTACCTTAAAAATCGTTTATTGAATCAATACAAAGTGATGGTTACTTTTCAACATAATCCCCCCCAACTGTAATACACTTATCCCATCGTTTTTATAACTTCCGAATGCCCCTGGCATAAAATTCTGTGGGTTGCTGATGGAGCCAGTTTTGCACATGAATTTTGACCTCTTCATTGGAACCGAATGTTTTCCTGTGTAGTGCCTCCTTAAGGGGTCCAAACAAAAAAAGTCTGATGGAGCGAGATCTGGGCTATAAGGTGGATGTGGCAGGACCTTCCAGCCAAGTTTTGTAAGCATTTCTTGGGTCAGTTGAGCCGTGTGTGGGCGAGCGTCGTCTTGAAGGAGAATCACGCCTTTTGTCAAGAGTCCACGACGTTTGGTCCTGATGGCAGGCTTTACCTTGTTTCCAGCATATCACTGTAATACTGACTGTTGATTGTTCGTTGGTATTCCAGATAATCACAGAAAATAGGTCCTTGAAAGTCCCAAAAGATCGTCAACATAACTTTACCTGCTGATGCTGCGTCTAGGAATTTTTTTCGAGTGGGAGAGCTGGTGTGCTTCCATTCAAGGCTTTGTCTTTTCGATTCCGGCTGAAAACGGTGGATCCAGGTTTCATCGCACGTAACAATTATTTTTAAAAAATGATTCTTTTTCAGTTAAACCACGTGCTTTCAACTGTCTACAGATTTGAAGCCTGGTTTCTTTGTGAGCATCCGTAAGTTGTCTTGGAACCCATCTCGTGCAGGTTTTCTTGTATTGCAGCTTATTCTGAATAATTTTGTGGACAGTACCAACACTTACCGAGACTTCTTCAGCAATCATTTCAACAGTTATACGCCTGTTAGCCCGAATAAGCGCGTCAATGCGGGTTTTAAGCAAGGGAGTTGAAACTTCGACCGGTCGGCCACACCGCTGCTCATTGCTGACATTTTCACGACCACTTTAAACTGTTCTACCCATTTGTAAATGTTCGAACGGTGCAGACAATGATTTCCATACACTTTTAACATCCTTTCATGAATTTCAGAAGGTTTGACACCTTCTGCGACTAAAAATCTAATCACTGAACGTTGTTCTTTCGCGGTGCAATTATCAAGCGGACTCGCCATTGTTGACTGAGTAAATTAGAGGTTATGTTTATGAAATTTTATTAAACAGCTGTTCAGAAGTCATTACAAGGATGCCAACTTGTACTCCTGAATGTATCGTATTGATGTATCAAGTAGTTTTTGAGTTAGAGCAGTTTGTCTCGTTACTGATTGAATGACCCTCATATAATCAAAATCAGGCTTTCACAGCCAGTATATGACTGGTAAACTATTGCTAGGTTCTGGTCCATCATTATTAAAATTATGGTTGTTATTGCAAAGTTGGTGCATGATAACAACATTGTCCATACCCTACTGCTATGTGACCAACTTACAATGCGATTCAGATTCACAATAAAACAAGCAGATGTGTTACCGCCATGCCCATGACAATGGCTTCTTCGCAGGCATGGGAAGAGACAACAGGTCCTGCATTGTGAACCATCTCAGTTATTATGGCATAAAATAGTATTCTTTTTTTGACTAGCACTTAGTGGTGAAATAATACCAAGACCTTTATCTCAGTATCACCACCTTCAACTGATTTTGGATCATATTGGAAGCTTTTGTAACATTTATAAACTGATAATTCATGCATACAAAGACTTGCCTAAACCCTGCAAATTTTTACCACGTTAGAGTAGTCATCTCATTCTTTATACAAAATTTAGTAAAAGTTCTTCGTCCTTGCCCTGTAAAATGTAATATCACATAATAGACCAGACAAAAACAGTTCAGTTAGCTGTCAGATATATTCAGTATAGATACAAATTTAGAAAAACAGTTAGTATCTGTATGATGTGTTTTCAAAACATCATTATACAAAGTTTTGAAAAGACTTTCTAGTATGGGAAAATGCCACGTTGCACAAACTTCATGATTAAATTTCGTATATCACTATAAGCCAGGTGCTGTTAATCATACAGCTTGTTTGTTTCCATCATACTCTCTTCAGTCCACTTCTTCATTACTTGGATAAATTTGATGTCTAAAGAGAAAAGAAAATAAGTGAATTACTATGTCACAATCCATAGTGCTCTTTGGTGGTATGGAAACATTACACTGTGCCCCATGTACAGTAGATTCTTTGCTGAACTGGGATACTATGAGGTTTAATAGTTATATAATTATACCATATTTATTCACATATGACTTGTGTGATTAACATCCAACATACTATACCAGGGTACATAATCACTGCTACCATCCTCGTAACTGTCACATACATTATTCAGTTCATTAGCCTATACTGTGTGTATCCTCACGTCCATCTAGAACGTTGTAATTCCTGTCTTCAAGGAAACATTTATATTTGTCTTCTTGACATTGTCGCACACCCGGTGAACATCAAATGATATTCATCTCCCTCATCCAATCCTTACAGACCTTTTTCTTAAATGGTTTGTTAACTGATACATGTTGAGAGTGTAGGCAGTGTGTCAATCCATCAGGAATTATAACAGGGCCAGTTTTCATGTCTTTAGATTGTTCATACCTTGTCCCAAGTGTCTGTGGAACTGCCCCACACTGCAAATCCAATCCTGCACTACAGCTGCATCCATCTGTGATTTTGAACCTACGTGAACATATGAATGCCTTTAGGAAATTTTATATTGGACATGTTTTTTATGTGTACTAGAGAGTACACATTTGTGGTATGTTGGCAGTTTGATCACCATTGCCTGTGGAAAGCTACAATCTCATCATTTAAACTATTTGGCATCATCTTATGAGAGGTGTTCGCTGTCACAATTTTGTTCACGTGCATATCCAACCTGATTTTTCTTTCAGCTCCAAACAATTTATGCTCTGCTTCTGAGGCATTTCATATATAATTAAGAAGCTCATATTCCAGTTTAGGAAACTTTCTTGGTGTTTTGCCCTCAGAAACATATTTGTGATTTATCTGTTTTATGAAGTACTTTTCTATTTACACCAGTAACCAGAACATTGAATTTGATCAAAGTAAACTCACAACCAGCAGCTCAATCGCCATGTTATTTTACGTGCTTTATGACTTAAGATTCACACTGCCCATGTAACTTTGATTTTTTTTTCTGAATGGTACACAGAAAAATATCACTCCAGATGAAGTCAAGCATTAGTGCTGTAGATTATAGTATGCAATTGCAAGCCCTCTGTTAATGTCACTAATTACAGACATGTCACTTAGCTGGTGAGAATGTTAATTGTAATACATGCCATAAATGAAAGTAACAATTTGCTGAAGAAAACATTTAAAATATTTGAATTTAACATATCTAAGATTGTATGTATATGGATTTTAGACATCATATGTGTCCAAAATTTGTTCATTCTTAAATTGTATCCTGAAGTAAAGAAAACCAGGTGTTTGTACTTCAACCAGATTGGTTAGCCGAGTGGGCACATGACTAAAGCCTCTGCTCAGAAAACAAATTACTTTGCAACTGGGCATGCACAGTTTCACAGTTCAGTAGAGAATGTGGGTCATACAACCTCCAAAGCATGATGCGACTGTAAAGTCATCGAAGCAAGCATTTCTGTCATGACTGAGCACGGTCCTTAAATTATCCAATGATAAAGAAAAATGTTTGATTGTGTCCCACATCAGAAATGAAGACGGATTTTTACAAGATGTCTTCTTTTGTTTGAACAAAAAGTCGGAAGATTGTCACAAAGAAATTAATAGGGATGTACTTAAAAACAGAATTTTCACCAGAAAATAGCGTCATAATTGTGGATGACATGCTCTATGACCATGTTAAACTCTCACATTTTCTATATAATTCGTGGTGAAAATAATTCGCTGCATGCAAACAGTATAAATTTTGATGAGTTATGTAAAAGTCAAACTTTTACAGTTAGCAAATACTCTATAGAGTAACACAACTACATCGTTTAATAAATATATAATTACTGATATCTCTAAGAAAAGACCCGCACTGTTTTAAGATTGCATCCATATCACTGTATATTGAATCCCATATAACTGATTTGGAGTCAAGTTAAGGAATACTATAAAAAATAAATGATTTCAAGAAATTATTGAAAGAAGGTGGAACAAAAGTAACAGCAGATAAGTGGTGATTACGTTAGTCACATTATAAAAGGAGAGGGCAAAAGATTGTGAGACTTTTACAACTGCATAGATATTGTTGTTGATAAACATTAGTTTGTTGATGGTTCATCTTCAATCACTTTTATTTAATAATCAGTCTCAACAGGTACAGAATCGGAATCCAATGTCTACGGTATTGTGCCGTTGTCAGATTGTGAATCAGTTTGATGTACTTAACAACTAGGTTATACAATCTGTTTTTGTTTATGTTGTCTCATTTAGTGTTGTGTGTTGTGTTCATTGATTAAAAATATATCAATATGGTTTTTTCTAAATACAGTTGGAATTAATACAATTAAAATTAAGATAAGGATTTTTATACTTCTCTGTGTTGTATCACTGTACTTTGTGTCCATCAGAACCCACTGTAAGAATGAACAAACTTTAGAGAATTTTTTCTGAAATTTCACGATGAGAAAAGGGTTGCAAATATACGTGAGGGTGAGTAAAAGATGGCAACATGTCAAAAAATCTAAGCACATTGAAATACACATGTATAAAATCAAACGGGTTCAATTATTAACTAGTGTTTAGAATGAATTTCATTTCTAGAAATCACAGTTTTATTGCTGCACAATTAGCCTCCTCTTTCTGCACAGTTGATTATACATAATTGTTTTAATTTTGTCCCGCATTCATCAATGTTAGTATTATTATTGTACATAATAAGCTATGTCTTTTTTCAGGGCATTTGTACATGAAGTTCTACAGAAGAAAAAGAAGATAAGTTAATTTAATTTATAGTGATTATATAGAAACTGTGTGAGTTGTTGTTGTAATTATTTTATCAGTTATTACAAAGTCTTTCTTGAGCCTATCTAACAATGCCAACTAGTATTAAACTCCATACTTACATGGAATTCCACAAAAGGTGCTTAATATTAGTGTATTATTTATTCATTTACATTTTTGTAAAACAGTTGTATATCTCATTGTAATCATGATATTAATTTGTGTTTTGTAAAACCAGTATTTTATTTACCAGTATCTGGTATTATGTATGAGTTAGTTCCAGTAACTTGCGTTACCTTATGTGAAAATAAATAATTTGTAATAGATTTTTTTGTGATTTCATTACATTTATAAAATACAGTTTATGTAAAATACAGACAGAATTTTTATTAGCTATTAAAGTTACAAAAATTGTGTTTTCTGTTGATTTGAATTGTTCGGGATTTGTGGTTGTACAAAAAGGTACAGATAAATAATATAATATATCCAGATTTGACCAAGAACATGATAGATAATAATAGCATAAAGAAATGGGCAGCATTCACATTCATAAACAACATGAAACTTAAAAACCAATGTGGAAGATGGCAGTAGCTGTATGTGCACCTCTCACATGGATAGATGTGATGAAATACAAAAATTGCAAGCCATTTTTCCAGATGGAAAAACAATGCCCAAATGCATTAAAAAAATTAATACCTATAAATCCAGTTTAGCAACATGTTCCATAAACATAGGAACAAATTTTCAGACATCAATAACATGGCACATATAAAACATGTACCACATGAAGTTACTCTTATGATCATTTAGGATCATAAAACCATTGACCAATTAACTTCTCTACAAAAGGGCAAAATTTTCAAATTACTAAACTTCGTAAACATTCATGTAAACCAGCGGTGCACAACCCGCGGGCCACATGCGGCCCGGAGGAAAAAATATTATAAGTCCACATGTTTTAAAATTGTGTATGGAAATTTACCCAGATTTGTTGGTTTGATTGGGAATTAGATTGACCAAGGTCAGGTGGTGGTGGTAGTGGGGGACACTCACTGTCTGCGCATGCGTGAACTAGGCTGGCAGCTGGCAGTAGGTAGCAGCAATTCTCGTAGCGTGTAGTGTTAGTTCAGTTCTTCAGAGTTTCAGTAAAGACCGATCTGTATTTGGCATTCGTGTGTTTTTAAGTGATTCCTTTTTTGTAACATTTCACGATCATGTCTGTGAAAAAGCGTAAAGTGACTGGCGAGTGCCGTGTGTTTCAAGAGGCATGGAGCGAGAGGTTTTTTTTTATAGAGTATAACGGTAAAGCAACATGCCTAATTTGCAAAGAAACCGTGGGTGTAATGAAAGAATACAATGTGAAGACAAATACATTACGATACAAAACATACTGGCAAATACAAAGAGTGGACGGGACAATTGCGAAAGGATAAGGTAAAAGAATTCCAACGTAAACTAACAAGTCAACAGAATCTTTTACGGAAAGTGACTGATGACTCAGAAATTGCAGTTAAAGCAAGTTTTGTTGTATCTAAAATTTTAGTTAAAAAATGAAGCCGTACAAAGATGGAGAGCTAGTTAAAGAAAGTTTGGAAGAAGTAGCAAATATAGCTTTCCCGGAGAAAAAAAGTATTATTTCAAAAATTAGTCTTAATCGTATGACAGTATCCACAGAAGAGCAGAAGAAATGGCATCAGACATTGAAAAAACACTGAAGGAAAAAATATTAGAATTTAACTTTTTTTCATTGGCCATGGATGAAAGCACAGACGTCACTGACACAGCACAACTTTCAATTATTATCTGTGGTATTAATGAAGATTTTCATATAACAGAAGAATTACTGGCGTTAGTTCCTATGAAGGATACAACCAAAGGTTCAGATATTTATTGTGAGGTGAAAAACATTTTGGAAAAGTACCATTTAGACCTAAAACTATTATATGGCATTTCAACAGATGGTGCTCCAGCCATGGTGGGAAAGAAGCAAGGAGTAGTGAACTATTTAGCAACAGATTGTAAAAACATGGGCAATGATATAGTCGCATTCCACTGCATTTTACACCAAGGGAACCTTTATGCACAAACTATTCATATGGAGCATGTGATGAAAGCAGTGATCAAAGTAATAAATTTTCTTCGTTCCAGAGGACTCACTCATCACCAATTCCGAGAATTGCTTTTACAATTAGACACCCAGTATGACGATGTTCTTTATTTTACACAAGTTCATTGGCTTAGTGCAGGAACAATGCTGAAACGAGTGTATGACCTGCGTAAAGAGATAATTATCTTTTTGAAAAGCCGTGATGAGAATCTGGTAGCAGACTTTGAGAACAATGAATGGGTGTCTTTCTTAGTTGACATAACCCAACATCTTAATGAGCTAAATACCAAACTTCAAGGAAAAAATAACATGATACACAATCTGTTTTACTTAATAAAATCGTTTGAGGTTAAACTGATTTTATGGCAGTCACAGCTGATGTCTGGGCTACTGACACATGTTTCTACAATGAACAGTTTTGCAGCAAGTTCTGAACAACCCATTATCTTCACTAAATATGCCTCACCTATAGAGAATCTTCAAAATGAGTTTGAACGTCGATTTCAAGATATGAGAAAATTTGAGAAATTGTGACGTTCTATTCACATTCCAATACACAAAAGTTTATTTTATTTTCCACCTACCTGTTTCGCCTTCCACCTTCTGCCAGAGTCCGCAACACGAACGTTAAAAATGCAAGTATGATTATAGGTTATCGCAAAAACTTACGCAACTCATTTTTTGAAGAGAATTAAAATTTTTAATATGTACTTATTTCAGTTTTGTATTGTTATTCTTTTCCAATAAAAAAATCAAGACAAATTAAAATTTCCTTACATTTTTTGGCAAAACATCTTATATCAACAAAGTTGAAGTCTACATCTTATGTAAACACATTTGATACTGTCTAAAACACAAACTATTATAAGTAATCTTGTTAAATAAATAAAACATTGAAAACGAACCAGTGTATAACCTCTATATTAGCACACACACACTCATTCTGTTACATTGATCTTTGAATAAACTCCGGCCCTGAGAGAACTCTATCGTACAAAGTATTGGTGTTTTATATTTTCCTTTTATAACGAACAATCACCAGTTATTTGGCATTGGTTCTAATATGCATATTAAATGTTCTAGTTACCCATACGCAGCGTACTCCTAGGGTTGGTTGCGCGAACTGTTGTTGAATACTTGCTTCGATCTCACGCACTCCGGTACTCGTTTAATACGTTTACTGTTTGTGTTCAAAGGTTTTTACTGTTTTATTGGTTCCACATTATACAATATGATGAAGTCGGCCGACTTAATTTTATTCGCACTAATTTTTTGTAGACTGGCCGCGCGTTCGAGAGTTACAATAGCACTTGTTTTTAAGTGAATAGATCGGCCCATTTAATCTAGGCCTATCTTGTGCCCGAGGCCACTGGTTTTAATCCACGAACTGTACTGTCTGATGCTGGCTGTCTGTTGTTCACTCTCTAATGACACACTGCAGACTGTGATTCACAAAAAGCCTGCTTACTGGGCGGTTACGCAATCCGTCTGGGCAATTGTTTTGGCTAACACCGTGCATTGCTGTACTGAGGCTCCCTACAGGTGCAGTTAACAATTTGATACTGGATGGAATGGATGATTTAAATTTATATAAAATTAAACTGGGGTAGCTCACATATATGGAGTGGATTTAAAATCTTTATAAAATCGAGACCAAAATAAAAACCTTCTAATTCGACCCATTACAAAATTGTTTGATATGTTTGCTCTACCATTCATTACTGATGTTGAGATAGTGCCCATTGATTTCCAGATGGAGCTAATTGATCTTCAATCGAACTCTGAATTGAAGACAAAATTTTCTGAGGTTTCTCTACTGGATTTTTATAAAAATTACTTACCTGAGGAAATGAAAGCATTGAACAATCATGCTCTAAAAACGGCAACATTATTTGGAAGTACCTACTTATGCGAGCAGTCTTTTTCTTTGATGAAACAGATCAAATCAAGAGGTCGTTCCCGTCTGACTGATGAACATTTGGAGGGAAATTGCGTGCTGTGTCCAACATTGAACCCGATATAGACAGACTAGTGAAAAACAAACAGTGTCAAGTCTCTCATTAGGCTCTAAATTAGGTTCCTCTTTAATAACAAATAATAGTTTTGTGCTTTCTTTCAAATTAATAATTGTATTGCAATTGTGTGTCTTTTAAAAGTAAACTAAATAAAGTAAAACTGATTTTTAAAATTACGTGTTTTTTAAAAGATTCTTTTAAAAGTGTTTATTTACAAATTAAAATTTCGATTTTGGAATCTGATGGCTGTATTATTTTTGTGACCTCAAACATTTTTCAGGTGAGTTTTTAATTAATCAGTAGAGCTAGTTTAAATGTAGCTGTGTTAAGTTTACTTACTTACTTATGAGACATGTTAGAAAACGCTCTTCAATTAGAAGCATTATCTTTTACGGAAATGCTACTGGAAATATTAGGATAAGGGGAAAGGTTAGGTAGGTGGTTGGTGAAATGGAAGGAAGTCGCCTTGTGGCACGCCATGATCATTTAAAAGTTTTTAGTGGCCCTCAGATTTTGAAAGATTGTGCACCACTGATGTAAACCTTCAAACCCATTCACAAAATCACTACCAATATACAGCCTCACCATTATCAACCCACATGCAGTTTCATCATCAGACAAGTAAGTATGACACGCATAGCAATAAAATGTCTCTAGTAAGTGAAATATATCTTGACTGGTACATGACAAATAACGTAAATTGTGTGTGTGTGTGTGTGTGTGTGTGTGATAACTATTATTTAGTATAAACTCGGTGTTTATATTCTCTGGTGAGAAGTATAGGTATGTCTTTTAGGTTCAGATAATGCACAATTATATTCATTATATGCAAAGAAAATATATTATTTTATAAATGCTAAAGGCCATTATTATTGACTCCCATATGTACAAGGTGTTCCAGTATAATAAATTTTTATAATAATTTAAACCTCGAAACTTAGTAACACATGGTTAAAGCTAAAAAATATTCATTCCAAATATGTAGGTTGCTATTTTGAAACAAAGATATGAGACTCTCATTTGATAGTTTTCATTTTAGAAACACTGTTTTGGTGTTCAATTCCGACTTTTTGGGTATCATGGTTAAAATAAAAATAAAACATGTTAAACCTTAAAACAGTAAAGGTATAATCATATTGGGGTATTGATAAAAGAAGGCCACCAGCTTTTACATCAATACTCAGCACTAGCCTTTGTAACCTTTGTACTGTAGAATGTAGTACTGAATGAGTTTTCTTACTCAATGTTTATCCATTATTATCTCAAACAGATATTTGTATACTTTGTGTATAAAAATAACTACCATACGCTATTGTTAAATTATTCAATTAAATTTATGTTGTCATTAATGAACAATACTAATAATACAGCCAAGTCTCAATTGTGCATGAACGGATTATCTGCTCTGCAGCTTAAACATGACGTATTACTAAAACGAAACATATATTTTATGCTTCACCATGTCACTTACAGCTCATTAATTCACATACTTATAGCAGGGCCCATTTTAATTGGTAGGGAATAACAAAACACTCAGTGTAATACAATATTCACTGATTCGTACTGTATTTTTCTTGACTTTGTTGCACACATAATGATGTGCGTAGATAAGAAGTTTAAAATAAAATTCAAAACTAGTGTCGATATTTCATACTTTAGAAAAAATTAATCACAATAGTATCCTCATTTTCCCAATTAGTATTGTATTTTTTGTAGTGTACAATCAGTACCAAGTGGTTTACGGCACATTTATGGTAACAGGTGTTAGTGAAAAATATATCACATTGTCCACTCGAATTTCAGTATATTAATTAAGGTAATTAACTTTTTAATCATCTTAGTTAATAGTTAGCAATTTAGTACATAAGCTTCAATTTTTGAATTAACCACGATTTCACATTTCCATTTCATCCATGATACTAATCCCAATCATTAGCACAGATAATCGAGAATTAACTGTACTACCTTTCTTTGCTAAGGGTACCCCCCCCCCCAAATAACTAATACCTAAAAAAATGAACATGAAAAAGAATGAAAAATGAAAAAGGTCTAAATACGATTGATTATTGTGGTTAGTTGCACAATTTCTGACTTGTTTCTCAGAAAAATGATTAGTTTATAAAAAATGTGCACATAAAAATGACAAAAGTAAAGTTCAGTTGGCTAGTTTTATTTTTAGGTAATCTTGTAGAAACCCTGCAATAAACAAACAAACAGAAATATGTGCAAAAACCTAAAGGTTATGTATACAAAATTAATGGAGGAATTGTGCAAATAAGCACCAGTATAAACAAAACAACCGCATTACTAACAAAATAAATGTTTATTAATAGTAAAAGATATATAATTTTTAGACTATGCATACAAGTGAAACTTAATATATTACAAAAAAACAAGAGTGCATAACATTAAAAATACAGTCAGTATCTTAGTTCATCATACAGATGTTCATTAACATCTACAAGGCATCGGACACTGCACGGATGGTCATAATTGGCTTCCCGCAGTTCTGAAAACAAATTTAGGAAGATTAATTAGCCTATTAAAATAAAACATTACATAATACACAAAAATAATTAGGTTAATTTGAATGCTTAATACAAGGATCAGGCAAACTAAAAAGGAATTATTTTGTGCCAACTGAATGTGTAATTGTATAGAACTGAAACTATGTGAGAAAGTTAGTATTACATATATGTGTAGACGCACCATGCATTGTACTCCTCACATCACCAATGACAGCTGCTAACACAAAAAAAAAAAAAAAAAAAAACAACCAGTAAAGCAACCAGTACCTACTGTCGTTTGCAATGCATTACTTTCAAGTTTTTAACATACAAAACGATTAAACCTTTTATCGAATGGTCGCTTGGCACTTGGTAGAAACAACTGTTAGGAAAACAAAAAGTATCTGTAGAACTCTATACGAAGTGTTTATTTATTAAATTCAAGTATTAATTAAACCTCTTGTAATTTTGTATAGATTATGTGCACAGTTTAATGACAGACTATCAAAATCACAAATACATGTGTGGTATAAGTCATTCTCAGTTGGTTAAGGTTCACATTTATGTAACCTAAAAAAATCTCGAAATATACATGTACCTATTTATATCTAGAAATATCAAAATATTATAAAACTGGTAAAATATGTTCTATAGAAAGCTAGCAGTACAAGAGAAAACTATAAATAAATAAAATTATATTATACAATTTGTTTTCAACAGAAGAATAGTGTATTTATTATTAACTACAGTACACATCTTTTCATAAATAAAATCTTTAACTTAATTTTCATTAGAGTTACACGAGTCATGAGAAGCATTTTCAGATCCTTAAATTTGAAGGTCTCTGGTTGTCTGCCAGTAAATCCTGAAAAACAATGGAGTTTAGCCAAATAACTTCCACCCAATTAAATATTTTTCCATTAATAATGTATGCAATGTTACTCTATTTTAGCTATCCCACCCTGTGCTTGCAGCTACTCACTTTCAGTATCTTTTAGAATTCTTAATGCATCACATAATTCCACAACTACAGTGTCATTCAGAATACCAGATTCTGATAAGACAAAAAGTTACATTCAATGTAGGCCATATTTATTGACAATGAGACTGAAAACTCGTGATTTCAGTTGAATAATTTTTATCAAACCTATTGAAAATCTGTTTCACAGTAATTTGTATGATAATAATTTGCAGCATCAAACTAAATCAAATCCCCCAATGTTTCATGATGGGTTGCAGGGGAAGGAGTAGAGATGTTGCCTCTTTTGTAAACTTCAGTAATCTGAAACAAAGTTTTAACAAGTCTTTTTTCTATTTGTAATGAATTTGTCTACCCACCCACTTTAAAGAGGATCACATGCTGTTGTTCCCCTTTAAACTGGCCACAATCGTTTCATTTAATTTTCTGGTTAAAATATGCTTAATCATACAAAATTGTTAAAATCTGTAGTTATATTAATGTTATATAGATCCAAGCCCTCCTGGTAGCCATAAGGATTTACATTATTTGACATGGCTGCATTGACCTTGACCAAAACTAGTACTACTACTACTACTCCCCCCCCCCAAATCCATCAGTTTGCCACCCTCTTGAAGGTGACTGCAGATGAAATTAGTAAAAAAAAAAATTGAATAAACCATGAGATGCATTTTTATAAGCATTTGTTTAGAGCAGTAGTTGATAATGAAATTGTTCCACCAAAAACAGAAACCAGGGAGTCTGTTGGCAAGGTTGTTGCTAGTGTTTTGCATTAACAGGATCACAAAGAATATGTGCATGTTAATTTTTTTCTGCAAAGTAAGGTACTGCTATAATTCTGCATACTACATTAAGATTAAAATTAATTAATTAATGATGACCACCATTATGTAACACAAGCTGTCCACAGCATACTCTACGACCAAAATCTATTCACCAGTTGGCTATCATTAGTTTAGATTCTGAAGATGGCAATATAGGCAAAGGTTTTCAAATAACAAAGAGGTGTAAACATTTGATTCCTATTGGCTTTGGACTTCCCAAACTTTATTTTAATGACAACCTAATCAAAAATTATATCAATAACCTAATTAAGTATGATATCATATAACTGTCATCAATGGATTCAACTAATCACCAGAAAATTATACAGAAAAAATAAATAAATTTATACATTAAAATAAATTTTATTTAGATGAGCCTGTGAATGCAAACAACAGAGAAAATGTTGTGATAGCCCTGTACAAATGAGTCCTTTCCATATAACAGTGTAAAGCTATTAACCACACAACACAGATACTCTGTAAAAGGAAATTAGTCTTAAAACATCAGTTGTCACAAACTTTCTCATCGGTTCACTATATCATCATTAAAGTTGATGACTGCCCATGTCATGCCTCCTTGTCACATGTTTATATGTCCTTTATTACACTTTTTGGCCATCCAATAAATCACTGCATTTTCACCATACTTCACTAATACTCTGATGAACCTTGATGGGTTTCACATTTCTTTCAATTCAAAAATGGTTTACATGCCATGTTACACAGTTAACTGTCATACAAATTTTAACGCAAAACCAAAATGTAAACAAAGATTGCATCTCCCATACTGCACAGAGGTGGTAGCAAGCCAGTGTATAAAGAAGATCAGTGCATATGAACACACCGACTGAACCCAACACTTTATCAGCCCTACCTGGACACAGTATTTATTTCCATCTATACATCACACAGATGACAGCATCTGAGTACAGCAAACAGTAACTCAATGTAGATGCTAGCCTACATCAATAGTTTGCATTTTAAAGAACTGGCATGTCAGATGTTTAAATTTGATTTTAAAAATGTGAGTATACAACCCTGGATAGGGAATACAATAAATTAAAAGCAGTATACAATTTCCTAATTCCATATGTCAGACTTAATTGGAAACCTATGAAGTGATAACAAATCATAGATGGGTTTATCTTTTCCCAAACATACTAATTTGTAGAGAACAGTAACCATGACGATTAAAATTTTCCTAAAATGTCAACGGGACAACATTAAAAGTAAATATTCATGTATGGATCACATCAAACAACACTTATTAGCATACCAATTATTGCATCTAAGAATCCCTGTGAAATTTGCACAATGTAAGAAAATGAATTGTAGTAAACACAGGGTATACATTTTATACAACAAAACTGTGTAAATTATTCTCTTGAGATATGGATGGGCGAGTTAATGACAGGTTCTAGATAGCAGTTTTTCATATGTAGAAGTGGTTGGCTGTACAAGATCATATTTGTTTTGACTTGTAAGTGAAAAATATGATATTGTAGTTTTATACCATCACAAATAAAAAGACATATCAGTTGGTTTGATAATTTTTTATTCATAGTCAAAAGAATTTTTATGTGGATGTAACGGGGCAAAAGGGGTGAAACCAATTTTAAACCAGTCTTGGTACTGTTCAGTAACCGTCAAAAAGTACGCATTGGGAATTGTGAATAAGCAAATACGGTGAGTGGACTGTATATTCGAAACTGTTGCGGTGGCAAAGGAATTTGCAGGTCAGCTAAAAACATCTGAACGTAACAGACGCGAGCAGTGGTGAGCGTCGCCGGCCAGGCACATTTTCCATTTCGCCCGTATATTAAAATGTAACGAAAACAGTCGCAGTCGACATACAGCCGCGGCGGCGGCCAGACGAACACAAAGGCTCGCGGGCCAAAAAATTTAGTAAAAATATTAGAAAGTGAATGCAAATTAACAATAATCTAACATGGACTAACTGTGTCTTTTAAAATCATCAGTGATAACTAAATTAAATCAACAGTGAGAACATCATTCGGACAATCAGTGTAGCAGGAGGTCGACCCGAGCAGCCAATCAAGTAACCGTAAATTATATAAACTTTTAAATCCTGAAAATCATAATTTACAGAGATCTCTATATATAAAGGGGGGGGGAATTTAAATATGTGTGGATGAGAGGAGAGTGAGCAAACTGGGCTGCCTTACATAATCTAATTAAAATATAAATAAATATAATGTTGCTATAATTGTATAAGTGGCATAGCCACATAGGTTTTAATAACTTTTAGAGCAGAATCAAAAAATATGTAGTAGAAAATGAAGAGAGAGGAGAACAAAGAATGTTACATCAAATAATAAATTAATATTTTATTTCACTTGATATATGTGTGTTAGAATAATCATTTCAAATACCTAATTTCATTTTCTGTGCTGGTAAATTTGCTATACGAAATAGGGTTTACACCACTAGACGATTTGCCCAGAGAGTTAACAGATTAAAGGTAAGTGGGAGTTTGTGATTATTTATTAATTATATAAAAAATATAAAACACGACAAATGGTGCGGCGTGACCAGGATTTGGAATAAATAGTGTATTTATTCCAAATTAGCCTATTTTAAAGCACAGAGAATGGAATAAGGTTGAAGCAGAATACGTAATAACTTACGTAAAATTTACGTAACATACGCAAAATAAAATTACGAGGTGTTGATCAATTGTGCATGTTAGATTACAAGTAAAATTTAATAAGTATTTAATAGAACAGTAAAATAGAACAATAAAAATGTCTGATAACGAAAAAGAAATTAATTTGATAGAATCAGTTATGAGTGATAGTGGCCTTGGGTCAATGAACCCGTCACCGAGTGTGAGTGAATTAAGTCGGCCAATGCCAACAGCTGACTTGAGCATTCAATCAGTAACTAACGCTGACCTAACCGAATCAATTATAATAAATAATGCGGAAGCAAAATCTACTCCCGTATTGACAAAAACTAAAGAAAAAGAATGGTCAATGAATGATATATTCAACCTGATGCAAACTATGTCTGAAAACATGGTAAAAAATAGTGATTTCATTGTATTAAATAAACGTTTTGATGCCAATGATGAAAAGTTTGATAATAAATTTGATGAGTTAAAAAGCGAAATACATGAACAAAAAATACAATGTGAACAACAGAATGTTAAAAATTATACTAATTTTAAAGAACAAAATATCAAGTTTGAGAAGAGTATAAGTGTAAAGTTTGATGATCTAAGTAATGCATTATGTAAACGTATTGATGAAAGTTTCCAGACAGCTATAAAACGAATACAGGATGATGTAAATAACGTTACAAGAAATACCGGTAAGTGTAGTGGGAATGTAATTAATGAAGTAACTGAGAACAAGGTGAGTAATCATGATAACTATAGTAATGAGTTAACAAGTAATAACAAAATAAAAAGTGATAACAACGAGATAATTAAAAATGTGTTAGAAAATAAAGTGAATAATAATAGCGGAGATGAAGTTTTAGTGGAAGTAGAGAGTAGTAAAAAGATAGTGGTTGAAGAGAGGTTGGGTTTACAAAGGGCAAATTTTCCCCGTGAACTGGAGTAAAGACTCCAATAGTGAGTTATGAGGACAGAGTTTCCTCCCGTGGTTATAGAGACAAGGTGTCTCTAAGTAGGTCCCCTTTTGTGTATCATGAGTTCCTTGGAAAAGCCAAGAGGTGTTATGATAACGTTATGTTGCCCTTTGTGTGGATTGAGAGAGAAAAAGTGAGAAGGTGTTATGATGAGAGGTACTGTGAGAGAGTGGTAGAACTATTCACACTGAGAGAGAGATAATATTATTTGATGTTGTTAGGAGTTACGAAGAGCTACTAGAGAAAATAAAGAGAGAGAGAATTAGTAATATTGTTGACTTACCTTGTTATGAAGATAGTGCAGAAATAAGTAATAATAACATTGATAATTATATTGAATGCTTACCTGTGCATAGACGTGGAGTATTAATAGTATATGATTCTGAAATTGAGAGGTTAATATACAGATGGCTAAGGGAGGCTTAGGGGTGATGGCTAATAATACAGACGGTGACAAGACCAAAATTAATGATGTAGACAGGTTATATGATTTAATAATAATGTGGGATAATCCAGTAGATTATTATGTGGGTTTTACCGAACAAGTTGAAATATTAAAGAATTATTATATAAATAGTAATAATGAAATGAGTGTTAGTAAAGATGAGAATTGTTATATGAAAGTAAGGCTAATTTACGACGATGGGGGTTAAATAAACAATCAGTGAATGGACATTTGATTATTTTAGTTCATGGTAATGACTTGGCTAGATTATGTAATGAGGTGTGGTAAACAAGAAAAATAATGACAAGCAATTGTAAATAAATTTATAGTGAAATTAATTGGGTTTGTGTTATAAAATATATTTTATGTAAGCAATGTGTGTGCAGTAGAAATTTATTTAATAATAATAATAATATTTAGCAGACTAATGAGAGTTTGTAATAAATGAATTGTAATTGTTTTGAAGAAGGTAATTAAAGTAATGTTGTGTTTAAATAATTGATTGAATTAAAGAATTTGAGATTAATTAATTAATGTGGTATATGGATAAATTTTGATAAGGAATTTAAATGATTTGAACTTGAGAATAGTAAATGAATAAATGTAAAATGTGTTTAGTTGTGGAGTCATATGATTGTTATAATGTTTCAGAAGATATATGGAGTTAAGTACGCCATATTTGTTGTAATGAGTGTTTATAATTTGGAATTAATGACAGTAATCATGTGTTTATTAGATGGAGTGATGTAAGTAAGTATGAAATTTAAATTTATAATGCAATTTAAATAAAGTAAAATGTTTAAATGTTTGAACAGTACATTTTAAATGAGTTTCAAAGGTTTGAATTGAATGATGAAATTAATTTGAGGTAGCAATTAATGTAAAATGTTGTAAAAGATAGAGTTTGGGTGATAATAATTAGTTCAATAAGGCATTTAAGTCAGTCAAAGGTAATTTTAAATGGGGGTTAGACGAAATAAGATTTTTGGGAATAAAAATAATACAGAAACGGGGTATTATTAGGAACACAGTGGTGAGAGTGATTCTATGTAGAGTAATGAGAATGATATATTTAGGTAATAAATAGATGGTGGTGAAATTTTGTAAAGAGGAGTCCTCAACGCAATGCGTTGTGGTGGGAGGTGAATAGTTTAAATGGGGTTTGGCGGAGTTACCTGGGAAAGGATCAGGAACTAATAAGGGAATGAGTATAAGGGAGGTAACACACACCCTAAGTACAAAGAGGGTAGCAGGTATTTTGTTATGAGAGCAGAATGATTCAAGGTAAGTTACAGTAGTAAGTTAATGGGAGTAAATTTTGTTGAGAGATTGGTGTCGCCCTATGTAAATCTGTTAGTGAGTGTTCAAAGGGAGCAGGGGGGTAAGGTTATATTTAAATACCCATTTGGTAAATCGAATTATTATGAATAACTAAGAATCACCCAAACCCATTAATGATGAAAATGTTAAAAAAGAAAATTCATAGTGGCAATGTAATAATAAATGAAATGTGATGTAACATGAAGGTTGATAATAGATTTGAATGTGTTTTTGGAGAATTAAATGATAAATTTGTTGTAACATATAATGGTTTTTACTTTTTGTGAATTGTAGTAGCAATGTAACTGTAAATGAATTGTATGTTTTTTAAATAGATTCCCCACTTTCGGGCGGTCCCGGCCTTACCAGCCCAGACCGTGGTTTTGGATGACGATCAGCTGTGGGCAGAATTATTGTAAACTGACCACAGTTGGTTGCCTGTGAAATTGGTATAACTTAGAAATTAGCCGGGGGGGGGGGGTAAATCAGGGGAATCTACATAACTATGGAACAGCGGCTATCATCGAAGGTGGTGATAGTGCCGTGTTAAGGGCATATACCTAAGTTTAGTAGGATTACTGGTGTCCTCGGACATCAGTAATTCCGAATGTTTTGTAAGGCCGAAGCAAGGATGGGGTAGGCAGCGTCTACCCCTAACAAACTTCCATTCTTGTGGAAGCAACTGGGCGCCACAGTCCAGGGGGGGTCATAGTGTGTGTGGTAAGGAGGTTTACTCAGGGGAGTAACGGATTGAAACCTTAAACTGACGTAAACTAAATGAGCTGATAAGCTAATTAAATGATTTTATTTTGATCCAAGAGATGATTACAGTAGATAATTTGTATGAAAGTAATTGATTTAAATAGGTGTGGCTCTCTATGATATTTTATAAATGACTTTACTGATTTTGAAAAGATTATTTCGAGGAGAGAAGGTGTTTATTATGTTTTTGTTTATTATGTTTTATAATGTTGTACTATGTTAGAGTGTAAGAATTGTAAACATGTGATGCATTTAACATTGTATAATTTTTTGAAGTGTATCTAGGGTAAGGTCATTCACCTGACCATGAGACATCAGCTGATGACTGGTGTTAGATATGTAGTATGTTCCTTACAATTGATTTATAGATTTTTTTAATCAATATAATGAAATGATTAAATAATAAATTTTGTTAACAAAATAATTCTTTTTGGAAATTAAAATTAAAAAAAAAAAAAAAAAAAAAAGTTCACTATAGGTAGATAAGGTGTCAGGTGATATATGATGTTTGTATTATGATGTATTTTATAATCATGTGTAATTGTGTTTGAATAAGTGTATAGGGACAAATTGTTTATTTTATTTTGTGTAACAAGATGGTTAACCAGTAAATTAAGAGAAGTTGTAGAGAAAATAAATGCATAAAGACATTAAGTTTTGAAAATTATGTTTAAATTAATTGAATCAAATAATGTAAAGTAACATCCAATTAAATTTTTGATAGGGTCCGTGGATTTATTTAACTGTTGGAACCAAATTTGAATTTTATGTTGATTTTATATTATAACAATTAATGTGTCGATAGTAAGTAATTAATAATGAATATGTGTACGCACCCAGTACTTGCTAAAGGCAACCCAGTATGTATGTAAGGGGGAACATATCGGTTGAGGATCTGGTATGGTATAAGGCCAGTTTCTGATTTTTGGTGGAATGATAAAAGGTTAGGTGATATTATGGTGAGTACCTGTCCAATTTTATGGTGTTGGGATCTCGAATAGAGAAGTCCAGTAATCTTGTTCAGGTGTAGCCGTAGTCGCCTAATTAGGGGGGGTAGTTTACCCATGATGTGTTTAGAAATTAAAGGGGGGTTGTTGGCGCCATATCCTCACCAGTCCTCTTGGGGGTTAGCAATGAGAGTTTTTCTGTTTCGGCAGAAAACATCTCATTGGGGGGTATTGTAACGGGGCAAAAGGGGTGAAACCAATTTTAATCATTTTAAACCAGTCTTGGTACTGTTCAGTAACCGTCAGAAAGTACGCATTGGGAATTGTGAATAACCAAATATGGTGAGTGGACTGTATATTCGAAACTATTGCGGTGGCAAAGGAATTTGCAGATTGTCAGCGAGGGAGCGTACGCGCCTCCACCCGCGCACTCAGGTGGCCAATTTTCCCATGGTTTGGTCACGTATTAATACATTCTTTCGCGCTGTGCGTGCAGAAAACTGTCTCAGTCGGCTAAAAACATCTGAACGTAACAGACGCGAGCAGTGGTGAGCGTCACCGGCCGGGCACATTTTCCATTTCGCCCGTATATTAAAATGTAACGAAAACAGTCGCAGTCGACATACAGCCGCGGTGGCGGCCAGACGAACACAAAGGCTCGCGGCCAAAAAATTTAGTAAAAATATTAGAAAGTGAGTGCAAATTAACAATAATCTAACATGGACTAACTGTCTTTTAAAATCATCAGTGATAACTAAATTAAATCAACAGTGAGAACATCATTCGGACAATCAGTGTAGCAGGAGGTCGACCCGAGCAGCCAATCAAGTAACCGTAAATTATATAAACTTTTAAATCTTGAAAATCATAATTTACAGAGATCTCTATATATAAAGGGGGGGGGAATTTAAATATGTGTGGATGAGAGAGTGAGCAAACTGGGCTGCCTTACATAATCTAATTAAAATATAAATAAATATAATGTTGCTATAATTGTATAAGTGGCATAGCCACATAGGTTTTAATAACCTTTAGAGCAGAACCAAAAAATATGTAGTAGAAAATGAAGAGAGAGGAGAACAAAGAATTTTACAACATCAAATAATAAATTAATATTTTATTTCACTTGATATATGTGTGTTAGAATAATCATTTCAAATACCTAATTTCATTTTCTGTGCTGGTAAATTCGCTATACGAAATAGGGTTTACACCACTAGACGATCTGCCCAGAGAGTTAACAGATTAAAGGTAAGTGGGAGTTTGTGGTTATTTATTAATTATATAAAAAATATAAAACTAAACATGGACAAGTCTTTTTAAAGCTTAGCCCCCCTCCCTTTAGCATGTTCTTGAATATATAGAGTTCATAAAAGAAGCAAAATGCAGAAACCTCAGCTGTACAAATATACTTATTTTTTTTAGAACAAAATGTTTAAGCTGTATTAGGAAGTACAGTTATAATAGTAATTTAAAATGGATTCTTAGTGTTTCCTTAACAAAATTAACTTTAGGCCATGAACAGAGTAACTGATAAAAACCTATTATGACCACAAAACTCAGGAAACTGTAGTTCAAAAACTGTAGTTTTCATAGTTAAACAATAAGTAAAATGAGATATTTCAGCAAATATAGTAAACACAGTCCATGTAATTTCATTAAATGTAATTTACTAAAATTGTCCGTGAATTCTAAAATTATGTAACATATAAAACATGTACCTAAATATGATTCGTGGAAATACAAGTAATATGTTACATACCTCGTGTTAAATCTAAGGCATATCCATTGCTGAAGGAGAAGGTTGGAGGACCTACAACAAATACTTAGATTAACTGAAGAGTCAATGTCTAATAATTCCTGTTTTAAATGTAGAACAGTCAGGTAGGAAAATCAAGTTAAGGTTGATTTAAAATAAAATTAAATCTTGCTCACGTTGAAAATTTAAATAAATTATTCACTGTCCACCTTGAAAATAAAATTAATAACTGCAAAACATACAACGAAAACAATACATATAAGGTTATAATTAACTAACTCAAAGTATGACCACAAAAACAATTAAATAGGTTTGATTTTACATTTTGCGTAATATATGAGGGTCATATGGATAGCAATACTCCTTTTATAATAAAAGAAATAACTGACAAAGATTTTTGAAAGAGACTTTTTATTTAACATAAAATAATCTTAAAGGACTTTTTTACATAGTCACCGACCAATGGGTTTGTTTAATCCTGCATCATATTCCTCCGTCATTCTGTGAAAAAAGTTGTCACTGTTTTCTGTAATTCTTCATCACTCCCAAAATGCTTTCCTCCCAAAAATTCTTTAAGTTTGCAAAACAGATGATAGTAACTGGGGACAAGGTCTGGGCTGTAGGCTGGGTGTTCGAAAACTTCCCACTTAAAATTTTGCTAGTAACTCTTTTGTCGGAGCCACAACATGAAGCTGTGCATTGTCATGAAGAAACAAAATTCTGCTAGAACCTCGTGCGATTTTCAATGGTCCGACACAATTTCACATTTTTCTAAGTTTTGCAATATGTATCAGCATTTATTGTGGCACCATAGGGCAGAAAGTCAACAAGTGGGCCTTTTCAGTCCTATAAAACAGTAGCCATAAGCTTTCAAGTTGAGGATGCCTAAATTTTTTTTTGGTTTGGACAGCGAACAGTGTCATTCTATAGACTGATGTTTACTCTCTGGTGTAGTATCCGAAACCCAGGTTTCGTCTCCTGTTATGATGTGAGTCAGGAATTCATCTCCCTCCTTCGAGGAATGATCCAAAAAAAAAATGACACGTAATTTTTTGTGTTCATCACTAAGACTACGTGGAATCCACTTTGCACAAATTTTTCTGTACTTCTGGTGAATGGTGACAATTTCATGGATAACAGTACAAGAAACAAATAAAAAATGTACACTAATTTCATCGAGTGTGACACGCCGATCCTGTTTGATGATTCATCAGCTTGATGCAGCAGATCATGTGTAATGATGGAAGGACAACAATCCATCATATCATCGTACACTTCACTGAACTGATGGTAAATCTTGCATGGTGGCATATTTCTTACATGAAGAAATCAAATCACAGGTCTCACTTCTCACACAGTGGGATTCTCAATTTTTTTAAACATTTCAAACATGCACACAATCAACAAAACAGTTAGGAGCTCAATGAAATTTCACACAGACTAATTAAGCACAACAATGAGAATGACTGAACAGGAATAGACACATGCGGAACCACTACATGCTCTGTATGCGGGAACGGGTATTACTTTCCGGACAACCCTCGTATGTAATGTGGCATATAATAAAAAAAAAACAAGTCACACTCTGATAAATATGTTAGTTGACGTCTAAAAATTATTTTACCAATATAAATTGAAATGTACTGGTGAATCTTCTATTATTATGTTGCATATTACAATTATAATTCCTTGCTTTTTTTTAAAACAGTAGTATCCTTTCAGTTAGGAGCATACACACTCATAATATACAGGGGGGGGGGCTGAAAAATTGTGCATAGTCATTCATAACTTGGAAATGAAAGAGATATTCAAACGAAACTAAATACGCATGAAAATACAATTTATTAACTACCAGTATTTATATTTCTTGGATTTTGTTGGCCACGGCGTATCTGTGTGTTATTAAGAACTTAACAACCAATATTCTGAGGCAGAACACAAGTACTGTAGACACAAATGTTTACTGTATTGCCTAAGATAGCTTTTGCTTAATGCCTGAAATTCATCAGAGGCTGTTGCTAGGAGCACTGTCCATTCTGTTTTTGGAGATGGTGCTGCCTTTTGAAAGAGCATTGTAGTGTGTGTGTGTGTTGTATAATGTGATCAAACAGAATGTGTGATTTAAATTGTATGTGTTCATTTAGTATGTTGTTTCTATGCATTTTCATGTGTTTGTATATTTTTGTCATAAGCTCACACAGCTGGCGTCAAAATTATCAAAATGATTAAAAAGTGAGCTGTAAGCCTTTGGTTGCTACGTAACAGCAACATCGTCAGCAACGTTTCGAATCTCACACTCACAGGCTGCAAAAAGCAACAGTGTTGTAAAACAGTTATGGCAGAGCCTGGTCGAACAATACCCGACAACTTTTTTGGATAAGGGCAACCCCAAAAAAGTTGGCTGCTGTGCTGTTGGTTACTATGCAACTGAATGACATAACATTACTATAAGAAACTACACAGACTTTGTAACAAAAATAAAAGAGAAATATATCCTCACAATACCATGGTTGCCTCCTTTGACATAGAAAACCTATACACAAACATTCTGTCCTACATGACATGCTTAAACATGTAGCCTAACATACTGTCAACAGTATAAATAATTGCCATAACATTCAATGTTATCTGAAGATATGTTTAAAATTATTTTTTCTTACAAAAAGTGATTTTGTTTTAGTTTCAACTGAACAAATTACTGAATACAGAAATTGATCATTCATTTGAACCTTAGAACAAATGTGGACACGCTTTCAATAATACAGTAGAGCATTGATAATCCGGACCTTGTCCACAGAAAAATTTGATTCGTTGGCAGCAGTCTCAAGTTTTGCACAAGCGTGTTCAAATTACTGAATGTCTGAGCCTAGCCTCTATGGAGTGTTATAGGAGACAAATGGAATGTGGGAGTGTTGGTGACGACAACAACAAAACCACTCCTGACTCGATCATCAGGATTTATCAAATTTTCAATTATAAAGAAATAACTAATACTATAGGTGAGTTCGAGCCCCCAGACGATAACGAAAACGACTAAAGTGAAGACATCGCTGATGAGGCATCCGGACCTTCAAACGCCAATGCATTCAACGCATTGGAAACTGCAATGCCTTGGCTGAAAAAGCAGCCCGAATGCTCTACTATCCAACTTTTGTTACTACAGAGACTCAGAGACCTGGACTCCAATAAACGCACCTCAAGCCTTGTTAAAAAAAATTGTAACTTTTTCGTAATTCTGATCTGTGTATTCAAATTTCTTCAGAATTTCTGTTAAAACAAATTTTTTATACAATATTTGTGTATTTGGAATAAACATAGCGAAAATGATGTTTCTAACCTAACGCTGAGTTTTCGTAAGTCTATCCTTATACTTTAAGTAGTGATTTTTTTGTATGTGTTGAAAAATCCGGACAAATCGATAATCCGTACTAGGTCGAAAACAATTAGTCCGAATTATCGACGCTCTACTGTATTTATATTTTTTTCTACAAAACATGTTTACTTATATTCATTTGATTTCTTTTCTTAGAATTGGTGTCACTTTGGTACAAATTTCATTATTCATTATTATTTCAATAATTTCATTATTTTTATAAGAAGTTCAGATCTATATATTACTGTTTTCTATTCTGTTGTTTACACTCCAGTCATGAAAAATCTTAGATACCTAGACTCAGCTTACTGTTTGTAAATGAGGCAAATTTAATTTAGCCTTATATACATACTTTTATCGTTTTATTTTTTAAGAAAATACTTGCATATATAACAATGTCAGATACTGAAAATGTTCTCGTTGAGTTGTAGTATTTGTTTCTTTTGTCAAGAGGCAATCTTCACAAAGGTTAAGATACAAGCATCTACATGTTAAGATAAAACACAACGAATCTTCTTCAAATTATGTACAGCACTGACGATGATTCAATCAGCATTTTACTAAACAATAATTATTAGTGTGACCATTGTGTAACACTAGGTGATTTTTGTTTATTATTTCAATATTAACTTACCTGGAATGGCATAATGGCTGTTTCTGACTACAAGATTAATGGCAGAATTTTCTTCCTTTTTCTTTGTAGTTTTACAATTCGATGGCAGTTTCTTTTCACTGTGATGGCACCGTAACAGAGTCACCGACACTACTATGACTAACAAGACTATCAGTATTACTAACGCTGCAGCAATTGTAATGCTAGTGTTTGCATTGATTTCATTGATCCATTGTGCGTATATTACTGAACTATTAACACTCACTCTTTTGAACTCATTTTCTTCTACATTTAAACGCTTGTCATCAACGAACTTTACATCTAAACCTGTTACATTTTTTAAACTGTGAATGTCGACCATTACAGCTGATTGCGTAGAGTTCACAATTTTTTTCAGAAGCTTTGTAGAAATTGTGTGTCTAGACCTATTTGCCAAAACAGCTGTGGTCATGTCTGTGTGTGGAGTTGGTGTTACGTGTTTGGAACTCTCTGTAATGTGGTTGTAAAATGTAACAAAATCTGTATCGTGATCTGATATGAGATTATTGTTTGCATTTTCCTGTAAATCATCTATGAAATCTATTTGTTTTATATCAGTTAATTTGTCAATTGCTGTTGCTGAAGTTGACAATTTTGTAGTGGTTGTTGTAGTTGATGCTTTGGCAGTAGTTTGTGACTTTGTTGCACTTGATGACTCTGTTGTAGCTGGCAGCTTTTTGGTAATGGCAGTACGAGGTGTCGGACTGTTTTTACTTTTAGGTGTTACATGAGACCAGTAAACTGTACCTTCTGAGTAAGGAAAGTATTGAGTGGTTTCAGTATCATAATCAGGAGCATTTGTAGTATCTGTCCATAATGAAGAAGGGGAGGGCTTTATATCAAAGGCAGAAGTGGTAAAGAAATCCAATGTAGTCTGTGGTGTTGTCCCTGTGGTTGGTGGACGAGGTGAGCATTGTCCTGTGGCAAAGTGACATTCTTCTTCAGCTGTACACACGCACACCTCTTCACACCTTTCGCCCCACTTTCCACTTTCACAGGCTGTAACATCAACGTTTACTAATATTAATTACAACAATTAATTATGTAATTGGCAAGTTTTATTTTTTTAACGTACTGTTTATAATCTAAAAACTTTTAAAGACCCAGTTTATTGTTACTATCAGCAGCTCTATATCGAAAGAATAACTGATAATTTTTACTTCCATGTTCCGTAAGGAAATGAAGTATGGTGATCATGAAAAAATTGTGTTCAAGATAAGGGCTGAATCTCACTGTACTACCCTCAAACATGAAGAAAAATCATTTTCCAAAAACTGCCTGTGTGTCTATGTAGAATTTTTTTATAGGAAATGATAACTGCCACAAATTCACACAGAATCAAATAATTTTTTGCATATGTGGCCGAGTTGTAGAGGACCCAAAGCCTATTGATTTTGGTGAAGATCGGTTAATGGGGAGGGGTAGTTTACCTGCAACATCTTACGTTTTAGCAAGAGTAAAGTACTTAATTTTGATAAGTGAAGTATCGTGAAAAGAGGATCATAATAATCCCCCTGCAGAAAGTTAGATGAAACATCTATAAATGAAAAGGGTAGTTAAAGGGAGGTGGTAATTTTTTAAAAATTACCTTTTTGATGTCGAATAAATTACTTAATTTTGAAGGATAAGATACCTCAATAATTACATATAATGAAACTATTACTCAATAGAAGTGTAAATATCAAAAATGGGGTTGTTCGGTTGAGGGGGAGGAGTAGTTTACCTGCATTTTTTCTGTTTTAACAAGAGTAAAGTATTTAATTTTGATAAATAAGTGCTCCAAAAATAGTCATATTAAACCACTGTAAAATGGTAAATTAGATATCTATAAATGGAGAGGGTAGTTGAAGGGGAGGGGTGATTTTTTGAAAATTACTTTGCTGATAAAGTAAAGTACAAGTATTTAATTTTGAAGGATGAGTAGCAATTACACATGTAAAACTATTACTCTATGAAAGTGTAAATATCATTAATGGTTGGGATCAGTTGAGGATGAGGGATTGTTATCTGCATAGTTCAGTTTCTTTATAAGAATAAAACATCTAATTTTTATAGATGAATGACTCGAAAATAATATTATATTAAATGACTGGGATCAGTTGAGGAGGAGGGATTGTTATCTGCATAGTTCAGTTTCTTTATAAGAATAAAGCATCTAATTTTTATAGATGAATGACTCAAAAATAATATTATATTAAATGACTACCCTATAATAACAAAAATATCTATTTTAAATATAAATCTTAGAACACGGCAGTCATGTATGGTTCTCTATACCGATTTTTAAAAGATAATGTAATCTAAATTTTTTAAGATTTCATTTTTATTTTTTATATCTATTTAGAAGAACTGAATTATCCATTTCCTGTACTGGAAAACTCATGATGTGGTGTACAGATTCTGAGTTAATTTCACCATGATCTCTACAACAAATACTGCACATGCACTTTAGACATATAATACATACACATATAAGTTATATAACTATATGTACAGTTTGATATAGGGTCATTCCATATCAAATCAACCAATGAAGAATTTAATTTGAAACTTCATGTCTCAGATATTGGTAATTTTTTGTATATTTGTTGTACTTATAAAGTACTTCAAAAATACAAAGTTTCAAATTTTTTGTTGGGTAGTTTTTTTAAAGATTTTTTAAAAACGGCACAAAACGCCATTTTTCACATTGTTTTGAACAGAAAACTGTGTATAATTAAGGAACCGTTAGACCTAGAAAACTCTTTTATAGCTCATTTTAAAGGTCTTTGTAAGGGCTTTAATTTGATATGTAACACAACCTACTTTGAACAAAAACCTTTTTTTGGCATGTTTTCAAAAAACGTTTTTTTGAAAATTTCAAAAACACCATCATAGAATTTTTTCAAAAAAGTATATGTTATTTGTAAAGACATTGACTAGAAATATGCAAAGTTTGAAAGTGGAGAAATGATGGATTTTTTTTAACAAAAATTTAAAGGCATCAGTGTGGAGGTCGTATTCACGTAAATTTGCATATATACATACACATACAATTTACATAGACATACACATATAAGAAAATTCATCACTGGTTTGGAGCATTTCACTGTCACAAAATCTTTATAAATCATGAGAAAACACACAAAACACAAAAAGAGATAGAGCATCCTGGCTTGTCTCTTTCTGTGTTTTATCAACTTTCTTCACACCTAATAAAGCTGTTTATGACAGTGAAATAGTCAAAGAATCAGTGTAATTTTTTCTTACACACACCCGTACTCGCACACATACAAGTGTTTTGAAAACAGTGAATTTAATAAAATTACTAGCTTCCCTACAATACTTTTTTAATGTAACTATTTATATAGTGTTGTACGAAATTGTCATTAATTGCCAGTTAAACTCATTGTGCAACACTTTGTCATTCTTCACACAGCAGACTGTCTACAACAGGGTTGATAGAGTGTACATTTGTTTCCGTTAACTCAGTAATAGTTAAAATATTAAGAAACACTGTAAATACATTTCATAAAATGGCCCCACTTGGTAGCCTATATAATGTGTCCTATATTATATACCCTAAATAATAAATATAATTATTTCATTACGACACGGAACACAAATCTTTTTATTGGTAAAAACATAAAAGCTTTACCTTATAACCTGAACCGGTTTTCACTTTTAAAAAGCTTCTTCAGAGGTTGCCGCTGGTAGTATTATCCGTCTGTTGTTGGCGACAAAATCGATTTTCAAAAGATTGATGTTGTGTGCATGAGGTGTGACTTGAATTGCGTCTGTTCGTTTAGGGTGTTGTTTTTATTTGTTTTCGTGTGTTTGTATATTTCCAATTGTTCTAGAGTGTCTAGTTTTCAGCCTTTTGTGTGTACATGTAGAATGTTCACGTTATTGTCGATGTTTTTGTATGTGTGGTTTGCTTCAATGAGGTGGTTTGCAAAGGTGGATTCTGTAGTAGAGTGGAGTGCCTTTGTGTGTTCAATGTATCTTTGTTTGGAGCTACGTCCTGCCTGGCCTATGTAGAATTTGTTGCAATCTGAGCAATTTAGTTTGTAAACACCAGGAAGATCAAATTTGTTTTGTGCTTTGTGTGTGTGTTTTGATAGTGTGTGTTCAGTTGTTAGTAGTTTTGTAAGCGATTTTGTATCCTGCTTTTTTGAATTTGTGGGCTATTTTTTCAGTTTGTTTGTTGATGTATGTTAATGTTATGAATTTGTTGTTTTCTGTCTTTGTCTGTTGTTTTGTGCTTTGTGTAGGAGTTTATTGACTATTGTTCTGTCGTATCCGTTGTATTCTGCTAGATATTTTATCGTGTTTAGTTCGTCTTTGTAGTCTTTTTCATCTAGGGGGATGTTGTTAAGTCTACGTATCATGGTTCTGAAGGCAGCTAGTTTGTGTTGTATTGGGTGAATGGAGGAGTTGTGTATTAGTGTGTCAGTTGTAGTCGGTTTTCTGTATATACTGAATTTGTGCCTGTGTTCAAGTTTTGTGATGGAGAGGTCTAAGAAGTTCATGCTATTGTTGTGTTCGTATTCGGCAGTAAAGGTTATGTTTTTATGTATTATGTTTATAAAAATTATCGGAATAATTTTTATATAGTGGTGTACAACAGTGATAATTCTGTTTGTGATTTTAACCACTAACACAACTTTCTTAATTAAACTTCTGTTAAGATGTGCAATCGACGACAGGTAATGGACAACAACAATGAGGTAATAAATGACAACAATAAGGTAAGTAAAGTTTTTAAATATCTAAAGTTAAAAATCAAATTGAAGAGGGTTTTATGTAAAATATGGTTCAATAAACAATGTCTGGATAATAATGTCATCCCAAAATACCCGCAAGTTAAAATTAAAAATAAGAACGCGGTAGCTAAAAAAGTAAAAGAACAAAGCGAGAAGTTGTGGATAAAATTAGAAATAAGGTCACTTTATGGCTTAATCAATAAATATAATAGGGAATTATATGACAGACATATAGAATTGTTAAGAATATACTCATATGTAGAGTTACAGCGCTATTAAAACAATCTGCGTCTCCTGACAGTTCTCTTTGCGTGTTTACAAGAAGTAGTTGCTATGGTAACTTGGATGAGACTCCGAGGTGAGCCAATCACCGGCATGCGTGTGCTTTCCCTCCCCCTTTCTCCTCAGTCAACAGTCCCACACTGACCAATCAGCGCTCCCGCAGCTGTGCCGAACACCACATGCTTCTTAGCTGTCAGAAGATGCAGATTGTTTTAATAGCACTGTAGAAGAAATATTATATAATTTTGGTTTGGGGTACGTAGAAAAGAAATTGGAAAATAAAAATAAAAAAATGGTAGATAAGTTAAATAAATTAATAAGAAAGAACAAAATAAAAAAGGAACACCTCTCTAAGAATAACTATGAAAAAAGAGTAATAAACAAAAGGCTTACGCGCCGCCACCAGAATTAAATCAAGAAAAACGATTATTGAATGCGAAAGCATAATACAAAAACTAGGAAATGAAAATGATAAAAAAAAGAATAAGGTTGGAAGTAGGGAATGTAGTAGATAAAATATTTAAGAAAAATTTGTATAATTCAAAAAATGAACAAACAATCAAATCAACTGTAACTAAACTAAAGAATAAAATAAAAAAGAATGATATTATAGTTACGAAAGCAGACAAAGGAAATACAATGGTGCTACTGAGAAAGGATGAATACATAAAGAAAAATGGAAGAATTTATAAGTGAAGGACCATATGAAGAAATACAGTATGATTATACAAGTAAGTACCAGTCAAGGATAAAACAAATGATGAAACAGATAACATTTATAGAAGAAAATAAGAAAAAGTATTTATTGGAAAGTAATCCAACAGCACCAACTTTTAAAAGTCAGGTTAAGATACATAAAGAAGGAACACCAATTAGACCGATTGTTTCTTTTATTAATGCACCTATTTATACATTATCAAAGGAAGTTAGCAAAGTACTGAAAGAGAAATATGAATTTGGGACAAAATACAACAGAGAATAATGTAAACTTGATAGAAAATATTAGAATTAATGAAAATACAAAATTGATATCACTGGATGTTAAGGACATGTTTACCAATATCACAGTAAATAAAGTTATTAAGCAAATAAACGATAATAATATAGGAGAATACAGATATAAAAAGCAATTGATTAAAGTAGTTAAAGAATGTGTAAATCAGATCTATTTTAGGTTTAATAACACGTTTTATATACAGAAAAAAGGAATACCTATGGGATCTTCATTATCCCCTATTCTTGCAGAAATATACATTAATGATTTTGAAAAGCAGTTAATAAGTTCCACTAAGAATAAAGACAATATAAAATTATGGCTAGATATGTTGACGATGTATTAGTAATTTGGGAAGGAAGCATAGAAGTTACATGAGTTTATAAATGAGGTAAATAATAAGGATAAAAACTTACAATTTAAAGAAGAGATAGGAGGTAAGAAAATAAATTACTTAGATTTAAACATAGAAATTAAAGATAATGAGAAACTACAGTTTGGGATATTTAGGAAAGAATCGCATTCTGATATAATTATACCAAGAGAGTCTTGCCACCCTTATAGATATAAAATGGCGGCAATCAATTCATTTTGTTATAGAGCTCAGAAGTGTTTAAAAGAGACCGAATCAAAAGATAGGGAGTTGAAAACGATAAAGGGAATTGTAAGGAATAATAACTATTACACCAACATAGTGGATAAAGTTATGAAAAGTGTTAACTTACAAAAAGCTAAAATAGAACCAGAACAAAAAATTATGCAGGGTCATTGACATACATAGGTTCACATACTAGAAAAATTATAAAATGTTTTAATAAATACAGAGTAGATATAGCTATTAAAAAATGTGAAACAGTATTTGATAAGATAAGGAATAAAAATATAGAAAAAATCCCAGTATTACAGGAAAGCGGAATTTACAAATTAAAATGTAAAGACTACAACAAAGTGTACCTAGGTGAGACAGGACGAAAATTCGTATGCAGGTTGTCTGACCACAAACGTGGAGAAGGTAACAGAACAACGAATTCGTTATACGCAAGACAGTTCATAGAAGACAACCATAAGTTTGTTAATCCTTTGGAAGACTACAAAATTGTAAAAGTAGTAAATAACACAGTTGAAAGGAAGCTTAGGGAGGAGTTAGAAATATTGAAAGAAAGAGAAAAAAGGTTAGACAATTTAATTAATACTAAAATTAAATTTGATAACGAAGAAATATTTTATAACATAATTAAAAAGTAAATGATTGAAGACGGATAGATAAGATTAAGAATTAAGTTGCATAGGACTAATTGGATGTTTTAAAATAAGGGTGTGTGACTGGCCCACAAGTGTGAATGAGAAAGGCGTTTAGGTTTAAAAGGAACACACACACACACACACACACACACAAAGAATTTGCTAGAAAAATATGTAACTGCCAGATGAGGGTGACAGGGCTCAGAGGTTGGGAAGGGACTTTTGAATTATAGCTTGTTGTGTGTGAGCAAGGTGGGGGTGAAGGGTTTGTTTTCACGTCTGTTTGCTCATTTCCGATCTGACGATGAGCTGTGAAGCTTGAAAGCGCTAATCGGAATAATTTTTATATAGTGGCGTGCAACAGTGATAATTCTGTTTGCATTTTGTTTATGTGCGTTAGTAATTGTTCACATTGTCTTTTGTTTCCCCTGTATAGTATTAGAATGTCATCAACGTATCTGTACCAATATAGTATTTTATGTGAGTGTCTGTCATTGTTTGTGAGGATTTTTGTTTTTTCTAAGTGTTGGAGGAAGACTTCTGCTAGAATGCTGGATATGGGTGAGCCCATGGGTAGACCATCATTCTGTGTGTAGAATTTATTGTTATATGTAAAGTAGTTTTGTTTTGTGATCATGTTCAGAGTTTCTGTTATTTCGTTGATAAGTTCGTCTGGTGTGTTGTTCTGTTTGAGTTTGTTTTGAACGAATTCCAAGAACCTAAATAATAAGTATATTATGCTTTTTTATAAAAAATGTTCTATTCTCAGGAATGTTTGAAAACAAACAGGACTACTATGGCAATGTTTTGGTCTTGCTATGGTCATTACTTACCTCAGCATTATCAATTATTATTAAGCTTATGCCAGAAAACCGTACATTTTGAAAAAGTGAAAATTGTCATGATGGAAAATTAAGTGAGGAATGGTTTGATACTCCTGCTGCAAATTCTAAGGGTTCTAAAAAAGCCTTCAGCATGGTGGCAAAAACAGCTACACCACAATGTTTTAAATACGTAAAATAACCATTATACATTTGTACTTGTCATGTCATTAAAGGTTTGGAAATTACTCTTTTGTTTATAGACAACTGCCTGCCTACTCTAAACAATGGACCTCAAAAATATGAAGTTTCAGCCTGTGGACCAAATAATAATAAAAAAGCTCAAGGATCTCTATCACAAACAAATCGGTTTTGACAGAAGTTAAACAAACCAATAATGTTTGCTGAAAAATAAATGCATACTGAAAAATGTGAACATACGTTAATACTGTATGTATCTGTACTACGTGGTCAGCTTCCATCTAATACATGGTCCCACTCAATGTGAAGTCCCTTGAAGAGTTTTTCAGAGTTCCCTGTATTTGAAAATACCAGTGGCACAGTGAGGGATGTTTTAGGAGAACATCCCAAAGAAATAAAGAAAAAAATAATGTATCAGTAGAAGTATCATTTTGGGAGTTGTCAAAAATAACGTGTCCATAAAAATGCTGTCACACAACTCAAATTAAAGAATTAGTCATGTGAGCCCAAACACTTTTAATTACAGTATGCTACAGCGATGTTAGTGTACACAAATGTTATGTGAACATGTGAGTTCTTGAAGAAAGACAAAAAAAATGAAACACAGCCAATGAAAGGTGAGGAATAAATAATGCTATGCTGAGGTAAGAGATACATGGGTGGCCATATACACTTTGGACACGCTGTATGAGTGGCGGCATGATTATGCAATGTTCTTGATTCTTCTGGACAGCATTTATGCAATGCTGGCATTCTAGACATTTGTCAGTTATGTTACCATCATATGGGTAACATTATCCCACAGGTGACATTACCTGTGTGTCATTATCCCACAGGTGAAGTATAAATGTGCCGTTTCTGAACCAGAGAATTTAGTTTCGGATCAGCAATTTGGTATACATTATTGGAGTTTTTGTTATCGTGATTTGGGAATTACTGTGTGCAGGCATCTGTAATTAGTGATTTGAATTATTTAGTGCTATTCTGTTAAATAAATGACATTGATTCTGTATTACACTGCTATGACAGACAATTTGGAAGCTTGAAGAATTATTCATTGTCTGTTGTTTTATTTACTTAAACTGTTATTTAAGTTCTAAATAGCAATTTCTGGTTAAATTATTGTTATACTGTTCAAACATGATGATCCATGCGACTGTCATAACAATAATTTCTCTAAAGCTCCACTGATGTTGCAACTGGGGGGGGGGGGGTTAAACTACCTCCACAGAACGAAACACAAAAAAATGTGCCAATAAAAGTGTATAGTCATATGTGTAGAATTAAATTATTAACTTAATTAGTTATGTGAGTACAAACATTGGCTACCTATGTGAGTATCACTATGGCTACCTTGCCTGTACAAAATCACTCCGTATAAACATTGCTAGCTATCAGGTGATTCAAATGGTGACCAGGTGATAAAATTGTTGATGTTCTAGTTTTTGAGTTGCATCCTATTACCGAATAGGATGTAATTCTTATGCAAATGTTTAGAATTCAACTTGTTAGAATACTGTATTTGTAATATTATGATGAAAAACAAGTTTATTCAGCATGCAGTGTACCCAACTCGGTTAATCATATTTATAGTGCAGTAATTTATTTCGACAAAATTTAAGAAATCTCTGTATTAGACAGTTTTTGCTTCCTGTTTGAATTTTATGAAGATGTGCCTATGGTTTTTCGATCTGTATTTATTAATTTTTTAACATTTTTAATATAGTTCTTTATTACCATATGAAAACACATCAATAATTAAAATATTGAAATGTGGATGTTATCCCAAATGTACATAACTTAACACTGAACACAACTTTCAGAAAACCGTTTACTAGGCCTCCATAGATATACTAGTGAACTTACATGTTTTTATGCTAAGTTCAACAAAATTTGTGGCCCACCACATATTTGCTCACCCTGCAGTGCAAGTTTGAAATGTTTGTTTTTGAGGACTAGTAGTGCCCAATTTATAAAAGTCTTTACTCATTTCTGTTGCAAATATTTACAGGCGCTGCAATAGTGGCTTTTTGTTGCCTCTATTCACTATAGCAACATTTCAAAAATACATTTAGAACAATCAACACTATTAGTGTATGCAGAAGACAGGAGAAAATTTGTACCAGTTTTCCGTTATCATTTATTTTATTTACTAAAATGTTGTTTTTGTTATTTTACGACTTTTTTAAAATTTTAGTTATGTGTTAATGTAAAAAATAAATATATAATGCTTGTGAATATATAGTACTAAAAATAAAGACAGAAAAACAAATACAATTTTTAATTCTTGGATTTCGTTGTCCATGACGTGTCTGTTACTTAACTAAATATAATTAATTCACTACCGACTCGGAACACAAAGTTTTTTATGGGTAAAAACGTAAAAGTTTTACCTTGTAGCCTGACCGGTTTTCACTTTTTTTTTATGTTTGCCCTGAATATTAAAAGAATTAGTGTGTATGGTTAAAATGATGAACCAAAACCAATGATAAAAATGAACCAATGATCTAAAAAAAAAAGAAATCAGTGTACTATAAAAATATGATCAAACTAATTTAGTACAAAAAAAGTGAAAACCGGTCAAGGCTATAAGGTAAAACTTTTACGTTTTCACCTATAAAAAACTTTGTGTTCCGAGTCGGTAGTGAAGTAATTGTATTTAGTTAAGTAACGGACACGTCATGGTCAACGAAATCCAAGAATAAAACTTTTACGTTGTTACCCATAAAAACTTTGTGTTCCGAGTCGGTAGTGAATTAATTATATTTAAAATTTTAAAAATAATAAAACAGTGCTGAGAACATTTGTTAACAGGTGATATAAATCAACACAACAAACATTTAAATTAAGAAAAGGAACTACCACATGTGGTAAACGGAAAAATACATGAAAAGACAAGATAATTTCTAAAATATGATGTGAACAGGAAATGCTAATATTGCCTCTTTGATGAAGAAGAATGTCATTCATTTCACACTTTTCTGTACAACTTAGGTTTCAAAGATGCAGTGTACTGAGAATAGCAATGTATTTTTTATAGCTGGATAAATTTAACAGTACCTGTTGTTCTAACAATACGTGGATACTTAAATCTGTGTTAAATATACCAGAAAGTATACATTCCGTAACAGTCTTGTTGTTATATAAACACCACTAAGCAGTGTGCACCAGCACTACTAGCATGTTTATCCATGCTTTTTAATTAATTTTTGTTCTTGATTTAAAGATTTTTTTAAGAGAATTTAAAAAAATACAATATGAAATCCCATTGGAAACAGAGACATTTGGTAGCTGAACTATACATAATTTCTATTTGACTAAGATGCTATAATAATTTCTTACAAAGATATTTTATTAATATAGTTCTCAGAAATCAAGATGCAGAGAAACCTTAGTACAAACTAAATTAGTTTGATCATATTTTTATAGTACACTGATTTCTTTTTTTTTTTAGATCATTGGTTCACTTAGTTTCATCATTGGTTTTCGTTCATCATTTTGACCATACCCACTAATTCCTTAAATATTCAGGGCAGACATAAACATAATACTCTGGATGGAACTTATTTTGACCTCTGGAATGCTTTCAACATGTGGTTTAAGACATTATTTCAGCAGCATAGTACTGGGGGTTACAACTTTTCCTTTGGTAAGACACCAAAAGGTCTTATAGGTAAAACCTATAGGCAGGTGGTACCAGCTAGCTAGTGGCCATGTTATACAAAATACAATATTTATATTGTATTTATACATATATTTTACTAGGAAGCTCAAGTTTCTGTGCATACGCTACTATTTTCTTACTTCTTAATGAGGTTCCATTCATTTGAGAATCTACTGCATCAGCTGGGGTCGAAAGTCAATAAAGAGTCTAAGGATTTCATGGGTTGCTGAAGCCTGCATAGTAACAAGGCTTTGGAAACGTTCACTGGGTTTAAAAATAGTGCCAATAAGTCCAGCTTGAGGTGTGTAGGTTCAGATTTATCTTGAAGTAGATTTTGTTCTTTTGCTCACAATATCCAGCTTGACTGGGCTCATCCAGCCTTATCAGTTAGAAAGTCTACACATATAATAGCCATATTCTCCTACTTGGTTTCACACATTTGCAACACTTTATCTGAGATACAAAAGAAGTAACTTCACTTAACATAAACGTATTAGCCACATGAGAACATGCATTTTGGAAAATGGAGTCAGAGAAGGTATTATAGTATTGAGATATGACTGTCAAGAGACATCAACCCCATAATGTGTAACCTTGCTGGTCACTTACATTCATTGCACTGATTGCCAATGTAACCAGGAAGGCAGGTGCAGTTTCTAGATGTGTCGCAGACCATGTTTGAGCAGTCAGAACATTCTGGGACACAGTCAGAATACAGCTGTACATGACCTTCGCAGCACTCTGTCACTGTACGGTTACGAACTTCTGTCTAAACAATAACAAACTACTGTTTACATATTACTTACCAAACATAATATTATGCTGGTAATACATAATTTAACATAATTATTTTACAAAATTTAGATTTCTCAAGTGATTTCAAAATTTTATATCCACATTTCTCTTGTGTTTCAGCATTTACTATCCAAAAATTCAGTTAAATATGCACATCAATAGTTAGTACCGGGGGACTAACTAAATAAAAAATTAAAAACCCAGTTAGTACCGGGTTTCAAATAAAAAATAATTTTTTTAATAAGATTTTACATTTTTCTTTTTACATAACAAAACAAAAACAGACATGCAATTTACAATATTAATTTAGAAATTGGAAATGATATTTATGAAATTGGGAAACTAAAATAGTAATCTTATAACTCATCATGTAGGTTAACAAACATTATATATATATATATATATATATAACATTTGTGATGTTTTCAATTTGTTTCTTCTGCAAGTAGATAATATTGTATATTCTTTTTAACACCTGATGTGACAGTACAAAAAAGCCTGATATAAAAATATGGTATGCGAGGTAACAAACTATTGTATTCCGATGTTTTAAAGTCATTTCTATGGGTTACATAATTTCCCTTTGTTTTGCCGGCAACGACGTAGTTCCGAGACGACAAAATAATCTCAAGGACAGCAGTGGACGTGCAGCTAAAAAGACTTATAATGGTTACCGCCACTAAGAAAGGCGCTTCATATTCATGTTTCATTGGCCAACAGCTCGAAACGTCATTAAAACCACTATGACGTTATGAAAATACGTAACAAACAAAGCTATTATATAACCAGAGACAAAAGAACGATGACGTGTGCTCACTCACACATACGTAGAATTTGCATAATTTTCGGCCCAGTCGACACACAACAGCAGCAGCAGTAACAACTTGTTACAGGCCGCCGGCAATTTATACCGGCAAAGTGTTTTAAAACAGTACAAAATGTAGTTAAAATATCATTATGTGATAATTAGAAGTGAGCCAAACAGTGAGCAGTAATTGTTTTCAAAATTATGCAGTAGAGTCAGTGATAATATCAAAAAACGTAACCAAACCAACTTAAGGCCTCAACATGTGAAACCTCTTCTAGAACTTCTAGTCTACAGATACAGGGAAGTGCAAAACAAATTTTACTAAAGAGCTCGTTAACCCTATAATTAAATATGTGTACACGATAGTAATTTGAATTCATAAGAATGAGTGAGTGAGAGAAAGCGGGGCGTGTTGTTTTTTTTAATGTCGACATCCGAACGGGGTGTTGGTTTGCGTTTGCGTTCAGCCAAGATAATCAAAACCAGTTAATAGCAAAGCAGCTGCTAAATTAAAATATGATATTTGTTAGATTAACGATTAACAAGATATAAAGAAGTTCATGATGAAGACGAGCCAACTTTAATGGCCGCCATGTTGATTTTGTCCGGTGTACACGCTTATAGCATTTATGGAATAAAGCAATATTCATGATTAATGTTTATACTGAACGTATTCTCATTTCAATGCCTGTCTCTGCCGGCATTCACGCTGAGCAGAATCCTGGATCCCTTAGGTAATAAAAATTCATGTAACGAGATTGAAATAAGCAGATGCTATAATTATGGTGGATACCATAATTATGATACCATAATTGTGGTAGACGCGACACACGTGCTTTATTCGATTAAGGTAAACAAACCCAAATACAAGTTGTTAGATAGTTCATATGACAAATACATTTATATTTATTTAAAATAAAAAAGTGAGTAATTACAAATGACGCCCTCACTGGGACACATAAAAAATGACTAATTACAAATGGGCCCGAACTGGTGACTATATAAAATACATTAATAGATTTTATATAATAAGCCTGAATTGCGGCGGAGTGGACATGGAAAGTGAGAATACGCTTGTAAAGTAGACGATAACGATAAGATAAAGCGACAAACCATTAACAAATTTCATAATGGCAGAGAGTAAAGAAAATAATTCTTTATTGAACACAATTGATAGTATAAATAATAGTCAAATAAGCATGACGGAATCAGTAGTTATGAGTGAAGAAATAGTGCACTCAACACCAATCCCAAATAACAGGGCTGAGAATAATGAAATTATAAAAAACGAAATACAAAGACAAAATGGTAGTATTGACAAAGTGGACAAATTGAACAAAGACGACAAGGTAAGTGGGGTAGAAAATTACGATAAAATAAATAAAGATATAGTAATAGGTGATAATAGTGTGGAGGTTGGTAGTATAAATGAAATTTTATGGGGAATTGAATATAATGATGATGGAATGATAGTGTGTGTTGAAGGGTTAAAGAGAGAGAGATGGTATGATAAAGAGAAATATATTGAGAGAGAGAAATGTTGTTGGGAGAGTTATTATGAGAGATGTTTTAAGAGAGAGAGATGGTATGATAGTGAGAGATATTGTGAGAGAAAGAGGGAGGTAGAAATTTTTAAGATAAGCAGAGATTATGAAGAGTTTATGGGAAGGTTAGGAGTAGAGATGATATATAATAAAAATAATAAGTACTTACCTTGTAATGAAGCGGATATAGCGGAGATGATAATGAAAATAGTGACTTTATAACATACCTAGTGGTGACGAATTATACTGGAGGTGACAGGACAATGACCAATCATGAGAGATTAAATGAGTTTGTGGAAAATAATGAAAATTTGAATGGTAGATGCATTTATGATGTTAATATAAGAGATTCAATAATAAGCAATGTATATAGATATAAGATAAGATTATTATTTGACGATATGGGGTAGTTGTGTATTGTTTATTGTGTTATGAACATTTAATTGTGTGGACAGTGTTTTTAAAAATGGACTGATCAGGACTGATTATGGTAAATGATTTCATGATTATGTGAATTGTATATTTTTGTGTATGGATGTCTATGTATTTGTGTATATTTACTGTTGTGTATTTTATGTATTTTTTTATGTAAGCATGTATGGTACGATTTTAAATAACTGAAGAAAGTTTACATGATATTATGAGATTTAGATTCTAAAGGGTTAATAAATGATTAAGCAGGTAATGTATTTGGATATGAAAGGTGTTGTTAGCAGATAAGTGATGAATTTGTAATGGTGTATTAAGTTGAAATGTTGTAAAGAGTTTGGGAATAAGGATAAATCAGGGCATTGGAGTTAGTTGAATAAAGTCAATGGGAGTTAGGGAAAATAAAGTGCTGAGATGCTGATAATATATAAAGAGGTGTTAGATATTTTAGGGACACAGTGGTTAGCGATTATATGTAGAGGTGAGTAATGTGGATGGTAATTTTATAGTTGTTGTTGGTGATATTTTGTAATAAGGGTAGTGGTGTAGGGAGTCCAACGAGAGATGTTGAGACAGGAAGGGACCGTTTAGCGCCGGAAAGGGTTATCTGAAAGGGTCAGAAACCGATAAGGGAATGAGTTGGTTAGAGGGAATACACACATACTAGTACAAAAATGAGCGGTGCCAGAGGTTTTAATGGGATTTGTGAAGGGGGTTGTTATTGAGATATTGGTGTCATATTATATGTAAATGGTTAGAAGCGGTTGTTAATAGTGAAAAAGAGGTAGTAAGGTTAGGTTGACAAATGCCAAAGTAAGATAGAGAAAAATGAATAATAGAGAGTCACCCAAACTAATAAGGAAAAAGGGTTAGAAAGGGAAAATTCATAGTAGAAAGGTAAGGTAAATGACAAATTTGAGAATTTTGCATAGAATCTAAATGAATGTTAAATGGTAAAAGTTAATAGAGAGTCGATAGTAATAATGTTATAAAGTTCTGCTACAAGTTATGTAAATATGAATTAAGTAATGTGAATTGTTCAATGTTAGTGTTGAATGCTTATGATGTACAATGTTTTATTGTGTTTTATTATATCAACAATAGTGTGTGTGGATCGGAGGTTACTACCAAGATAGTAACGATTATAAGATTAAAATTTTGTAAAGTTTGTCCATTCTCTAGAAATGATTCTGTTATAAAGAAGGTTAAATGTAAGAAAAAGTAATAAAGGAATTATAAAACTTTTAAGTTGTCTGCCATGATATAGATATTGTAAGATTATAAGAAGTAAATTATTAGGGTTAATGGTTGTTGCTAAAGCAGTTAAATGAATTGTTTCTCTAGTTTAAGAGCAATTGTTTCATGTGATTAAGAGTGTGAAGATAGTTGATAGAAGTCAGAAGGGTGTACCAGATACCGGAGTGTTAAAAGGAGAAGTAATTTACTATCTTAATTCTTGATATACATTGTTTGAAGTTTGTAGAATTAGGCAAACCAATGCCCCAAAACGCAAACCAACGTGCTAAGAGGAAACATATCAGTTATGGATATGCATATAAGGAAAGCCACTATTTTAAAAAAATTTTGTATTGAATGTTTCAGAGTTTTATGGTGTGGTGACCGCGGTCCTGAGCTGGCCGGTGTGTCAGAACAGGAGCGTAAAGTGCCTCATGGCCTTATGGTGTAGGGATCTCTCTGGAGAAGTCCAGTAAGGTCAGAAGGTGCGAACCTCATCATGGGACCAAGGGTAAGTGGTTGAATTTATATTTTTTTGTAACACTACAGGGGGTTGTGGCTCCATATCTGAGCTGATCCTTTTAGAGAAGTGTGAATGAGTCAATGAAAGTTTTTGTGTCTCGACACAAAACCTTTCATTGAGGGGGTTTTGTGACAGTACAAAAAAGCCTGATATAAAAATATGGTATGCGAGGTAACAAACTATTGTATTCCGATGTTTTAAAGTCATTTCTATGGGTTACATAATTTCCCTTTGTTTTGCCGGCAACGACGTAGTTCCGAGACGACAAAATAATCTCAAGGAGAGCAGTGGACGTGCAGCTAAAAAGACTTATAATGGTTACCGCCACTAAGAAAGGCGCTTCATATTCATGTTTCATTGGCCAACAGCTCGAAACGTCATTAAAACCACTATGACGTTATGAAAATACGTAACAAACAAAGCTATTATATAACCAGAGACAAAAGAACGATGACGTGTGCTCACTCACACATACGTAGAATTTGCATAATTTTCGGCCCAGTCGACACACAACAGCAGCAGCAGTAACAACTTGTTACAGGCCGCCGGCAATTTATACCGGCAAAGTGTTTTAAAACAGTACAAAATGTAGTTAAAATATCATTATGTGATAATTAGAAGTGAGCCAAACAGTGAGCAGTAATTGTTTTCAAAATTATGCAGTAGAGTCAGTGATAATATCAAAAAACGTAACCAAACCAACTTAAGGCCTCAACATGTGAAACCTCTTCTAGAACTTCTAGTCTACAGATACAGGGAAGTGCAAAACAAATTTTACTAAAGAGCTCGTTAACCCTATAATTAAATATGTGTACACGATAGTAATTTGAATTCATAAGAATGAGTGAGTGAGAGAAAGCGGGGCGTGTTGTTTTTTTTAATGTCGACATCCGAACGGGGTGTTGGTTTGCGTTTGCGTTCAGCCAAGATAATCAAAACCAGTTAATAGCAAAGCAGCTGCTAAATTAAAATATGATATTTGTTAGATTAACGATTAACAAGATATAAAGAGTTCATGATGAAGACGAGCCAACTTTAATGGCCGCCATGTTGATTTTGTCCGGTGTACACGCTTATAGCATTTATGGAATAAAGCAATATTCATGATTAATGTTTATACTGAACGTATTCTCATTTCAATGCCTGTCTCTGCCGGCATTCACGCTGAGCAGAATCCTGGATCCCTTAGGTAATAAAAATTCATGTAACGAGATTGAAATAAGCAGATGCTATAATTATGGTGGATACCATAATTATGATACCATAATTGTGGTAGACGCGACACACGTGCTTTATTCGATTAAGGTAAACAAACCCAAATACAAGTTGTTAGATAGTTCATATGACAAATACATTTATATTTATTTAAAATGAAAAAGTTTGTAATTACAAATGACGCCCTCACTGGGACACATAAAAAATGAGTAATTACACTGACGCACTTTTCACTGAAAAATATCAGTATCATCAGAGGTTTCTAAGTCTTAGAAACTTAGAAACCTCTGATGATACTGATATTTTTCAGTGAAACGTGCGTCAGGTGTTAAAAAGAATATACAATATTATCTACTTGCAGAAGAAACAAATTGAAAACATCACAAATTATATAATTACTGCAAGAAACATCGAGTTACTTATGTAGAAAATGATATAGTCTATATATATATATATATATATATATATATATATATATATATTGTAACATGACATAAGATAGCACCAAAACTCATTACTAATTAACGGAAGAAGAGATGAAAGCTGAAGAAAAATAAAAAATTATAACATGAAGAATTGATAGCACAACACTACTAACTAAAAAATGACTAAGACAATGACAAAGACTAAACCCAATAGATTGGATAAGGTGAGAGAGATAAAAAACCAAAGATACAACCCAAAATATGACTATAATCAAACTAGCCCAAATAGTGACTGAAATAAAATGTAAAATAAATGTACAAAATCAAATAGGGAAATAAATGATATGTAAACTATAGGAAATATAAATGTAAACTAGATATGATATATTATTAAAAGAAAAGAAAAAGAAAGATAAATGTAAAACCTAAGATAGGAAGACATGCATAAAAAATACCCTGTTAAGTAATAAGTTAGCAAAAGTAAATAAAATAAAATCAAACTTAGCAACAATAATTAGGAGTACAGAGGTGGCAATTGAAAAGTGATAATAAAGAAACTATTAAGGAAAGACTATATAAATAATATAGCAACCCAGTGATAACTAGTTAAATAAATAAACACTATTGTAAAAGGGGTGAAGTGTAGGACTATATAATTAGAAACTAATAACCACAGACTATATAAATAATATAGAGAACCAAGTGATAGTTATTTTAAATAAATAAACACTATTTTAAAAAAGGTGAAGTGTAAGTGACTACAGAGTGAGATACTATTAACCACAGACTATATAAATAATATAGCAACCCCAGTTAGAGTAGTGTGCTAGCTAGTAACTAGAATATAAGACTTATTGTGTTATTAATTTAAGGAATGTTATAAAGTAATAGGAAATAATAAACACTTAGAAAATAAGATAAAAGTGATATATTAGAGTGGAAACAGGGAGAATTAGACACTATGTCTTATTAAATGGGTTTATATTTTAATAATAATAATTAGTTTAATATTCTAAGATTGTTATAAGAGTTCTTTTGTTAATAAATAAACAAAGTAATTAAATGGCAAGTTATGTTAAAGCCAAAAAAACCATTAATAAATGAAAAGTTTAGTTACAGGCATGGACCTATAAAGCAGAATAAGATAAATATAATAGGTGTGATAGTTTAAAAGAAATCAAACGTTTTGAATTAAGTTAGTTTGTTTCTATAATAATGTTAAAAACCTAATAAATGAAATAAATAATATATAAAATATTGTAAAAAAGAACAGGATAGAGATATTATGAAATCTAGGCATTAGGATTAGCATTGATGAGCAGATTTTTGTAAATTTCAAGATAAAACAATAGTCAAGCATAAATTAAAGTGTATAATCTGTTTAGGTATCAAAGTAAAAGTATAAGGTACAAAACTGGCTACATAACGTTTAGTTTAAAGGTATTTAACTAAAGAAATATCAAATGGGAAAAATAATAAATCTGTTATAAATTGACCAAATGTAACTATGAGTGGTATCAAATTAATCTGTAAGAAAAAAGCAAAACCATGGTGTTATTGTATTTAATATTACAAACAGCATAAGAAAGTTATAATAATTTAAAAGATTTTTATAAATTTTAAACAGAAAAAACGTTAGTTAATATAACAATGTTATAAGTTATTAACCAATGGGGATTAAGAGTTTCACAGAGAGTTGCCAGGACAACAAAAGCTTGTTACATGTTTAACCGTTGAAAATTTATTATTCCATTATTGACTATCATAGAGGGTGGATGTATGAAGCCCATAAAGATAAATAAGTAAAGAAATCAATAAATTTTATCAAAACAGTGATTAAGAAGACCATTAATAATTTCTAACACAACTAATGATGAGATGTTAACTAATTCAACACCAGAATTAATAAATAATATATAAAAAACTTTGCTGAAGAATACCTAATTCAGAAATAACAACTTACCAAAGGAAGAATAAAAGAAAACCTAACTAAACCTTGGGATCAACGTGAACCAGCAAGACTGAGGGAATCTGAACACCAAAATTGGATCAATTGAACCTGGAACTCACAAAAGCATACCATAAGGGACAAGACGAAGTATTCCAGAGGAGTGTTGCCCAAGATAAGCCGAAATAAAGGAGTGTTGAGTATATTTTAAATGTTTCACCGAAATTAAAACTCTAAATAATCCACATTAACTGAACCAATTTGTTTCACTTAACCAATCACTTGAATAACTTTTTTGAACTGAATATTCTTTAATAACCACCTCTAATAAAATAAATATATCACTGAATTTTGAATTTATATGAATTTGTTTCAAAAACATGAACTTGCTAAGCATAAAGTTAACCTATTCAAAACACTAATTCTTATTTTGGTAACTTACTTTCAATACTTAAAGATATCACATGTTATATGTTAGTTATAAGGTATATTAGAAGATTTTGTGCATTTATTAGTCTGTAAACCAATATATTCTGTAGTCCAAAGAACTTTTCCCCTGAGATATTAAAATAAACAAACGAAGAAACATACGCCATTACCAAGCGTCTACACACGGACCGAATGAGCAGAACATAGAGCCAACTGCGTAAAAAATAAACATGCCGGCACAATGACAAATATTATATTATTTCAGAATTTGTAATTGACCAATATATACGATACTGTTAATAAATCCTCGTACCTATTCTCAACTGTATGTTTGATTTATTCAAAAGATTAATACAAAAGTTTGGGGTAAATAAAAATTTAGAATACATTAGTTGACGAAGTCGATTTCGCCAAGCAGTGTTGACCAACCAGGCGGCGAGGCAGAAAATTCAAAGTGAACGGCGAGTAGACGGTCGACTTTCGTAAGTATTAACAAATGGTAACGAAGATCAATTACAAATATAAAACAACGAATAAGACTGAACTAACGTAATAATTAACACAATTTTCAGTATTACTACAAATTGACTATAACCACGCAGGGCTGTACAAACGCGATTACCCGATCATTGCAAATTCGCAAAAAGATTATAACCTTTAAATTAACGCAAATACTTGTTCTATTACAAATTGACGCATCCAACGTGTGGCAAATAACTCGTCTAAAATATGATCTATTACAATATATAGCAATATATTTAAAAATTTAATTTTGTACAATATTTTATAAAAAAGTCATGTTGAAATCATCCAAGTTGTCTGGAATGTCCAAAAAAAGATGTTCATCATCAGTATCCATTTGTAGATTATTCTGTACATTATTAGTAGAATCAATATCATTCAATGTTTCTTTCCACACTATATTACAAGTGTCGAGGATTTTCTTGTGGTAGAAGAACTTTTAAACTGCCTTTCCTTTTAACTCGGGAAAAAGCGACGTATAACATTCCATGCATAAAAACTGGTGTTCGTAAGTCAACACCAACGTACTCAAATGTTTGACCCTGGACCTTGTGAGCTGTCATAGAAAATGCCGCTCTTACGGGAAATTGATGTCTTTGCATGGTATAGCCAAGTTGACCTTTGTTAGAATCCAATGTAATTCTTGGGATATGTACCTCTCGACCCGATTTTCTCCAGTAATTAGCTTTGATAATGTTGTTGCACAACTCTGTAATATTTAATCTAGTTCCATTGCAAAGCCCTTCTTGTAAATGTCTAAGTTTCGTAAAAGCATTATTATAGTATCCTTTTTCAACTTAAGTTCATGTGGCGGTAAATCGGCTATGTCAACAGAATTAAGGAAATCTGAAGTGAATTGAAGAGCTCCTTCTGGTTGATCTTTTACAGAGTCGTAGCTGTGATAAATTTTGATATCTCCGGTAGTTTTTCAATGATCTCAGCATTAATTTTTGTTACGTCTCTGTGCAAAGGAGCAATTATAGCTCTGTCTTTCATATCTTGAAATCTATTATTAGTAATACAGTTTCCAAAGACTTCATCAATTAGATTTCCATTAGAAAGAATATCTACTGGTAGCTCAATTTCGTCCATATTATTTACAGGCAACTCTCCGTTCCCGACCTTCTACAAATATTCAGCAAAATCTCTTTGCTCTGGATCTACACGCATATTTTCAGTCAAAGAAAAGAGATGGAAATGTTGCCAAAGGTTACTTCTTTTTATGCATAGATCTATCAGTTCACTTTTGTTGGCACTTTGTTGAACAGGCAAGCACTGTCAAAAATCTCCTCCAAAAACAACAATTTTTCCTCCAAATGGTAAATGTGGATTGCCCAGAGCGCGAAGCAATTGGTCCATATTATGCATTCCATACTTGGGTAACATGGGTGCTTCATCCATTAAAAAAACTTGAAATTGAGCGAGTTCCCTGCCTTTCGAAGATCCTGGTTTTATATTTGAAACAGATTCAGCAGTTAAAGGAACTTTAAGTCCAAATGTTTTGTGGGATGTTCGACCATTAGGAAGTAAGATAGACGCAATTCCAGTGAACGCCATGCACTTTACATTACAATTTCTTCCAGAAAGAATGTGGAATAGTGTCTTATAAATAAAAGTTTTTCCCGTACCACCAGGTCCATCAATAAAAAAGCATCTTTGCTCAGACTGACCTTCAGCAGCACTTAAAATTCGATCCACAATTTCTAATTGTCTTCCTCGAAGACGTTGATACATGCTTTCCCCATTTTCTGCGTATTCATCAACGTTTACTATTTCTTCATTCAACTGATTTTCGTAATTGTCTATATCGTCCATAGGTATTGTATCTCTGTACCCAGAAGCGGAAATTTTGACATTAAATGGATGACAATGAAGAAATAGTCGCACCAACTCATTTGGAAATTTAGGTGGATGCAGCTCAATGCGGCCATGGAAACAGCAGTCTCCGAAAGAATTTCTATGGGTTCGATTGCTAACACGTTCTTCTGGAAAATGCAAAGCGCCACAATGCATGCAAGCAACATTAAAATTTCCTAATGTGTGATTGGATACATCAGAAGTGACAGCTAATTTGTATGTTCATAATGGGTTCAATAGCAGAGCTCCTTGACGTCTTTCATTCCGGCGACGTTGCTCCTCTAATCGCTGCTGACGTCTTTCTTCATTTTCTTCAGCTCTTCTTTGACTTGCTCGTAATCGAATGATTAGAAGCTGTTGAGCTCTTTGCTCTGGTGACTCTTCAGCTCTCCTTTTACTTGCTCGCAATCGATCGTTTTCTTGCCGTCGTTCACGCTCTTCTGTTGATTCTGCCAATCTTCTGCGTTTATTATTTATCTCCCTTATTTGCTCACGTAATTCTTGTGACTGGTAATCGTTAAGCTCCCTTAATACTTCATTTAGTCTATTCATACAATCATTCTTGGCACTTTCGCACAGGTCTACAAGTTGATGCCTGATTTTCATGAATGACGTTGTTAGTATTATTTTGAGGAACTTGTTTTCGGGCATTTGTTACTTCGGGAAGGGGAAGGGGTCTTGAAGTGGATGCCTGATTTTTATAAATAGCACTGATAGGATTATTTTCAGAAAGTTCGTCTCTGAGCAGAGAAAAATTGCAATTATTTTTTATTTTACTGAGCAGATCTAACACTAAATAACTGATTGGAATAAAATCACTGTAAAAGACAAAGAAAATGATCACACAAATCGATTAATTTCTGAAATAGCTCACCTATAATTTTCAAATAAACCTTTGAATAAACAAACAGACACAACGTTTTCGAATAATAATGTAATGAAATTTCGGTAATGTAAAACTTGAGAAAATTCCTCGAGCCGTTACAGGAAAAAATTGGACGGACAATTATTGGTCAGAAAAGCAGGAAAATGAATTTTCCTGAAAATAAGAACTTGACCAATGAATTCCTCGTATAGAAAAACTCCCAAATGGCGATTTAGAAGAAAATTCCTCGAGCCGTTTCGGAAAAAAAATTTATAGACAAACAATTATTGCTCGGTTAATAGTATATATATATATATATATATATATATATATATATATATATGATTTGCAAAAATCTTTGAAGTACAGCATTTCATCTTCAAGTTCATCTACTTGTAATTAATTCAAATATTTAAAAAATCCCAAGTTACCACTTTTTGAGGTTTTGTAGCTTTTATCATGGATTTATTACACTAACTTGCTAGTTTCCAAACTACCTTCCCAGCTACTTGATTTACTACGAACATACAGTTTCATATGCCTCCCTCAGTCTGATCCACTGACGCCTCCATAGTATTCCCTCTCATAGTCACTTAACAACATGTTAATTAGATAGGCATTGGTTAATGCAAGTCAGTTTAGAATAAAACTCAATACCTATTTATGACTTATGATCTTATAAAAATCTTAAATTTCAAATAGATACATGTACAATGTGAACTACCTAAAGAAAATGTGACCCTAAAAAATGTTTCTCAACGGTTTCATGGTGTGGCATTATTATTTTTTATATACAATTAGAAAACCCATTAAAAATACACTGCATGGAAAAAATAAAGTACTTCAAATACACCTACAATAACCAACAGAAAAATAAATTACAGAAACGTACATAAACAGTATATGCTAAATTCTAATTTTGATATTACTTACTTTAATTATATCATTATTTAAATTATTTTTAATTATAGTTTTTTACTTCCATATTCCTTAAGGAATGGAAGTATGGTGATGGCAAAAAAAATCGTGTTCGAGATTATTGCAGATTCTGATTCTACTACACTCAAAACATGAAAAAAAGTCGTTTTCCGAAAAGTGTCTGTGTGTCTGTCTGTCTGTCTGTAGATTTTTTCTATGGCAAACGATAACTGCCGCAAATTCAAACAGAATCAAATAATTTTTTGCATACAGCCCTGATTTGTAGAGTACTCGCGACCTATTGTTTTTGGTGAAGATCGGTTGAGGGAAAGGGGTAGTTTACCTGCAACGGTTTTTTTTTAGCAAGGGTAATTTTGTTTGTTTGGCAAACGATAACAGCCGCAAATTCAAACAGAATCAAATAATGTTTCGCATACAGCCCTGAATTGTAGAGTTCTCAAGATCTGTTGATTTTGGTGAAGATCGGTTAAGGGAAAGGGGTAGTTTACCTGTACCGTTTTATGTTTTAACAAGGGTATTTCCTATGGCAAACGATAACAGCCGCAAATTCAAACAGAATCAAAAGATTATTTGCATACAGCCCTAAGTTGTAGAGTTCTCAAGACCTATTGTTTTTGGTGAAGATCGGTTGAGGGAAAGGGGTAGTTTACCTGTAGCGTTTTTTTAACAAGGGTATTTTCTATGGCAAACGATAACAGCCGCAAATTCAAACAGAATCAAATAATTTTCTGCATACAGCCCTGATTTGTAGAGTACTCAAGACCTATTGTTTTTGGTGAAGATCGGTTAAGGGGAAGGGGTAGTTTACCTGCAACATGTTTTTATCAAGCGTTTTTTCTATGGAAAACGATAACAGCCGCAAATTCAAACAGAATCAAATAATATTTTGCATACAGCCCTGAATTGTAGAGTTCTCAAGACCTATTGTTTTTGGTGAAGATCGGTTGAGGGAAAGGGGTAGTTTACCTGCAACGTTTTTTTAACAAGGGTATTTTCTATGGCAAACGATAACAGCCGCAAATTCAAACAGAATCAAATAATGTTTTGCATACAGTCCTGATTTGTAGAGTACTCAAGACCTATTGTTTTTGGTGGCGATCGGTTAAGGGGAAGGGGTAGTTTACCTGCAACATTTTTTTATCAAGCGTATTTTCTATGGCAAACGATAACGGCCGCAAATTCAAACAGAATCAAATAATTTTTTGCATACGTCCCTCAATTGTAGAGGTCTCAAGCACGTTCGATTTTGGTGAAGATCGGCTAAGGGGAAGGGGTAGTTTACCTGCAACCTTTTACGTTTTAACAAGAGTAAAGTACTTGAAAATTTATTTAAACTTTTTCAAACAATGGTTGGTTTATTGCCAAGCAATAAAATTAAAATTTTTTCATTTTAATGTAAATCATTTATAAGAAAAAATATATCGCGCTTGGCAGGCGATATTAAGATTTAAATATAAATCTTAGAATATGGAAGTCATGTATGGTTCTCCATACCGATATTTTATTGTGTTTTCATAAAAAATTAAAGTTCACTTACATATGTTCATTTTTTACTTCCATATTCCTTAAGGAATGGAAGTATGGTGATGGCAAAAAAAATCGTGTTCGAGATTATTGCAGATTCTGATTCTACTACACTCAAAACATGAAAAAAAGTCGTTTTCCGAAAAGTGTCTGTGTGTGTGTCTGTCTGTCTATCTGTAGATTTTTTTTCTATGGCAAACGATAACTGCCGCAAATTCAAACAGAATCAAATAATTTTTTGCATACAGCCCTGATTTATAGAGTACTCGCGACCTATTGTTTTTGGTGAAGATCGGTTGAGGGAAAGGGGTAGTTTACCTGCAATGGTTTTTTTTTATCAAGGGAAATTTTTTTTTTCGGCAAACGATAACAGCCGCAAATTCAAACAGAATCAAATAATGTTTCGCATACAGCCCTGAATTGTAGAGTTCTCAAGACCTATTGTTTTTGGTGAAGATCGGTTAAGGGAAAGGGGTAGTTTACCTGTAACGTTTTATGTTTTAACAAGGGTATTTCCTATGGCAAACGATAACAGCCGCAAATTCAAACAGAATCAAAAGATTATTTGCATACAGCCCTAAATTGTAGAGTTCTCAAGACCTATTGTTTTTGGTGAAGATCGGTTAAGGGAAAGGGGTAGTTTACCTGTAACGTTTTATGTTTTAACAAGGGTATTTCCTATGGCAAACGATAACAGCCGCAAATTCAAACAGAATCAAAAGATTATTTGCATACAGCCCTAAATTGTAGAGTTCTCAAGACCTATTGGTTTTGGTGAAGATCGGTTAAGGGAAAGGGGTAGTTTACCTGTAACGTTTTATGTTTTAACAAGGGTATTTCCTATGGCAAACGATAACAGCCGCAAATTCAAACAGAATCAAAAGATTATTTGCATACAGCCCTAAATTGTAGAGTTCTCAAGACCTATTGTTTTTGGTGAAGATCGGTTAAGGGAAAGGGGTAGTTTACCTGTAACGTTTTATGTTTTAACAAGGGTATTTCCTATGGCAAACGATAACAGCCGCAAATTCAAACAGAATCAAAAGATTATTTGCATACAGCCCTAAATTGTAGAGTTCTCAAGACCTATTGTTTTTGGTGAAGATCGGTTAAGGGAAAGGGGTAGTTTACCTGTAACGTTTTATGTTTTAACAAGGGTATTTCCTATGGCAAACGATAACAGCCGCAAATTCAAACAGAATCAAAAGATTATTTGCATACAGCCCTAAATTGTAGAGTTCTCAAGACCTATTGTTTTTGGTGAAGATCGGTTAAGGGAAAGGGGTAGTTTACCTACAACGTTTTTTTTGACAAGGGTATTTTCTATGGCAAACGATAACAGCCGCAAATTCAAACAGAATCAAACAATTTTCTGCATACAGCCCTGATTTGTAGAGTACTCAAGACCTATTGTTTTTGGTGAAGATCGGTTTAGGGGAAGGGGTAGTTTACCTGCAACGTTTTTTATCAAGCGTATTTTCTATGGCAAACGATAACTGCCGCAAATTCAAACAGAATCAAATAATTTTTTGCATACGTCCCTGAATTATAGAGGTCTCAAGGACTTTCGATTTTGGTGAAGATCGGTTAAGGGGAAGGGGTAGTTTACATGCAACCTTTTACGTTTTAACAAGAGTAAAGTACTTGAAAATTTATTTAAACTTTTTGAAACAATGGTAATTGTTAAAAATAAAATAATTTTGTTGCCAGGCAATAAAATTAAAATTTTTTCATTTTAATGTAATATAATATTTTTCATTTAATACGGCAATAAAAAGGCAGGTAAGACACACACACACACACACAATACACGTTATTTCTGGCCTCACTCATGTTTATTTTCTTACGTTTGCACGCTTTTTAAATGGAAAGTGCCGAAACCCACACCAACATAACGCGTGCAAGCCGAAAAAATGGACATCAATTTGCTTACTGGCGAAGCTAGTAGTTAATGAATGGGTAGGCAAAAATCTTATCTTAAATTTTTTTTAAGGAATCACTAAAAGGACGGTGGGTCAAATCGGACGCTGAGGTAGAGTTTGCTGTAACCGAATGGTTCCACAAACAGCCGTAAGAATTTTACTAGCAGGGAATCTACAGGTTAGTGCAATAGTGGAACTCATGTCTTAATGTTATTGGAGACTTCTTTTAAAATCGTTGAATAAAAAATGCTTTACAGCTCTATACGTGTGTCTATTGAACAATCCTTGTATTAGTCATACACAATAATACAACTGATTGAACTTCAAATTTTTAAACTTGATTAGTTTCTATATATATGTTTAATGTTACAAATAATTCAAATAACAATCTTGATCATCTGTTAGTTCAGCGGAATAATAGTGACACTTTTAATAACCGCATAAAATAAACACTTAGAAACAACACAGGCGCTTTAACTTAACTGTTTGGACCACAGAAGTGAGGCATGCCTCAACGCTCTATGTGTACAGCGCGGGACAATCCCCCCTCCCTACACTTCCCTATCACACCACTACATTGCTTACATACGATGTATACAAAAAACGCTGAGGCAAGTTCAGGTTGCCTCATTCGCTTTAAACGAACTATGCCGAATCTCACCTGTCACCATCTAGCGGTCGCTCAATAAAGCACGTTTCGGTTTAATAAATTTGACAGTCGCAGTAACAATGTATAATCTTTACGTTATGTAGTTCATACGTATTTATAATTTTTATTCTACAGAATTTTTTAGGGTAGGCATTGCCTCAATTGCCTCCATATAACTTCGCCACTGATATATATGTGTACAACGTTATCGGCAACAAAGAAGTAGTTTTTGTTAAAATTCCTTCCCGGGATATTTGGCTGTAGTCCAATGTTTTCTACAAAACCAGACATTTCGGCAATGCCATCGACTTCCATCATCAGTGAAAATCGAGTGCGATAACGTGAGGTGGTATACGTTAGTGACCACAGTACTGTGGTTAAGGCTGAAGCAGTAAGTAGAAAGAAGTAGTTTCTATGGTAATATTTCATTTCGAAAATGATTTTAAATATAAATCTTAGAATATGGAAGTCATGTATGGTTCTCCATACCGATATTTTTGTAATAATAATTAACATCAACAGTAACAACATACATTTTAAAAATCATGCAAACAAATGGTTTAATTTGTTTTTACTTGTGACCCTTGTGTTAATTTATTTGCTACTTGGTATATATGTAAGTAGGATTATGGTATAAAACAGCTAATATTTTTCTTAAATTAGCCACAAGTGATAATATATAAACTGTGGTGATGATTAAAGTGAAAAATTAGATACAAAATAAAAAGTCAAAGTAAAATATACCTGCAGAACTTGTACACTAAAATAAAATTGTCGACGAACAATTAAAAAAGGAAAGGAAACGCAGTAAGTATGAAAAACATACTCTGTGTAGAATAACTCCACTAAACGACTTAGAAAAAGCTAAACAAAAAAAAAACCAGTAGTAGTATTAAGTAGTAGAATTAAGATACATTTTAGAGATAGTATAGTATTGTATCTTAAAAAAAAAAAAATTGAATTGATAATGATTCGATTATCACATGAGTGAATCACGAAAAGAGAGAAAGGGTATTTCACACGGAAGCTCGTACCAAATTCCCATTATAATTCTTAGCTATTTCCCCGTTGAATACACATCGGTCACCGACCCAGTGTCTTCTTTAAGTGGAGGAGAATGTGACGATTTAATAGGGTTAAATAGCACAAAAAAAAGGTAAAAATAATATAATCCTAAATGAAACTACATAATTTCCATAATTTCTCTCCCTATGAAATAAATAGAAAACTAAATAATGTTAAACAAATAAATATGTAAACCACCTCCTGTTTCATCAGCAAGTAATAAATTATAGAGAGACGTAATAAACCGGCAATTTAAAATAAATAAAAATAATAATTAATAAATTAAGAACTATTTATCGCGCCGGTAAATAACAACACGCGCGGACAAGCACTTCGCTAAGCCAGCGATGCGCCCCAAAAATTAGTTGTAAATCAGACTCCGCAGCGATAACAACACAGTTGAAAATGTAGTCAGTAACTACAAAATTATAGAGAATGAAAGAATATGTCATTCACTCTCTTAGTTTCTTTAAGCTAATGCTTAGTAAAGCTGATAGCAAATATAATCAGTAATTTCAATATGTTTAACATCTTTGATATGTTTTAAGTGTGTGTTTATGACATCTCTGCAGTTGATTTAATATCACGTCAACGTGATAGAGATCACAGTATATGTAACAGTTTAACTATAAGGTGCGGTAAACCGAAGTAAGTGAGTTCAAGTGAAAGTTTCCCACCACCGCCAGCACCAGAATCTCATAAACCTTGGAAAAAGAGAAAACCACACCTTCCATTATTACACCTTCTTCAGACCTCCAGGATATACCAGAAGCCGCATAGCCACCGTTTACTACAGACAACCCCGATTCGCCGAGGATACTACATACAGGTGATACAGAAGTCAAACTTCTGTAGTTCAGAAATTACTTAATAAAAATATGAAAGACAATTGACACCAAAATAAAGTTAATATAATTATACAAAAGACTGGCCGAATTAAATTACCAATGTAACTTTGTAATAAACAATATGATGTATTTAGCTTTAATGACTATAACATACTAATATTAATAAGTCCATTCTTCAAATGGCAGCAAAAGTAAATTGTTTAACTGTAATTTAAAGAAAGGATATATCTCGGATCCGAGGGTATGAATTACCAAAGTTTTATAAATAATTAACCAAGTTGATTAATGAATACATTATGCAGTTATTATTTTTTTAATATAGTTAACTAATCAGTTGAACGAAATAGAGTAAACGAAAAGTAGGTTAAGTATATATATGTATGTTTTAGCTATACAAATCACAAGCCTAACTAATTTTTAATAACAAGATGTAATGGGTCAAATTAGAAGGTTTTTTATTTTTTATTAATCTTGGTTTTGATTTTGTTAAAAGGGTACAATCCACTTCATATATGGGAGCTACCACAGTTTAATTTTATATTAACATAGATCACCCAGTCAATCACTTTTAAATTGCCAGACTTCACCTGTAAGGAGCCTCCAGTACAGCAATGCAACATACACACAGTCAGTCAAAACAATTGCCAGACGCATTGCGCAATCACATAGCAGCAGCCTTGTGACACAGTCTCCAGTGTGCAGTTTTGTATCAGAGAGTAAGCAGCACCAGACAATAGAATTGTGAATTTAAAACAGGGGCCTCGGGTTTACAAGATAGGCCGTTAAAACAAATTTGGCCTATCTTAGAAAGGGTGAAAACAGTCATTAAAAGTATTAACAGTGTACAAACAAAAGTTTGCACCAGTCGACAAGCAACAGTTCCCGTTATCGGGTTGGCCTCTGTAGGCTCGTCACACATATTTAAATATTTTAAAGTTGTAGTACAGCAAAACTGTTAAGTGACCGCGGTCAATACGACTAGGGAGTCGGATCAAGTTTTTTTTTTCTTCGGAACAGTGAAACCGTGTAACTGAACAATGTGTGTGCGGGAAGACCGAGTGGCCGGCGAAGGGAGCTTCTGATTTGCATAAAATGTTAAGGGGTTTTTAATTTAGTATAAATGTGAGTGTGGCAAAGCTGGGCAGCTTTCTGTTTATATTTGTGTTTGCATTTTATGTTTGTGTCCTAGAAAAAATAAGGTAAGCTCTAGTCTGTAAGTTCTTTTACAAACCAGATGCACGAGTTGCACCATATGTTACTCCATGTAAACCTATTTGTCAAACAGTAATTTCAATAATTAAGCATTAAAAGTATCAATTCTCTTCCAAAAAATGAGTTGTGTCAGTGCTTTGCGTAACCTCTTAGACCATGTTTGTATCTAGGTACATGTGATCGAACCTTGCGACCCTGTAAGAGCTATCGTACCGGTAAGTAAGAGTAATTTGAAATTTGGTTGTAATAATAATAAAGGTGATTGATTAGTACGTCACATTTGGCGCCCGAACAGGGACCCGAAAAAAAAAAGTTCATTATATCTATTGGAGTTGGGTTCTGTTCGTTTTCAATCGCATCTCTGTAGACAATGATTCTGTACACATAAAGCACAACCTATTTACAGGTAATTAAGAAAAAATAATAAGTATAAATATTACAATAAGTATAATATCAAGTAAGTAAATAATTTTGGAAAATGTTCTAAAGTAAACTTATGTAACCAAAGGGTTTAATTATTATTTTGTGGTACCTGCTATGTTAGGTTATGAGTAGGGGATTATGGTATTAAGAATGTGATTGGGGAGGAATCTAAAGAGAGATTAGAACCAATGATGTAATGTTTGTAAAATTTATTGAAATATTAAGAAAAACTGAAACAATTAATCACGTAGAAGCATTTTGAAACTGTAATCAAAGTCATGGAAATTGTTTTAAATAAATAAATAATTTAAAAGGGCCAATTTTGTTAATGAATCAAAAATATATCTGATCTGAATTGGAATAAAAAATGTAAGAGACAAATATATTATCTAAAAGATTTATAAAACTTGAAAAATGTAGCAAGTAGATATGTCGGTATATGATGTAACCAAAGTGTTTAGTCTATGAAAGTTGAAACTGAGAAGGTTTGTAACTGTTGTTTATGAAAACAAGTCTGGCACACAACTGTGTTTATGTAAACAGTAAACAGGTGTGTTGTAGTGGTATGTTGTGACTAATGCCTACAGACATACTTGGTGACCATAACAAGAAATGTTGTAGTCTGCTGAATCAGTATCTTGAGCTAAACCCTATTGTGACATAAAAGAATTAAAGAAAATTTTTGATAAAATAATAATGTGGTAATTATTGTAACTTAGAGTTTGAGACATTAAAAAACCAGTAAATTAATTTGGTATTCAAATTACTAGAAACAAGGATTTTAACAATGAACTTAAATTGTTTGAATTTAAAAGTTTTTGAAAAAAAAAATGGGATGTGTATAATCTCAAAATTAAATAAACCCTAGAATTAAGTGACCAAAAACAATTGTCAAGTTTAGTATCAGTGATTAGGGGAACGTTTAAAAAAAAAAATGTGTAACAAAATATAAATTTGATATCAATATAAGAAGTGGGGATAATTTTGGGGGGTAGATTGGTGCTCAATGAAGTGATAGAACAATGGAGTGTTGAACTGTATATGTAGAAAGTTTAATTTTCAATTGTTAAGTAATTAATTAGCTATTAAGTGGCTATTGTGGGGGTTGCCTGTGCTCTCGCAAGTAGCGAAATGGGTTGGGGGTAACCGAGAGTGTTACCCCCATCGGAGGCCAAAAGGGCGATAAATGTGCGGCACACCTTATCCGTGTAAAGTAAAAATTTTACACACCTTACTAAATGACCGTGTCGCACATAATTGATGAAACAGGCAATTAAATTAAAGTTTGGATTTCCTCGACTTTTCGGGCGGTTACTGTCTTACCAGCACTAACCGTGGTTTTGGCTAGCGGCCAGCTATGGTCATACCAAGTCCCTTGACCATAGCTGACTTGAAATTGGTACAGATTTGAAATTCATTGGGGGGAGACAATTAGGGGAAATCTCCGGAACTATGAAACAGCGGCTGCCACTCTGCACGCCTTGGGGTAGCCAGACAGGTGGCAGATCCGTTTTAAGGGGTTATTAGTATATAACAAGAACATGATGATGTTCAGTACTTTTAAAACTTAATAGCGGAAGCAGAGACACGGAGAGGTAAACCCTGCTCCAAAATATACCGTCTCTGTCGAAGCGAAAAGGCGCCACAGTCTTACATAATTTGAAATAGTGTGTGTGGCTGGGAGGTGACGCAAAGGAGTCACGAATGTAAATTTTATAACATAACATTTTTTTATTCAAAGTTTGATCAAATAAAACTGCTTGTACTCTGTTCAGGTAACCAGCTGCTTAGATATTTAAAAATAAGGTGTTCATGCTATAATTTTAAGTGTATTATTTTATTGTTGTCTGTTAGATAAGCATTGATAAGAATATGTGTTTTCATTATGTGTGTGTATTTTTTTTTTTAACCCAATAATTAAATCGTCTGGCAGGTTAACATAAATGACCAAAATCAGAGAAAGGGGAAACAAGGAGGTGAGGAAGAATGATAAATAAATATGTACATTTCATGTAAGTGGTTCAAGGAAAAGATGTATTTTCATTGTGTTAGGGTATCAGCTGATCAGCAATACCATGTCACTGGTATGTTGGTTTGTAAATGTTACAAATAATTAATGTCCAAGGTAATGTTTTAAGTAACTGATGTTCAATATAATGTTTGATGTATTACAGGTGTTTTGATAAAATGAGAAATAAAATAACAATAATTTATGCAAGTTAACAAAAGATAGTTGTGGGTGATGCATAACTTATGGGACACATATATCTGTCCAAGTTAAAATCGACGTTGAATTTGAAATAGTAGAGATGAATATGATGTAATGTTGTTTTGAAGTAAGGTATGTTGTAGAATTTTAAGTAGTATTGATGTTGACACAGGAGTAATGGAGAAGAATTGTAGATTTTGAGTGATATATTTATGTTTATAATTAATGAGGTTATTTTGTGTATTTGTAGTGAGGTAATGAGATTGAGATTTTTTGGGGATGGCAATTTTGTATTAGAGGGTAGTGTAATGTACGAGTCCGCAACAAGGGTTGGGACGGGATAGGAATAGATTTTAGTGGGGAAGGGGCCGCCTTAGGTAGAATCCAGGGGCCAAATAAGGGAATTGAGTTTTGCAAAAAGGGGAAACACATATCCTATGTACAAAGGGTTAGAGAGTATTTTTTTTTATATATTGAGAGAAGGCGGCGATTTGTGTTCAATGATAAGTTGGGGCTTAGAGTGTCTTGATTAGTAGATATTTTGGTAGAGATGGGTGTCATGGTAGTTGAAGTTGATTAATATTAGAGTCAGAGGGAGAAGGTTTATATATGCATAGAGATCTAATACAGTAAATGAGAATAAATAATTTACATCACCACAGTAAAGTATAGCGAGATTGTTAAATGAAGAGTAAGATGGTTAAGCAAAAAGAGAGATTTATGATAAAGACATAAAATTTTTCATTTTTTAACCAGTGACAGAATTTTGATAAAATTTGGAAATCATGTAAAATTAAGAATTGTTTATTTTAAATAATTTAAATGTCAAGTTGATGATTATTTATATTAATATTTTGTTTATTTTAAATATTTTGTTTTATTATGTTTTGTATTTCAAGGTAGGATATTACAGATGTTCAGTGTATTTTCAGAAAGTATATATAACATATGTAGGTCAAGGGTTTTGGACTTGACCTAGTTTCGATCAGCTGATGAGCTCATATACCTACTAAGCTTGTATAGTAGGAAGTCAATTTTATTTGTTTGTTTGATTAATATGAACCAATATTTAAAATATTTTTACATATGAAGGAAACATTTGAATAAATTTAAATTTTTTTTTGAATTTTAAAATTTTAAAAATTTCAATTTTTTCGAAAAAAAAAAAAAATCTTGAATTTTCGCCTGCCAGCGAATGAATATTTGAGTAAGGACTACTTTATTATGTGTGTATTAACATGTGTATTTTATTGTTTGACTGTATTACACTGTACTGTTACATTATGAGTGATTACCTGTTAGAGTAGGAGAAAGGTTTAAAGTAATGTAGTTTAAATAAAACAGAAAAGAAAAAAAAAAGGAAAGAGAATTTTTTGATAAAATATTATTTTCTTGTGGAATTTTGAATCTTTTGGATTTTTAATAAATTATAAAAGAATTTTTTTTATGTGTTATGTCAACATGTAGTGTGAGCGTGTGTGAGCCCAGTATTTGCTAAAGGCAGCCCAGCTTGCAAAAAGGGGAAACATATCGGCGGAGGAGCTGGAATGATTTTAGCCAGGGATTGAGGATTTTGGGGGGTAGCATGTTAGAAGGTGAGGTGCGCCGTGGTGCGAGTCTGTTCGATTTCTCGGTGTTGGGATCTCTTACGGAGAAGTCCAGGGATCTCGTTCAGATGAGTCCATAGTCGCTGAGCCAGGGGGGTCGTGTACCCATGAGCTTAAGAACCAGGGGGTTGTTGGCACCAGTTCCTCACCGGTCCTCTTCGGGGTTTGTCGATGAGATTTCTTCTGTTGTGAACAGCAGAATTCTCATCGAGGGGGTATTGTAATGGGTCAAATTAGAAGGTTTTTTATTTTTTATTAATCTTGGTTTTGATTTTGTTAAAAGGGTACAATCCACTTCATATATGGGAGCTACCACAGTTTAATTTTATATTAACATAGATCACCCAGTCAATCACTTTTAAATTGCCAGACTTCACCTGTAAGGAGCCTCCAGTACAGCAATGCAACATACACACAGTCAGTCAAAACAATTGCCAGACGCATTGCGCAATCACATAGCAGCAGCCTTGTGACACAGTCTCCAGTGTGCAGTTTTGTATCAGAGAGTAAGCAGCACCAGACAATAGAATTGTGAATTTAAAACAGGGGCCTCGGGTTTACAAGATAGGCCGTTAAAACAAATTTGGCCTATCTTAGAAAGGGTGAAAACAGTCATTAAAAGTATTAACAGTGTACAAACAAAAGTTTGCACCAGTCGACAAGCAACAGTTCCCGTTATCGGGTTGGCCTCTGTAGGCTCGTCACACATATTTAAATATTTTAAAGTTGTAGTACAGCAAAACTGTTAAGTGACCGCGGTCAATACGACTAGGGAGTCGGATCAAGTTTTTTTTTTCTTCGGAACAGTGAAACCGTGTAACTGAACAATGTGTGTGCGGGAAGACCGAGTGGCCGGCGAAGGGAGCTTCTGATTTGCATAAAATGTTAAGGGGTTTTTAATTTAGTATAAATGTGAGTGTGGCAAAGCTGGGCGGCTTTCTGTTTATATTTGTGTTTGCATTTCATGTTTGTGTCCTAGAAAAAATAAGGTAAGCTCTAGTCTGTAAGTTCTTTTACAAACCAGATGCACGAGTTGCACCATATGTTACTCCATGTAAACCTATTTGTCAAACAGTAATTTCAATAATTAAGCATTAAAAGTATCAATTCTCTTCCAAAAAATGAGTTGTGTCAGTGCTTTGCGTAACCTCTTAGACCATGTTTGTATCTAGGTACATGTGATCGAACCTTGCGACCCTGTAAGAGCTATCGTACCGGTAAGTAAGAGTAATTTGAAATTTGGTTGTAATAATAATAAAGGCGATTGATTAGTACGTCACAAAGACAGTAACTCTTTTCTTTTATGCTAATTATCAGGTATGTAAATAAAGAGATGTCATGGACGTAAACATGCGTGGATTAATTTGGCAATACGAATCTAATATTCCTTAATTCACAGGTTCCAGTTAAGTGTTTTGTTACGTTGTATTTTAATTAAATATATATATTTTGTGAATATTATGGCAGCCTGTTTAATTGACCGACGTCAATTAACCGGGCTCCTGAGGTTATAATGGCGATAGTATACAGAAGTTATAAAAGACAGTATACAGCCGTTATACCTACGCAAATTAAACACTCATTTTCCTTCTGTTTATACCCAGTAACATCCACCAGAGCCTCCTTGGTGTCGTAAACCTCTCAAATTTGGTAACATAATCTCAAAATCCCCAAAAGCTACTACAACTCCGAACATTTTCTTGTCCAAGTTCTACGAAAAAACTTGATAAATACACAGAGTACACTCATGTGTTTGTAACGGTAGGTAAAACCCTCCCGAGACATAATTAAAATGTAAAAATTTTTATTTGTAAATGTTATTAGGTAAAAAACAATGTCCACAATTTTGAGCCAAGGTCAATGAGTTAACCGTGGAAGACAGATATTTTTTGCATTCCTGAACTCTGAACTTTGCATTTTGAAGACACGCTACATGACGTCAAGAGCCGAGCCCAGAATTACATAACACTGAAATGTAAGGTGAGGTCATCAACGCCTTGGGATCTGTCGACATAATACAAGTTAAACAATAAAACGAGACCACGTGATCGCCCCTCCAACTCAGATTTTGACCAACTTTGCTCGTCCTAGATGAAATTACACTCTTGTGCCGATCGGTCACAACAAAAAAGTTCCGTGGATAAAATTATGGGCGCGCCCAAAAAGAACAAAATATAAAATGTAAAGTGAAATAAATCAGTTTTATCTTAAAACAGTATAAAAGGAACTAACAGTTCGGTTAAAATGGTAAATAAACAAAAGTGAAGGTAAAAAAAAAAAAAAAAAAATGCGGAGTGACAAAATCACGTAAGGAGGCTGGACTGGTTCGGATCGCTAAAGAATTTCAAGATAAGTAACATTGGAGAGGGGTAAAACAAAAGAAATTTTCAAAATTGTAAAGCAACTCAAATTTTAAAAAAGAAATGGCAGCCTAAAAAAAATCTATATATAAATTAAAAAATATAATGAGCTCAATAAACGGGGGTTGTAAAGATGTGTAGAGAGTGAGAGAGAGAGAGAGAGAGAGAGAGAGAGAGAGAGAGAGAGAGAGAGAGAGAGAGAGAGAGAGAGAGAGAGAGAGTGAATATGAGAATATAAAAGAAGTGCTGGTTTGTATAAAAAATAATCTAGTAATTTCATTCATGTTTCTTATTTGTGTCGATAATATAAAGGCTATAAAATTTTAATCATAATTGATTTCGTTTCATGTGTTTGTATCTATGTTAATCCACGAAAAGTAGCTAAATGAAGGAAAAGAGGATTTTATTTGCATTATTATTATTGAAGAAATAAAAGTTAGTTCAATGCGAATGTGAATTAGACTAATTACCGCAAATAACCCATTTTGCTCTCCATCTCGCTCAAACAAACTTTGGACCCAGGTAAGTTTGAAATTATACAGTTGGCAGTATTTCAAGATGGCGTCCGAGTAAATAGGCGCACAACTGAGTTTTGTAACAAACAAAGTAAAAATAAAAGTGTAAAGTAGTAAAAGTTACAATTGGTGCGTCGAACAGGGACATTTACATAAAATTTATTATGTAAAGGTGGGCCTGTTTTGGAGAGCAGAGCGGGTTGTTGGAGATAAATAAATACATTTTTTAGTTACATCTAAATAAACGCATGTTGTAAGGTTACGAGTTGTTTATGTATGTTATAAATTAGTAAGGAGTAATAAAATAAATACAACGGAGAGAAATAACGATGAAGTCAGCCTAACTGACATTAGTACAGAAAGTCAACCAAATGTAGAAATAAGCCTAACAGAGTCTATCATAATGAACGACGTTGAAAATCAATCAACGCTGATCCAAAGTAGAAAAATTGATGACAATGATATGTTAAAAAATTTGTATAGTATGATGTGTAGTATGAAAGAAAGTTCAGAAAAGCAAAACGAAGTGTTAAATAATAAATTTGATAAACAAAATAGTAAGTTCGATGTAAAGTTCAATGAACTAAGTAGTAATTTTGATGAAGTAAATGATAAATTAAATGAACAGAATAGAAAAAATGAAAGTAATTTTAATGAAATTAGAAATGAAATAAAGCAAATTAATAAACGTTTCAAGAAAACCGATGAGATGATTGAAAGTAATTTAAAAAAGTTAGGGGATAAAATAAATGAAATGGAGGAAAATTTTAATAAAAGTGCAGATGACTTTATTAATAAAATGATAAACGAGACGAGAAGTGGGAAAGAGATAGATGTCGATTAAAGGCGAACACAGAAGGTGAATGGGGTAATGAAAGATATTTGTAATGGTGTAATGGAAAGTGGTTATTTAAATTCTGATTGGAATCAGGGAAATATTTTGAGTTTGGGATAAGAATTAACGAGAGAGGGGCATACAGAATGTTTGTATTGAAAATTTGAAATGTATCATGTTATATTAAGTATATATGTATGTTAGAAGTTAAGAAAAACCAGTGCTTCTTAACACAAACCAGCACAGCTAAGGGGAGACCAGAACAGTTCTGGATATGGTATTATGTAAGGCCATCATTTAATGTTTTTGACTGAATGTTTCAGTGTCTGGTGATACTGTGGCGGCGGTCCTGTCCTGGCCTGCGCATCAGAGCAGGGGCGTCAAGTGCCTGTCTGGCCTTGCGGTGTTGGGATCTCGAGAGGGAAGTCCAGTAAGGTCATTCAGGTGCGGCCACAGTCACTGGATCAGGGGGGTAAGTTACCCACGAATTTTAGTAAAATGTAAAGGGGTTATGGCCCCATATCTGGACTGATCCCTTTAGGAAGTATGTGAGTATCAATGAGAGTTTTTATGCTTCGGCTTCGGCTTACATTGAGGGGGTATTGTAACGGTACAGATAAAACCCTCCCGAGACATAATTAAAATGTAAAGATTTTTATTTTTAAATGTTATTGGGTAAAAAACAATGTCCACGATTTGGAGTCAAGGTCAACGAGTTAACCGTGGAAGACAGTTATTTTTAGCATTCCTGAACTCTGAACTTTGCATTTTGAAGTCACGCTACATGACGTCAAGAGCCGAGCCCAGAATTACATAACACTGGAATGTAAGGCGAGGTCGGCAACACCTTGGGATCTGTCGATGTAATACAAGTTAAACAATAAAACGAGACCACGTGATCGCCCCTCCAGCTCAGATTTTGACCAACTTTGCTCATCCCAGTTGAAATTATACTCTCGTCTGGTACAGCCGTACAACAATTCGCGGACGAATTACGGGTGCGTCCATAACGAAAAGGTGTAAAATGTGAAGTATCAAAAGTTAAACCTTCATCAGAAATATATAACAGTCAATTATTTTCTCAAAAAACCGTTATAATCAGTGAACCACATATGGAATTATCTTTATAGTGCGTGTGGACCAAGGTGAAGTCTTCTGAACATTTGCAGCTAAGTACTATCTAGGGAGAGTAAACAAAGAATTTTCAAAAGTATAAAACAACTCAAAATTAAAAAGGAAATGACCATGTAAAATTTCTATATATATATATATTTTATTTCAATCACTTTCTGCTACAGTTCGTTTCTTGATGTATATAATACTATAATACTTATAACTATTTTACCTCAAGATATATTTTTTCCTTTAGGAACATGTTTCGGGAGATCCTGTTCTCCCATCTTCAGCCTTCGCCATCTTGCTTCTGGTGCAGTATTTGTGTGTTGGCTTCTGGATGTTATTAAGGTGGTTTGTTGGTCTTTGGTCCTTCAATGTTGCATTATTGTGTGTGGTTGTGGTATCTGTTTTTGTATTTTGTGTATTTTCGCTGTTGAGTGCTTTGAATATTGTGTCATGTTTTGTATTGATTTGTATTTGTTCTGGTATTAATTTGTTTTGTGTTTTATGTTTGTAAATCTGTAAATTTTCCCAAATGTTCATTATGGTGCCTTTGTGTGGTATATGTTTTATTAGTGTTACATTGGTTATGTCTGGGAATTCATGTCCTGTGTTTATTGCATGTGTGGCTAAATTGGATTTATATATATTTGGTTTTTTGTATGCATTTAGGTGTTCAAAATAACGTTTTTTCAGCTGTTTTTTTGTTTGTCCTATATAACATTTATTGCAATCTTGGCATTCAATTTTGTATATACCGTTGGTTGTTGTATTATCTTTGTTGTGTGAGCTATTTAGATTTTGTAATTTATTTTTATTAGTTTTGTATGCTATTTTTATATCTGTGTTTTTAAATAGTTTTGTTAGTTTTGACATTTTATTATTTATATATGTGACTGTGGCCCATTTGTTGTTGTTGTTATTATTTATGTGTTGTTCAGTTTGATTAATTCTTAATTGTTCAGTTTTTATTTTGTATTTGATTTTATTTTCTATTTTGATCATAGTATTTTTATTGTATCCATTTGCATAACCAATTTGGTATATTATATTTCTTTCTTTGTCAGTTTCTTGTTTGTTTAGGGGTATTTTGTACATTCTGTTAAATAACGAATAAAATGCTGCCATTTTATGTTGTGGTGGGTGGTCAGAATGGTTAGGCCTACCTAAAATGGCACAACACCACAACATAAAATGGCAGCATTTTATTCGTTATTTAACAGAATGTACAAAATACCCCTAAACAAACAAGAAACTGACAAAGAAAGCAATATAATATACCAAATTGGTTATGCAAATGGATACAATAAAAATACTATGATCAAAATAGAAAATAAAATCAAATACTAAATAAAAACTGAACAATTAAGAATTAATCAAACTGAACAACACATAAATAATAACAACAACAACAAATGGGCCACATTCACATATATAAATAATAAAATGTCAAAACTAACAAAACTATTTAAAAACACAGATATAAAAATAGCATACAAAACTAATAAAAATAAATTACAAAATCTAAATAGCTCACACAACAAAGATAATACAACAACCAACGGTATATACAAAATTGAATGCCAAGATTGCAATAAATGTTATATAGGACAAACAAAAAAACAGCTGAAAAAACGTTATTTTGAACACCTAAATGCATACAAAAAACCAAATATATATAAATCCAATTTAGCCACACATGCAATAAACACAGGACATGAATTCCCAGACATAACCAATGTAACACTAATAAAACATATACCACACAAAGGCACCATAATGAACATTTGGGAAAATTTACAGATTTACAAACATAAAACACAAAACAAATTAATACCAGAACAAATACAAATCAATACAAAACATGACACAATATTCAAAGCACTCAACAGCGAAAATACACAAAATACAAAAACAGATACCACAACCACACACAATAATGCAACATTGAAGGACCAAAGACCAACAAACCACCTTAATAACATCCAGAAGCCAACACACAAATACTGCACCAGAAGCAAGATGGCGAAGGCTGAAGATGGGAGAACAGGATCTCCCGAAACATGTTCCTAAAGGAAAAAATATATCTTGAGGTAAAATAGTTATAAGTATTATAGTAATATATATTTTAAAATAATGAGCTCAAAGGGGGGTTATAAAAATATGTAAGGTATGAAAGTGTGTGTGTGTGTGTTTAATTAATAACCAAGAAGTGCTGGTTTGTGGTAGTTAGATTTATATTTCTTTTAGAACACTTGTTATCTTCTATATATCTTCTAATCATGTAATCACAAAAGACGTTTAAAAAGAAAAAGGAAAGGTCAAGTTACAATTATGTAAATATATGTTGTTTCAGTACATCAATAAATACTAGATTGATTTGAGAATAAGTAGACTAATTATTTATTTCTAACAACCATTCTGATCTCAGCTTGCTCAAATGAATTTTGGACCCGGGTAAGTAAAAAATTACGAAGTTGGCAGTAGTTCAAGATGGCGTCCGAAGTGCGGAAGCAAGCCACAGCTGATTGATGTTAGTAAACAAAGTAAAAGTAAAGGTATGAAATAGTAATTTAGTTACATGTTCACGGATGGTTCTCGCACAGACGGAAACAATGGATGTGCAGTAATATTATCTGGACATGAATACTTATTCAGGTTGGACAGGGTCTGCTCGGTTTTTTCTGCGAAGCATATGCAATTCTTTCAGCATTGGAAATAATAAAAGATTCCATGGGCTCCAAGTATATTATCTTCTCAGATTCTCGAAGTGTTTTAGATAGTCTGCAGCAGGAGGACAGCAAAGAACCCATTGTTCAAGACATAAGTAACATAACCCTTGATATCTCAACTAGACAGTGCAAGGAAATTATTTTCAGTTGGATACCATCGCACATCGGAATTAAGGGCAACGAGATGGTTGATAGGGCTGCAAAAACTGCTACGTCGAGTCAATATCATCCTCACAAACTATCCCACAATGACCTTAAGAAATATCTGCATTTAAAACTTCTGGAGCACTGGAATGATGATGAATGGCTTAAGTCACCACCCGCCAAGCTATTCCGAGTGAGGAAATCTATTTACGAGCAGCACTCACTTGCTACGGATTCCAGGAGAAATCAAGTGGTCATAACAAGACTCCGCATCGGCCACACGCTACTGACTCACAAGTACATTTTCACAAGAGAGCCTCCTGCGAGATGTAATCGCTGTGGCACGGTTTTGTCAGCTTTCCATCTTGTTTCAGAGTGCCCTGCTCTTCAACATCTATGAAGCAAATTTAATATCCCTGCAGATGTGCGAACAAGTTTAAATGACAAGACTGCAGCCGCCAACATACTTCTCCTCTTAAAGGAGATTCAGTTGTTAACAGCAATATAGGTACGAACTAAGAAAATTATAAGGAAATTAAAAATTGTGTAATTAAGTTAATGGACTGATATGTTATTATGACTTATTGTTTTATAGTCGTTATATTTTGTTACGTAGTGTTATATTTATTATATGTATACTTAGTTATATTTGTTTATGTGCATGATGTGTATTTATATTGCTTGTGTTGTGGGGGGTTAATATTTCTCATTTTATTTTACACCAGTTTAACTAATACTGTTATTTGTGAAATATTTTTATCTATCTCATTTGTTTACACTATTTGGTATTTAAACAAATATTTACTATATGTTAATATATCTGTTTAAGAATCTGTACAAATTCATTTTTGTGGTCGCTAATGACCATATATGGTTGCAGCGACCTTATAAAAAAAAAAAAAATTATCCTATTAACTTTTATTATTTAACATTTGTTATATCATTAGATTCTATATAAAATTTTCAAATTTATTATTCACCTTTCAGTTACATCACCTTTCTACCATGAATTTTCCTTTTCTAACCCTTTTATCTTTATTAGTTTGGGTGACACCGTTATTCACTATTATCTATATCTTATTTTGGCATTTGTCTATCTAACCTTACTACCCCTCTTTTTTCTACTAACAACCGCTTCTAACCATTAACATATTATGACACCAATATCTCAATAATAACCCCCTTCACTAATCCCATTTAAATCCTCTGGCACCGCTCGTTTTTTGTACTAGGATGTGTGTTCCCTACCTGGCCATATCCATTCCTAACCATTTGCCCTCCACCAAATATCGGCAAACACTCTAACCCAAAATTGCTCCGCCTGCCACAACGCTGCACGCTGGTCTCTTGTCACGTCGCACGCTGATCACTCCCTACACCGGATCCTTACTACAAAATATCATCATCAACAAATATATATACCATTCACATTACTCACCTCTCTACATATAATCACTACCTACTGTGTCCCTAAAATATCTAACACCCTCTTTATGTATTATCTGTATCTCAACATTCTTATTCTCACTAACTCCCATGCCTCTATTTAACTAACTCCAAGGCCTTTATTTATCATTATCACCCAAATTCTATCTCCTTTTTAACCTTTTACATTAATATACCACTAGAAAATTCATCACTTACCTACTAACAACAATACCTCTCATTATCCAAATATATTACCTGCTTCATCATTTATTATCTATTAGAAGCTAAATCTCATAATTATTTTAATTCATCATCAAACTTTCTTCAATTATTTAAAATTCTATAGTACATGGTTTACATAAAAATACATAAAATACACAACAGCAAAAATACACAAATACACTGACACCAATACACAAAATATATACAACCCACATTATCATATTATCATTTACCATAAATCAGTCAGAAAGCAGTCCATCTCGAAAAACACTATCACATATTTAAATGTTCATAAACACAATAAAATATCTACCCTCCATCGTCAAACAATAATCTTATCTTATATCTATATACATTGCTTATTATTGAATCTCTTATATTAACATCATAAATGCATATACAATTCGAATGTTCATCCTTATCCTCAAACTCATATAATCTGTCACGATTGGTCATTGTCCTGTCATCTCCAGTATAATTAGTCATAATTAGGTAATTTATAAAGTCATTATTTCCCTTATCTCCTACTACTTCAGTTTCATTACAAGGTAAGTATTTACTTTTATTATACCTCATCTCTACTCCTAACCTTTCCATAAATTCTTCATAGTCTCACTTATCTTAAAAATCTCTATTTCTCTTTTTCTCTCACAATACCTCTCACTTTCAAAACATCTCTCTCTTTTATTATATCTGTCTCTACCATACCAAGCTACATTCTGTCTTTCTACATTTGCAGGGGACACTAATTCACAACTATTGCACCACCTGTGAAGTGCACTAAAAAAACCAAGGACAACTTTATTTGTAGACCATATGTCTCCCAAATATACATCAAAGGCACTCTCGTCCTTCCTAAACACATGGGCTTCACCCCCTACTCCATCATTAAGGGAAGAATCTACCCCCTGCAATCCCCCTACAATTATACTTTCTTTACACACTCTCTTTAACCCTTCAACACACACTATCATTCCATCATTATCATATTCTATTCCCCATAACATCTCATTATCACTCCTCCGTTTACATAATCATTTTCTAATATCATACTTTTATTTATTTTGTCATAATTTTCTCCCCCACTTACCTTGTCATCTTTGTTCAATTCTAATTTGTCTATTCCTCTCTTATTTTCTAACTCTGTCTCGTCTAACCGTGCATGTATCTCATTTAATATTTTGTCAATATTACAATTTTGTTTCTTAATTTTATTTTTTATTTCTTCAAATTTCTCATCGAATTGGTTTAATTTTACATTTTGCAAATTACTCTGTTTCTTTACTTCATTTAATTTGGCATCAAAACTGTCAAACTTTACATTAAATTTAACATTCTGCTGGTTAAATTTTTCATCAATCTGTTCTCTTAATTGATTACTTTGTGTTTTCATTAATTGAAACAAGTCTTCCAATGACACTTTATTGCTAATTGCCATAGGTGTCGAATTGGCACTTATTTCGTTCAATATCATAGATTCTGTTTCGGTGTCGTTCATTTCTATACTCTCGTTATTTTCTGCCATTCTAGTGGAAATTTGATCTAATACTAAAATAACGATTGAATTGTAATTGTCGCTTATACGTTTTTATTTTGTCAACATAACCTACTCATCTCTATAACCTCTCACGTGTTATGCTACAAATCGTTTCACCACTCCCGCTGTTTCCGAATCTGGCCTATTTTATATAATGTCACAGTTTGGGGGCCATTTGTAGAGTTACTGATAAATAAGTCCCTAGTTCGGGTCGACATTTGTAGAGTTACTCTTACCATGACTTATTATTTATTTTTACCAAGTACATAATCATCGTACTTACCACATAATTATGGTATACTGCTCCGGTACTCATGGTTCACTTGCTCTCATTACTTTATTTATTGGGTCCAGGTTCGTTATAGGCGAGATTGCGGAAACAGTGGAGTGTGAAATAAAAACTCTATTAGCGTTTTTAGACATGAACATTACTTTTACTCAAGCCAATTTTACAAATTTTTAATACAGATTACAATGACGTTATTTCCTACCAAACAAGATGGCGTCTACAAATTACTCTTACAACGATATTTAATATTCAGTGTTTCATTCTTATTTACTTATTCATTTTTGGCTTAATATCTTTTGTCAGTCGTTATTGCAAATTTACTGATGGTAATAAAAGTACGTTCCACAAACCAATGTCTACCTTGTAGGCCGGCCTTTCACTCTACTATGCGTTCACACACACACTCATTCGTTCTTCTTTAAAATAAAGACAATTTAAATTGAATTGATTTTTTCATGTTTGAGCTCAAAACGTATTGTAATTAGTAAAAGAATTAGTGCACTTTCCTGTTTCAGAAGCGGCGTAGACCTTTTCGGAATCTCCTCTTCGCCGGCCTGTATTTTCTGTCGTTTTACTGCATATTGCTTATAGTTCTGATGGTTACTACACTGAATTTAAACTCTGTTTTTTACATTTTGATCACTGATTGAGATTATCATTACATGTTCTTGTAATTTACACTGTTGCTGGTATTAGTTGCCGGACGACCTTTTACTAGGTGTTGTCGTCTCGGCTGTAGAATGAAGACTGGGCGGATGCAATGTACATCTTTTCGTATGTGTGAGTGCATCACGTCATTGTTCTTTTGTTTCGAACGGCTCACGCCCTGTTGTCATGTCATTGTTGTTATGTCATCTTTATATTTTTAATGACGTCCAGCCTTGTGGACCAATGAGAATTGATATTTACAGTCTGTCTTCACTTATACCGCCATTGTATGCGTTCGGTTTCACACGTTTGCTCCTGACCTTGGAATCGTTCTGCTCTGCTGAAATCTGCGTCGTTGTCTTTTTAGACAAAGGGGAAAACTCCTACCCATGTATGTGTGTGCAAAAATAATGAAATACAATAGTTTGATACCACTCGTACCATAAATCCAAATTCAGGCTTTTCATACTGTCACAACATCTACGTAGCTCAGCTCGAAGTTGAGATCCATTTCTGTCTTCACATCTTCTTTAATATTAGTCATTTCACCAGAATAGTCCTTAGCAGTTTTGGACGTTTCTTCTAGTTTAGTCTCTATTATATTAGTTCGTGTTTCTATTTCATACGTTTTGTTTGTGTTCGTTTTAATCTGATCATGGACATCACGTATTTTACTGTCTTGTTCATGTTTTACTATACTTAGTTTATCATTTAAATCTTCTGTTATTTGTTTCTGGATATCTTTTCATGTTTCTAATAATCTGATTTATTATAATAATAATAATTATTGTTATTATTATTCTTACACCTTCTATATATATATATATATATATATATATATATATATATATATATATATAATACTTTCATTTACAATACAATTACTTGTTGAGCGCCAGTTGTGCGATTATAATACAAAACAATTTAAATATAATAAATAAATAATATTTAACATGAATAATAGTTATCATATAATATGCACATAAAATATATTTTTCTTTGAACACATATTCATTAGTAGAGCATTCATTTAACTTTTAATTTTTTTTAATAGTTAAATGGCATGGTCGCACACCACGTTCTTGGGCAACAAATTCTTTATAACAGGTGTAATAATAATAATAACAACTTTTTTTTTAAAATCATATCAAATCATTTAAAAATTTATTAAATAGAATATTTCGAATTAAAATTTCTTCATTATTATTTGCATAATATTATTCTTTTCTATGTGTTTGTCATATATATAGTCCATTCAACTAAAGAAGATCGCTGAATTTCAAAGCCTGCCATTTCCACAAAAGTAGAGCCAAAAATTAAAGAAACACATAGTTATAATCGTCAATCGCTTAAGTGGTTTATATTTCATAATTTTACAGCTAAGTGTTTTTTTCACGGTAAAGCAATATTTAGAAAAAGTCACGGTTGTTTATTGTTTTACCGTAACTGCCAATTTTATGAATTTATTTCTTAGTAAGTAATGCCTTGAAAAAATTTTCTTGTTCAAGGATTGTTGACCCACTCATTCTACACAACATGTAAACATTTCAAGTTCATATTTTTCTTTTTTTACTAGTTAATTTTTTTCTAAGATCATGTTTTCTCGTAATCTAGAAATGTTTAACAATCAAGTGTTATATCGTTTTGAAGCTTACAATCCCAACAGGTTGGTTAAATTATTGAAATTAGTTTAAGATGCTTTGCTGAATTTTAACTGTGAGATAAGTTTAGAGGGAAAGGTCAAGTGACGCGTACAGTAACAGGCGTGGCGTATTAAACCATAGCGCAGCAGGTCGGCCTCATAGCGCCAGTTAGGTGTGCTGAATGCAGGGGCCTTCCGTAAGTAGGGAATGCGTTTGTAATCTGTTTGCGGAAAGCCTATATTAACCTAACAAACGAGGCTTTTCAGCCTCCCTGTCGGAGATATGAATAAACTGCCGACATTTTTTTTATGATGTGCTTTAAATATTTTTCCAACTTTAATTACCCGTGAAGTGCATTATGAATTATTAAAGAAAGTAGTGATTAACCAGATGTCTGTTCGTATGTTCTGGTGTCTGAATTATGTGTCCCAAAACATTGAAGTGACCAGAATTTATTTATTTTAAGACCTACGGCTACATAAACGTTTATATTTTTGTTAATGTCCTCAATAATATTTTAAATTATTTTTATGACTATTTAACATTTTATATTTTATAACAATTAAAATTTCAACGTATTTTATGCGTTATAAAACAATTCAGGCAAAATAAAATTTCTTAAACATTAGAAAAATTGTACTACAATATTAATTACATAATTATATAGGCTACATACCACAACACAATGAAGGGTACTTAAGGTGATAGTGGCAAAGGTGCGATCCCCTCCAGAATTGAGTCATCGCCAATGTCCATGTCATCCTCTTCTGACTGAGGAAGTATTTCCCGTTATGTTTATGACGAACCGCTCTACTACTTCGTCAAGGATTCCCTCTGCTTCCCAGGCTTCCTTGGTCAGCTTCTCCACGTGTCGGACAACGTCTGCCCACTCCTTTTCGCCGATTAGCCCAAACCCTTCATTTATCAAACGCTCCACTTCCGTCAAAGTAAACTTTTTGTTGTTCCTTGCCACGTGTCCTTTTAACTGTGCCCATATCATTTCAATACAATTGAAATGGCATGATAAGGAGGCAGTCGAATTATTTCGTGGCCACGACTTTTTGCCACCTCATCAATTTTGTAAATTGGAAATCTTGGCTTATGAACCAAAACCATGTCTAATCATTCGCCTTTTTTGAGTTCTGGCCCTGCTTGCACTCCGTGTCTCTCCAACCACTCAATCATCGCAGATTTTTTTGACGACATTGTAGGCGCTTTGTCTATTTGCACTGTGTGGTATGGGGCATTGTCCATAACTATTACTGAGTTTGGGTCAGTGTTCGGCAATAGTTGCTCTTCAAACCACTTATAAAATCTGTTATGGTCCATTTCTTCATGGTAGTCTCCTGTCTTCTTAGACCGGAACATAAGCATTGGGAACAAAACCTTTTGATGTGCCGGCATGCAGGACAATGAGCCTGCCTCCTTTGCCGATTGGAACGGTCATTGTTCCTTCGAGAGTGTTGTCAGTCCACCCCTTACTTTCGCTATGACTAGCATTCACCCATGTTTCATCAAGACATATAATTTGTGTAAAATCCTTTTTTTTAACACTGCTCAGATAACGGCAACGCCAAGCAAAGATGTCTTCCCTTTCCATCAAAACTTTTCTACCGTTTACTTCGGAATAATGGAATCCCAGATCGCGAAGAACTGTCCAGAGAGAAGTTTTTGCACCGCTAAACAATCCTGTATTTGTCGCTGATACCAGCATTTTATCCAGTGTGGGGTGTTCACGACGTTTGTAATACCCGTAGACGTGCCGTCTAAGCACATCCTCTTGAAACGGGTCTAGTTCGGTAACTTTGGCCTCATGTTTTCTCTCTTTCCCAGGCGTCGAGACGGAGCTTTGGCCAGCTTTAACTGCTGCTGATTTTGTGCCGGTTCGAAGCCGGCGGTTACAAAGTATAGATTCTAGAAAGTTTTCGTGATCGTAAAATACGTGAGGGAGGCAGTCGAGCGGACTTTGTTCGACGGTATGAGGGGAGCGGCGCGGTGTGCGGTTGCGCGCGCAGCTCGGCCTGTGCTGTGGAAATTGGGCGCTGCAGAAGTCAGTCAACGCTTGGCCTCGCTCACAGAGTTCTTCCCCCTTCGTCTCCGCTCTTTGTATTCGTTCTACGCAGTTTTGTATCTTTCTACATGATGGAGTAGAGAATACAACGACTCCCCGGTAAGATTTAATTATTTTCATTAGTTGTGTGGATATTTAATAACAAGATTTATGCTATCGTGTGAAGTACGTATTTATGTGTGTGTGCGACCTGACAAAGTTATGTAAGAGATATTTTTTAACTGTTGTACGCAACGCCCTTTGTATAGCCATGCCTTATTATTTTCTGTTATAACGCGAGAAGTTTCAAGAGTCGTTCTCATAGTAAAAGTGCTTTACATAAAAAATTAATCACAAAAAACTTGGTGTGCAGGCAGGTAGTGATCTGTGTAACCACGCTCTGCTACCATTTGTAACCCCTCTTTGCTCTTTAGTGTTTATCTTATTTCCTTTTAAATTTCTATCGCCTTGCTTATTGGCTTTCATAGAGAGGTTACAAGTTATATAGAACTAGGCAGGAGCCTAGAGAAGCAAAATTATGCTGGGTCCAGTATGACGGGACTTGCAATAAAACTCGGCTGTAACAGAACGCTAACAATTTATTTTATAATAAATTGTAACAATATATTCAAATCAGAATAACATGTGTGCCCAATCACAAATATGAATACAAGTCAAAAATAGCAAGTATGTATAACTCTTAAGAATAACAAGTGTTTATAAAATTAAGAATAACAAGTGTGTATAAAAATTAAGAATGACAAATGTGTATAAATATAAAACATTACAAGTGTATATACATCAATGGACACATGCCTATATAATTATAAAATATTCTCACATCTCGTGGCTAGCTAGCCACAGGACGGGGAGAATTTTACATGTGTTTGTGCATTTTATATTTTATTTATGTATGTACATTCAACTTATATACTATTATATACACTTGTTCTGATGCAATTCTATTCAATTATATACACTTGTTCTTAGGTAAACTGGAATTATATATGCTAGTTGTGATTTAAATTTTTTATATTATATATATGTATATACATTTACTTTGTGCACACTTATGCTGATGTACACTTAATTTATACATGCTTGCCATGATGTACCTTTTGGTAGTTTTTATATAGATACATATATTTATCTTGTACACATGTATGAATTCCAGAGATATAATAAATCTGTTATTGTTATATTATGGCTGAGTTCATTGCAAGTCCCGTCATACTGGACCCAGCATAATTTTTGCTTCTCTAGGCTCCTGCCTAGTTCTATATAACTTGTAACCTCTCTTTAAATACCAAAAGCATAGAGAGGTTACAAATGGTAGCCGGAGCGTGGTTCATTCTAGGCTTGAACCCTTGGGTCCTGGTGTGTGACGGGGCTTGCAGACTCGGAAATATTAATGCAGTTGTAAATTAATGATTGTTGTAACATAGTTGATATATGCCAGTGTAGGCTAATTGTACGTTGTTTAATTTGTGAGTCGGGTCGCACCACTGAGGCGGTTAAGGGTGTTTAAAAATTTTGATAGCTTGTACGGCCGGGGAGTCTCGAGTGTAGCCAGGGATGGGGAGAGTTGATGGGGGAGTTTAACTGGAGTTTCGCGTGTTATATGGATGGGATGCGGTATGGCCCGATCGGGAGTCGGTACCGGAACCGACTTGTGTCCGGTTGATGTTGAATGATTCTGCATTTCCGAATTAGGACTTGTAGTTGATGGTTAGTTGCTTGTTGTGAATTATGTGTTGGCACGACGTGTGTGTCGAGTTGCTGTTTGCTGTTATATGTGTCTAGTTTTGTTGTTTGTCTCTTGTCGCCTTTCGTGGGGGTTTGCATGGTTCAGAATAGGCCAGGTTTCCTCAGCGCTAGAGAAAATCGGGAGTCTACTCAAAGGAAGGACAGTACTTGAGTTTTTCCGTTTCTTGTAAATATGCTTTTGTGGATTATGTTTTGTGTTCAGTGTATTGTGTGATTCTGGCGGGGGTAGGGTATCAAGGACTACCCAATCCTATTTCCGGCATCCTCCAGAGACTTCCGGTAGTGGATGGAGAAGATGAGGGCAAATTGTTGGTTTTTCTGGACATCGTCCTGGAGTTGGCGGATTTTCCGGGGCTGTCCGATGAGGTCCTCTTGTCCGTTATATATCCGTACTGCCGGGGTTTATTGGCTGAGCTGGTCATCCGCACTCTGCGTCGTGGTGGCAGTATCGACTCTCTCCATGGGGAGGTGTTGGACTCTTTCATACCCCGTCGGCGACGTTGGCGTTTGGTACTTAGCCGGTTCTATCGTGCACAGGCCAACGGAGAGGCGTTGGGGGATTTTGTGCAGGATATCCGTAAATGTGCTCGGGTTTTGAGGTTAGGGTTGCCCGAGAAGGATGTCGTTGGAAGAATTTTAGAAGGGGTGACGCCCCAAGAGAGATCCCGTTTGGTGTTCGCGGACCGTCCACGTTGTTTTGCGGACCTCGAACGGCTATGTGCGTTTTCTAAAACGATCCAGGTAATTGACGAGTCCCGTGAGCACGTGACCCATGATAAGTTAAGACACGAGAGGCATGGGGGGCGAATTGTTCCATCCTCATGTGGTAATGAAAATAGTATTACAAACTCTTGTAGCGAGAGGCGCCGTCGTTCGCCTAATGTGACTTGTTTTAAGTGTGGTAGGTTGGGCCACGTCAGACGATTTTGTACCGGGGTTGGGTCGAGTCCAACGTCCCTCCCCAGGGCGCCCAAGGTCATTCAGAAAAGGCTCAATGTGGGGAAGATATGTCGGAGGTCTTCCCCTACCTGTCGCGGGTCTTCTAAGGTATGTGCCTCCAGGCCAGTTGTAGGTCCCAAGTCTTTGGGTAGCAAGGTCCTCCAAACCATCTCTAGACCCACTTCCGTATGCCCCTTCTTGCTGTTGGAGTTGAAAAAGAGTCAACTCAGAGCATTAGTTGACTCCGGATCAGCAAGATCCATCATTTCATCTAAAGTGTGCGAGGACCTTGAGCGACAGGGTTTGATTAAACGGTCAGAAAAGTCTTCCGTAGTGTGCTGGACGGCATCCCAGGAAATTCTGCCCATTTCCCGGGTAGTTTCATTCAAGTTTAAAATCGAGGGATTTTCTTGGGTGTGGAGCTTTCTGGTTTCTCCTGCTCTGGGAGTTGAATGCATTATTGGTGCCGATTTCATCTGCAAAAGTGGTCTCGTTATTGACATCCAAGAGCACCAATGTTATTTTAAATTTAATCGGGGAGTTGTAATCCCGTTCCTTGGATATCAGGGGACCAGGCAAGATATCCAAGAGGTTAAGTGCCCCGACACATCTAGAGACCACCTCTCCCAGTCCCAGCGGTCTGCTTTAGATCAGTTGTGTGAGCGTTTCCCCACTGTATTAACTCCGGCCCTTGGGCTCACACATCTCTTGGAGTATAAGATCCGCCTAACGGACTCCAAGGTGGTGCGCTCCCACCCTTATAAGTTTGCCCCTCCGAAGATGAACATCTTGAGGGAGAAGGTTCAAGAATTATTAGATCAAGGGGTGATTGAACCGTCTCAATCCAGTTATGCCAGTCCAGCGTTCCTAGTGCCCAAGCCTGGAGGTAAGCACAGGATGGTCATCGACTACCGCAAGCTGAACGCTAACATCGAGGTAGATTCGGTCCCACTTCCTGACCTTCATTCCGCGTTCGATTGGTTCAGTGAGGCGAGGTATTTTACCATCATTGACCTCAACTCTGCATATCACCAGATTCCCTTGACGAAAGAAAGTAGGCCCTACACGGCATTCTGTGTTCCGTGGAACCTCTATCAGTATACTAGGGTTCTTATGGGTCTAGCGGTAGGGGCCCAAACACTCACCCGTTTGCTTGACACCGTTTTTCACGATGTCAAGTTCAAGTATGTTTTTAATTATCTTGATGACTTGCTGGTGTACAGCAAGGGGTATGAGGAACATTTGAGTCATCTTGAGGAGGTGATGTGCAGGTTGAGGGGTGCCGGCCTCACTGTCAATCCTGAAAAGGTGAAGTTTGCCCAGACACAAATTTCTTTTCTGGGCCACCTGATTTCCCATAGAGGTGTCACTGTGGATCCTGAGCGAACACAGGGGATCAGGGACTTTCCCCCACCAAAGGATGCCAAAGGCATCGCGAGATTTGTGGGGATGGTCAACTTCTATCGGCGTTTCATCCCAAACGCGGCGGAGATTGCGGCACCTCTGAATGAACTCCGGAAGAAGGGCGCCAAATTTGTATGGGGGGAAAAGCAACAGAAGGCTTTCGAGACTCTGAAGGAAGCTATTATTTCCCCCCCAGTACTGAGAATGCCAGACTTCTCGAGACAGTTTATCTTACAGACGGACGCGAGTTCGGTGGCGCTCGGGGCGGTTCTGTCCCAAGTTGTTGATGGTGCTAGGCAGCCTGTGGCCTTCATTTCTAGAACTTTGACCCAACAAGAACGGAAGTCTTCAGTGTATGAGCTAGAGTGTTTGGCTGTGGTATACGCTCTAGATAAGTTCAGGCGTTTTCTGGAACACGCTGAGTTCCTGCTCGAGACCGACAACCAGGCTCTCTCTTGGCTTCTCGCTCATCCCCGGCAGCTGGGTAAGATTGGACGATGGGTGGTTAAAATCTCATCCTTTAAATTTAAGGTGCAACACATTCGGGGAACTCAAAATGTGGTTGCAGATGCTTTGTCCCGTATGTTCTCCCAGCCCAGCGAAGCCCAGCCGGAGCAACCCTGTTCTGTTCTACTAGACTTTCCGTTAGCTTTTACTGATGTGTTGCCCCATCAGTTAAATGATGAAGAGTTGGGTCCGATCATCCAAAATCTAAAAGAGGGTAACGTGCAGGTCCCCTACTTCTTGTCCAGGGGCGTCCTATGTTGCAGAGAGAAGAAAGGACGGGCCCCGAAGATAGTGCTGCCTAGCAAACTTGTGCCCATGGTCTTCAGCTACTATCACAATTCCCCGGTAGGTGGACATAAGGGAATTTCGAAGACCATTTCCAGTATTAGGAAAAACTTCATCTGGAAGGGCATGGATAGGGACATAGCAACTCGGGTGAAGGCATGTCATCTCTGTTGCTTAAGCAAGCCTGCCCAAAACACAAAGTTGGGGCTGTTGTCATCTGATGTGGCGAGCAGACCGATGGAGAAGCTATTCATCGACTACGTGGGACCCTTCCCGCGTAGCAAGTCAGGTAATGCTTACCTACTTGTTTGTGTGGATGCTTTTTCGAAGTTTGCCTGGCTACTGCCCTTACGGCAGGCAACTGCTCGATTGACCATAAACGCGCTCCAGAGTCATGTATTTCAGCACTTCGGTCTTCCGGCCATCATTGTCTCGGACAATGGTCCACAATTTACTTCTGGCGAATGTGCTTCGCCAATGGCATCAAGCATGTAACCACTTCCCCGTATTACCCGCAGCCGTCCCATGCGGAGAGGTTCAATAGGAATCTACGGTCCGCACTTATTGCCTATCACGCTGAGCAACAGACTACCTGGGACCAGAACTTAAAGTGGTTACAACTAGCTTTCAATACGGCCATGCATGACAGTCATAAGGCCGTTCCTTTTGAAGTTATGTTTGGTTTCTCGCCCACGCTTCCCTTGGCCAACTTATGGAATATAGACGATCTTCTGCCGAGTAACCCAGACATCAGGACGGCAGATAGGTGGAAAGAGGCCCGGAAGAATTTGCTCCGTGCGCACGAGCGCGTCCGTGCTCGGTATAATCAGGGGCGTATTCCAAATCCCTTTAAGGTAGGAGATTTGGTCTACTGCCAGAGCCACCCGATCAGCTCGGCTGCCGATAAAAGAGCCGTCAAATTATGCTATCGTTGGTCGGGGCCGTACCGTATCCTCGGGTTTACGTCACCGGTGACGGCGCGGTTGGAGGAGCCAGGTGGTGATGCTAAAGAGATCACTACACATATCTCCAAATTGAAATTGTGTAGAAAAGGGTAAACGGGCTGTAAACAAAAAGGGGGGGTAAATGATGGCGGTCTCTGTGCGGGTGGGGATGTTTTCGGTTTTGAGAGGGTGTGCTCCGGGGGCGAGATTGAGCATAGGGTAGCGAGTAGATGTTTCCCACAGTCCCAGTGGGGTTCGTCTACTTCAGGGATGTGCCCCTGCCTGCGCTAGCCTTGGCTTTCTCCAATTGTCCTTATGTCCGGAGGGAGCCATGTCCTTACCTTCTGTCCCAGCCCCTGACCGTTTAATCATCCTTGATCATCCATCTTCCGATTTTCCTACCCTCACCCAGAGAGAGGAAAAAAAAAAAAAAAAAAAAAAAAAAAAAAAAAAAAAAAAAAAAAAAAAAAAACTTAGAAAAGCAAAAAAAAAGGAGTTGGAGAGAGGATGCCAGGGAGTAGCTTCCCGGGGCCGGTTGTGGGCTCTGGGGAGCTGCTTCCTGGGTACATGCCCTTGGAGCACACTTGTAAAACACAATATATATATATATACTTTGGAAAGGTGCCATAGTCACAGTTGACATGGTTTTCCGTTAGGTCCCAGCGGGGACCACCGCATCATGGGGACTGTCATCGCCCCTCTTTCCCCTTGGCCCGTGCAGTATGGTAGTGTGTAAAATGGGGAATAGTTTTAGGGAATCATCCCGTAATTATATGGGGCAGATGGCCCTGTTTAGGTGGCTATCGTGTTCTGGCTTGGGTGGACAAGCCTCAGGAGGTCGGAACTCAGGGAGCTCCCGAACTTTCTTTTGTCTTTCTTCTCTGTCCCTCTTTGCTGTGGGCTGGCCCTGATCAGGTCAGTGTGCAGCAACCGCACACTTACACTATACACATCTTCTTTCGTCTCTTTCGTTTTCCCTTCTGAGCCTCTGTTCTCCTGAGAGCAAATGCCATCGGGCCGCCTTACCCACGATGTCCACCGGATTTTCAGTTGGGAGTACACTGCAGGGTACTTTTCCGAGTTTTGTGGGGCAACCGGGTTGCCCTTTCGGGGTGGGGGTGTGCCGGTTCGAAGCCGGCGGTTACAAAGTATAGATTCTAGAAAGTTTTCGTGATCGTAAAATACGTGAGGGAGGCAGTCGAGCGGACTTTGTTCGACGGTATAAGGGGAGCGGCGCGGTGTGCGGTTGCGCGCGCAGCTCGGCCTGTGCTGTGGAAATTGGGCGCTGCAGAAGTCAGTCAACGCTTGGCCTCGCTCACAGAGTTCTTCCCCCTTCGTCTCCGCTCTTTGTATTCGTTCTACGCAGTTTTGTATCTTTCTACATGATGGAGTAGAGAATACAACGACTCCCCGGTAAGATTTAATTATTTTCATTAGTTGTGTGGATATTTAATAACAAGATTTATGCTATCGTGTGAAGTACGTATTTATGTGTGTGTGCGACCTGACAAAGTTATGTAAGAGATATTTTTTAACTGTTGTACGCAACGCCCTTTGTATAGCCATGCCTTATTATTTTCTGTTATAACGCGAGAAGTTTCAAGAGTCATTCTCATAGTAAAAGTGCTTTACATAAAAAATTAATCACAAAAAACTTGGTGTGCAGGCAGGTAGTGATCTGTGTCGGTGCATGTAGTATACTGTCGCCGTCTTTGTTAATTATGTTCACAAATAGAGAAGGAAGTGTGAGAGCTTCTGTGTATGAAACTTAATTGAAGGTAAAACCTTCTCAATGCTGTGAGTGACTTGCTGTTAAAATTTTTTGACCAAATTATGATTACTGCTCTGCACGTGGCCGGTTTAACCTGCAAAATTTTGTCGAAGCATGTTGACTGAGTACAGTTCACTTTATATTATGCCACAATTTAATAAGTTCTGTTCATAATGCAAATTCAATTATTCCATGGCTGAATTTAGACTATTTAAGCAGGTTGTAAAAACTTAATTAATTAATTTTGTGCCTTTGGTGAGAGTTAGCTGGCGGCCCGTTAAGAGGTTAATTACCTTAACTCGGGTGTACATTCTTATAGACTGTTCTCTAATTTACTTGAATTCTTAGGGTTCTCGCTCTAAGTCGGGTTCCTGGCTTGCTGTGGGCTGAAGATCTGCTCAAGCTGTGAACCATGTCAAGATCGCCTACGAAGAGGGAGATGGAGACGGAATCACTATGTTGTACTCGCCAGCACTTATGAGGTGACATTTATGCTTTTTCTTTTTTTGGGGGCCGAACCGGCAGTGTGGCTGTTTTATGTGAATAACTTAGAAGCCAGGGGACCACGGGTCCAGACTGTCTATTGGGAAGTGAACTGTGACCATGACTCTGAACACTCTCAAAAAAAAAAAAAAAAAAAAATTACTGAACTTTTTATAACCCTTTTCTATAACACTCAATGCTATGACTGTAAGTGCGTGCTGCACTGCGGGAGCGCGCCAGTCATTTCACTCTTGTACCATTTTACAGTTGTATCTCTTTTCGCCTTTACACATTACACAAATTTAGGTTAAGGCCCTGTTGCCCTGTTCCGGCTGGAACAGTGGTGTATAAAAAAATTATATTGACTGTGGTTTCACATTTAAGGGTTGGGGGCTTTCCTGAAGTTTTTTTTGGGACGTTTTAAGGGTTTACAAAAGGGCTCTTAGTTTCTTGGACACGCGCTGGGGCATTCTCAGACAGGCTGATGTCCTGTCAAGTTTTGTCAACTACATGTGGGCGCGCTCCCATAGATGCCAGAGCACAACCACCTTATTGTATTCTTTTTCTAATTATTTTATACAGTTATCTGACGCTAATCGAAACGATTTATTAATGTTCTTGAAATATTTTAGCCGATTTTGCCCCTTGCACAAGGGCTAAGCTGATTGTTTTCTTAACTGGCAAACACATATGGGTTGACTTCACACGTAGAGAAGTTGCTGTTTAATTTTGAATATAAAACTGGTTTTCATCCTTTACTTTTTGGGTAAATTAAATAGATATACATATTGTCAAAATCTTCTGAAATTGTAAAGCCTCAATCAATTAATTTCTGTTATTAAAGTACATAAGGATTTAATTCCTTTTTGGGATTTTGTGAAGTCAATACTGTCTAGAATTTTATAAACACTGTCTGGAAGTAGGTGAGGAGTTTGTTAACATTACTTGGTCCTGTGAACGGAACAAAGGTTCACACACTCATCATGGGGCATTAATAAACGGAATGCTAGACAAATGGGTGGTCCAGTTTCATTTATGCGTCAGGAATTATTCGTCTTTAAAGGGGTTTGGAGTTTATGTTATCCTACTGAACGGGTTGCCGACGGGCGTATATTTTATCACTGCCGGGGCATAAGATGATAGTTGCTTTACCCGGTGGGTGGGTGCGTTACAGGGGCATGCGTGTTGAAAGTAAATGATTGTGAGTTGTGTACCTTGTGTTCTGTGTGTGTGTTGTTATGTGTCTAGCTAGCCACACGATGGGGAGAATTTTACATGTGTTTGTGCATTTTATATTTTATTTATGTATGTACATTCAACTTATATACTATTATATACACTTGTTCTGATGCAATTCTATTCAATTATATACACTTGTTCTTAGGTAAACTGGAATTATATATGCTAGTTGTGATTTAAATTTTTTATATTATATATATGTATATACATTTACTTTGTGCACACTTATGCTGATGTACACTTAATTTGTACATGCTTGCCATGATGTACCTTTTGGTAGTTTTTATATAGATACATATATTTATCTTGTACACATGTATGAATTCCAGAGATATAATAAATCTGTTATTGTTATATTATGGCTGAGTTCATTGCAAGTCCCGTCATACTGGACCCAGCATAATTTTTGCTTCTCTAGGCTCCTGCCTAGTTCTATATAACTTGTAACCTCTCTTTAAATACCAAAAGCATAGAGAGGTTACAATTTTTCACGACACACTCGTGTCACTGTTGCAGTTCCAATTTGTAAAGCTCGTGCGGTCCTCTCCGCTATTTTTGAAAAAGGTATTACAGGTTCACCAGTTTTTTTCAAGGTATCATTTTCTTTTTTAAAAAACTCCCGGACACTCACGATCATTTCTCTTCCTTGACTCTTTATCGTACTTCCTTTCTGATAAACAGTCTTCCCGGCACTTGTTGATGGTAAACTTTCTTCGTCACTTGCCATCTCTAAGATTAAAAAATATAATTGAACAAAACACTTCAGCTATCTCAGACGACAACACTTTACAAAACAGAACACTCCACCAAACTAAAGTATGTTGGTATTTTGTGTATGTGGTGGGGTGTGTGATAGCGGTGACCTTATCAGGTTATAGACGGTTGACTCATCAGGTTGTGGCGCGCGGTAAGCAATTCTGCCTACATAATCAGAGGGCAAGCATAAATGTGCTTTCAATCTTTAATAACATTTTTTAATTAATATATTACAAAGTGTAGCTATATACAACCGTAATTAACATTCACTTAACGCCTATAACAATTACTTGGTGACATTTAGTTCTAAGAAGTAACGGCCGCCGCCGCACAGACAGCGGCCATTGTACTAGAAATGAAACTACTGCAATTTTGACATAATTAAGATATTTCTGTTGAAATGCGATAACCAACACTTGACAATAATGAAATCATCTTATTAATGTTAACATTGTGGCACAATTGAATTGAATCAGAGATCTCGGTAATATCCAACGACGAGTAAAGGTTAGCATAATTCAAAAGAAATGTCTTAATATCTTTTAAAATTTTGGCTGTTTCATTAATGGAAAACGTTTCATTATTATAATACCGTAGAGCACAAAAACAAATATATACAAAGCAGCAATACATCTCCGTAAAGACAAATAAATAAAAACAATATTTATTTCGATTTATTAGATTTCAACACATAAGTTATTACAGTATTAACATTATGGTTCGTCTTGTCGGCGCGCAGATAAAATGGACCCAGTACGGAACTGAGTGTACTCCACGCTTTGTCCGTCGCTTTACATTTTAGCGAAAGAGCGTTTCAAATATAAGTTGATGTAAAATATGGTAGCTGTTTAAGCTTCTTTTCACTCAACTTGAACTTTCGTTAGAATTGTCTTCTCAGTGTTGGCACAAATTTCAACTCTAACAGTGCTCCCGATTACGAGTTGTTCGAGGTCAACAAAAAAATTAATAACGCCTATAAAAATAATCGCAGAGAGTTCAAATGGGAATATGTGATGTAGGATGAATGTAAAAATAATCGTTGAACAGGAAAAATTTGTTGACGCTGTACTTTTTTTGTAATGAATTATCAAAGTTGACAATCGTTGTAGAAGGGCTAAAAAACAGTGACTTTTTAATATATCTCTTAACGTTATGAAAACGATGAATAAAAAAAATATGAAATGTACACGAGTAACGCAGAAAGGAATGCCGATTCCAACAATATGCTCATTTATTATTTGTCTTAGAAAATTTGGAAACGGCAGGCTTTGAAAGTCAGCGATCTTCTTTAGTTGAATGGACTTTAATTATTGCCACAATACAAATAACATTACACACTATTCATAGATATAAGACACACGATATAAATTTACAAGTACAGTAGACTCTCGGCTATCCGACTCCCGACTATTCGACCTCTGGCCTATCTGACCCTGCTACTCAAAAAAAAAAAAAAAAAAGTATTTGAGTACGGTACGTATGCAGTATTTCCGATCCGATTACTAGCGCCTTCAAACGTCATGTGAGCAATCCCGCCACGCGGGTGAAGACGCTTACGCATGAATCACCAGTTACCAATACAGTATGCCAATTGATTCATGTTGTGACAGGAAAGTTTTGTGTTCCTACTTGAGTGTGTAACAGGTGCATCAGTCAGTCTGTATCCAGAAGTCAGTCCGTGCGGTTCAGTCGTTCGTGGTTTGTTAATTTGTTATAAAGTGTGTATACAGTATTGTTGGTGGCTTTTATTTTCAAGTGAAATATGGGTGACAAACGAAAGAAAGTGGTAGTAACTTTGGAAGAAAAACTGCAATGAAGCAATAAAAAGAATGGATTCTGGTGAGAAGGTAAACAAAATTGCACTGGAGTTAGGAGTTGGAAAAACTACTGTGGGTGATTGGCGAAGAAATTGTGCAGAGATTGAAAATGGTGTTCTAAGCAAGCAAGTGGCAGTGGCATGAAAGTTAGAAAAACTATGCAAAAAGGAAAACATGTGGAAGTTGAAGAGGCTTTATATCTGTGGTATGAAAATGTGAGGGGGAAAGGATTGGCGGTTTCACGCCCCTTGCTCCAAGAAAAAGCGATTCAGTTTAAAAAACAGATCGAAGGAGACGATGGTGAGTTTACTGCCAGTGACGGGTGGCTTGATCGCTGGAAGAAACGTTTTGGTGTTCATCAGATGACGATTAGTGGTGAAGCATTGTCTGCTAATAAGGACGCTGTCCCTGACTTTAAAAAACACTTTTTTGACCTGCTTGATAAGGAAGGTATTTCCAGAGATCAAGTGTACAACTGTGATGAGACGGGTTTGAATTACCGTATGTTGCCGTCTAAAACACTAGTGTCTAAACAGGAAAAGGCCACACCAGGGTTCAAGAAGAGCAAGGACCGCGTTACAGTTTTAGCTTGTAGTAACGCAACCGGAAACCACAAGTTGAGACTACCTTGATTGGAAAACCTCGCAAGCCTAGGGCTTTTAAAAATCTTAAAGATTTAAGTTCTTTGCCCCTGCATTATACCCATCAAAAAAAGCCGTGGATGAATGGAGAAATTTTCAAAAATTGGTTTGAACAGGAATTTGTGCCACAAGTTGGAAAACATTTAGCTGAAAACAATTTAACAAGGAAAGCAATCCCAGTTTTGGATAACGCTCCTTCACATCCAGCAAATGACCAATTAAAAGATGGAGACATAAAAACTTTGTTCTTGCCTGCAAATGTTACATCTATATGTCAGCCAATGGATCAGGGAGTGCTCCAAGCTTTGAAAAAGAAATATCGACGTAGGCTACTAAGCTATATCATCGCGACAATTGATAATACAGAAGTTGCGACGGCACTACAGTCAGTAGACATGCTTAACGTCATCAGATGGGTGTCCGAGGCATGGGATGAAATTCCATCTTTAACACTTGTGCGATCGTGGAAAATTTTGCTGGATCACAGAGCCAGTGATAAGTGGGAAGAGGTAGAACAGCAATGTGATGTGGAAAATGCAACTGATAACACTGCGCTTGTATCGCTGTTAGAAAAAGTTCCCGGATGTGAGGAAGCTTCATTGGAAGACATCACAGAATGGTTGGCAAAGGACGAAATCGAAGAAATTGCAGACGAAGATATTGTAGCGATGGTATTAAATGAACAGCCGATTGAAGAGGAACAAGGTGATGAACCCTCCGATCGTATAACCCACTCCGAAGGCCTGAAGGCGATCGAGACGGCAGTGGAATACATTGGCCAGCAAGAAGAAGCAACACCAGCAGACATCATATGTTTACGTAAGTGGAAGGATACAGCAGCGAGGAAATTAATGCGAGGAAAGAAGCAGGTCTCAATTACAGACTTTTTCAAACCTTAGACAATGTAAGTTTCACTTGTTCTTTCATTATACAGTACGTAGTTTTAGGTTATTATAATTTGATTTATATTAACAACTAATTTGGTTGAAAGCTTTCGTATAAATTAAAACGCATAGTAAAACTCATTCAACTTATTGTTAACTACACATTTTGTTTCGTCCTTCAAATAAAGGTTTTGTGAAAGATACTGTAGTTGTGAATTCTTATTTCATTTCTTTCTAATTCATTTATTACTGTACGTCATTTATAAGGACAAACTGATATGACGTACGCATCCAAATAGCAACAAGTACATTCAACGCAATAGGGTGGCGGTCATTGACCTTACAGAGGCTGGTATGCCTACGGCTCCGGTGTATCCGACTTTTTTGCTATCTGACCCGGCCGACCGCCACATTAGGTCGGATAGTTGAGAGTCTACTGTATAGATACAAATTTTTATAATATATAATTTTGCTCTCGACTTGCTCAGATTGTATTTCCTTTTTTTTAATTCTCTATTTTTTTATGTTATTGTATATTAATATCTTATTCATGACATCAACATTTCTTTGAACATTTCTACTGTTATAATTTCAAAAAACATAATTTTGTAACGGGGCAAATAAAGCTGAGGGTTTATTTGATAAAAAGGTAAGTCAGCGAGAAAAGTTCGCAGGTAAGGTTCTCACAGTATTTTATCATTTATTTATTTATAATTTGGGTGTAACTTAACAATGTTGTAAATTTAAAATATCATTATCAACTACTATACATTAAACAATTCAATTTAACAATTATTAATTACACTTTTAAAATTATTATTGTCTCTTTACTCTTTTTTAATGTCTTTATTGAGTCTTTGGTTGACGAGTAAATATGGTTTTGTCACCTTATTTCGGTGCGATGATACTCAGTGATTCCTCATCATGATCCTGAGTCCATTTTCCTGGGTCGATCCTCCGTAGTCGTCTGATCCTCCTGGAGTCCGTTGTCTGGTCCTCCTGGTCCACTTAGTATTCAGATGACTCGTACGGTACTGCTGGGATACAGACCTTGGATGTGGATGCTCCCTCGTCGGGCATAGCCTCCGGCTGCCACTGTGTTCCAAAGAAAAAAGAGATCACGGCTGGTGAGCCTTGCGTATTTATACTCTTAGGCGGCGTAAAAATCATGTTTCAACAGTTCTGTGCACGATTTAGTTTGTCGAGCGTCCCTTCACAGACTCGATTATTTTTCACACTTATTTTACTTATATTCGCAACATGAGAAGTCTTTTGCTAATTACTCGATGTTCATATGATTTGTAATTTTTTTATGTTTAATTGTATGTTAACTGATTTGTTTCGCACTAGATTTTGCATGTGTGCGTCTTTATATTATTAATAACATGGCATAATTTGTTTTGTCATATCTTATGCGCACTTACCACAATTTAAATAAATTACTTATTTAATTACATTTAATCAGGGGTGACGCTATGCAGGAATCAACTGGCTTCACACACACATATAAAATACACTTGTACACAAGCTCAGCTGAGTGTGGCGTGACCTTCCTGTACCGACCTGCAATTTCGGTGTTCCCCTGCACTGTTTACTTACAGCTTTCAATATGCATTATTTATAAATACTGACAATATTATTTATTTTTTCTAATTTAGCAAGTTTTTATAACTAATTGCAACAATGCACAGTAACGTACGCAGACGTACTGTTGCAATATATTGCAACAATACAAATATTTGCATATTTACCCAAGGCGGTATGTTTTGTAAATAATTATTATAAAAAGAATACGACGAACAGTTTTAAACAATTTTGTGCATGCAAGTGCAGGCGATAGCCTGTTGAAAGAGACACCTGCCCCGGTAGTGTAAATACAGCATGTGTGTGTGTGTGTGTGTGTGTGTGCGTGCCAGCACTGAACTGCATTGAACAACCAGGGGGAAATACATATGAATTGTTGGTTTTGTCATTATAGCAGGTACCGACATGATTAAAATAAATTTATTAATAGGTTTTTTTACCTGTTACCAAAGACACATCACAATTCTAAAGACACCATTAGATTAAGGATATTTAAACTCGTATAGTGATGCAAAATTATTGCAGGAAAGTGCAATAATAAAGACATATTAATTAATGTTAATTACTACTATAATTAACTAGTAATTAACAAGTGAGTTATATGTAAGTGACGAGTGAAAAATTACTAAGATGATACTTACGTGATCGCGAAAACAGACTAAAAAGTGATCAGTAATAAAAGACATGCTACATTTGAATCAATACAATTTAACATGTCAAATCAATATATACCATGTCAGTTTGCCATCTGCTATAAATACCTCTGGGAATTTTTGGCAAAATCTGACTCAAGGAATCTTCACTTCACACGAGGACACTATGTCCGTTTGCTAATCAAAAGACTCAAGATATCTTTACACGCCGTCACTATGTAAGTCTGCCGACTGACGTGAATTCACCATCTACAATAGACTACGACTGATCATCGTCAATCGGTGAGGAGCACCGGATCATCATCCATAACAAGCCATAGAGTACCAAGATGCATCAGCATCATCATCATCATCGTCACTGTCATCAATCAGGACACACACACACAACGGTAACTTTGGTAGTATGCAGGTGACAAATGAACATTTATATTTTTGTGCAAAGAACTCGTTAAAAAAACTGAATATGAGATAGTAAAGACTTAAAGATTTTAATGTAAATAATGTACATAATTGTAAATTGTGGTTAAAATAATAGTTTCCTTCTGTTCAATTTTACAAATTTGGGTGTGTCATTAGAAAACACATATTCTTCAAGTAAATGTTAGTTTTTTATTATTAAAATATTAATAGCAACAAATAAATTTTATTTTTGTAAAGTTAGTATTATATATAAATGAGTTGCTATTTTAAAAAATGAGTCAAAGTCAGACACCCATGCAATATAAAGTAATTGTATAATTTCTTCAGCATCTATGTTTAGATATTTACGATTATATTTTTTTATACGTACTGAATAGCAAGGGTATGTTATGTTTTACAGAGTGTAAACTTATAAAAGATTATATTTTTAATTTTTATAATTTCAATTTTTAAAATTCAAATAATTTCTTTGCAATATTAATAAATCGTTGATTGATTATTTTAATATGTTTTAATTAATTATTTCATGTCATCAATGTCTCACTCCTCTTATTAAAAATTATGTTTATTGTGCAACCACATATACTTAACACAACGAACACAAAAATCCTATGACCTGGCCGGTGTATAACACTTTATAGTTGCGTTTGGTACATAGTTAGAAATGTATTTATTTATACTCGTAACATTGCATCACACACACACACACACACACACACACACACACACACACACACACACACACACACACACACACACACACACACACACACACACACACACACACACACACACACACACACACACACACAATAACACAAAAGTAACCTACCAAAAGCCAACAGGAAGCCATAGCAACAACCGACCTGGACACAAATATTCCAAAAGATTAAAAACTAAGATAGCTGAGGTAAGCAAACTATCTGATGCCTGAAACATGATCCAAGTGAGGAAAACAATACATCTTGATTGAAAACTAGTAGTAAATATTAAATTATATATATTTAAATATTAACCATATATCACCTATATATAATAGTATAAACAATTATGTAATACTGTTGTGAGTGTATGAATGAATGAATGAATGAGGTCAAAGGGAGCATAGCAAGTGAATAATGGATGTCCTCACACTGGCTCAATTACTATTATTTCTATTTCTATCTCCCAACTGCTTGTCACAAAGAGCATCCTACACACTCACACACATTTTATAATAAATGTTAAACTACTACGTTCTTAACTGCAATAATTAACAGTCTTGTCCACTTTGACAGTAAACGTTTAGTTTTACACACCTTATTTAAACTTTATACAACTTATGCAAAATTTTGCACATGCGGTAATTACAATTTTTACTGATAAGTATTAAAAATCTTTTCAATTAAATTCTTTTAACATAGAAAAAAAGTTCCTTCATTTTAACATTTTCATGGCAAAACTGTAAATGTACAACTTTTCTTGGCCATATGTTGTACTACTGTACAATACAGTGAAGTTTAGATGTTTCTCTTTAGAGTACAGAATGTTCTACAGCACAGAAAGAGCAGGCCTTAGTGGGTATGGCACCTGGCTATTAATCTGGCAATTGGGTTCCATTTCCAGGTGCACCATACAATCAAGATGCGTTTCACAGCCCCTATATCGACTCAGCCTATGGAAATGAGTATCTGGGAGAACATCCTGGGTTAATAATGGGTGGCTGAAGCGTAGTGCTGGGCGCACTGCCTTCCTTGTATGCTGAATGGCTTACATTAGGCAGTCTACCCTGCCTAAGTCCTAGACGATTCTGGTTGTACAAAATGAACCATTTCATTAAAGAACATTTTCACACTAACATAGGAAAACTCATTATTGTATATATTATGAAATATTCCAAGATAGTCTTTTAGAGAAAATATGAATTGACACAAAATAATAAATTTTTCCTTAATTATAACCATATTGTGGATTAGATCACCTGCCAAAAGTTTGAAAATCAGCCACACTTGTTGGATGGATACATCCAAAATTGAGCCAATATTCTTACACCTACTCAATATGACAACAGCTACCATCATCTTAATAGCCATGGAATAAAAAAAATCACAAAAGAAAAGTTACAGACACAATGAATACATGTTTTTTTTATAGAAAAAAAGAAAATTAATTTAACAATATGACTTCACTGAAAGAATACAGAAAATATAAAAAAGTTAACAATAAGTTAAAAATTACCAACACATGATGTGCGCTCTGGTTCTGTACATACAAATAAAATCAAGAAACAATAAAAAGTGAAATAAGAAGAAAAAGAACAGTAACAGCAACAGGCATTACAATTTTACAATTTTGGCTATTTCAACACACAAACGCACAAGAATTTGACTCAGTGCACATCATATTAGAAATTACACCACAAAGTAAATATTTATGTTTTTAATGTCAGAAAAAGATTCCACATGCTTCAACCTGATTATCTGCATATGTAGGATCAAGGAAAAATAGATAAATACATCTCCGTTCACCATTCAATCAGGACATTACAGTTTTTATATGTCTTAAAGCCTGAGTAACTAGCTTATGAGCTAACTTGTGCAATCATACAAGCGATATTCCCTGACTTTTCTGAATAGTGGTAGACTTTTCTGAATACTGTGGCATAACAAAATGCAGAGTCAATAAGCAATGTTAAATTATATACTACATGAGTATTATCTCATGGGTAGGTCTACATGTCCTCTAACTGATGAAGACAGCTGATACTCATAACAGGTGTCTTGATTGTTCATCATCTTCTTTCACAGCACTACACTTTATCTAAAAATGAAACTTTTACTTGTGAACTTACTGTTTTTTGTTCTCGTCGAACGTGTTTCAGCATCGTATTCGCTTTCTTCAGCTTAGAGACAGACTGCCAGTATTTAGTAACGGTTGTTGTATGGAAGGTGTAGTGGGGGTGGTGCGTGGAGGAAGGGGATTGGCGCGGAGATTCAAATTATTGTTTGTTTTTTGTATAATTGTGTCAAAAAGTGTATGTGATTTATATTGTAATTAGTCGTTAAGTATGTTGTTTTGTTGTGTTGTGTTTGTATATTTCGTATTGTTCAGCTGTGTTGAGTTTTCGACCTTTGGGTAAGTAATGTACTTACATTATAAATACATTCCTTCCTCCACGCACCACCCCCACTACACCTTCCATACAACAACCGCTCATAACAGGTGTATGAACAGGCCCGGATTTCACACTAGGCACGTGCCTAGGGGCGGCAGGCTTAGGGGGGTGGCACAAGGTGAAAAATTATTTGTTAAAATTTCATGTTTTCGGTTTTTTAATTACAATATGCAATATGCAATTGGGCACTTGCATTATGGCCAAATTGAAGAAAATGGTTTTGAAATAACCTTTAATTACATCATTGAATAACACTGCATATGATGTTATTCATCTGACAAGAGCAACTTCAATCAACATTTCCAAATATTCCAATAGCTCTTCGTATGTATTTGTGTACAGCTATCTCTGACTGTTCGGCAGAACGTACGTCTTCTGTTTTAAAAAGAATTAAACCATGTGTTAGATCCACAATGAATGGGAAAAACTCAACTCACTCTCAATCCTGCATGTTGAGGCAGAACTTTTAAACAGTCAACAAATGAACTTTGAAGGCCTTATTGAAGAATTTTCACTGATCAAAGCAAGACTAAAGCCAATGTAAAATCAAGCCATTTGTGTAATTTTGGATCTTATTCAATCATTCTTAAATTATTTGTTCTATTTATCCAATTTACATTACTTTCATTGATTTTACTATGTTTGATGATAAAACTAAAACATGTATGTAATGGAACAAAATTAGTGTAACCAAAATTCATGTACCATTTTAAAACATTTTTATTGTGATGAAACAGATCTAGATAGAGATGTGGAAGTGTTGGGAGTTATTCGATGGCCAAATAAGGTAATGCAACAAAGCGTGTGTGATTCATACAGTGCAGTGCGAGGCAGACAGACAATTACCATATAAGGTAAGGAATGCAGCAAATTGAATTCACGTCACCAGTGAATCATACAAACACCATGTGTTTCCAACGACACATTGAGTTTCCTGTTGAAAAGATGTGACAAACAAGAACGGAAATTTCCAGTCACCAGGGCAGGACGTTGGTGGAATACCGCCCGAAACCAGTTACAAAGGCACAATTAAAACGGAAATCTGGCGTGGTCATGCCAGCGAAGGCCCAGTCTCCAACTCACTATCAGACTGTGCGGTCATGTCATACAGTGGCCTCGGGCATGAACGGTAGGCCGAAGCAGGCATAGTAGGTCTACCGAATATTGTGTCTTAAAAAACGTAATGAAGTAGTGAAGAACTTTTTAAAAATGGTAAATCAACAACAGTGAACATAATATAACAGTTTAAACCGTTTATTTTGAGTGTTTTAACAAAAAAGTGTAGTACAACAGGTGGTGCAACAATTTGGATACCACGTGCAGATAAGTGACTATAAAGAAATAAAATAAAGGCCATAAAAGGATTCAAAATCAATTAAAGTTTATTTATTTGTAAAAGTATTCTAGACCAGTTAAAAAAAACCTGTTTATATTATAATTTTTTTGTGTCATAAATTTTGTTTTAATAACACTCACAACAGTAAAAAGAAATTAATATTATGTTTGATAAAACAAAATATGATATTGTCATGAACATGTGTTAGTTAATTAATACGCCACTTTACCTTAACCTATTTTCTGTATCAAAAGTTCGTCTAAACGACCCTGGAGTTTTTTTATTTAAGGGAGTTTAATATTATTTATTTAATAATTTATTTCTGTGGGAAGAGTGAATTGGTTTCCATATTTACTCCTCAAAATATGGTGGCGACCTTGAGGGCTTTGGGGAATCTTATGTTTTTACGGTAAGTCGTAAGATAGCAATAATCTGGGTTAATTATCTTCTTGTCTTTATTTGTAAAGTTACAGTAGGTCTATAAATAAACCTATAAAAAGAAAGTAGGCCTACGTATATTACTTGTTATAAAACTAATCTATGCATTACTAAAGTGTACACGTAAATACATATTAATAAAAGTTTAAAAAATATAGTCTTTTTCACAATTCCATCACATTTCCATTTTAGATTTAAGATCAAATGAGATATTTGCAATAGAGACAGATGAAATGACTATTTTCAGCAGTCAAGGAGAATTGAATATATAGAAGTTACTTGTTGGGGGGAGGGGCTAACAATAGTGCCTAGGGGCGGCAGGACACCTAAATCCGGGCCTGTGTGTGAATCCAGACTCTGGTTCATTCAACAATTCATGACATGCATTAATTACAAACAACCTACCATAAAATGCACTGAACTCAACATCGAATTGATATAGAACCATGTACACTAATTACTACAGGATGTGGACACCAAGGTAAGATGTGTAGCTTTGTAAGTTCAGAAAATTATGGATTTTTTCAAATGGGTTTTTATTTTTTGTTCAGCCTTTATATATTGTTCACACTCGTTTTCCATACTAAATTATATTAAAAGAACATTAAAATGAAAAGTAATGAAAGCAACAAGATGGTGTCCATAAACTGTCATGCTTGAATGTAGAGGTGGCAATACTAAAATCTGATGTGTACTTTATTTATATTGTGAAAAAGCAGTTTAAGAAATTGTGTTCCAGCTTTTACTCCTCTCAAATTAGCCACTCAGGTTTCTTATCTGCGTCATGAAATAATACACATACACAGTCAAAGTGTGCATCAAGAAAAGCTCAAACACTAAATAATTTAAAAAAAATTTTACTGATATTGTTAACACACGAATTTGCTGGACGGACAGAGTTACGAATGAGGAGGTGCTTAAAAGAGTAGAGAAAAGGAAAATTTGGATTCATCAAGGGCACGAATAAAAATTGTTTGGGACACTGTATGCAAACATGGGGTAATGTAATGGTAGAAACACTGGAGGGGCTGGAAAATGGAAAACAGATAAAGGATGGTGGAGACCAGATCATACACAATATTTATATGGATGCAATATCATGGAATGAAGAGACTAGCTGACTAGCCCAGTATAGGAAAGAATAGAGGGAGCATATTCTTAATGATAAAAGTATAGTTGCCATATCAAAGAATGGGCAAAACGTTTGGAATTAATAATACCATAGTATCAATAAAATGTTGCTCTCAAATGGAATAAAGTGTAATTATGCATTAAAAATTCCAACTAGACAACCCTACAAATGCAAATACTGGTAATCAAGTAACTACTCTTAGCTATTAATTTATGTAGCTATACAATTGTTTATACCTTATTCAACTACACTCACATGCAAGCTGTTTGCTAAACATACCTGTGAATGTCATGTGCAGCAGATTTTAATAAAATATTACTGTAATCATATTTTCTATTCTTGTTCAGTGGAACACACACACAAGCGCACACACACGCACACACACACATTTATGACTAACATTCATACACTGCTACATACCTACTGAATTATCTGTCTAACCACATAGCATCACACATGCACAATGCAACGGACAAATAGTTTACGAAAATACTATTTGTAAATGGTGAAAATAATAATTTCTATTGTAACACACACACACACACACACACACACACACACACACACACACACACACACACACACACACACACACACACACACACACACACACACACACACCTATAGATAATTAAACTCAAACAATGTGCCTCTAATATTATATGAACATAACAAACATTTTACTACAAACACTACTGCAAGTGTTCAAAAATTGTTTTCTAAACAATATAGCATTATAGGTTATACAACCTAGGTTAAAACCTATGTTACAGGTTATAACATAGGTTTATATATTGCATGCCTAGGATTTCTATAATGACTATGCACAAAGATAACAAAGACAGACATGCCTCGAATGTGAGACGCTCTCGTAACTGCACTGTGTATTTGGAACAACGAGGAGGCACTGCAATACACCAGGTAAAGCTGCGAAACGTCACTGGCTCCATTACTGGTACATACAGAGTAACATTGTATCTGCACAAAATACAATTACATGTACATACTCAGCCTAATCAATTCATTATCTTACTCGTTAACTTTGTAAACAATGAGAAAGTAAATGAATTATTTAAACAATAACATTAGTAAATATTTAGTTTAACATCAATCACAATTATTTAATGTACTTACTACAATTAATTCATACATATATACATACATACATACTTTAGACTTTACAAAACTTCATACTTTTGACTATGGAGAATATTTTTTAGAAACATTTTATTTAATTTTATATAATTTGTATTCTACAATTTTATGGCATAAATTTTATTTTAATTATATATAGATGCAAGTGCTATTCACTTACTTATTCAATTACATACATATTTAATTAATCACGGTATTATTGTGTACAAGATTAATAAAAACAGACGCTGATCTCAATGTTTGTTTGCCATAACTAATGGAATTATCTTATATCCTCAAAGTCAGTATTTATAATTGTGGTTTAACTGGACCTTCAGTTCTATAGAACATTTCTACGTTCTTTAGAAGATTTTAATCAGCAAATACGTATAAGCAACTTTTTTGGAACTGTAAGTTAATCACCTCTATTTGTATGAGTCAACAAGACAATTAAGTACTGGACAAACAAACAGATATTTCCTTTATACTGTTATGCCATTACACAACACTCTACGTGCTTCTCGGCTATTCCAGTAGAGCCTGGCTATAATGTGTGGGTGTGTGCGTACATATTGCTGCTACTTTGAGATGAAGGACACTTACGTGACACTTGTCACGCGTCCGTAGCCGAGACTCTTCCAGACTTCACCGGTCTGCGCGCACTGTGTTCAAGGCAGCAAGCAATTACGCTCTAGTGTTTTCTAGTAGCATTGACACGTAGCATGGATTATTCTGGAATCTCAGCGGGGTATAAATATAAGCATTCAGCGATGCTTAATTTCAGTTTAAGTGGCGTATTAGTAAAAACTGATTATAGTGTGGTATTCTTTATAGTTTACATTATTATTTGTGTGGACAGATTAACTTGAATTGTTGTATGAGAATAATCTTGTTGAATCACTTGTTGATTAGAAACTGTTAATTGTGATAATTAAAGCTGGTTTTTAGTGACTTTATTGGTGTCTTGTATTTTGTTTTCCACTGTACCATATGACAATCAGTAGACCATCGTAACAATACTTTACTACCAATTTGTATCTGATATAATACGCTTTGTACGAAGAGTGTACATTAAAAAAAACCTAATACTCTTGGTATAAGTCAGAGTGAATTTCTTTTTTACATTAGTTGCACCTCTATACAAACCTTTATCTTGAAACTCAATTGAATTTTTGTGAAGTCGTAGTTTCAAAATTTTTAAATCAGAAAATGAAATAATTAAAATATGAGGTTTTGAGCCTATGACATAATTTTTTTATGGCTTGGCTTTCTAAAATACAAATTATTGAGTAAATGAAACTGCAACTACAATTAGGAAATATGGTGAACAAAAGATCACTGAAACCTTTTATTGATTCCATTGATGGACTAGTCAAATGCCTTGCCCAGGATACAAGGGAGTATTGAAGTGGCTGAAGGACCCTGCCATTTGACAGCAAAAGAACAAGAAAGAACATTTTCCAGAAGGCAATGAAAAAACTGGAAATATACCAGCATATAAGCTGATGATGACAATGACGATAGTAGTTATGATAATAAACAATGTATGGAAGAAATATAAACTATTAAAAAAAAACTTTTATTTACTACGGTAACATCTACAATTTATTGAAAATGGATCACCATACTGCCTGATGTAAAAAATTGCTCTCAGTTATAAGTGATATGCTTAACTTAATCTGTTACTCAGAATTTAACAAAATAAAATTTTCTATGATTTTATTCCATCCAATCAGCATAAAGAAACAACTTCTAGAAAAAAATTAAAAATGCACAAACAACTAATGATCTAGTTGGACATAAAACAGAAAATAAACTTTTAACTTGGATGAAAACGCCTTGTTTAATTTTCTTTACACATACTGTAATGTTTACAATGTTTATATATATATATATTTTTTTTTTAATTTTAATTAACTGTGAGATAATAAAAATATAATTTCTCTATCTACACCATGAACTGATACTGCGTTCTCATTAACTACAGTTTTGCTGTTATGTTGTTAATTACCATTCTGCTTCGGCACTTTGTGAGTTTAGCTTGCATTAATTATTAATTACATAGACATTTCTTTCATGAATGACTGAAAACTCTTCAACTGTGAATCTAATAACTTTCTCTATCTGTGACCCTCTTGACAATCTTATAAGTTCCTTAAACAATACTACACATATAATGTCAGACCAATTTCATACAAATGGAATTGAAAAGTATAAAGTTGCACTGCTAAAGAAATCAGCAAAATATTTACTGATAATTTATATTGTAACATAAGCCCATTAAGACTGGAAAACCTTTAAGACATGGTTTTAATCCAATGAATAAGCTGCACATGATCCTTATGTATCAAATCATGTATCCTTGTCCAAATCAAATCATATCGGATGACAGATGTATATGTGAACACTATATACCATGTGGGGAAAATTTTTACAGCCACTCATATTTTGTTTTTTGTTTATTCACTTAATCCATGACTATCTTACTGTTTTTGTACATATATGAACTGTCTATTTCTGATCAAAATATATTTATATCTGTTGTTGAAAGTTCTTGCTAAAAAAAAAAAAAACATTAAGAGATTCAGGCATACACTTAAATACACATTTTTCATGATCAGAGTTTATTTGTCCTCTTTTTGTTGAGGCTATGATCTAATGATGGATTTTTCTTTCAGCCAAACCTTTCAGTTACACTTGGAATAGTCTCAGTGGCTGTCTCAAAAACAATACAATTGCTGTTAACAAGACATTAGATAGGCAGTAAATCTAACAAAATCTTAAATGTTACTGGAATGTTTAAGACAGCCACTGGACAGGAATTGCCATAAATGTAGCTGACACATTCAGATGCAGAAAAATGTTTTATGTATGTCGAAAAATAATGCTGGCATGTTTTACGTACATTATTGTAATCAAAAGTACTAAATTCATTAATTCTACGGTCCTTGGAGAACCTCTTCCCCTGTCTTGTGCCCATTGTCTCCACCTTCTAATTCCAAGTTGTCTGAGGCCACTCTCTACCTATCCCAACCATCTTATTTGGACCTACCTCTCAGTCATCTCCCACTAGGTTGCTCAGGAGAAACCTTATTCAGGACTCTTCATTATTCACAAATGATTTAAGACACACAAACCAAGTTTTCTGCTTACGACAAATCATGAGAAAAGTATTTTCATAATAAAATACTAAGTATAATTCAACCAACGCACAACAAAGAAGGAAAAGGTATTAAAAGGCTTTTTAGTTAAAACTATCTACAGAGGACCATACTCTGGAGACAGTTTTCTTTTAAGCAACTGTATTTCTACACACAACCATAAAATCTATTTTTAAATACAATATCAAGTACTGAATGTTATTAATAAAGAAACTCATAAAAGAAAAAATAACTTCTAGATGTTTCTACGAGCCACATAAACAAATAAAAATGTATCAAATACATACACTGTGATTTATACTGTAAATGCCTACCCTGATAATCTATAATGTACAATGCCTTCAGTTTTGTGGAAAATTAATCAAGGGGTAAACTTTCTTATGGAATGCTTAATTCCATAAAAATGCCTACAATTAAGTAGTAACAGACTGATTATGTTTCGAAGATAACGATATTAAATTCTTGGATTTCGTTGTCCATGATGTGTCCGTTACTTAACTAAATACAACTATTTCATTAACGACTCGGAACACAAAGTTTTTTATCATAAAAAAACTTTGTGTTCCGAGTCGTTAACGAAATAGTTGTATTTAGATATTAAATTGCTTTTGCATACCACAAACAATATTAATATGACAGAATTACTTGAAACTAATATTTTGCTTACGTTTCTATTCTGTGACAAGTGTTGTTCTGTGTGAGAGAAGGGTGAGCCAGGGCAGCCAACAGCAGCCAGTTCCATAGTGAAAATTTCGTGACCATTGTCCTCCAGCATTCTACCCTGCACAGACAATATTATATGTATTAGATACATAATATATACATATATTTGATATTCGAATAACACTAATAACTTAGCAAACTATAACCAACATCTTATAGTTATTTCAGATTTATTACTGTAATTATCAGAAAGTAGCTACAATTGTACTATACCCACTATAGTTAAGAACCCAGCTTTATTCTCATTTTAATGTTAAATGGGACTGAGCAAAGCAGCTAACTCTCCTGTAATGCATGGGTAACAAAAACCTGAAGGGTTATACTAGGTTATAACCCTGCCTTTCAGGCAGAGTAACAAGTGAGTTGAGGAGGCACAGCTCCACAATGTTAAAGTATTCTTGGATTTCGTTGTCCATGACGTGTCCGTTACTTAACTAATGTACGTGTCCCTGTATGTGTAGAATGTTCATCGACAATAACATGAACATTCTACACGACACACAAAAGGCCGAAAACTAGACACTCTAGAACAATTGGAAATATACAAACACACGAAAACAAATAAAAACGACATCCTAAACCAACAGACACAATTCAAATCTCACGCATTACTCGAACATATCACACCCCACACACACAACATTGATCTTTCGAAAATCGATTCCGTCGCCAACAACAAGACGGACAGCGCTACCAGCGGCAGCCTCTGAAGAAGCTTTTTAAAAGCGAAAACTGATTCAGGTTATAAGGTAAAACTTTTACGTTTTTACCCATAAAATGTTTTGTGTTCCGAGTCGTTAGTGAAATAATTATATTTAATTAAAGTATTTTACCATTATACTCCACTACACTACTTTGTGTCCATAAAATACTAGACATGTTTATAAAATATGTAGGCAAGTGTTATAAATACAGGAAAATTCAGAAGGCACTGAGTTGCCTCTTCTTTTGGTAACTGACAATCTACATAAATAACTTTTTGTGAAATATCAGGTCAATAATAATTATCCACACTATAAAAACAAATTTTATATCACTCAAAATGAGACAGTGAAAGAACACCAATACCATCATTTTTTAAATTTTGACAATAGAACACTTTGCGAGGACTGGTCAAAAAGTACAACACAAATTCTACACTGATCGAATGGTCGCTTGGCACTTGGTAGAACATTTTACTAATACTTGAAATTAATAAACAATCACTTGGTAAGTTCTACAGATCATCTGTAAAACTTACCAAGTGTTTGTTTATTAAATTCAAACAAATTTTATATTATTTATGTTGATGTTTTGACAATATTTATTATCATCATCAGGACCTGTGTACAGACAATAGAGAAAAATCAAACACAACAAAGTATGTAGACACCTACTGCTATCTGTGCCAATTCTAATATACATTCAGTGTTTACTGCATCTATAATTAATCAATATTACTTGTTAAACTTTCACTTGTGAAAACTTACTTTGTTTTTTTTCAAACTTACTGTGAATGAAGAGGATGAACATTCAAAATAACATTTAATTAATTGTTTACAAATATAATTAAGCGATTATAAAATTATCATTACTTTTAATTGTAATATTGTATTAATTATGTTACGGGTTATTATAATTATGTCTACATATTTAAGTAAAACAATTTGTAATGCATGTAATTATTTTGCTAATGTAAAATAAACTGTCTCAACTCCCCCCTCACATGTGTGCACACGTGCGCGTGCACGCACACACACACACACACAAATTAATTGATTTGTCTCTATTTCCACACAGGTCCTGATGACAATAAAGATTGTCAAAATGTCGACACAAATAATATAAAATTTGTGTTATACTTATTGACCGATCCTCACAAAACCTTCCATCATTAAAATTTATTGATCAACGGTCAGTCCTAAATTAAAGATCATTTTTTAACATAGTCCCCTTGCTTTTCAACGGATTGTTCCATCATGCACAAGCTTCTATATGCCTGCAGAAAAAAAATTCAGCTGATCAATGAGCTACACATGCAACATTTATGTCACTTGTTGGTGAATCAACAACCTCTTAATGCTGCTTTTGAGTGTACCAAACTAGAGGGGCAAGATCGGGACTACACCAAGGATAAGTCAATACTTCAAACTTCAGTTTCTGGAGGGTCTCAACAATGCGAGCAGCAGCATATGGTTATGCAACATAACATAACATAACAACAAAGACACTGTTATGCAACAGTACAAAGCTTTTCAACAGTAGTTGTTGAGATTGTTTTGATTTGTAGGTTTCAACTTGTCAATTAGCATTTCATTGTAAAAAGTAGTATTTATTAGCCCTGCTCCTGATAATGCTCTAGCAGTAGGTCCTGCAAGTCCCAAAAAATTTTTAACAGCAGTTTTCCTGCTGGCAATTGGTTTCTGAACTTTTTCATGGCAGATGACTGTTAATGTTTATATACCACACTACCATCATTATTTACTGTCCAGTTTATAACACTGGATCCATGTTTTGTCACCAATATAGATTCTGTCCAAAAACACATCACTTTGGTTACAATAATGATTCATATTTTGATGGCAATTGTTCAAGTGTTTCTTATATAACACTTTAATACAACATGTTGAGTTATTTTGGGGGAGAACAAACTTCATGAAAACTAAGTCTATTTCAGAGGCTCCATAATTAGTTTGCCACTTAAGTCACTTGTCTGTCTAAACAGTCATGTCATGGATGCATTCAACGTTGTTATCAGTTGTGATTCTGGACAGAGATCTAGCTCCTCTTTTATGTGTAATATTTGTACAACCATTACGAATTTCTCAATCTGCTCGTAGACATCCTGCTGCAATAAAATGCTGTTCCCATATTGTGCTGCAAGTCTTCAGTAGACTTTGGCCCTTGATATACATTCACAAAGTGGATCAATGAAAGCTGATCTTCTTCAGTGTAAATGCAAATTAGAGCAGGCCTGGTTAACATTTATGGTACCAACAATGGGTCTGACGCAGTGATGTGAAAACAGCTTAGTACCATTACTGCGCAGCTGTTCAAACTAGTGATATGTACAAGCCAACAATGTTGCCAACAGAAGGCAAAAATACAACTACTTTGTGAATAATTATTGACTTATCTCTAACATATCATATGTACCTATATTATTATATATTTTTGAAAATTCCGATACATTAATAGCATCCAGACCTAACTGTGTGTGTGTGTGTGTGTGTGTGTGTGTGTGTGTGTGTGTGTGTGTGTGTGTGTGTGTGTGTGTGACCATTTCTCCACTCTCCACCTGCCAACATATCAGCTATTACACAAATCAAACGTTTTTTCATTAAGGTGTAGACAGCTAACTCCTTACATGGCTTAATTTCGAAAGTACAAAGCATATATTTCATACACTCCTTTTCTTTGTGAACAAAGAGATGAGTTAATGTGTAGAGCAAGTATTAAATATACACAAAGATATACATTTATTGCCCGTGTTTAATCGTGCAGGTCCATACAATTTAACAGATATCATTATTTCATTGCCATACTAGTGAGTAGTTCTGTCCTCCCTCGAACCGGTACAGGGGCTTCTCATTCAATAATTGCTGCTTCTCGCTTCAATAGCATCCTGTCAAATTTAAACGAATTAACTAACTGTTTGTTTGTACATGCACCACTACTCACTCCCTCTTTCTAACAAACCAATGTGTGCCCCACCTATTTATCACATGCACGCACTGATTTTTTTTAATTACGCATGACATACTACAGTTTCATTTTTATCATCTTTGTATATTTCAAAACAATGCTAAATACTGGATTAAGTTCTTAAAACATAGAATTTGAAACAAGCACTTTTTGTCGAAAAGGAAGTCTGCCGTATCTTTTTTTTTTAATACTCTCCGTCAATCTGAGAGAATCAACAATTCGTTTACAGGCTGAGTTGATCCTGGTATTGAAACAATTACAGAACTACAAAAAGTTCCAATTGTGCTGCATGACTTGAATCATAACCTCATACTAGTTAAGCATGACTTATGCAAACAGTGAGGCCACAAGGGTTTTGTTAATAAAGGGCAAATTATTATCATCAATTATTTTATTATGAAGGAATTCAGAACATATTGTTTTAAGTTTGTAGCCTCAAACTCCTTGACGGTATGTTAAAAGAACAGTTCGGGAATAGTAAGAAAAGTGAAATCTGTGAAAATTCTAACCAAAAGCACCAACAAATCAACAATTCTATAGGCTGGAAGGAGCAATAAATTGATGAAACTGACAAGAAAGTGCATCAGAACACAAAAACAGGTACTCAAGTACTCAAGAAGTTAGCTGTAATAAGTATACTGATATGTTAACTCACCCACTTTATTTCCTAATTGTTACAACTAACATCTTGAGCATGTTTTTTTTTTTTGTAATCTGGAGATTCTTTACATCTGTTAATAAATCGAGACTTAATCAAACTATGTGATTGATAACACAATTTACAGGTATATAACAACTGGAATATAGTAGTACTCACAGGAAAGTAAATGGGATTTTTTCCTTTTGAAATAACAATTTAACACTCTATGCTGGCTAGACACACAAAGTTAGTAGCATGGTGCACATGCACACAATGGCAGAAGATTAAACCAGCTCCCATCCCACCTATCTGAATACCACCCATACCATATGCTGAACATAATGTATTGAGCAGCATTCACACTGAAAGGAAACCAGAGAAGATTTTGGAATATGAATTGTCGGGGCAGCCCTACATCAGCAAAGCATAACAGAAATTAATTAATGCTTGATGCCTTTACTTGGTGAAAATCCATTTTGTAAATTATAGTAAAAGATAAAACTATTTTATTGTTTTATCTTTTACTATAATTTATAACAGAAATTATAGATATCATTAAAGATAATCAATAAATCATTCTCCAGGAAATTTATGATAATGTTGGGGTTACATCTGGATCAGCTCAAGTGATTACGACTGCCATGAGTCATTTAAATGAAACTGTGACATTATTGCAACTGGCTCTCCTTTACAGAGGTAACTCTCCTCCTCATGACACCATAAAAACCAAAGAGCTTTATTGACCAACGTCATGACAACTGTCCTAAATCTCCTTGCCCCATTGGAGTTGAGACCAGCAATTTCTCTCTAATCTATTGAAAACTAATAGAATCTACACTGACAAGGTTGTGAATAGGCAAGTTGAACTATAGATGGTGCTTGTAACTCTTTAATAAAAAGGGTTACTAAAGCCAGATGTGAATTTAAAAAAAAAATTGGTTAGCTTGATTCAATTTTTAGATATCTCATTTGTGTGATTAAATATTTGTCTGAAATTTGTTTTTTGGAATTACAAACAACTAAGTTGTGTAGAGCAAATCCACTGAAACTCATACTTTTATGGAATGGAGGTCAATTCTGAAATTGTTCCATTAATTTTTCTTGTATTTATTCAATCCCATATGAATCTGGCCTTCGTCATATTTTCTGATTCTCAAATTCCATTCAAAAAATCATATGCTCCTTCTAAATTACATCTTCATTATCAGCATTGGCTAGTGGTCAATTCATATATCCTCATCCACAATAATATACAATAGCCTAACTTAAAAAATAAGCTAAATAAGACATAACATATAAATAGTACAACATATATATATGATGCATTGTAATGCCATATAATCAATTTTAAATGATACGTACACTTTTTATGAAGCATGTCTCCAATATCAAAATCAAGATCTTTATCACAAAATGCAAATAACGCTTCTATGTACATGCAAATTAGAAATAGGCTACAATTACAAAACAAAATGGGACTGTGGGGCAATACATTCATTGATTTAATAACTATAGTGTTTTGTCAGTCAATCAAATTTATAGTTCTGAAAAATAAAATTATTTGTAAAAACTGTTTACTTGGACTTATGATCAGTTTAAATAAGTCAAAGGTACCAGAGCTTATCTAGATATCTACTATCTTAAATCTACAAATTTATCTAAAGAGTCAGCCCAAACAGTAGGCCTACTGTTTGACATTCCCGTTGTTGTACACGTTCTGATACTGAAACAGACCTGTGCAATTTGGTGTCACCCTGTGCTCTGAAATATACTATGAACCCATTATTCAAGCAGATTTAATTTTAAAATCTAATGTATCCAAAGTATTAAATATATAAATAATTTTTAAGTGCCTCTTGATTAAGGCAAAAACCGATTTAAAACTTCTTTTACAAAGTAAGTCCCACGTTCATGGTATGAGTAATAATAACACTTGATCTTCAGTCATCTGTATCACCTGCAATACAACTTCTAAGTTCACTGAATTGTTACTATAACGAAATTAATAATTTAATATATAATTCTCATTAGTATATTATTAGAGTATCCATGCCTAATCCACATCTTGCATGTCTAGTTTATTCAGCACCATACGGAAAACACATTTTTTTTCAAACATTAAATATTTTTTATAGGCTTGGTTTTTGACCACGATTTTTATTTATTCACAGCATCTCACTTTATGATGACACTTCAATAGGGGATATTTTCCTTCATTACACACATACCCGATTTGACATATTAAACTTATTCAATATTAAATTATATTAATTCAAGTTTTCTTTATGTTACAATTGCTTAAAAAAATTATGGAATGACAAATTACCAAATACATACGTGCATGTGATTTCTTAATTCAGTTCATTTACATAAATAAATATAGCTTAACAATTATCTACAAGTTGAATTCTATTGTCTGTAGCTACCGAAATATCGATTAAAACAAACTACTTCATATAAATAAACTAACTCATGTAGAGAAGGAAACTAAAAAACTAGTACCGCATTTTAAAAAAATAATTACGAACCTATCCTTTGTAACACCTTATTACTCATTTGATAAACTCACAAATAAATTTAATCAACATTTTTTAACTACAAACTTTTGTAAAGTAATTTGCATAACTTTCATTTTAATAATTTACGTTTGTCAAATATGCAACACAAACCGCAGCTAAACAAGTATTATTATACTTAATGCAATCCAAATAACATTTATTTTTTAATCATTATACACTAAGTTTTTAATATAAATAATTACAAGAAATATTAACATTCGTTTAATAAATTTAATCAATATTTTTAAAAACTTTTTGTTACAGTTTCTGTACAATTTTAAAGGAATAGACAAATACGTACTGTAACTAGTTGATACATTTTAAAAGCAAACATAAAAATAAATAGAAACTATGCACTGATATCCGTCAACTAAACATGCCTTGATTATTATCTACTACCTTGTGAAATACGCATTCATACAGCTACGGTCCACCGCGAACTGAACTGACGGTCTATACCAACTGACGGATGGAGATGGAACAACCAATTAGTTTGAACACATCTGCGCTAAGTGACGTCGGCAAACAACCCACGACGGGTCTCGACGGACGGACGGTTCCCTAACTGGTTGGAGGACGCACTTCCGTCGTCCCCGCGCTGTCACTGCGGTTGACACAGAGGCACGCCTGTTCCAAAGCCGTTATATGGTTATTACGTTACACACATCCTCTGTTGGCAACCAAGTATACCCCCGTCTACTCCTTCTTCGTATGCATTATAGATAGATCACCTAACGAGACCGCAAAGGAACGGGTCTACATCGCCTGAGACTATGCTGATTCTGATATACCTCCATTACTCCATGCATTTTTTATTAGTAGTTTTAGTAAAATTTTAACTAAGGCTCCAAAGCATTCCTTGCAATAATATCACGCGTGTACAGGCGTTGTTAGAGGATAATACGAAAAATATTTAATTTGAACTATTATTATTTACTGTTTTATATGTTTACGTAACTTACATAAATCGGTGAACTACAGCATTTACTGAAGAGAATATGATCCGCTTTTTGGCTAGATTTTTGCTCTAAAATTTGAGAGGGTCTTACATTCGAGTCGGGTCTTAAAATCAATTATAGAGACGGGAGACAGGAAATAACTTAGTAACTATTACCGGTGTTTATTAAAACAAGAAACCAACAACATTAAAATCAGGACAGCTTTTTAAAAAAGGAATCGCCCAAAATACAAATGCTAGATGTATAATCGATGGGATCTCACGTTCGAGAAAATGCTGTTAGTGCTTTGGTACCGTTATACACGAAATTTCCCCAATTTTGAGGTTTTTTACAATTTACGACGGCCATCCGCTAACTCATTTCCACGTACACTTTTAAATTGTCAAAAGTATACAAAATTGTAGTTTTCAGGCGAATTACAACATGTATTCTTTCATACTCATTACACTGTACAAAACATACGTAGACAATGAAGTTCAAAAATTTCCGGACTCACAAGACGTTAAAAGAATTCGTTACTTGTAAAATGAAATACATTAAAATTAATTTGTAATTGTATTATTTTGAAACTGTAGATATTTACGTTCTACTGGGACTCGCACCAAGTACGCATCACACCATTGCTCCTGTTTTGGCCCTCAACTCGATTTGTTAACGATCACTGCAGAAAAAGGCAGTCATAACGCTACACAATACTACGCTGGCACTAAAATATTTATATAAATCATTTTTTTCACGTAAATAAAAAATACCTTAGATCCATTTCTTTCTACTGCGTCTTATATAAACGGCGGTACTTTAGTGAATTCGTAATACAGAAATCTAAATTAAACCGCGGAGTACAAAATGTAAATTTCGCTAATCCGGGATCTGTGTTGATTGATGAGTTTCTGTTATTAACGTGGCTGTGATTCCGGAATTAATATTACTAAAGTTTCCACCGCAGGGTCTAATTTTAGAGTAGACGATATTTTTATACAGAACTCGTCTTCCAAATGCTACTTCATAATGAGACCGATTCCACCACTGAACAATTCTAAAACAAATTTCTTTCAATTAAAGAAATTGTTTTTTAATGGGAAAGCTGTTGAGTTGATCGAGCCGTATTTTGATTCGTAGACGTTCACGCCAAGGCCGAGTGATTTTGGTTTCAAAACGATAGTAAAAGAAATCACTTAGTTAAAGATTCGCAAAACTTAGTAAAAATACTTTCGTTTAAAAAGACGGCAATCTGGAGACTATCTTTAATTAAAGGAGAAACGTATTTTCAATAAACTCCGGAAACATTATTTTACTCGCATCTTTAATTACTCGGTGACAATACAGTATATTATTCTAATTTTACCAGGCTCGGATTTAGGTGTCCTGCCGCCCCTAGGCACTATTGTTAGCCCCCCCCCTCAACAAGTAACTTCTATATATTAAATTCTCCTTGACTGCTGAAAAAAAGTTGCTGAAAATAGTCATTTCAACTACCTCTATTGCAAATATCTCATTTGATCTTAAATCTAAAAGGAAAATAATTGTGAAAAGGGGTAATTTTTTAACTTTTATTAATATTTACTTACGTGTACACTTTAGTACACATTATTGTACATTACTGGCCATAATGCAAGAGCCCAAATACAAATACTGTAATTAAAAAACCGAAAACATGAAATTTTCACAAATAATTTTTCACCTCGTGCCGCCCCTAGGCACGTGCCTAGTGGGAAATCCAGGCCTGATTTTGACTTCCACCCGTCTGGAAAAGAAGAACCTGTTTTCGCGGACATACATATACGGATGTTGGTAGGCCTAGTTTTAATATTCTCACACGCTCTTGAAAAACCGTAGGCTCGTGAGTTGGACACAACACACTGCCGTATGTTTCTACTCGCTAAAGAGTTTTGATACTAAATCAAAACTTTTCAAAAATCCTTAATAAGGAGATTTTTGTTATGTTGCAGCAAAGAAAATAACTGCGTTCCTTGTTCTGTAGTAAAACAACAAACTCACATTATTTTCATATAATACTGAGAAATTTGGACAGAAAATAAGCACAAAGTGTACGTATAGAACAAATTAAAACATTACAGCAGAAATTTTAGCAGTTATTGATTCTCGAAAAGTAAGCTGATTACAATTAATAACGAAAATCGTATTTTAATTTCACAACAGTAATATAATAAGTACGCTCCCTGGGTTGCAGAACTCGCGCACTATTTTTAACGATGTTCATTTATTATTTTACATAAATTTCAGTACAGTATTAGATAATTTTTCAATTATGGGAAACTTACAAAAGTCTCGATTAGTCAACTATTTCTTTAGTAATATAACAATTTTAGAGCACACAATCATACAATAAACACTAAAATATCGGTATGGAGAACCATACATGACTTCCATATTCTAAGATTTATATTTAAAATCATTTTCGAAATGAAATATTACCACAGAAACTACTTCTTTCTACTTACTGCTTCAGCCTTAACCACAGTACTGTGGTCACTAACGTATACCACCTCACGTTATCGCACTCGATTTTCACTGATGATGGAAGTCGATGGCGTTGCCGAAACGTCTGGTTTTGTAGAAAACATTGGACTACGGCCAAATATCCCGGGAAGGAATTTTAACAAAAACTACTTCTTTGTTGCCGATAACGTTGTACACATATATATAAAAAATATGCATAAAATTAATGGCTTGTATAAGTTAATGATTGATCTCCATTAAGTAGTGCTCAAGTTTCCAAAGTTTTAATATTATGATGTCCGTAATTAAAACATCAGAGCAGGTTTAGTGTGAATGAGGGTACACCGTGTACTAAAATTTTCAACATTTCCTATTGAGCGTTGCTTAGAGTAAAGCTGCGAATCTACAGTGTATGTTTCACAGAACAAACACGCGAAAAAGAAGAAGCGCTCCGAAGTCACTCATGGACCCTCAGCATCTTGCAGAGGGTTCATTTCCTAAAGACGAAAAGTCTATCTATGAATCGTTCCTCTGTAAACACGTGCAGTTACACTGCCCAGCGATCCACAGGAAGCAAATTGATGTCCATTTTTTCGGTTTGCACGCGTTATGTTGGTGTGGGTTTCGGCACTTTCCATTTAAAAAGCGTGCAAATGTAAGAAAATAAACATGAGTGAGGCCAGAAATAACGCGAATTTTGTGTGTGTGTGTGTGTCTTCCCTGCCTTTTTATTGCTGTAGTCATAATAATAAAATGGAAACGTAAACATTACATAACTGAGATATGCTTACCTGCCACGAACGATATATTATTTTATACATGTACGAGGTGTGTTCAAAAAAAGACCGAACTATTTGTGTAGCACGTCAACTAGCGCATAGAGCGAGCTGCAGAATTAAGTGCTGCTAGCGACAGGTTTTGACGCCTGAACGCCGTTTTCTCTGTTCCGTCACGATCTTCAGTCTTCGAGCTACACGCGCTGTAGTGGGCACGGGCACACACCGTCCGGCGGATTTATAACGAAGTGAGAATGAAGATCTTAACACAACGTGTGTGTATAAAATTTTGCTGCTGACTTCGTAAAATCTTTACAGAGCTATTTCCATTGTCTTCCAAAGTTTTCATTACCATTTGCATTGGTACGCAGTTGTTGACCGATTTCAAAACGGGTCTCTTTCTGATCGTCGTCAACAAACACAGTAAGAATTTTTCAGTGATACGATACATTTAAATTTTTCTATCAAAATTTTATTTTACGATCTTAAATGGATTCTGTCAGAAAGTATCGGCATTTAAACGATGATTTACAATTACCACATCACGAGCTCTCTTCCCATGATCTTCGATATCGCTTTGATCTGGACCGACCATTGTTTTTCCCTCTTTAAAAATTCTTAAACTAATCGTTCGCCTCACGCAGGCTTCCGCGTATGCTTAATTGAAAACCAGAATGGCTCTGAAAAGTTTTAACCTAGTTTTGCTGCAAAATTTCATACGCACACGTTGTTCTCGCGGTCTTTCTTAATCGCTTTGTCACTAATCCGCCGGCCAGCGTGTGCACGTCCCCACTCAATGTGATATACCTCAAAGACTACTGCTAATAGCGGAACACAATAAGTGGCAGTTTGTTGTCAAAAACTATCGCTAGGTGCGCGCAAAGTCGCGGCGCGTCGTTTGTGCGGATTGATGTGTTACTCAAAAGGTTTGGTCTTTTTATGAACACACCTCGTATATTAACTCGTACATAATTTACATTAAAATGAAAAAATTATAATTTTATTGCCTGGCAACAAAATTATTTTATTTTACTTCCATATTCCTTAAGGAAATGGAAGTATGGTGATGGCAAAAAAAATCGTGTTCGAGATTATTGCAGATTCTGATTGTACTACACTCAAAACATGAAAAAAGTCGTTTTTCGAAAAGTGTCTGTGTGTAGATTTTTTTTCTATGGCAAACGATAACTGCCGCAAATTCAAACAGAATCAAATAATTTTTTGCGTACAGCCCTGATTTGTAGAGTACCCACGACCTATTGTTTTTGGTGAAGATCGGTTAAGGGAAAGGGGTAGTTTACCTGCAACGGTTTTTTTTTATCAAGGGTAATTTTTTTTTGGCAAACGATAACAGCCGCAAATTCAAACAGAATCAAATAATGTTACACATACAGCCCTGAATTGTAGAGTTCTCAAGACCTATTGTTTTTGGTGAAGATTGGTTAAGGGAAAGGGGTAGTTTACCTGTAACGTTTTATGTTTTAACAAGGGTATTTCCTATGGCAAACGATAACAGCCGCAAATTCAAACAGAATCAAAAGATTATTTGCATACAGCCCTAAATTGTAGAGTTCTCAAGACCTATTGTTTTTGGTGAAGATCGGTTAAGGGAAAGGGGTAGTTTACCTGTAAGGTTTTTTTAACAAGGGTATTTTCTATGGCAAACGATAACAGCCGCAAATTCAAACAGAATCAAATAATGTTTTGCATACAGCCCTGATTTGTAGAGTACTCAAGACCTATTGTTTTTGGTGAATATCGGTTAAGGGGAAGGGGTAGTTTACCGGCAACGTTTTTTTATCAAGCGTATTTTCTATGGCAAACGATAACAGCCGCAAATTCAAACAGAATCAAAAGATTATTTGCATACAGCCCTAAATTGTAGAGTTCTCAAGACCTATTGTTTTTGGTGAAGATCGGTTAAGGGAAAGGGGTAGTTTACCTGCAAGGTTTTTTTTAACAAGGGTATTTTCTATGGCAAACGATAACAGCCGCAAATTCAAACAGAATCAAATAATTTTTTGCATACGTCCCTGAATTGTAGAGATCTCAAGGACTTTCGATTTTGGTGAAGATCGGTTAAGGGGAAGGGGTAGTTTACCTGCAACCTTTTACGTTTTAACAACAGTAAAGTACTTGAAAATTCATTTAAACTTTTTCAAACAATGGTAATTGTTAATAATAAAATAATTTTGTTGCCAGGGAATAAAATTATAATTTTTACTTCCATATTCCTTAAGGAATGGAAGTATGGTGATGGCAAAAAAAATCGTGTTCGAGATAATTGCAGATTCTGATTCTACTACACTCAAAACATGAAAAAAAGTCGTTTTCCGAAAAGTGTCTGTGTGTCTGTCTGTAGATTTTTTTTTATGGCAAACGATAACTGCCGCAAATTCAAACAGAATCAAATAATTTTTTGCATACAGCCCTGATTTGTAGAGTACTCACGACCTATTGTTTTTGGTGAAGATCGGTTGAGGGAAAGGGGTAGTTTACCTGCAACGGTTTTTTTTTATCAAGGGAAATTTTTTTTTTTTGGCAAACGATAACAGCCGCAAATTCAAACAGAATCAAATAATGTTTCGCATACAGCCCTGAATTGTAGAGTTCTCAAGACCTATTGTTTTTGGTGAAGATCGGTTAAGGGAAAGGGGTAGTTTACCTGTAACGTTTTATGTTTTAACAAGGGTATTTCCTATGGCAAACGATAACAGCCGCAAATTCAAACAGAATCAAAAGATTATTTGCATACAGCCCTAAATTGTAGAGTTCTCAAGACCTATTGTTTTTGGTGAAGATCGGTTAAGGGAAAGGGGTAGTTTACCTACAACGTTTTTTTAACAAGGGTATTTTCTATGGCAAACGATAACAGCCGCAAATTCAAACAGAATCAAATAATTTTCTGCATACAGCCCTGATTTGTAGAGTACTCAAGACCTATTGTTTTTGGTGAAGATCGGTTGAGGGGAAGGGGTAGTTTACCTGCAACGTTTTTTATCAAGCGTATTTTCTATGGCAAACGATAACTGCCGCAAATTCAAACAGAATCAAATACTTTTTTGCATACGTCAGTGAATTGTAGAGGACTCAAGGCCATTAGATTTTGGTGAAGATCGGTTAAGGGGAAGGGGTAGTTTACCTGCAACCTTTTACGTTTTAACAAGAGTAAAGTACTTGAAAATTCATTTAAACTTTTTCAAACAATGGTAATTGTTGAAAAGAAAATAATTTTGTTGCCAGGCAATAAAATTATAATTTTTTCATTTTAATGTAAATTATGTATATATTAGAAAATATATCGTGCTTGGCAGGCAAGCATATTTCAGATTATAAATCTTACAATATGGAAGTCATGTATGGTTCTCCATACCGATATTTTCATTTTAATGTAAATTATGTATGAGTTAATATCTTTATATAAGTTATATAATTCTTCTGTACGTGTGTATGTCACTGAACTCCTCCATGTATAAAATAATATATCGTTCGTGGCAGGTAAGCATATCTGTTATGTAATGTTTACGTTTCCATTTTATTATTATGCCTACAGCAATAAAAAGGCAGGTAAGAGACACACACACACTCACACAATTCGCGTTATTTCTGGCCTCACTCATGTTTATTTTCTTACATTTGCACGCTTTTTAAATGGAAAGTGCCGAAACCCACACCAACATAACGCGTGCAAGCCGAAAAAATGTACATCAATTTGCTTCCTGTGGATCGCTGGGCAGTGTAACTGCACGTGTTTACAGAGGAACGATTCATAGACAGACTTTTCGTCTTTAGGGAATGAACCCTCTGCAAGATGCTGAGGGTCCATGAGTGACTTCGGAGTGCTCCTTCTTTTTCGCGTGTTTGTTCTGTGAAACATACACTGTAGATTCGCAGCTTTACTCTAAGCAACGCTCAATAGGAAATGTTGAAAATTTTTGTGCACAGTGTACCCTCATTCACACTAAACCTGCTCTGATGTTTTAATTACGGACATCATAATATTAAAACTTTGGAAACTTGAGCACTACTTAATGGAGATCAATCATTAACTTATACAAGCCATTAATTTTATGCATATTTTATATATATATATGTGTACAACGTTATCGGCAACAAAGAAGTAGTTTTTGTTAAAATTCCTTCCCGGGATATTTGGCCGTAGTCCAATGTTTTCTACAAAACCAGACGTTTCGGCAATGCCATCGACTTCCATCATCAGTGAAAATTTAGTGCGATAACGTGAGGTGGTATACGTTAGTGACCACAGTACTGTGGTTAAGGCCGAAGCAGTAAGTAGAAAGAAGTAGTTTCTATGGTAATATTTAATTTCGAAAATGATTTTAAATATAAATCTTAGAATATGGAAGTCATGTATGGTTCTCCATACCGATTTTTTAACAATTACCATTGTTTGAAAAAGTTTAAATTCATTTTCAAGTACTTTACTGTTGTTAAAACGTAAAAGGTTGCAGGTAAACTACCCCTTCCCCTTAACCAATCTTCACCAAAATCGAAAATCCTTGAGATCTCTACAATACAGGGACGTATGCAAAAAAAGTATTTGATTCTGTTTGAATCTGCGGCTGTTATCGTTTGCCATAGAAAATACGCTTGATAAAAAAACGTTGCAGGTAAACTACCCCTTTCCCTTAACCGATCTTCACCAAAAACAATAGGTCTTGAGTACTCTACAAATCAGGGCTGCATGCAAAACAATATTTGATTCTGTTTGAATTTGCGGCTGTTATCGTTTACCATAGAAAAATATCGGTATGGAGAACCATACATGACTTCCATATTCTAAGATTTATATTTAAAATCATTTTCAGCCAAACAGCCAGGCTGTGTCTTACCTGCCTTTTTATTGCTGTATTAAATGAAAAATATTATATTACATTAAAATGAAAAAATTATAATTTTATTGCCTGGCAACAAAATTATTTTATTTTTAACAATTACCATTGTTTCAAAAAGTTTCAATAAATTTTCAAGTACTTTACTCTTGTTAAAACGTAAAAGGTTGCAGGTAAACTACCCCTTCTCCTTAACCGATCTTCACAAAATCGAAAGTTATTGAGACCTCTACAATTCAGGGACGTATGCAAAAAATTATTTGATTCTGTTTGAATTTGCGGCTGTTATCGTTTGCCATAGAAAATACGCTTGATAAAAAAACGTTGCAGGTAAACTACCCCTTCCCCTTAACCGATCTTCACCAAAAACAATAGGTCTTGAGTACTCTACAAATCAGGGCTGTATGCAAAACATTATTTGATTCTGTTTGAATTTGCGGCTGTTATCGTTTGCCATAGAAAATACCCTTGTTAAAAAAACGTTGCAGGTAAACTACCCCTTTCCCTCAACCGAACTTCACCAAAAACAATAGGTCTTGAGAACTATACAATTTAGGGCTGTATGCAAATAATCTTTTGATTCTGTTTGAATTTGCGGCTGTTATCGTTTGCCAAACAAACAAAATTACCCTTGCTAAAAAAAAACCGTTGCCGGTAAACTACCCCTTTCCCTCAACCGATCTTCACCAAAAACAATAGGTCGCGAGTACTCTGCAAATCAGGGCTGCATGCAAAAAATTATTTGATTCTGTTTGAATTTGCGGCAGTTATCGTTTGCCATAGAAAAAACATCTACAGACACACACTTTTCGGAAAACGACTTTTTTTCATGTTTTGAGTGTAGTAGAATCAGAATCTGCAATAATCTCGAACACGATTTTTTTTGCCATCACCATACTTCCATTCCTTAAGGAATATGGAAGTAATACCCTTGTTAAAAAAACGTTGCAGGTAAACTACCCCTTTACCTTAACCGATCTTCACCAAAAACAATAGGTCTTGAGAACTCTACAATTTAGGGCTGTATGCAAATAATCTTTTGATTCTGTTTGAATTTGCGGCTGTTATAGTTTGCCAAAAAAAAAATTTCCCTTGATAAAAAAAACCGTTGCAGGTAAACTACCCCTTTCCCTCAACCGATCTTCACCAAAAACAATAGGTCGTGAGTACTCTACAAATCAGGGCTGTATGCAAAAAATTATTTGATTGTGTTTGAATTTGCGGCTGTTATCGTTTGCCATAGAAAAAAAATCTACAGACAGACAGACACTTTTCGAAAAACGACTTTTTTCATGTTTTGAGTGTAGTACAATCAGAATCTGCAATAATCTCGAACACGATTTTTTTTGCCATACCATACTTCCATTTCCTTAAGGAATATGGAAGTAAAATTAGAAACATTCGGATGTGGGTTGAGTTCCTGCTGGACTTTCACAATTTTTTCAAATTCTGATCTTTTACAGAACCTGAGGTCCAAAAATTTTTAAATTCCTAAAACTTAATACTACACTCAGATGATAGTTAAAATTATCTTTAATTTGATACCCTACATGAATTTTTGCAATACAATCAAAATTTTCACTCACTTTTTGCCGCCTACCCCCCTATTTTGGTGGGACCAATCGAAAAAAATAGGGTTCTGTAGGGTAAAAGTGTGGACATGCATAGCAAGTTTTAGAAAAATCGGTTGATGGATTTAAAAGTTATCGCGAGACATACCCCAAACAGACACAGACGGTGGAGAGTTAAAACTGAGAACTCGCTTCGCTCTTTCAATAATTATGAACGATTAAAGTGATTTTCATCCAATTAAGATTCCATCAAGTAAAAAGAAATATCTTTGTGAATAAATACAAAACAGTACAGCCAATAGTATTTCTCCCTCGATTCTTCATATATTTTACGGGCGGAGTGGCAGGACCACCAGTGAGAGTGAGGTTCTCTAAAGCACTCGTCAAGAAAAATTACATCAGTTTAGAGCACTAAGTAAGATCTTAAATAGAGAAATCTTAAATAGCATTCAAAATACTTTTTAAGAAAGAAGAAAGTGAATAAGCAGAGACAAAACAATACCAAAGCAGCAGCAAAGACACAGCTTTCCGACCAATCTCATTATTATTTGAAACCAGTTTTCCACCCTTTTGTATGTCTGTGGATGCGCTGCTTGTATAACGAAAATAGTACACGCCAAAAAACCCTATACGAAGACAATGTACACTTCCCTCGATTATATTGTTACGACGGTCTACTTGATCGTCGTAGGGTACAGTGGAAACAAAATACAAGACACCAATTAAGTCACTAATCACCAGGTTTAATTTTTACAGTTAAACAGTTCGTAATTAACAACACAGTCTCTTATAACAAATCAATTAAAAATTGTTTACACGCAAATAAATGTCAACTAATATTAAAACACAATTGTATTACAATATACCGTCCGATTATAAAACATAACATTTAACTAATAACCACTTGAACGCGCACAGTAATATCGCCCGATAATAACTCTCGAACCGCACTGTAAATATATCGCAGCTACACTGAAAACTAAGGCCGCTGCCGCCATGTATTTATACCTCCGCTCGCAGACCAGAACGTTCCAAACTGCGTCTTAGCGCCAGTGTGTACTACGTAATTAATTGCGGCCTTGACACAGTCCGCGCGGCTGGCGGCTTCGAGAAAACTCTCGCGAATGCGTCTAGAGTCACGTATGCCACACACATTAGAGCGAGATTCTTCTAGCACATTCGACAAACACGTAGACTGTTCTGTAATGTCGTAACACTGCCTCCTCCTTAAGCCTGTTCGTCCCGATCTGGCAAACCGTCTCTGAAGTAATACCTCTACCAGGCGGTCTAGGTAGAAGTCCTTGCGAAAGATAATTCTCCGGTTCTTCGAATTCAGTCTCGTGTGACCTGAACATCACGTTCCCAGGAATGCGAGTCTTCCGCTCAACCACTAGTTTTGCTGGAATCACTCCCGTTGCGTCACGTACTGATGACCTACACACCACTGGCTGATCCAAGTTTGTTTGGTTCTCGTCAACAACGTCTTGCGTAACCTCATCTTCAGCCACTTTGCCCTCGGGCGCTTCTATCAGCTCAGGAACAAGCAAGAGTTTTGTCTCGACACCCATAGTTGGCTTTCCAATCACTTCTTTTGTCGTTACACTTATTTGTATTTCCTCTGCTAGTTCTTCCTCCATTTCCGCTTGCAATAGGGAGGGTTCCTCTTGACCAGACCGGTTGACTTTTTCTTCGACTAATGCCACTCGCTTAATCGAATGGTTGGTAGACCCTGTCATTTTAGCCATGCAAAGCTTTACCTTCTCTTGGCCAACCTTCAGAATATTCTCTCTTAAGTCCACAACGAATCCGTAGGCATTCATAATGTCCGTGCCAAGAATCGCTTCATCGACAATGTCTGCAACGAGCATTTGGTGGCTAAACTCGAGAAGACCCAGGCGTACACGTACGTCTACCTTTCCTAGCACCTTGATGGGGCTTCCAGTCACAGTCTGTATTGTACAAGAGCTAATTTGAGGCCGTCGGTTGCTGATTAAGTCAGGGCGCACAATAGACACTGTTGCGCCTGTGTCAACTGTAAATGATGTTGGTTTACCTTCCGCAAGCCCATTAACAATCAGGTTTCCACTGGTCTTATGTAGCGTGAAAACTGTGTGCTGTTCTGAGGCTTTACTTCTCTAATTGGTGCGATCACTCTGTTCTCTCGGTATCTTCTTCTCCTATCAGTCTATCTGTAGATGACCACGTTTTCCACCGTTGTAATTTTTCGCTCTTCTGTTTTTAACCCATCGTTCAAATCGTTGCGGCGATCTTGAACTTCTGAATTGTTTGTCCGACAACATTGTTTTTCTGCACCCATCGTAACGGCAATGTGATACTGGGACCTTCTGACTGCAATGTGATGGCACAAACCAATTAATGTAGCGGGACGCTGACTTGGCAGCTTCAAACTCTAAGGCGTGAACTAGAGCTTCTGAGCTATTTCGGTGTCTTGCCATTCGTAACATTTGCTGAAGTTCACAATCTCCGATGCCATCAATAAATGTCTGCACCGTAAACCCTATTCGAAAATCTTCTGATGCTTCAGGATAGGCCAATCTAATCAGTCTGTCGATACTTGCTTCAAACTCTTGAAGACTCTCCCCGGAACGTTGTCGTCTTGTTCTCAACTGAGCGTAGTATACATCTCGCAAATGTTTATCACCATACCGTAATTCTAGAGCTTTTATCAATTCGGCATAGGTGTTTTGGCTGTCAGGTGGCACTTTCTGTAGTAATTCTGCCGCAGGTCCTTTTAATGCAAGAACGAGTGAAACAGCCTTGTCTTTCTCTGTCCAATTATTTGCGCATGCAGCAGTATCGAATTGGCGGAGGTACGTTGCCCAGTGACTGCTTCCGTCAAAGGTTGGAGCTTTGACATGAACTGTCCCTACTGGAGGCAAAGTGACTTTCTCTATTAACTTATTTTCTGCGTCTTTTTCTGTCTTTATCATTGGCACAGTCTGTTCACAAAGTTGTTTTGGTTGTATCTTCAGGAACTGCTCTCTTATGTTTACCATTATTATTTCTACTGCAGATATTTTATTTGACATGGTTTCTTCTATGACAGATATTTTTGTAGACATCGATTCTTCAACACTCGAAACAGATTTTTCTACTTCAGCTATTTTTAATGTCATTGATTCTTGTACTTCCGATATTTTAGTAACTTGTTTATTAAGCTCACCTCGTAGGAGACCCAATTCTGCGTTACTATGTTCTTGCATCTATTTCTGTTTCCGTATTAATGCCTTAATGTCTTCTGTCTCCTGATTACGTTTTTCCTCTGTTTATTCCCTTTATTGTCTTCGTTCTTCTTTTTGTAGTCTTTCTGCTTCTTCCGCCTCCTGTCTGCGTTTCTCATCCTGTCGTTTTTCTGCTTCTTCTCTTTCTTGTCTTCGTTCTTCTTTTTGTCGTCTTTCTGCTTCTTCTTGTGTCTGCCGCAGCAGCGTTTGGAACGCTTCCATCAACTGACTGGCACCTATTGTTTTCCGATTAATTACTAATTACACTCGTCTTGTACAAAGTGTCCACGGTTTCCACTATTAACGGTTCTGTCCCAGTTCTGACACCACTGTTACGACGGTCTACTTCATCGTCGTAGATACAGTGGAAACAAAATACAAGACACCAATTAAGTCACTAATCACCAGCTTTAATTTTCACAGTTAAACAGTTCGTAATTAACAACACAGTCTCTTATAACAAATCAATTAAAAATTGTTTACACGCAAATAAATGTCAACTAATATTAAACACAATTATATTACAATATACCGTCCGATTATAAAACACAACACTTAACTAATAACCACTTAAACACGCACAGTAATATCGCTCGATAATAACTCTCGAACCGCACTGTAAATATATCGCAGCTATACTGAAAACTAAAGCCGCTGCCGCCATGTATTTATACCTCCGCTCACAGACCACAACGTTCCAAACTACGTCTTAGCGCCAGCGTGTACTACGTAATTAATTGCGGCCTTGACACAGTCCGCGCGGCTGGCGGCTTCGAGAAAACTCTCGCGAATGCGTCTAGAGTCACGTATGCCACACACATTGGAGCGAGATTCTTCTGGCACATTCGACAAACACGTAGACTGTTCTGTAATGTCGTAACAATATCCTTCTGCCTTACTTTCGAAATATATTTTCGTCCTTACGAGATTCCATTTTTCATACTTCATGCCTACTTGTATAAGAAAATTTATTTAAATTCCGTATCTTTTAATAGCCTCCTTTCATAATGTCTTCATCCATTTCTGCATTACAATCCCCTTCAACGCCCTTGCATCCTCTCAGACTTATATTCTCTTATCCCTTTCTGATCTATTCACTAATCATTTTTCTTCCATTTTTCCTCTCATTAGAGATTTGTGGTGTCATCCATTCTTATTTACATGCACAGTTTCTGTAGTTTTATATATCGGTTCGGTTCTCTCCACTGTTCATGTAAGTCATCGTTCCTTCTTATTTCCCCAGTTATTGGTCACAATATTTGCCTTAGAAGTTTCGTCTCAAACGCACCTAGTTGTTCTTTAATTTCTGGATTAATCCATATTCGTCTACCGTAGCTCACCACTGGGCGAATAACCGTCTGACAGATGCTCGTTTTATTAGGATGATCTGTAACTTCTGTCATAAAAATGGACAACACAAAATATACCTTATGCTCCGAGATTATCCTTTTCGAATTTCTTCTACAAGTTCATAACGTTTCGAGTTATTTGAACAAAAAAACGATACACATTTTTTCTACGAATGTTACAAAACGAGCACTTCCTATACAAAATTCACGTGCAACATTGTCATGTGAGGCTACACGACTCGAGCAATTGCCGCTAGAATACTAAATACGTGAATGTGACGTTCACTAATGCAAGAACAGTTACATACTGTTAAGCGACTAATCCGCTGTCCACGCCAACGTTAGACCGCACAGTACATTGAGGAAGAACTACGAATTAATTCAACTAATTCTTAAACCCTTTGTTGTACAGTGGTTGATGTGTATACCATATCCTATAATACCTCCAACCACTGGTACAGAGATCTTGAGCTTGACTGCTGCTTGGGTGCTTGTCACCCGTGTGTATCATTCCTTTACCCCCCCCCACCCATAACTTTTCACATCCTTATAGTGTGCCAAACTGCTTAATATTATTTTAGTTACAAATTGATACAGACAAATTTCGAGAAAATTTTTCAGAAATTTATTAGCTGGCAATTTACACGTTACAGGTGGAAGATGTGCTCAAAGAAGTGTAACACAACAAGGACTTTGAATTCTTTCAGTATTGCTTAAAGAGCGATAATAATAAGTTTCCTAAAATTTCTGTTATTTAATTTTTACGAAAATTAAATTTTTTAATTTTGTGATGGAATTTTTCACTATAAACTGAACTGTTTGCACTGACGGAAACAAACAAAACAAAAAGAAAGTGGATTTTCATGAATCGACACGCGAAAATTCCAGATCTCCTTTTATTTGCATACATGGTCCTATTCCTCTCAACGTTTATCTTCACCCACTTACTTATTTTCTTCAAATTTAAAGTGTTTCGAAGTTGAAGCACCACCGTTTACAATGTCAATTCCATCTGTTTTTTCACGCTTAGTTTCACTTGCACTAGTATCACCTAAAAATATTTTCTAATGCACCTCTTTGCCTTCTGTTTGAGTACCATTTTCGCCTTTTGTGTGCGTGTGTGTGTAAGTATACAGGAATGCCGAAAACCATGTAGTTACCCTGCTAGACAATCTGAAAGAATTCGTATTACCATTTTCACATTATACAATTCCACACCTCTCAGAATTACATTGTCAGATCGTTTCAAAAATAAAACCGAAACAACCTAGTTGGAAACAGCTTAATAAACTAGTAAGCTCCCACACCTGCAGAACTCGCTTGCTATTATGAACGAAATATAATTATTATTAAATAAAATCAAATTAATGGAATTGATTGTTTTAAGTCTGTGAGCTAAGTTTATCATCGGTTAGCGTCAACCGAGAAACACCAAAAAAGTTAACCACACGTTCTTCCCACGGTTTTGCTGTAACTTAAAAAGCAAACATGGTGGAAGAAAGATTACCGCAAAGACTCTCCTAACTTTTTTTTAGTAAATAACAATTGTAAAGCAATCACTGTTACTTTTTTATTATTATGAATACACTAAATTCTTGGATTTCGTTATCCATGACGTGTCCGTTACTTAACTAGCCTAAATATAATTATTTCACTCCCGACTCGGAACACAAAACTTTTTATGGGTAAAAACGTAAAAGTTTTACCTTATAGCCAGAACCGGTTTTCGCTTTTAAAAAGCTTCTTCAGAGGTTGCCGCTGGTAGCACTGTCCGTCTTGTTGTTGGCGACGGAATCGATTTTCGAAAGATCGATGTTGTGTGTGTGGGGTGTATATATGTTCGAATAATGTGTGTGATTTGAATTGTGTCTGTTCGTTTAGGGTGTTGTCCCCTTTTGAATCTTGACATAAGGCTCTCCCAGGCCTTCGGGCCCCCAGCCCTGAATGCTGCAATAACATTCAAACGAAAATGACAGTAGCCTACTACTCGTCGCGTCAGTCAGTTGCCGTGTGGCGCGCCTCTGCAGTAACCTCCTTCGCTTTCCTCCATTAGTAAATACTAAATAGGCTGTAAAACAAGGGTGAGAAGTGATCACTTCCAATCTGACCAAAATAAATCCTGAAGATTTATTTCCAACAATATTTAGAAAAGAAAAGGTTTTTAATACCGGTAAAAATATACATATTTCTCGTTTTTTCTCGAAATAAAATTTTCATGGCTCGGGGGCCCTCGGCGATCGCCGACCTGGCCAGTTCTCCCCTGAATACATTATTCGAATGCTTCTTTAATACAGTATAATTTTTAAATATGTTGACCATATTAAGGTGACGAACTACTTATAATGTGAAGATGATTTACGAAATAAATTCTTGCTAAAGCATATTGTGTATGTGTTCCATTATACACGTCTACATTAAAAAATGCGCGCAGTTATTTTATGTATCACCATCATCAACATTATTACCACCTGACTGTCCGCTCCTCAACAACTCCCCTCCTCCCTCATTCTCCACTGACTTTTCTCCTGTTCACAGCGAATTTGTATTGAGTTCACAGTATGACAGTACAAGAAACATCATTTTACATGTTTATGCTTAATAAAGTCATTCCTCCATTTAGCAAATGCTCTTCATCATGGTCTGTTTCTGCCTCTTGCGCCTCCAATCTAGTAATCGCTGTGAACATCTACCATCTTCTCGCCTTGCCAAATGACCTGCCTACCTCCACTGACTTCTCTTAATACAACACATATACTATATAGTCTGTATACATGCGCGCGGGCAGACACAGACACACGACCGTACACAGTTATACTATAGAAGGTCGATGGAGAATGAGCGAAACATCGTAATCATTTTCAAATGAACCGCAGACCCTTCCAGAAGGCAATTACAGAAGACGATATTCAGGGAAAAGCTGGCCGCTGATACAGCTGACAGCCAATCTCATGTCGCTCCTGCTTTGCTTTTCAATTTTAAAATACTTGTCTTTCGAAGTTTAACTTGGCATCATCTTTAGGCATGGATAAAGACAGGGGTGAAATTGTAAACCCTACGCTATTCTACAGCGTACAGTCGAGAAGTGTACGCATTCCTAGAATAATCATCATAATCACTTCATGGATACGATTCTCCTGCTCCGACCTCATGACGCCCGCATTCAGATCTTCTTTCAACCGGCTCATACTTATAAGCCAACTTCGGTAAGCGGGTAGGCCTATTGTCCATTCTTTCTAGATGTTGTTTCTACAATTCTGAACGAGTTCATTTAGGGAATAGTGTAATTCCGAAACCCGGGGGAAGTCACTACGCTACCGCACCATCTGCTTTTTCTGTACGTCTATAATACAGTGATCCCTAACCCTCAGTCGCAAATTAAATTGGGCCTGGAGTTTGCCGTGTAGACAAAGGCATTAGTATTAGATTAATCATGTGCACACGTTGGGAATAAAATTCACGCACTGTATGCACCGATGACCACGAGTCACCCAGCCACCTACTACCTGCCACCCTAACTATTGTATACGACACTTCCGTCGGTCACACGCCTGCACCGCCCAAACGTGATGTAACTCATACCATAAACAACAGCCAACGATATTCTGGACATTACGAAACGTAAGTAGCCTAATCAAATTTATGGAACAAACAAGAATTTTTGTGAACGTTTAGGAAATTTTTAGAAGACAATACTAAAAAGTTAACTGAAAGCAAGTAAACAAAAATTATCGTACTGATGTATTTAAATACACCAAGAAGCAAATAAATTTAACAAAAGATGTAGGCCACATATATAAAAAAACAATTATTAAACAAACGGAAAAAGAATAGCAAAGAAGAAACATAATAAATTTCAAAAACCAACCACCAGTCAACTAGTTTCATAAAGTCTAATGATGTTGAAAACAAATTTCAACCAAATAGACGTATTTAAGAAAATCAAAACTGAAAACTCTACAACAACATACGAAAGAATGCTGAGATAGTCCTATATAAAATGCGTTAAGAAAACATTACTTCCAATTTTCATAACGAATTGGAACCTAGGTCCCTCCTTACCCCACCATACAATCAAGGCTGCGTTTTGCAACCCGCAGGTCGACAGCCTGTGGAAATGGCTACCTGGGATCATCTCCTGGAGTAACAGTACGCGGTTGGTTTCTCTTTCTCCGCATGCAGCCGCGGCTTCAAATTGCCGAAGATACGTCGTCCTCCAAATATTGGGGCTCTGACATGAACTGGCCCGACTACAGACGAACCACTTTCTCCGTTACTTATTTTCTATATCCTTTTATGTCTTTATCATTGGCTCTGCCTCTTCAGCCGTTTGTTTCGAAACGCATGCTCGACTTCATTTTTAATTTGTTCCCTTATGTTTGCAACTGAGTCTACTGCTGATATTTTTGTTGACTCGGCTGAAGCGTAGTGCGGACCACACTGCCTTCCTTGTATCCCAAAAGTCTCACATAACATGCCCGACTCCTAGGTGGTAAAAAAGGAGACATTTATTTCGTATAATCATTGTGCCGCGCGCACGCACACACACAGCCTCATTTACAAATGTCATAAACACCTACATTCTGCCTTGGTTCATATCTATGATGAGTAAAGACCTCAATTTATTACACAGGAGTAGCTCAATCTTTCACTGCAAAACATGACAAAATACTACATTCAAAACTGAAATTTGACATAGAAAGCAATGGTCAGATCACTGAATCATAATTGATAAGTTCATGCAGGATACCTCCAGGCCACTACAAACAATCACGAAAACTTCTCCACAATTTCCAGAGAAAGTCACTGCCATAATTTCTCTGAAACAAACACTATGCTCTTTGTGATATCCTTTATTCAAAGCTGAGATCAAAACGCCTCTCTTCCCCATATCATGCATCCGCGCGCGCACGCACACACACACACAAGTTTATGCACACAGTTACTTTGTATGTGGTACAGCCGAGGAGGGTTATTTGTAATTTAGATCCCCAAAACCCAACGTTTTTGGGTAAGTTCCCAAAGACGCCTTATAAGTAAAACCTGTCTGTTTGCAATGCAGACAGTACCAGCTCACCATCAGCTGCATTACACACATTTGGTTATAACTAGCCCCTACTGCTGCTAACACACTCCTCCCACTTGTCATCAATAATCCACCACCACCATGGAAAACTCCTAGTTATAACCTCCACATATAGAAAAACAACCTCTCATGAAAAAAATCGCGGCTTTATCAATTGTACTTATTGTAAGCGTTGAAGCATTACAACCTCTCATGAAAAAAATCGCGGCTTTATCAATTGTACTTATTGTAAGCGTTGAAGCATTACAAACATTAATTTGCTAGTCTTCACATGGATTTTCATGTACTCCCAGGTATGCATGCCTCTCTTTTTAGTTGGCCATACATTGAATAGCTTAGTCCGCCTGCATTTTATTCAGCCTTAAGACAATCTGTGACACAGACCTCCTCTTCCCTCCTTCACTTTTTTCTATATAAGCTATGTGCATGCAGCCATTTCTATCCAGATGTCATTTCAAGTTATCTGTTCATGGTTTTCCTCTTTTCTTTAAGTATTTCATGCTGTTCACACTGATATAGTTACCTTTCATAAAGCATTATGTCTTTTATTTCTGTTATGTTTTGTACCTGTTCATTACTTCTCCCATACAATAGCTTAATGTTAATCATTAACCTATTGACCTTTCTGTTTTTGCTATATTGTCAATGTTTACCTTTGTAAATACTGAGGTCTGAGAGCCATACGCAGTCACCAGGAGACAGATCTGCTTAAGTACTTTAGTTTTCAAATATTGGGGCTATTTCTTATTTTTCAAGACATAACTTAGTTTGCCAAATGGTGTCCGCATTTGTTGTCCATAACCATGGAGCAAGTACATTCACTGCTTGCTGTACACACTGATACTTGTCAACAAGTTACTTATTCCACTTATGCTTACCAGATAATTGGAAGCTTATTCCGCTTATTACTTATTCCACTCAGCTACACATGTTCGATAATGATCAGGAACATTTTAAACACGCTACTGAATATAACTATCTGAAAGAATTATTATTTGTCAGGCTGTTAGGCCGTGGTCTACTGTTTGTGTGCAAGACAGACATTTCTGCCCTACCATCGGAGGTCATCTTCAGTGTCAGAAACAATTGGCACGGTGTCTGCCAATTACCCCGGTGCTGAGGTAGAGACTTGGTGGAAACTGTGCCAATTGTTTCTGACACTGAAGGTGGCCTCCGATGGTGGGGCCGAAACGTCTGTCTTTCACACAAATAGTAGACCTAGCAAATAATAATTCTAATGTTGACACCGGCTGTAAACCCCTAAGGAATTCTATAAATATTTGTATACTATAAATTTATTCAGTTTGCAGCAGAAGTAAAAGAAATTAATTTTTAAGTAAAGTTATAGGTAAGTCATCAAACAAAATTAATATATAGTTGGTTAGGTGAGCAGACAATGTCTTTAAAATCTGGAATAGAATTACTCTCAAAATAAAAAGTAGTTAATAAATTGAAAAAACAAAGTAAAATTAAATATATAGATTTAAATAATCCACTAAGGTTTACTATACCTTTGATACTGTGAAAGAAAATATAACACATTTGAATGCAATAGCACCTGACTGCCACAGACGAAAACATTACTAGAGTAATACAAAATTGAAATAGCTCTTAATCAAAATTGCAGCACAGCTGACAATATTACAAAAGCATTACAGAAAATAAATATGATGAATGGTCAAGATGTTTCAGACTCTATCGACTCGAACCGCATTCAAAACTTGCTTCAAATTGAACACAGTAAGTTACTAACTGTGTGCTAAAAGATAATGGACTTGAAACTGGGGTTATCAATGATGAAATAAGAAAGCTACTTATGAACATGTTAACACAATTTCAACTTTCAACAGTCTACTGATTGAGCTATGACATAATGTCATATGATACTGTCTACTGCTGCTACAGATATGAAAGAGGGTTGTCAAGAATTTTTCCAAAATAAACTGAAGCAAATAAAATGCCTATATTATTTTAGTAAGTATGTTAATGTACATGAAATCCATTTATTATATTATTAAAAAAAAAAATAGAAAAGAAAGATAATGTAAACTGACACAAGTTTTATTTTGAAGTTAAGGTTCAACTTATATCTATTTTATGGTCTAGGGCAGTGGTTCCCAAACTTTTCAGTCCGTGGACCCCCCCAAAAAATTAAAAAGTTCAAGGGCCCCGTCTGAGTTATGAAATAAAACAAACAGTAAATATGATACAAATTCTTATATTTTAATTAAAATGTATTAAAATCAAAATTCTCTTAAATTGCAAAATTATAATATTAATGATACCAAACATAGTTTAATGTGAACAATGAGCTCTGCAATATTGGGTTTAATGTCTGATAATTTCACTATTAAGTCACTCTTGACATCAAGTTTATTTCTTAACTTTGCCAACCTCGGCTTTATCTTTCCAGCCACACATATGGAAATCCAGCTACTTATACGTAAAACCTGCTATGCGGAAGAACATTTTGCTTAGATACAGTGCTTATAAGCAAGATACAGTGCTTAAACATGGACTAAAACAACGCGATCAGTTCTGCGTTGATGCGGTGCTCTAGGCAGTTTGGCTGACGACAAACAGATCTACTACACAACATGATTTAAAGACATTATTAAAGCCATTAGTTTGAAATTACTTTTACAATTACAATTAGTTTGAACCCAAAAAATACTGAAGTCTGGTACTAACTGTTTTAAGATTCTAAAATTTATATTTTAGACTATAAAAAAATCGGAGAAGATTACAGTATATTCTATTTTTTCTTAAAAGTGTCCCCCTGAAACACTGTCGCGTACCCCACTTTGGGAACCACTGGTCTAGGATATTTTACTTCAGTTGTGTGCTCTTATACAATGCTGTATATTAAATTTTGACCTAACTACATAATACTGTATGTATAATCCAGTACAACACATAGTTTAGTTAAGATCTTTCATATGAATCTTACAACAGTTACTTAATATGAACAATGTCATTATTATTTGTTATAGGATATCATTTGTCAATTTAGGATTTAAAACTATATCAAATTAATATTACTTAAGATAGTTCAGTACAGTATACCATATGTATAACCTGAAGAATGTGCAAATAACAGAGGCCAAACTTTACTTTGTTTTGTACTCACAGAAACTGGACTGAATGCATTAATCGAATTGTAACCCAACGTAATAGACATTGTGTTTCCTGTACTCACAAGAAAACCACAAAAGCTTAAATTAAATGGGAAAGTCATTAACATATTTTCCACTACAGTTAGATACGGTACATTGGTTTTATAGAAGTCAGTAAAAAGCAGTTTGATGTTTCTCAGTAGTTTAACATATGACGGCCACATGGGTGGGTAACACTTGCTGTGCTGTGTTTAGAATAAAGTTTTTATGTCGTTTTTACACTGTTGCTGCTGCACAACACTTATGTCTTCAAGCGAAAGCAAACAAACAAGAAGCAAACGTATATTTTTGGTTGATGTGTTTAAACCAGTGGGTGATTTCTAAAATTATAGGTGCTGGAACGCATCAATTTAAAAGTTGTTCCGACACAAATATACTTATATTTTCTATTAGTGTATAAGTTTACATCAGGTTATTACAAAGGTCTACATTTTTAAAGTCTTATAAAATATGTAACATACGTATAAACTTGTATCTAAAAAGGTAATAAAGTTTACTGATATTTCTAAAGAGCTTCATCGTGAGCTTAGCCCCAAAACAATAGAAAATATGTAACTCATGATGGCGTCATCCTGGAGCCTCAAACAAACTCCAAGTGATGGTTTCCTTTCATGTAGTTTTAATTTTAAACCAAGTTTTTTTATTTCACTTTCTCCATAGGTTATTGGGACATTTTTTGAATGATAGTAGTTAAGATGAAGATTAGTGCTGGTGTTTGATTTTTGACAAATGTTTAGTTTTGTAGTGGGGCTGATGAGGGGACACGATTTAATTAAGTAGCAGCAAATTTTTGTAATAATTAGGTTTTTTTTCATACATCTTATTTTGATCATTTATTTTTGGATCCAACAGGTTCTGGAACGCTGTTCCAGCGCGTTCCCCCTGAAATCTAGCCTTGGTTCAAACCTAAAATATATAATGTACAAACCAAGTGAATGTTAGGCAACATATAAATTAATTACGCAAAAAGTATTACTTTCTTCTCATGCAATTGTAACCTTACACATTACAAGCTATTGGTTGTCTCCAAATAAGTGCTAAAGTGTTATGTCTGATGAATACTTCTACATCACTAGAATATAAGTGGAGAATATTTAATGTTAATGTCCATTATTTTTCTGTCAATAACGAATGGTCTAAAATTTATTAAAGGTACTCGGATAGGTTTTTGCAGACACAGTAGACTCTTGGCTATCCGACTCCCGACTATTCGACCTCCGGCCTATCCGACCCGACCCGCTACTCAAAAAAAAAAAAAAGTATGGTACGTATGCAGTATTTCCGATCCGATTACTAGCGCCTTCAAACGTCATGTGAGCAATCCCGCCATGCGGGTGATGGCGCTTACGCGTGAATCACCAGTTACCAATACGGTACGCCAATTGATTCATGTTGTGACAGGAAAGTTTCGTGTTCCTACTTGAGTGTGTAACAGGTGCATCAGTCAGTCTGTATCCAGAAGTCATCATATCCAGCTGTACTTTTTTTGTAATGAATTATCAATGTTGACAATCGTTGTAGAAGGGCTAAAAAACAGTGACTTTTTAATATATCTCTTAACATTATGAAAGCGAAAAATAAAAAAAATATGAAATGTACACGAGTAACGCAGAAAGGAATGCCGATTCCAACAATATGCTCATTTATTATTTGTCTTTGAAAATTTGGAAACGGCAGGCTTTGAAAGTCAGCGATCTTCTTTAGTTGAACGGACTTTAATATATAGTTGAACGCACAATACAAATAACATTACACACTATTCATAGATATAAGACACACGATATAAATTTACTAGTACAGTAGACTCTCGGCTATCCGACTCCCGACTATTCGACCTCCGGCCTATCCGACCCTGCTACTCAAAAAAAAAAAAAAAAAAAAAATATTTTGAGTACGGTACGTATGCAGTATTTCCGATCCGATTACTAGCGCCTTCAAACGTCATGTGAGCAATCCCGCCATGCGGGTGAAGGCGCTTACGCATGAATCACCAGTTACCAATACAGTATGCCAATTGATTCATGTTGTGACAGGAAAGTTTTGTGTTCCTACTTGAGTGTGTAACAGGTGCATCAGTCAGTCTGTATCCAGAAGTCAGTCCGTGCGGTTCAGTAGTTTGTGGATTGTTAATTTGTTATAAAGTGTGTATACAGTATTGTTGGTGGCTTTTATTTTTAAGTGAAATATGGGTGACAAACGAAAGAAAGTCGTAGTAACTTTGGAAGAAAAACTGCAAGCAATAAAAAGAATGGATTCTGGTGAGAAGGTAAACAAAATTGCACTGGAGTTAGGAGTTGGAAAAACTACTGTGGGTGATTGGCGAAGAAATCGCGCAGAGATTGAAAAATGGTGTTCTAAACAAGCAAGTGGCAGTGGCGTGAAAGTTAGAAAAACTATGCAAAAAGGAAAACATGTGGAAGTTGAAGAGGCTTTATATCTGTGGTATGAAAATGTGAGGGGGAAAGGATTGACAGTTTCAGGCCCCTTGCTCCAAGAAAAAGCGATTCAGTTTAAAAAACAGATCGAAGGAGACGATGGTGAGTTTACTGCCAGTGACGGGTGGCTTGATCGCTGGAAGAAACGTTTTGGTGTTTGTCAGATGACGATTAGTGGTGAAGCATTGTCTGCTAATAAGGACGCTGTCCCTGACTTTAAAAAACACTTTTTTGACCTGCTTGATAAGGAAGGTATTTCCGGAGAACAAGTGTACAACTGTGATGAGACGGGTTTGAATTACCGTATGTTGCCGTCTAAACAGGAAAAGGCCACACCAGGGTTCAAGAAGAGCAAGGACCGCGTTACAGTTTTAGCTTGTAGTAACGCAACCGGAAACCACAAGTTGAGACTACCTTGATTGGAAAATCTCGCAAGCCTAGGGCTTTTAAAAATCTTAAAGATTTAAGTTCTTTGCCCCTGCATTATACCCATCAAAAAAAGGCATGGATGAATGGAGAAATTTTCAAAAATTGGTTTGAACAGGAATTTGTGCCACAAGTTGAAAAACATTTAGCTGAAAACAATTTAACATGGAAAGCAATCCTAGTTTTGGATAACGCTCCTTCACATCCAGCAAATGACCAATTAAAAGATGGAGACATAAAAGCTTTGTTCTTGCCTGCAAATGTTACATCTATATGTCAGCCAATGGATCAGGGAGTGCTCCAAGCTTTGAAAAAGAAATATCGACGTAGGCTACTAAGCTATATCATCGCGACAATTGATAATACAGAAGTTGCGATGGCACTACAGTCAGTAGACATGCTTGACGTCATCAGATGGGTGTCCGAGGCATGGGATGAAATTCCATCTTTAACACTTGTGCGATCGTGGAAAATTTTGCTGGATCACAGAGCCAGTGATAAGTGGGAAGAGGTAGAACAGCAATGTGATGTGGAAAATGCAACTGATAACACTGCGCTTGTATCACTGTTAGAAAAAGTTCCCGGATGTGAGGAAGCTTCTTTGGAAGACATCACAGAATGGTTGGCAAAGGATGAAATCGAAGAAATTGCAGACAAAGATATTGTAGCGATGGTATTAAATGAACAGCCGATTGAAGAGGAACAAGGTGATGAACCCTCCGATCGTATAACCCACTCCGAAGGCCTGAAGGCAATCGAGACGGCAGTGGAATACATTGGCCAGCAAGAAGAAGCAACACCAGCAGACATCATATGTTTACGTAAGTGGAAGGGTATAGCGGCGAGGAAATTAATGCGAGGAAAGAAGCAGGTCTCAATTACAGACTTTTTCAAACCTTAGATAATGTAAGTTTCACTTGTTCTTTCATTATACAGTACATAGTTTTAGGTTATTATAATTTGAGTTGTAGGTTAAAACTCATTCAACTTATTGTTAACTACACATTTTGTGTCGTCCTTCAAATAAAGGTTTTGTGAAAGATACTGTAGTTGCGAATTCTTATTTCATTTCTTTCTAATTCATTTATTACTGTACGTCATTTATAAGGACAAACTGATATGACGTACGCATCCAAATAGCAACAAGTACATTCAACGCAATAGGGTGGTGGTAATTGACCTTACAGAGGCTGGTATGCCTACGGCTCCAGTGTATCCGACTTTTTTGCTATCCGACCCGGCCGACCGCCACATTAGGTCGGATAGTTAAGAGTCTACTGTACATGATATCTAGATATGCAAAAAGAATTAATTATTTATAAAAGCCTGACACAATTTTGATTATGAGAATTTGATTAATTACATAAATAAGAATAATAAATTGCCTAATAACTAATAATAGTAACACTAAATATAAAGAATATCTCATCAACAATTTTATGATTGTATAGCCCTGAAGATGCACAGAAATGTTAAAAAATATGGGCTCATACAGTTATTGTCGCGTGACATGATCTGAACATGACCAACTACAATAATAATGTTTTCAACAACGCTGATGTAAATAATATCCTCAGGTAATGTTACATGATTTCCAATCACTAACAGTGACAGATAAGGAAATTAGTGGCAAGATATATAAATAGAATGATGCGGATACCACAGTACCTATGCATTTTTTTTTTAAATTCCCACCATCATAACATCAGATTCATTCTACGGATGAGTGATATACTGGCTTATGATGAAAACATGCACAGTGAATAAATGGAACGTTATACTAAAATCATATCTTTCTCATCTCCTTGGATATAACAGAAGAAGGGAGACATTTGTTAAGGTCTATAACCAGAAGACAAGACAGCTGGTAGAGAAAAAGTGTAACAAACTGTTCTCTTTTGTGAGTTTTAGAAGGAATGAAAAAAAAAGAATGCTTACCACATTCTGTCTGTTAAAGTGATGGCTAGACTAGATCATAACACCTGCTGTTAACATTATTTTAGTAAATAGGAAACAGACACTGAAAACAGAGACATGAAAATTTCAAAAGATTCACAATTTTTATACATGAACCATTACTGAAACCTTTGTACAATGGATTTCCTCAAAGCTGAACTGATTTGCCGTAATTATAAAACATTGTAGTATAACATAAAAACATTATATTTGTCTTTTTTCTTGTATAATTGTATTAATACACAAAATGAACTGTTCTGTTATAACAAAGATACATTTTGTGATTTTATGACTATTGTATATTCACTTCAGTAGTATAAACTCCCCATCTTTCAATAAATCATTTTGAAAAAAAAAACAAGAAATTCATAAATATGAATCATTAAAAAATTAAATCAATAAAAATTTGCTTTTAATGAGAATTATTTTTTGATTCACCTAACAATGATGGTGTAAACTATTGAAGTGTATTTTATATAATGTAGGCCATATTAAAAAAAAATATATCCTTATATTAAAAGAGTTGATTTCATTTATTTCAAATGTTAATAGCTTATGCACATTGTACAATGGTACTAAAATTTTTGAAGCCAACCCTCAAATAAAAATATTTACAATCACAACAATAAAAGACAACAATTTATCAAGCAGAATGAATATTAGAAAACAGAATTTATAAATACTATAACTGTGTTTATTATAAACTAGTGGTAACTGAAAAAATATAATAGTAATGCAGTTATTATATAAAGGTTATTACTTGCACAAATTTATAACTGAGTTTAAAATATTTATTTAATTTATTGTTCAATTAACAAAAGTTTGTTGATTTATACGAAGATTAAATATAAGCTGTTTCTGAAGATTACCACTAGATGGCAGCTGTGTACAGAGAGACAAAAACGGTTCCAAATCAATTACACTCTCAAGAACATGACTCAGCTCACTTCAGTAATAAAATATGTGCAGACAGTTCAAATTCTGCTATCTATAGTGCAACTCATGAGTTCTGTATCCAAATAATATATGTTGTTATGTTTCAACTTGCCTTGTACAATAAAGGCCTCACGTTGCTTGTGCCACATATGTAATTAACCTGCTACATATCTCTTTTCTAATTATATTTTATATGTTGTTATGTGATTCTAATGATGTCTTTTGCCCCAAGTGGTGGGTGCCAATTTGTAATACTCTTGTGTGTCTTTTTGACGTACCTTGTTTCTACGTCGTCGTATGGTTCGGTTGTTATCTTATACTTACTACTTCGTTACATATCTTCGTAATGTCGAATCTTATAATGTTTACACTATCTGATGTTCAGTTAATAAATTAAGTTGTAATTGATATGAATCACCACTAACAAAATTTATTTAAGAGTGGAATTAAATTAAATTGGGCGCCATATGGAACCTTAGATTAGCATTCCATAAATTTATTGTTATTAATGAAGCCAATAATTTATTTGGTGTTTTGAAATCATTAATTTAATCTAATTATTCTTGCAATACCTTCCAAAGAGCCAGGCAGTTGCCTATTTTTGAGTAACACTTTTTCTCTTATATTGTACCTTAAGCTCTTCGTTCGGTTGTTTTCTTCTCTTTTCCTGCATAACTCTGTTGTGTAGTTCAGTAATCACCAAACTTTCTTCTCCATCGGAGGAAATTCTATTAAGGAAGTTATTTCTTCTATCTCGCCTGGAGATGTACGGTCGTTTATTATCATTTTGTTGATCTCACGTGCGTCGAGGCATAAACGCACCTGTCCGTCCTTCTTGGGTATTGCTACAATGGGGCTGGTATATGGCGAACTACTTTTTTCTATAATGTCTTCTTCGACCATTCTTTGTATTTCCTTCCTTACAGCTTCCTTTAATGACTGTGCGATAGGATATGACTTCTTGTTGAAATGTACGGAGTCCTGGAACTTTAATTCACATACAAAATTCTTCGCTTTACCAGGTGAGTTGGAGAATACGTTGCGGTAGTTGCTGTAAATGTCCACTAACCTCTTCTTTTGTTCCACACTGATGATCTCTGTAGATCCTCTTCCTTGGAATGCCATGATTCTTGCGGTTTTTCCTGCCATAATTCTGATTCTGTTACGATTTCTTTGTTTCCTATGGGTGTCCTAACATCTTCCCTAACGTGGTATGAACGCCTGTATTGAGGGGCACTTGTGCTTCCAATTATCTCAGCAGTCCATTCATAGCCGTCTGAGCGCAGTGTCACTTTACCACTGGCCAGATCAATAATTGCAGAGTGGCACCATAGCATATCACACCCTATTAACACCTTAAAGAGTAACCCTTGGGCTACTAAAAACACCATAGGAATTCCTATTCCTACGCTCGTAACATCCAGGCTTACTTGTTGCTTTGTAGTTTTATTTTGTTTACCTGTGGCTCCTATAATTGCAATGTTGTTTATGGGTAGTGTGGGTATTCTCTCCGTGTTATTCTCCTGTATCCTGTTCAATTGTTTTTTTCTATTAAGGAAATGTTCGCTCCAGTGTCGATCATTACTGTGGTCAGCACCCCTTGTAGTTTTAGCTGAGGTTCCCTATCTCACCATTGGTTTTTGCTTCTTCCATTGTTCTCTCTTCTAATAAATCTGTCTGTATATTTTTTAGGTAATAATTCCGTATAACTGTGATTTGTTCTTTGTCTCGGTTGGATGGGTTTATACTTCTCATCGGCCCTGGGTCCACTTGCAGTGACGGGCGGTCCGTTGTTCTCACTGCGGACTCTCGTTTCCCCTACCTTCGTCACTGTTGATGTTGTTCCTGGTCATTCCTTTGTTGGTTTCCGGAGGGTATGTCCCTTCTTCTGTCCTAGCTTTTGATCTTTGATATTCTTCACTGCGACTTCTTTGTGGTCACCTGTTGTCGTCATCTCTTCGATACTGGTTATTGTAGGTCCGTTCGTTGTTAAAGCTCTGACGCCATCCTCGAAATCGATTGTTGGGTGGACTTCGATTGTTGTTATTCGCTCTCACATGGTTTACCCATTGTCGGTTGTCACGTTGCTGTTCATTGGGCCTTTCATTTCGATTCTCAGGACTTCATCGATTCCTTCCAAGAAAGTAGGCTGTTGGTGCTTGTCCTCTTGTTGCATCATACTTGCCATTGCACAAATTGTCCCCGACAATGTTTTGTATGGACTCTGACCAATATTTTGTTTTGAAAATTTGTTTAAATTCGTTATAACTGTTGACCTCGTGTCTTATCGCGGTCCACCAGTTATCTGTAATATTTTTGAAACTTTCATCAAGAAGATTTTTTACCATGCCACCGCTTTTCTTTGTTTCTGTTTAACAATTCTTCTAGTCTCTCCAGGAATTCTAGAGGGTTTCTGCGATAGTCTTTAAAATTAATTATATCTCTAGTCTCTCCCATTGGTATATGTGTATAATTGATTGGTCTATTTCGCAGCATCTCTAATTTTCTCGTATGTTGACGAGTTCTCTCCTCTGGATGTCTTATATTTTTTCTTTGTTGTTGTTCACTTGACATCGTACTTGTCCTACGTTGTTTTCTAGCTGATCGTTTTGTTCCTCTAACTTATCCTATAATTTTTCAAAATTTTCTTGGGTCTCTTGTTGAAGTATTTCCACTATAATTTTACTGTTATCTTCAACATTAATTACTTGATTTTTATTTCTTCCCGGAATTGTACTAATGTTTCATTAGTTTTTTCATTCAATCTTCTCATTTGTTTCATTGATTCTGTGTTTTATTTCTTCTCTGTACTCTTCTAACTGATGTCTCATCGTCTCATCCATCTGTTTTAAAGTTTTGTTATTACTTTTCTCCAGTTGTTCTTTCATTTGTTTTATTATTGATCCTGTGTTTCGTTTTGATGTTTCATTGTCTTCCTTTCTCTGTTGTTTCCACGTTTCATTGTTACTTTCCATCTTCTTGTCCATTTGTTTAAACGCTTCTTGGTTCTGTCTTGACGTTTCCTTCAGGAATTCCATTGTTATTCATGTTGATACTCTCTGTGGTTTTGTCCGTCTCTTCTGTCGGTAATAGTAATTCAATGTCTTCGACAGGTGTTGCCTCTTTATTTTGCATGTCTAGTTTTGCTTCAGCCTCTGCTGTCCGTTTTGCTGAAGTTGATCTTTGTGGCATTTTCGTTGCTTGTTGTAGCCGCCACTAGAGTACAAATTATAAACAAAATACACTGAAATACTATAATTTATAGTACTTCTAGCCTCACTAGTTGGTAAGCCAAATATGCAACTCATGAGTTCTGTATCCAAGTAATATATGTTGTTATGTTTCAACTTGCCTTGTTCAATAAAGGCCTCACATTGTTTGCGCCAAATATGTAACTAACCTGCTACGTATCTCTCTTCTAATTATATTTTATATATTGTTGTGATTCTAATGATGTCTTTTGCCCTAAGTGGTGGATGCCAATTTGTAATACTCTTGTGTGTCTTTTTGACGTACCTTGTTTCTACGTCGTCGTACGGTTCGGTTGTTATCTTATACTTACTACTTCGTTACGTCTTCGTAATGTCGAATCTTATAATGTTTACACTATCTGATGTTCAGTTAATAAATTAAATTGTAATTGATCTGAATCACCACTAACGAAATTTATTTAAGAGTGGAATTAAATTAAATTGGGCACCATATGGTACCTTAGATTAGCATTCCATAAATTTATTGTTATTGATAAAGCCAATAATTTATTTGGTGTTTTGAAATCATTAATTTAATCTAATTATTCTTGTTCACTTTGATGGTAATACATTTGTTTTGGTTTGAGAATGTAAATAATACGTGGCGCCTCCAGATTCGGCACTGCCAACGTAATTGTTAAGGTTGCTTGAAAATTCCAACTTTCGTAAAGAAATTACGAAATCAATTATGAAACTAACAAGTCGTATGAAATTAATCTGATTTACAATTCATTTATTATTTTCCTTCAATTATATTTGATTGTTTCTAATTTCATTTAAATAACATTTCATTCGACAATAAAATTGACCTGGCTTATGATAATTCTAGCTCAGTAGGTTGGCAACTCTACTTCAATTAAAGTTTACGATAAATTGTTTGATAATACTCTCAGGCATGAATTCTTTTGATCCACAACAATATTAACGAAATTAACTGCCACTAATTTTATTAAACTTTACAATAATGACTTGATTATGGTAGACACCAATCATATCTTACGTCTAACAATGATAAAATGTTCATATAGGCCGGATAGTGGCTAAGTTGAGGTTATCCTCAGGCGAAAGTATTAAATAGTTTCCAACATGAAACTCATTGAATAATTAAAAAATTAAAAATTTACTAATGTTAGTGTTATTGAGTAGTGACTGTTTGTACATAAGTCTAAATAAAGTAGTGAAGTTATTTCAAGGTTATGATTTATAGTTTGGTTAAAATATTTTTGAAGTATTTTACACTATACTTCCCTTTTGTTATTCACTGGTTATTATTCACAATTCACTTATTAATTCACTTAGTTGCCCATATGATGTCACCACTCACTCACAACACTGTATATTTCTTCGGGGTTATTTTCTTGTTTACATGGAATACCTAACCTCTTGAACTTGATTCGCACTATTAGTTTTAGGTTAAAATTGATGCGGAGAGCCGTAGTTACTCCTCTGGATGATGATACACGAATTGTCCACGATGCGCTGATATTTTATTTATAGTGTCTGCTTTTTGGTGTCGAGACCCATCTCTTTGGGGTTCACCCCCTCCAAACATAACATTCCAATTGGTTGATAATTACGTCATGGTCAATGATCATTACGTCATTTTAATTAGACAGTTGATTTTAGTGTCGTTTTCGGTGTTGTTAGTATTCAGTTTCTATATCATAATTTACAAAATTCTTAAAACTAACATTGGGTTCTGATGATAATTACAATTGTTAAATTATTATTAGTTATGCATTGCTTGCTTACCATTTGAAATCTTACATTATATATTTCTATACATTAATAAGAAAATAAACAATTTTTTAATGACTCGCCTATACTAATACATTATTATATTATATATATATATATATATATATATATATATATATATATATTGTAACGTTACATAACCCGGTCCCAATAAAGCAACTCATGATAATAAAAGTCAGAAATGGGTAAACTAAAGCTCGCTCAAAATTTAATTATATCACTCAACATGATAAACAATTCGAGTGGTATACAGTGCAAAGTGAGTTCTAGTGTTCCCATTGAGGTGAAAAACAAAAGTGAAAGTAAAGTATTACCAAACTGTGCTGTATGTTTTGGAAAGGATAAACTTATGGAAGTAGTATGTAATAATACTGATTGATTTTTGTAATTTTATTTATTTATTGTAATTTATATTGTATGAACCACAAATTGTTATACCCAAGTTAATATTATATTTTTTCAAATAATTGTGTTAGATTATAAGAAAACCCAGGGTTAGTTTAAAAGACATAAAAATTTAAATACCAAAGATAATATAAAATTAAAATAATCCTATGAAGGAAATGGCAACAGGAAGTAGTGCCGGGTATGAATACTATTAAATATATAGACTAAATAAATAATATATAAATTTATTTAAGGATAATAAAATGATAAAATATTTATATACAATGTGTAGCGTGACAGATGTAAGCATAATATTGAATGGCAATTGATCATTAGAATAATAAAGTTATAATATTTAAATTTGGAAGAAAGCATTAAGTTTAATATAAATAGATTAATTCATAGCAACTGTGGAAAGAAATCATTATTATAAAGAGAATACAAGTACAAATAAAAGGAGTTACTAGTGATGAGTCATCCAAGACCAGTCTCATAACCAAAGGTTTTCAAGGTGTAACCCAGGAAGGTAAAATAGTAAATAACAAAGCAGTACACAATATGACCAAACCCACAACGAGGGAGAATAAATAGAATAGAAACCCTAAAATAAGCCAAGATCAACCAATACAGGTTGTGTATTTCTGTAATAAAGAAGAAGATGGAGAAGATCCCAAGAAACCTGATGGCATCAAGAAGAAGATGGAGAAGATACCAGGCCCAGAAGGCAGGAGAAAAGAAGACTGAAGAAAGAAGAAGAGGGCAGCATCCTGAAGAAGATGTCATGCTCTTATAAAAGACACCCAAATCCCTATATCCCCAAAATAAATATCTAAAAATAAAAGTATAACGAAATAAAAACCACATGTATACAAATTTAAGAGAGAGGAGTGTATAAAGTAAAAGTTTCCTGTGAACTAAGATGAAACAATAATATAGTACCCATGGAACAAATCTCCATTGAAAAAACGCTAACCAATTTATTATGTTGATAAGACTATACGACCATTTAGCATTAACATAATATATAAGTGAAAGTGAACCAGTGATAGTTTTGGGTATTATAAAAAATGAACCATGTGTTTCATTCTTGGCAATCACAAACATTGGATGCAATGAAATATGCATTTTTCAATGACTTAAAATATGTACTGTGACAATATGTTGTTCATAAGACATGAATCTGTTTAAAATAACATTTTGTTTTACATGAAAAAAGAAAAACAGATGTCATTATACTTTTTGAACAATTCATACTATTTATTTGTTAATGACAGGGTACAATTACCCAAAGACAAGGTATAAAAGACTGTATAAAAACTGTAGAATCCTACTTATAATAATAGTTAGAAATAAGAATATAGATATAAGGTTTTAATGTATATAGTACAAGAATGTTTAAAAATGTTTTAGATATAAGGCCATTTGTTTGGGTCTGAAACAACTAACATCAGAACTATAAAAATAGTTACCACTTGTAAATAGTAGAGAGTAATTAAGATGTTAGTTAGTAAAAAACCTTTGTTGTAAACCATATTTCCATGTTGGAAATGGGAATTTTGTTGCAAAATGTCTGATTTGAAGACAACCATTTATTTAAAAAAAATATTCTTTATTCTGTTTGACTATTGTTTGTATTGTGGCCAATACTAGTTGTTTTTGTGTAATTTGAAAGCATGTTTAATTTATAATACTATTTGTAAAAGTCAGAGAGGGTATCACACATCATATATTGTTTGTAAATTATTTTGTAAGAAAAAATTGTTAAAAAATCATAGGCCAAAAGAATGGAAACCAAACTTCATCAAAACAGAGAAATTGCTCAATTAAATGCAAATAAACAAAAGGGGTTTAGACAAAATAAACTTGAGATCATGCCATATAATTGCACATACCATTTAGAGAGATTTTAATAAATTATATTCAGAATTATGAATAAAAGTGAAAATGACTAAACTCAGAAATTTAGACATGGGAGTCATATATTTCAGAATAATGTTTCAGAATACAACTAATTCAATTAATTACCAGAAAATAAGGGAATAGGAACCTTTTAATACAATATAGGATTATTAATATTAAATATAACTGATAAAATGGCTGAATTTATATAATGACAGGAAGTAAATTTTAATGTTTTGACTTCCAAACAGAGTATACCAAACTGAAAGTGAAATTACTATTTTTTGGACAGAAAACACTATAAAATGGCATTATTTAATCTGAAAATAACCAGAATGAACTGAAAGATTAATTTAAATCAAATCTAGTGAATAAAATTGACAAATAACCAAAGTATAGGCATTCATATAGTGAAAATGTAAAAGTGCATACAGGATGTGAAAAATATTTGAACAATGTTAAGGATAATATTATATGGGCTAAGAGTTTAATTGAAACTGGAGGAAACAGTTAGTTAATTATTGGTAGTTGAACGGTTAACATGACATACCTTTGATAACGTGAATAACCTAACCTATAATCGTCATACAAAGCGAGTGTATAGTGAGTTATTGTGAAATCGCGAGTGACTTGTAAAATACTTCTGAAACTATCATATTATAACAGAAACGATCAAGTAACACTCCATAACACAGAACAATATAAATCTACTCCGAAAAACACCATAAAACACTAGAAAACTGTATAATACATTAAACCAAATTAGTGACGGAATCGGAGAAAGTGTTTGAACTAATAATTATACAGATACACTAAATACAACCCAGAATCACTACACCAGTCACTACACAACATATAACAAGAGATTTGCGGACACGAGAACAGAAATATTGCGTCAAAATACATTATTTGGAACGCAGCAGGGACGAGTCACATTTTGATCAACTTGACGCCGGCCATTTGCTTTGACAAACCCAGTGCCTCTTCTTGGTTCATCACAGCTGTTTGGTGAAAACAATTATTATATTTACAATCTATTATTCAATGTCTGTGTTTATTAATAACTATTAATTTGATTGTAACGTTATACTTTTTAAATATAAGCCCGATTTCTCTGACTTTGGTAATAACTGGCTGTTTAAAGAACCCTATATAATTTTTATAACATATACTTGTAACTTTTTTCGATATCCTGAGAATCGATACTAATCGATAAGAGTCAATATTGCTGTTACTTAATAAAACATTAATACTTTTCAATATTTAATAGTTCTTTATTTCTTCAATAATACTAATTACCAATAATATAATTCTAATTGATAATCTACAAGGACTTTACCACCCGTAAGTGAAGATAACCTAAAAAAATAGAAAGGTAAACAAATATCGATTGGTTTACAGACAGTCTTATGAGTGGTGATAGATTATTTAAATTATACTAAAACTTTAATAAAAATTTTCAGAAGAGCATTACACTGTTTAAAACTTCACAGCCCTATATTAATTAATTGATCCTAATTAATTAATTAATAAAATTAAAATTTTTTTTTATTATTTTTTTTTATAAACATAATTTTTTTTTTAATTTTCTTCAAAACAATAATTTTTGTTTTGAAACTTTCGGTGAAGCTGAGCATATCTATTTATTCATCAACTTTACGCTACTCGACCGGTCTTGCTACCATTGGGACTCGACCAGCTGGGAAACTTAAGGAAGTGTTTCAGGCCAGTAAGACGTCGAGAGCCACACCAATTAAACACCTTACAACTTACAGATTCACACATCAATCTTATTTATTTTATTACAAATTGGCGCCCAACGTGGGGCTTTAATTAGCGATTGGAAGGCCAATACATTCTGCCCAATCACTAGTTGGAGCTAGGCAACAGCTACAAAGCCAGAGAATTTCGAGGGAAAATGCAACGACGTGCAACATGTAAGAAACGGGCGGCGGAGGCCGAGAAAGAAATAGAAGTTGACATGGACAACAAGGAGGCGACGCCAGTAGAGGCGGAAGAGGTATTACCACCGGTGTTGTCCAAACAAACTGAACAACCGGAGATGCCTACTCAGACAGGGGAAATCAATGTCCGGAAGGAACGGTTAGAACAACCGGGGGAACCTTCACAAACCGAGAACACTGCGACAACCGGAGATGTGAAGTTCCAGGAAGCAATGATGAGAATGATGGAAGGAATTAATAAAAAGATGGAAGATTTAAAGGAAGACAACCAATCCCTGAGTAAGAAAATGGACAAGAAGATAGACGAAAGTAATAAGGAAAGGAAAGAAGATAGCCAGTCTTTGAAAGAAGATTTAGGAAATAAAATTGAAACAACAAATAAGAAGATGGAAGAGAAGATGGAAGAAAACAGCAAGAAGATGGAAGAGAAGATGGAAGAAAACAGCAAGAAGATGGAAGAAAACAGCAAGAAGATGGAAGAGAAGATGGAAGAAAACAGCAAGAAGATGGAAGAAGAGATGGGGAAGAAGTTAGAAGAATTGAAGGAAGACAACCAATTGTTCAAGGAAGAATTCAAGTCGACCAAAGAAGAATTGATTAATAAAATTGAAAATACTAATCAGAAAATCGATGAAACCAGGAAGAAGATAGAGAAGAACAACCGACAATTGAAGGAAGAGTTGAAAGAAGATAACAAGAAGTTGGAAGAGAAGATGGGGGAGAAGTTGGAAGAATTGAGAGAGGACAATCAAATTTTGAGAGAAGAATTAAGAGAGGTCAATCAGGAGAATTTGGACAAACTGGACGAAAGAATGGAATTGTTGCGAGAAGAACTGAATAAAGAAATCACTGTTAACAAAAAAGCGATGAATAAGAAGATGGAAGAAGAAAATATAATGGTCAATCGACAGATTCGAGAGATTGATGGAAAGTGCAACCAGACCGAAAAGGAGGTCCATGAGTTTAAAGAAGTGGTGAACATCAAGTTCACAAATATCGAAGAACATAGTCGTAGGAAGGTAGAAGAACAGAGGAAGGAAAATCAAGAAGAATTCGGAAAAGTACGCAACCAGGTCACAGAACGATGTAATGATATCCAAGAGACCATGGCCAATATCACCGGTCAGGTGCGACAAAGCCGAGAGGAGATGGAAGCGATTAGAAACAGAACGACTCATTTCACCGGATTGCCCGTCAACGAAAGCCGAGAGTGGCTCAACTTCCGGCAATACAAACGCAAGCCGATGGAGTTCCTGGCTAGGGTAGAAGAATATTTAACCAAGCATAAAATTACCCAATGGAGCCATAGCAGGGAGATATTCGACGAGTCTTTCCGAGACATAACAGATAATTGGTGGATGGCCAACCGGAGTGAAATTTCCGACTACCAACAGTTCCGTAAAATGTTTAAGACAAAATACTGGTCTGAGACCACCCAGAACTTGATCCGTGACAATATTTGTAATGGAAGATACAGGTCACAATTAGGTAGCAGTATGACGGCATATTTCTTGGGGAAAGTGTGTATGGCAAAACACCTTGAGCCAGCAATCCCAGAAGAATGTTTAGTGAATAAGATATCTTATCACTATGATGAGGACATTATCAGGGCCCGGAGAGGTAGTCAGATCAAGACGATCCAGGGAATGACCGAGTTATTGGAGGGATACGAGAACGAAGAGTATTATCGGCAGAGCAGAAAGAGAAATGAGAGACCAGAAGCAAGGCCGACTACCTACCCCAATAACGGCAATAACCATACAAGTAACCGGAACCAGCCCAGTAATTACGACGGCCATAACAACCCGCTGCGTAATAACCAGTTTAACAGTAATTTTAACGGCGTTAGGAATAACAACCCCTACCCAAACAATAGAAACAATTTTTACCAACATAATAATGTCCCATACAGTCAGAGAAATCCATATCCCAACAATAATGGTAACAGGCCTTACCCACCTAACCGAAATTACTATAATGATAATATTAATAATAATAATAATAGCAATAGTAATAACCGAGTGTCGCGCCCTAGGGTAAATTTTATAAGAGCAGAAGATCGCGGACCCAGGAGATATTATCAACCGAGGAGGAGCAGCTTCCACGGCGCTGACCGAAGATGGCGGAGTGCGGAACGAGACGGCCCAAGATACGAACAGGAAAGACGAAGTACCAGCCTGGAAGATCTTGGCAGACAACCGAACAGGGCGTTAAACATCAACCAGGGTACAGAACGTCAGGAAACAAACCAGAGTTTCCCGAACGATGCCTCGGTCAACAATAACTTAAACAATGACCAAAATGCTTTAAACGAGAGGAGGCAGTAATCAACAACGATGACCCGTTACTGCTTATACTTCCTGGGTTAGAAAAGGATGATTTGCAACAAGCAAACAATGATAAAAACATCACTATTATCAGTAACCATTATTTGAAAGACATACGAACTGAACTTTTGGAAGAGAACGAGAAGAGTCTCAGCAACAGTAATAATGAGATAATTTATATAACAGCGGAGGTGGAAGGAGTTCCCGCTAAAATAATGATAGACACAGGAGCTAATATTTCAATAATAAACTCCAATGAGTTGGAGAGAATACAGAGTACATGTGGTAAAACTTTGCCAATGTTACCAGTCAACAACATTGTATTGGTAGGTGCAACTGGTCGCCAGAATAAAACCATTAGGAAGCAAGTTTCCTTAAGTGTCGTTAGCCGTGATATAGCTTTAGACATGGAATTTTTAATCGCCACCGGATTACCATTTGACATCTTAGTCGGTTGCGATATTCTTCGTAGATATTCGGCAGTAATCGATCTTAATTTAAATAGAGTATCACTTTTCCCAGATGGAGTAACATGGACCGCAGATCTGGTAGGAAGCACAACTATACTTCCCAGCCCAATACATCAACAACTTCGAAAAATTAATATTATAAGAAACAGCCCTCTTTCTAAACCCATAATATACAATAATGGAGGAGAGGATTTATGGTCAGTTAAGATCCAAGAAATACGTAATTTCCAGTGCGGAAGCGATAACAAGAAAATACCAACGCACATGGCTGATCGTCTAATTGCAATATATGAGAAATACAAGGCGGTGTTTTCTGATGAACCAGGGAAGGTGAAAAACTACCAGTGCCAACTTCGTTTTAAAGAAAACGTAGAGTTTAACCGGAGGTCATATCCAATAGCGCAGTCGCTCAAAGAAGCCGTGAGAACAGAGATAAACAAGATGATTGAAAACGACATAATTGAGATTAGTCAATCACCTTACACTAGTCCAATTATTGCTGTTCCGAAGAAAGACGGACAAGTCCGGCTCTGTTTAGATGCACGTGAGTTGAATAAGACAATTGTGAATGACAGAACTTCTCCCGGTGAAATAGAAGAAATCTTAAAGCGTTTTCATGGTACTAACTTTATTAGCACCTGGGATACGGTCTGTGGGTATTGGCAGGTAGAGCTGCATCCACAAAGCCGCCAGTATGTAGCGTTCATTTTCGAAGGGCGCAACTACCAGTTCAAGAGACTGCCCTTCGGACTTGTCAATTCTGTCGCCATATTTGTGGCATGCATGGACCAGATTTTGGGACCAGAAGCGCTCCAATTTACCACCGTCTATGTTGACGATTTACTAATTACATCCGGAACCTGGGAGGAGCACTGTTACAGAGTGGAATTTGTACTAAACAAACTAGCGCAGAACAACATAACACTGAAGTTGGAGAAATCCAAGTTCATAGCGCGCGAGGTACAATTCTTAGGCTTCAACCTAGACGACCGAGGTATTACCCCATCAGCAGAGAAAGTGGAGGCAATTCAGAGGTTCCCGCAACCAAGAAACAGGAAACAATTGCAATCTTTCCTCGGACTCTGTAACTATTACAGGAAGTTTCAGAGCCGATATTCCGAGTTGACAGCCAAGTTTCAACCACAGTTATCTGCCAAAAACAAATGGACTTGGGGTGAAGATCAAGATATTACCTTCCGATTGATAAAAGAGAAGTTTCTGGAGAGTGTCATACTTCGTCACCCAGATTTTAAGAAACCGTTCTTTCTAAACTGTGACGCTAGCGATCTAAGCTTAGGAACGACATTATACCAGGAAGATGAGGAGGGACAACATCTGGTAATAAGCTTCGCTAGTCGCACACTGAACCAGTGCGAAAAGAACTACAGTGTGACAGAAAAGGAATTGTTGAGCGTGGTGTTCGCATGCAGCAAGTTCCGAACGTACATTCTCGGATATCAAGTCACGGTACGAACTGATCATAAATCCATCTCGTTCCTTCGTAGGTGCAAATTGAGTCACGGCCGATTGGCTAGGTGGGTACTCGCCCTACAAGAATATGACCTGAAATGGGAATACATTCCAGGGAAGAAGAACGTGGTAGCGGATGTGTTGTCACGTATAAATCTGGAAGATCAGACTTTCGAGGGAGAGAAGGAGAGCTTAATAAAAATTTATAACATATTCACGACCAGAGCCGATTTACAAGCTTTGTTAATAAACATCAGAATCCATCAGCAGTCTGATCCTAAGCTGAAAAACATTGTGAATCGTTTGGAAGCCAATGATGAAACCATTTCTAAATACTACCACATTAACAAGGGAATTTTATTCATAAAAACCGCATTGGACGATGAGACATGGAAGGTGATAATCCCGCACCAAATAGAAAAGGAGGTCATCATCGATTACCATGTCAGGTATGGTCACATGGGAGCGTTAAAAGTGATACAAGCTCTAGAGGAAAATTGTAAGATCAAGAATATCAACCGCAAGGTGAGAACATACATCAAGTCCTGTAAGATCTGCCAATGTGCAAAAGTAAACAATGAAAAGACAGAGGGTATCATGATACCGATAACTTCCAACGCAAAACTGGAAAAAGTGTTTTTGGATATATGCGGGCCATTTCCCCGTAGCGGTGGTCGACACAGATATAAATACTTGGTAATCATAATGGATCACTACACCAAGTATATAAAGCTATATCCGGTTAATCGGGCAACAACAGCAAAGGTTTTGGCGGTGATTATTGATTTGTATATCCCAGAGATCGGTAGACCATTTTCTATTATTACCGACCATGGTACACAGTTTAAGGGGAGGAGATGGCGAGACACTTTATTAGCACTTGGAGTCAAAACATATAAGACATCAGTCTACCACCCAAGTAGCAATCCGGCTGAGAGAGTACTAAGAGAAGTGGGTAGGATATTGCGCACGTACTGTCACAACCAACAGAAAAAGTGGCAAGAGTACCTAGCAGCGACAGAAACATTCCTAAATTACGCCCACCATCCAGCTATAGGAATTCCACCGTACTCAGCCATGTATGAGAAGCCGACTCCCCGAGACATTGAACAAATCATTGAATTTCCAACGAACAACAATAGGAAATTCAACCAGTTGAAGTTTTACAATAAGGTAGCAGAAGATCAGGAAAAACGGCAAGCCAAATACCAGAAGGCAATAGGGCGAATTGTAACATACAAAGAGGGTGAGAAAGTACTCCTAAAAAATAGAGAGCTGCCTAGCACCTTAGAAGGCATAACCAAAAAACTACTATTATTATACACTGGACCATATGTTGTGGTAAATAATAAGCATAACAATACATATGAGTTGAAGGAAATCGTTTCAGGAAAAATCAAAGGAGTGTACAATCAAGCTTCTATGAAGAAATATTATGAAGAATGAGTTGTGAGTTTTAGAATTTTGAATTTATAATAATTTTTTAAAAATTCAAAAATAATGTAAGTACATCTTACAACCTAATATTTTGAGAAGAACATTCTGGAGAATTATAAGAAAAAGGAATTTAGAATTTAAATTAAAAAAAAAAAAAATTCGAAAATCATGTAAGTACATCTTACAACCTAATAATTTTGGAACAAACTTTATGGAAGAAAGAAAAAGAAAGACTTTTGAATTGAAATATAATTAAAAAAATTTAAAATTAAGCAAGCACAGCTTACTACCACTGAATTATGAGAAAAACATTTTGAAAAAATTAAGAAGAAAGGAATGTTGAAGTTAATATACAAAAAATTTAAAAATGAAGTAAGACCAACTTACTATAACTAAGTTTGTGAGAAAACTTTATGGTAAATAATTAAGAAGAATTTGAATTTGGAGAAATACCAAAACATTCAGAAATAATAGTAAAATCACAGTACTATAAACAATTCTGAATGAAACAATTCTGGGAATAAATGAATTAAACAGAATTTGTATGTTGATAGAACGTCAGAACTTTGAAACAAGATAAGATCAACATATTACAAGGATTTATGAGAAATATTTTTCAATTAAATAAAAAGAATAGTTTGAATTTTACATTAAAACTAACCAAGTTCCAAAAAATAATTATGTGTCAATTATGATGGAATTGAGAAGAAAATAAAGTGGTTAATTCAGAAAAGAGAATTAACGTTAATCCAGAATAAATGCTAGACATTCACAATAGCATTTGAAGGAGTAGAGAAGAATAACAAAAAAGAGTGTAATTTGCCAGAGAAGGAAAAAATTTGGAATCAAAGAGACTAATTACCTATGAAACGATAATGAAAAGAAAACAGTTAATTAAGAGCGAAGAAGAACAACTCATACCAAACAGATGGAGAAGATGATTTTGAACAAATGATAATAATAAGACCTATATGAAATGCAAAGAGAAGAAATACCACATGAAATATGATATAAATGAATTAATGTTAATGAATGCGAAGGTGGATTAATAACTTTCTAAGAGAAAGGAAAGAACCAAAATGTTTAAATAAAATGATCAATATAACAACCTGTATATCTAATGTAAAGATACAATGTTAAAAAATTAAATATAATATATTAAGACCATTCAAATAATGAATACGAAAGACTATTTATAAAGACCATGCTAATACTATGAGTAACCAGAAGAAAGTATAAAGAGAATTCAGATGGAGAAGAAAGAGAGTTACATTGTAAACAGTAACCAGAATTATTAAAAGAAAGGTTTTCAACCATAATCAAATTAAATATATCAGACAAGTTAAGAGTTTTGAAAAAATATATATGTAATGAGTATAATAATGATTATGAAGATTTATTAAGATAGAAAATGTGAGATAATCTGAGAGACTACGAAGTGGAGAATCCAAAGATATTTTTATTAGTCGAAAATGAGACTACTTTTTATTTATTTATTCGATGACTGACTGAAGATAATTCCAGCAGCATTATGTTTTTGAGCAGGGATGGATATGCCCCTGTACTCAATTTATAGAAGTGGTGTATGGCCAGCAGAGAAGTAGCGTACAGTGCCCCTCTGATCTGCCCCAGCCCACGTGATAGGGAATGTTAGGGAATAAATATCCCAAGGATACAACACGAAGTTGATATAGGAAGAAAATGTATTACAATTATAATATATCTCAGAAGACACTAACTATCCGAAAAGGATCAGTAGTAAGACAAGTAACCATATATATAAAATTAATAAAACTCTAATATAAAAAAGTCGATATAAAAATGGAGAAGAAAATGAATTATAAGAAATGATGAAATTATCATAAGAAATTATTTCATCCATAAACATGTCTGAAATAATTACTTCTGGAGGGGAGCAATCTGTAGCGTGACAGATGTAAGCATAATATTGAATGGCAATTGATCATTAGAATAATAAAGTTATAATATTTAAATTTGGAAGAAAGCATTAAGTTTAATATAAATAGATTAATTCATAGCAACTGTGGAAAGAAATCATTATTATAAAGAGAATACAAGTACAAATAAAAGGAGTTACTAGTGATGAGTCATCCAAGACCAGTCTCATAACCAAAGGTTTTCAAGGTGTAACCCAGGAAGGTAAAATAGTAAATAACAAAGCAGTACACAATATGACCAAACCCACAACGAGGGAGAATAAATAGAATAGAAACCCTAAAATAAGCCAAGATCAACCAATACAGGTTGTGTATTTCTGTAATAAAGAAGAAGATGGAGAAGATCCCAAGAAACCTGATGGCATCAAGAAGAAGATGGAGAAGATACCAGGCCCAGAAGGCAGGAGAAAAGAAGACTGAAGAAAGAAGAAGAGGGCAGCATCCTGAAGAAGATGTCATGCTCTTATAAAAGACACCCAAATCCCTATATCCCCAAAATAAATATCTAAAAATAAAAGTATAACGAAATAAAAACCACATGTATACAAATTTAAGAGAGAGGAGTGTATAAAGTAAAAGTTTCCTGTGAACTAAGATGAAACAATAATATAGTACCCATGGAACAAATCTCCATTGAAAAAACGCTAACCAATTTATTATGTTGATAAGACTATACGACCATTTAGCATTAACATAATATATAAGTGAAAGTGAACCAGTGATAGTTTTGGGTATTATAAAAAATGAACCTTGTGTTTCATTCTTGGCAATCACAAACATTGGATGCAATGAAATATGCATTTTTCAATGACTTAAAATATGTACTGTGACAATATGTTGTTCATAAGACATGAATCTGTTTAAAATAACATTTTGTTTTACATGAAAAAAGAAAAACAGATGTCATTATACTTTTTGAACAATTCATACTATTTATTTGTTAATGACAGGGTACAATTACCCAAAGACAAGGTATAAAAGACTGTATAAAAACTGTAGAATCCTACTTATAATAATAGTTAGAAATAAGAATATAGATATAAGGTTTTAATGTATATAGTACAAGAATGTTTAAAAATGTTTTAGATATAAGGCCATTTGTTTGGGTCTGAAACAACTAACATCAGAACTATAAAAATAGTTACCACTTGTAAATAGTAGAGAGTAATTAAGATGTTAGTTAGTAAAAAACCTTTGTTGTAAACCATATTTCCATGTTGGAAATGGGAATTTTGTTGCAAAATGTCTGATTTGAAGACAACCATTTATTTAAAAAAAATATTCTTTATTCTGTTTGACTATTGTTTGTATTGTGGCCAATACTAGTTGTTTTTGTGTAATTTGAAAGCATGTTTAATTTATAATACTATTTGTAAAAGTCAGAGAGGGTATCACACATCATATATTGTTTGTAAATTATTTTGTAAGAAAAAATTGTTAAAAAATCATAGGCCAAAAGAATGGAAACCAAACTTCATCAAAACAGAGAAATTGCTCAATTAAATGCAAATAAACAAAAGGGGTTTAGACAAAATAAACTTGAGATCATGCCATATAATTGCACATACCATTTAGAGAGATTTTAATAAATTATATTCAGAATTATGAATAAAAGTGAAAATGACTAAACTCAGAAATTTAGACATGGGAGTCATATATTTCAGAATAATGTTTCAGAATACAACTAATTCAATTAATTACCAGAAAATAAGGGAATAGGAACCTTTTAATACAATATAGGATTATTAATATTAAATATAACTGATAAAATGGCTGAATTTATATAATGACAGGAAGTAAATTTTAATGTTTTGACTTCCAAACAGAGTATACCAAACTGAAAGTGAAATTACTATTTTTTGGACAGAAAACACTATAAAATGGCATTATTTAATCTGAAAATAACCAGAATGAACTGAAAGATTAATTTAAATCAAATCTAGTGAATAAAATTGACAAATAACCAAAGTATAGGCATTCATATAGTGAAAATGTAAAAGTGCATACAGGATGTGAAAAATATTTGAACAATGTTAAGGATAATATTATATGGGCTAAGAGTTTAATTGAAACTGGAGGAAACAGTTAGTTAATTATTGGTAGTTGAACGGTTAACATGACATACCTTTGATAACGTGAATAACCTAACCTATAATCGTCATACAAAGCGAGTGTATAGTGAGTTATTGTGAAATCGCGAGTGACTTGTAAAATACTTCTGAAACTATCATATTATAACAGAAACGATCAAGTAACACTCCATAACACAGAACAATATAAATCTACTCCGAAAAACACCATAAAACACTAGAAAACTGTATAATACATTAAACCAAATTAGTGACGGAATCGGAGAAAGTGTTTGAACTAATAATTATACAGATACACTAAATACAACCCAGAATCACTACACCAGTCACTACACAACATATAACAAGAGATTTGCGGACACGAGAACAGAAATATTGCGTCAAAATACATTATTTGGAACGCAGCAGGGACGAGTCACATTTTGATCAACTTGACGCCGGCCATTTGCTTTGACAAACCCAGTGCCTCTTCTTGGTTCATCACAGCTGTTTGGTGAAAACAATTATTATATTTACAATCTATTATTCAATGTCTGTGTTTATTAATAACTATTAATTTGATTGTAACGTTATACTTTTTAAATATAAGCCCGATTTCTCTGACTTTGGTAATAACTGGCTGTTTAAAGAACCCTATATAATTTTTATAACATATACTTGTAACTTTTTTCGATATCCTGAGAATCGATACTAATCGATAAGAGTCAATATTGCTGTTACTTAATAAAACATTAATACTTTTCAATACTTAATAGTTCTTTATTTCTTCAATAATACTAATTACCAATAATATAATTCTAATTGATAATCTACAAGGACTTTACCACCCGTAAGTGAAGATAACCTAAAAAAATAGAAAGGTAAACAAATATCGATTGGTTTACAGACAGTCTTATGAGTGGTGATAGATTATTTAAATTATACTAAAACTTTAATAAAAATTTTCAGAAGAGCATTACACTGTTTAAAACTTCACAGCCCTATATTAATTAATTGATCCTAATTAATTAATTAATAAAATTAAAATTTTTTTTTATTATTTTTTTTTATAAACATAATTTTTTTTTTAATTTTCTTCAAAACAATAATTTTTGTTTTGAAACTTTCGGTGAAGCTGAGCATATCTATTTCTTCATCAACTTTACGCTACTCGACCGGTCTTGCTACCATTGGGACTCGACCAGCTGGGAAACTTAAGGAAGTGTTTCAGGCCAGTAAGACGTCGAGAGCCACACCAATTAAACACCTTACAACTTACAGATTCACACATCAATCTTATTTATTTTATTACAAATGTCATAAAAAAATTAACCAAAACATATTATATAAATTAAATTAGTAAAGAAACCGGAATGGAAGGGAATTATTTTTCCATAAATAAAATATAAATTTATAATAATTACAAACTGCCTACATAATAAAAATACTATGTGTTACTAAGAGTGATGAAAAATAACAAGTATTGTTAATAAGATATAAAATTTTGAACTAAACCGGAGAGTTGAAGAAACGATGCGACAAAAATTATAAAAAATAACCTTTTTTGGACGTTGGAGGAGGTGAAATTCAAGCAAGATTAATAAACAGAGTGACTACTATCTAATTATACCTGAGTCATCCAAATTAAATGGTGATATACATTAAAAACCAGTGGATGAAAACATTCTGAGGATCCAACATAGTTCGGCCTAGTTCCAGTAGACAATTAGAAAATACTCCAAACGAAAAGGAAATAATAACGCAAGACGGACCTCATCACAGAATAAAACTTCAATCCAGTAAGAACAATACGGAGCGAGGTAATATAAACATTTTTTCGTAATAAGTCCAGAAGAAAACTCATTTTTAACAGTGAAATAGAACAAAAATATTCATTTTATCATGTTTTTTCAAAGTAAACAAATACATGCTGCTCTCTTACGGCAATTCCGGAAACTACGTAATACTTGAAAAATAAACAAAATTATTTATTAATTTTTCGGTATTTGTAAAGCGTAGCAATTATCCATTTCTGACACTCTCATAACACAAAGAATTCACCCTGAACCCTGGGGAATTATTAAGGATTATGTAATAATTGATGTTTTTTATTATAGCGTAATATTGGGTAAATAACAACATATATGTTTTGCTCCTTAGACAACTCTAATTTTACTCGGTAAAGTCGAGAGGATGTTTTTTTTCAGATAAGATTAATTGTGATACCTATATTTTGGTGGCAGGAGACAAAAGTCAATAATAAATAAAGCAATATTATTGAAAATTAATATTGAATTATAACGTGTTATAATTTATTGTAGTGGGTAGTTAATAAAAATTTCAGCACAACATACAGAAGAAATCGTCACAACTGAGGGGCAATAATGATACTTACTCTCTCTTCTGCATAAGGCTGAACAACTTACCTCCTTGACCCCAAATCACACACTCTCGATTTCTTTTTAGATTGAGTAAAACAAGATAAACAAAATCCTTTATTTATACCTTTTAAAACGTCAGTTAGTATAATTCAAAAGTGACGCATACTGCGTGAGGCATATAAAATAACACTTTCGCAAGTACCTCACATTAAGTGGTACGTTACAGATTTGGCGAACCCAACATTTGGGGCTTGACTAAAGGTGTACGTTTCGCTAACACCCGCCTCTCAAAATAAACAGTACGTTACAGAAATGGCGCTCAACGTAAAAGGGCGGTAATTAGAAAAGAATTTTGATATTTAATAAAAAATATATATCAAAAAATCTAATTATCGTTGGCAGTTATGAGAAAACAAGAAATGCGATAAAGAGCTATGATACCACAGGAAACGAAAATGTCCGGAAAAGAGAGACGATTGAGTTACGCGGAATGGATGACGGTGCTATTTAAGAAATTCAGCAAATAGATGGGATACATAGAAAAGAATACCAATGACCACGAAAGAGCGCAAATGAGTCGCGCGAATGCGTTGGGAACGCCAGACGACGAAATGACATTGAGAGAGATTTATGATGAATTGTGGGAGTTAGATGCCAGGTGTAATAAAGAAAAGACTATTGGGACGACTAACGAAAAAGATGATAACAAGGTGGAAAGGATGACTGAAGAAGATTGGGAAAGATGGGACGATAATGAAGAACAAATGAAAACCGAAAGAATAGGAGTATACGCCCAGGTGACAGAACAATATACTCAGGAAGATTATGAACAATGGAAACGAGAAATAAGACCACCTGAAAACCCAATACAAACAGAAAACACAGAATTAAGGGAATGGATCAGGGTGATGTTTGAACTATCCCGAGAAGATATGTGTCACTGGAGGAAGAAACATAATCAAACAGAAGAAAAGGAGATTGAAGAAGGTGGACAGGAACAAGAAATAGAATTAGTTACGGACAGTGAAATGGACCAACAGACAGGTGATACAGAAGAAACCGAAGTAGTTATTGACCCGGAAAAGGAAATAGTGGAAGAGGATGCCCAAGGGGATCAACCAGACAAAGCGGTAACCAGAGAAGAACCTAATTGGCAAGACATGATGAGATTTATGGCAGAACAATTTAAGGAACAGAATAAACAAACTAATGAACAATTTAGAAAACAGGAGGAAGCCTTGAAACAAACCAATGAGGAAAATAAGGAGAATTTTAAGAAACAGGAGGAAACTTTGAAACAAACCAATGAGGAAAATAAGGAGAATTTTAAGAAACAGGAGGAACAAAATAGACAGACCAATGAGAAAATAGATAGCATTCAGGAAAGTTTAGTCAAACAACTAAATGAAAAAATAGAAACCATTCATGGAAATATCAAACAAACCATGAATGAACAATACCATGAACTGAAGGAAATGGTTGAAGGGCAAAGAGAAGAGATGAATGCAAAATTTGAAGAGAATAATAAGAATTTAAAACAATTTGAGTGTAAAATGGAGAATGTCAATAAGGAGATATGGAAAACTTTCGGGGAGAAGTTTGAAAATGTTAATACGCGTATCCAAAAAGCAGATACATACCAAGAGGAGACAAATAAACAAATGGACCATAGTTCCAATAATTTGGATGAAACATTGGACAGCACTTCAGAAGGTATTAAAGTAAGTCCGAATACAGAAAAGAGTAGGAAGGAAATAGAAATTACAGAATACCAAGGTGTAATGCCATCTGAAAATAAAAATAGCCACAACAAAAAGGATGTTCAAACCGTGGAAAAGAAGACCAAGGAAATAATAAAAACAAGTAGAAAGAAAATAATAAATACCAAGGAAGAATGGGAGATGATTACAGGTGGATTAATTAATGTACTCAACCTTCCAATTAACGAACAGAGGGAGTTAATTAAGTTTACATCCCAGTTAAATGTGTCGATGATTGAAGTGCATCAGAAGATATTAGTCAGATATTCAAGACGGAAGACAACATGCAAATATTGGGCAAATAATCCAGAGGTAAAAGGGAATGAAATGAGATTAAAAATGAGCAACTATGTTATGTTAGAGGAGGTACGATACTTAGTAGTTAAAAAGGAACGAATTATGACGGAAGACCGGTACTTAAGTGAAAGTTTCATAGCAGCAAAATGGGAGAGCCGGATGGTAAGAAGATTATCAAGGAGAGAATTAATTACGAACACCCCAGCAATCCGAGAACATGGAGTACCTGAAATAATGGACCACGGTTAAACAGACCCCAAACAAACCAGAAAAAAAGGACGGATTTTATGGATACAGGACCAAGCAACCCATTGTAAATAAAAACCCCAAAATTCTAAAAAACTGTAAGGACATCTTACTCAAGTTATTTTGAAACCATATAATTTAAAATGAAGAAACTAAAACCCCAAAATTCTAAAGGCACATAAGGACAACTTACTCAAGTTATTTCGAACAATATAATTTAAAATGAAGAAACTAAAAACCCCAAAATTCAAAAAAAAAGCATGTAAGGACAACTTACTCAAGTTATTTCGAACAATATAATTTAAAATGAAGAAACTAAAACCCCAAAATTCAAAAAAATATCGGTATGGAGAACCATACATGACTTCCATATTCTAAGATTTATATTTAAAATCATTTTCAGCCAAACAGCCAGGCTGTGTCTTACCTGCCTTTTTATTGCTGTATTAAATGAAAAATATTATATTACATTAAAATGAAAAAATTATAATTTTATTGCCTGGCAACAAAATTATTTTATTTTTAACAATTACCATTGTTTCAAAAAATTTAAATAAATTTTCAAGTACTTTACTCTTGTTAAAACGTAAAAGGTTGCAGGTAAACTACCCCTTCCCCTTAACCGATCTTCACCAAAATCGAAAGTCATTGAGACCTCTACAATTCAGGGACGTATGCAAAAAATTATTTGATTCTGTTTGAATTTGCGGCTGTTATAGTTTGCCATAGAAAATACGCTTGATAAAAAAACGTTGCAGGTAAACTACCCCTTCCCCTTAACCGATCTTCACCAAAAACAACAGGTCTTGAGTACTCTACAAATCAGGGCTGTATGCAAAACATTATTTGATTCTGTTTGAATTTGCGGCTATCGTTTGCCATAGAAAATACCCTTGTTAAAAAAACGTTGCAGGTAAACTACCCCTTTCCCTCAACCGATCTTCACCAAAATCGAAAGCCATTGAGACCTCTACAATTCAGGGAGGTATGCAAAAAAGTATTTGATTCTGTTTGAAGTTGCGGCTGTTATCGTTTGCCATAGAAAATACGCTTGATAAAAAAACGTTGCAGGTAAACTACCCCTTCCCCTTAACCGATCTTCACCAAAAACAATAGGTCTTGAGTACTCTACAAATCAGGGCTGTATGCAAAACATTATTTGATTCTGTTTGAATTTGCGGCTGTTATCGTTTGCCATAGAAAAATACCCTTGTTAAAAAAACGTTGCAGGTAAACTACCCCTTTCCCTTAACCGAACTTCACTAAAAACAATAGGTCTTGAGAACTCTACAATTTAGGGCTGTATGCAAATAATCGTTTGATTCTGTTTGAATTTGCAGCTGTTATCGTTTGCCATAGGAAATACCCTTGTTAAAACATAAAACGTTACAGGTAAACTACCCCTTTCCCTTAACCGATCTTCACCAAAATAACAGTTCTTGAGAACTCTACAATTCAGGGCTGTATACGAAACATTATTTGATTCTGTTTGAATTTGCGGCTGTTATCGTTTGCCAAACAAACAAAATTACCCTTGCTAAAAAAAAACCGTTGCAGGTAAACTACCCCTTTCCCTCAACCGATCTTCACCAAAAACAATAGGTCGCGAGTACTCGGCAAATCAGGGCTGCATGCAAAAAATTATTTGATTCTGTTTGAATTTGCGGCAGTTATCGTTTGCCATAGAAAAAAAATCTACAGACAGACAGACAGACAGACAGACACACAGACAGACAGACAGACAGACAGACAGACACACACACAGACACTTTTCGGAAAACGACTTTTTTTCATGTTTTGAGTGTAGTAGAATCAGAATCTGCAATAATCTCGAACACGATTTTTTTTGCCATCACCATACTTCCATTCCTTAAGGAATATGGAAGTAAAAAAAAATATGTAAGGACAACTTATTCAAGGTATTTTGAAATCATATAATTTAAAGTGAAGAGTATATAAGAACAGATTATATAATTTAATTATAAATAACTGATTTAAACTGAAATAATAGGAAAAAGTAATATTTTTAATGGTAACAAACAGAAAAAGAATTATATGTTGAATGGTAATGTGCTCAGATAAGAAGAATAAAGAATAATTTAATGACTCCAATGAAACTGAAGGAGGATGATAATTAATACAATAATTAGAATTTCTCAGAATTGAAGATTATATAAGAAGAAATGATACGGAGAAATATGTCACAAGAAGTAAAGTCAAAAGAATTTTAACATAAGGCCTATCAATAATGTTATATGCTATTAGTAATGGAAAAGAAGAAGGAATCAAGGAGAAGAAGAAATATATAAATAAATGCAAACAGCTACTGTATGAAGAATCCCAAAAGTGTTTGGTACTAGTCGCTAATTGACTACTACTTATAATTTTTTTATTTTTATGTACTGACCGTAGAAATGTTCCGGCAATAATTTTTATGAGCAGGGATGATGTTCCCCTGGTCTCAGAAGGTGTAAGGATGGACAGCGGTGTATGGACCCAGAGTGGCCACCCGACTGGAACCACCGCACAGGATAGGGAAAAATGTTAGGGAAATTGAATATTTAAGGGATAATAATTATAAAATAGCTGAAAGGAGTGATATTAGATTCCAGAAGTATAAATGAAGAAAATAGAAGGAAGATAGCAGACCGAAGCTTAATTGATAAAGCGAATTTATAGAAGCAAATAGAAATGAGTGTTGAAACAATTTTAATATGATTAGTGTGACCAGTCCTTATCAAATAAAATGTAGAAGTACCACTAACCCCGAGAAATAATTGATGAATTTGCCTCCAAGAGAGAGAGAGTTAAGTAAGAAAACGACAATTACCACAAGTCTGAATTACCAGAGTTTATAATCAGTCAGAAATGAAACACTATTATGAAAACAAAGTCAAGACCATTAGAAGACTTGAACCAATCAACAATTTATTTCTATCAACAAGTTGAACTAAAATAAATTTGTTCTAGTGGGGGGGCTTTATGTAACGTTACATAACCCGGTCCCAATAAAGTAACTCATGATAATAAAAGTCAGAAATGGGTAAACTAAAGCTCGCTCAAAATTTAATTATATCACTCAACATGATAAACAATTCGAGTGGTATACAGTGCAAAGTGAGTTCTAGTGTTCCCATTGAGGTGAAAAACAAAAGTGAAAGTAAAGTATTACCAAACTGTGCTGTATGTTTTGGAAAGGATAAACTTATGGAAGTAGTATGTAATAATACTGATTGATTTTTGTAATTTTATTTATTTATTGTAATTTATATTGTATGAACCACAAATTGTTATACCCAAGTTAATATTATATTTTTTCAAATAATTGTGTTAGATTATAAGAAAACCCAGGGTTAGTTTTAAAAGACATAAAAATTTAAATACCAAAGATAATATAAAATTAAAATAATCCTATGAAGGAAATGGCAACAGGAAGTAGTGCCGGGTATGAATACTATTCGAGACTAAATAAATAATATATAAATTTATTTAAGGATAATAAAATGATAAAATATTTATATACAATGTCATAAAAAAATTAACCAAAACATATTATATAAATTAAATTAGTAAAGAAACCGGAATGGAAGGGAATTATTTTTCCATAAATAAAATATAAATTTATAATAATTACAAACTGCCTACATAATAAAAATACTATGTGTTACTAAGAGTGATGAAAAATAACAAGTATTGTTAATAAGATATAAAATTTTGAACTAAACCGGAGAGTTGAAGAAACGATGCGACAAAAATTATAAAAAATAACCTTTTTTGGACGTTGGAGGAGATGAAATTCACGCAAGATTAATAAACAGAGTGACTACTATCTAATTATACCTGAGTCATCCAAATTAAATGGTGATATACATTAAAAACCAGTGGATGAAAACATTCTGAGGATCCAACATAGTTCGGCCTAGTTCCAGTAGACAATTAGAAAATACTCCAAACGAAAAGGAAATAATAACGCAAGACGGACCTCATCACAGAATAAAACTTCAATCCAGTAAGAACAATACGGAGCGAGGTAATATAAACATTTTTTCGTAATAAGTCCAGAAGAAAACTCATTTTTAACAGTGAAATAGAACAAAAATATTCATTTTATCATATGTTTTTTCAAAGTAAACAAATACATGCTGCTCTCTTACGGCAATTCCGGAAACTACGTAACACTTGAAAAATAAACAAAATTATTTATTAATTTTTCGGTATTTGTAAAGCGTAGCAATTATCCATTTCTGACACTCTCATAACACAAAGAATTCACCCTGAACTCTGGGGAATTATTAAGGATTATGTAATAATTGATGTTTTTTATTATAGCGTAATATTGGGTAAATAACAACATATATGTTTTGCTCCTTAGACAACTCTAATTTTACTCGGTAAAGTCGAGAGGATGTTTTTTTTCAGATAAGATTAATTGTGATACCTATATTTTGGTGGCAGGAGACAAAAGTCAATAATAAATAAAGCAATATTATTGAAAATTAATATTGAATTATAACGTGTTATAATTTATTGTAGTGGGTAGTTAATAAAAATTTCAGCACAACATACAGAAGAAATCGTCACAACTGAGGGGCAATAATGATACTTACTCTCTCTTCTGCATAAGGCTGAACAACTTACCTCCTTGACCCCAAATCACACACTCTCGATTTCTTTTTAGATTGAGTAAAACAAGATAAACAAAATCCTTTATTTATACCTTTTAAAACGTCAGTTAGTATAATTCAAAAGTGACGCATACTGCGTGAGGCATATAAAATAACACTTTCGCAAGTACCTCACATTAAGTGGTACGTTACAGATTTGGCGAACCCAACATTTGGGGCTTGACTAAAGGTGTACGTTTCGCTAACACCCGCCTCTCAAAATAAACAGTACGTTACAAAAAAAATATATATATTAAACTTCCACTATGAACACTTACTTTTTCGTTTTGTTACCCAGACGTTCCGACGTGGTATTCGTCTACTTCAGTGGGATTTAAATACTGAATGTTGTAACATGTAAACTCTTGTTACCCTCTCTTAGATCTATTATACAAACCTAATAATCGTTCTTTCCAAATTATATTTTATTTAGCCTCACTATTGGGAAAGCCAATTTGTTACATCTAGACTTGAATCTATGGTTATGTATTTGAATTTGTGTCTTGTTTAACTCTGTTATTATTTGTATACATTTTTGTTAATATTACACTAAGGATGAGTATCTGTTCAGGGGAATGTTTGTTGAGCGCCAATTTGCAATCTCCGTTTGCAAATAAAATTTTATTGGTGAAGTATCAATAATAAATTTTTGTTCAAATTTATGTAAATAGTATATGGTCTCTTTATTCTGTAATGAACTCTCTTTTATTCTTTTCTTTCAGCAATGGATATGATAACTTGTGCTCATCACCACGTTTCTTAAAAGAAATCTGCTAAGATTTTCAATTGATGAGTGTTGCCAACTTAATCTAATTACTGAGGTCAACTCACAGTATCAGATATTTTGTTCAGAATATCATACCCTTTATGTTTTCATAAAATAAGAAACAAATAAACCTTTTTCTGTATTGTGTAAACTCAAATCCTTTATTTATTCTTTAATTTGTTCTAAATGTAAAATAATTTTTAACAAAGTTTGGCCAGCTGTATTTTTATAAGCTCAGAGTGGCAGCAGTAACTCTTAGATCTCAGGCTTTTTAAACATTTTATAATTTATTTTTAATAAATAAAATACAATTATAATGTTCAGTAGGTCCTTTCGACTACAATATAACAACAGTATTGACAGGGAAAGTACCAAAATACATATGATGAGAAATAGTCACAATGTATCTTAAAAGGATTATATTAAGAGTGTAAAACAGTTCAGTGTATAGGTTAAGTTATAAAAAAAATTTTTTTTTGACTTAATTCGCTTTAAATTATGTTAGCACTATACATCAATGGTTGCTTATGCTTATGTCTATATTATTAATCATTAATGTTCTCAGTGAAAGTTAATTATGGTTTTTTATAAAACGCGTATTCAAAGTTTTTTGAAACCTTTAGATCAGGTTTAACAGGGAATATTTCAGATTAATTTTAGATCAAAAAATACTTCTCTCCCTGTGTCAATTGGTCCAATTTCTTCAGAGATGTCCTGGTTTAATTCTGTAGAGTCTTGTAGCAATTCTTTCTTCTATTTTAATTTTGATATTTATAATTATTCAATTGTTTATCTGGAGATGCACTGATATCACATATATTATAATTTATTTTTCACTGTAAGTATTTAAATCCACCTTTTAGCATTCAGTTTTTTTTGGAATCAATCTACTATTATCCTCAACATATATGTTGCTAAGGCCTCTCTCAGATATCTCCTTGGTTTCCAAGTAACATTTTTATATCACCCTGGTGACATCATAAGAATAATATAAACAAACCTTTTATTATTTTATATGTCATTTTCTTTTAAAAGGATATACCTTTTTTATAAAAGCTCTTATCTTCTTTTCATTTGTTTCTTTGTTCTTCTGATAAAAAACTTATCATTTTGACATCACTCTTGACTATTTTCTGATCTATATTTCCTGAGTTAATGATTCACTTTTTATTTATTTTTGTTACAAACTTATTTATTATTTCTTTTTTGTACTTTCTTAAATTTGTTTTATACATTTGGTAATCTTTTAACATAAACTGACATTGTTTCCTTATTATTTTAATAGAAATCTTATTCATATAATTTGACTGACTATGATTTTGGTACTTTCTTGTTAAGACTAACATTAGTGTTATTAACACTAGTAGTCTATACATAATATTAATAAATGTGACAAAAACTGATTACTAATAACTATTAGTAATATGTTATAATTCCCCTTAACTGACTGTGTTTATAACTTTACAGTCTGCACACAAAAAACAAATTTCATAAGTAAGTTCTTACTTTAATTATAATAAACATAACATACAATAAACAGTTAAAATTAAACATATTCAATTAAGTCTTTCTTAAAATATTATGTCTCCTGGTACTTTTTAATAATACAATCATGGTATATTTATGTTACTAGGGCATGGTAAAAATGTCACGTAACATAATGCCCCTCCAGAAAACAGGTTATTTTAGTAATAATTAGATTGCTTAAATAAGCTGATTGACTTCACCATTACTTTTCCCATTTTCCATAATACTTTTTTATTTCAGCACCTAAAACTTGATATTGATTCTTCATACTTTTCACACCTTGAGTCATATTGTCATATTTATTTTTTATTTCTTTACCTCATCGTTTGTATCATCCCTAAAATACCATAATTCCCTAACATTAAATACTACATATGGGTTCGGATTCGGAGGGGCACTATTGGCTTCCATTACTCCGCCATTTTCCCTAAATACATCATCTGAAATCAGAGGAACTTCATCTCTGTCCAGGAAAAAATTAAGTTGCACTATCACAACACAATACATATAATAATTACCTACAAGGTAGCTCCTTCGCTACAAACTTATATTCCAGGGATTGTTAAATTATTTCTTTGAGGTCTATTCACATTTTTATTCTACGACTATTTCACTTCTAGTGCTTTATCAGTTCAAAATAATTTTCTGTCTTTCACATGTAATTGGTTAACCTTACTCAACCTACATGTTGTATTATTTCCATCTTGGTGCTGTCAATCAATAATATTTTAGATTCTATTTTCATCTAAATCATTCTAACTCTTCTTAATAAATTCAAAATAATTTCTTCCGAAACACATGGTAAGCTGTTCTTACTTAATTTAGAATTTTGGGGTCTTCTTCTTAATAGATTCATAAAAATAAAAATTTTTTATTTGTAATAACTTCCATATTGTTATTTGTATTAATAATTAATCCAATCTTTGTTCCATTAGTTTGCTTTAGTCCATTCCCAGAAAATCAGTCCCTTCTTTCCATATTTTCATCTTTAGTTCATCCATTGTCAAATACATAAGTTGTCCTTTTTGCACGGACTATTATGTTTTCACGATGAATTCTATCCTTGTCCACTTTATCACTACTAACTTGCATACTGATTTTTCTGCTGCGAAGTCTTCACTCATTTCAAGACCTACTATTGAATTTCCAATCAATTCTGTCCTAATAACATATCTTTTGATCACTCTGTATTGCAATTTTTCGAACACCCAATTTTCAATGGTATCTTCGCCTGCTTTTACCACTTTATTCTCTATTTTATTAACCAAATACGTCACTGGTATATCAATTATTGATGATATATCCGATATTTTATTATCCCTTTCTTTTTCTGATGTATTCATTTTAAATATAAATTTCCTTAAGTTTTTCCTATAATTTGTTAATTCTGTTCTTTCTATGTAATTAACGATTGGGAGATTACATACATTAACCAGCCCACTCCTAATCATATCTAATTCTTCCTGTGTATTTTTCTGTTTCTTGGGACGTCTTTTACCTATTTTCTTCGTCTTCTTTTCTACATACTTATTATTCTCTTTGTTTCTGCTATGTTTCTTTTCAGATAACACTATACTTTTGTCTTTTTTATTTTCTATTTCCTTACTACCTTCTATTTTCTGATTTACTGGTTCCCTGATTTGATCGTTTGGTATTACTTCTATCTCTGTTATCTTATTCAATGTTTCCACCTTTTGCTTGTCATCTTCTATCGTTGTTACTATTGACTGGTTTTCATCAATCCTTATTTCTTTTTTATACTCTTCTAACTGTCGTTTCAATTCCTCTCTATTTTTCTCACTCTCTTCCTTCAACAGTCATTTTAACTCTTCGTTACTTCGTCTAATATCCTCCTTTAACTGTTGTTGTAATGTTTCAATATTACTTTCAATTTTTTTATTTAATTCCTCATGATCTTCCCTCATCTGTTTCTTTAATTCTTCATTATTTTGTCTTAATAAGGTTTCATTATCTTCCCTCCTTTGTTTCTTTAAATTTTCATTATTACTGTTCATTTTCTTGTCCATTTTTTCAATATCCTCCTTCATTTCCCGTTTATTCTTATCTAATTTTTCATTTATTTCCTCCTTGTTTTTATTTAATTGTTCCACCATAACCCTCATCATTTCCTGGAAATTTGCTTCCATTGGTTGGGTTGGTTTCACTGGTTGGTCCCCTTGGGCATCCCTTACCACCGTTTCCCTTTCTTCACTCGCTGCTACTGGGGTATCCTTTACTATTACTTCCACTTCTTCAACTGTTGTTGTTTCCTGGTCTTCTATATTTAACTCTATCTCTTCTTCTTCCATTCGTTTCCGTGACGTCGCTCTTCTCCTTGACATCTCTGTTGTTAATCGTAGCCGCCACTAGAGTAGAAATCACTGTAAACTCACAATAAGAATACAAAGCTATTCTATTTCTAGCCTCACTAGTTGGGCTCCAATTCTGTAACGTGTAAACTCTTGTTACCCTCTCTTAGATCTATTATACAAACCTAATAATCGTTCTTTCTAAATTATATTTTATTTAGCCTCACTACTGGGAAAGCCAATTTGTTACATCTAGACTCGAATCTATGGTTATGTATTTGAATTTGTGTCTTGTTTAACTGTTATTATTTGTATATATTTTTGTTAATATTAAATTAAGGATGAGTATCTGTTCAGGGGAACGTTTGTTGAGCGCCAATTTGCAATCACCGTTTGCAAATAAAATTTTATTGGTTAAATATCAATAATAAATTTTTGTTCAAATTTATGTAAATAGTATATGGTCTCTTTATTCTGTAATGAACTCTCTTTTATTCTTTTCTTTCAGCAATGGATATGATAACTTGTGCTCATCACCACGTTTCTTAAAAGAAATCTGCTAAGATTTTCAATTGATGAGTTAACTTAATCTAATTACTGAGGTCAACTCACAGTATCAGATATTTTGTTTAGAATATCATACCCTTTATGTTTTCATAAAATAAGAAACAAATAAACCTTTTTCTGTATTGTGTAAACTCAAATCCTTTATTTATTCTTTAATTTGTTCTAAATGTAAAACAAAATTTTTAACAAAGTTTGGCCAGCTGTATTTTTATAAGCTCAGAGTGGCAGCAGTAACTCTTAGATCTCAGGCTTTTTAAAACATTTTATAATTTATTTTTAATAAATAAAATACAATTATAATGTTCAGTAGATCCTTTCGACTACAATATAACAACAGTATTGACAGGGAAAGTACCAAAATACATATGATGAGAAATAGTCACAATGTATCTTAAAAGGATTATATTAAGAGTGTAAAACAGTTCAGTGTATAGGTTGTTATAAAAAAATTTTTTTTTTTACTTAATTCGCTTTAAATTATGTTAGCACTATACATCAATTGCTTATGCTTATGTCTATATTATTAATCATTAATGTTCTCAGTGAAAGTTAATTATGGTTTTTTATAAAACGCGTATTCAAAGTTTTTTGAAACCTTTAGATCAGGTTTAACAGGGAATATTTCAGATTAATTTTAGATCAAAAAATACTTCTCTCCCTGTGTCAATTGGTCCAATTTCTTCAGAGATGTCCTGGTTTAATTCTGTAGAGTCTTGTAGCAATTCTTTCTTCTATTTTAATTTTGATATTTATAATTATTCAATTGTTTATCTGGAGATGCACTGATATCACATATATTATAATTTATTTTTCACTGTAAGTATTTAAATCCACCTTTTAGCATTCAGTTTTTTTAGAATCAATCTACTATTATCCTCAACATATATGTTGCTAAGGCCTCTCTCAGATATCTCCTTGGTTTCCAAGTAACATTTTTATATCACCCTGGTGACATCATAAGAATAATATAAACAAACCTTTTACTATTTTATATGTCATTTTCTTTTAAAAGGATATACCTTTTTTATAAAAGCTCTTATCTTCTTTTTATTTGTTTCTTTGTTCTTCTGATAAAAAACTTATCATTTTGACATCACTCTTGACTATTTTCTGATCTATATTTCCGGAGTTAATGATTCACTTTTTATTTATTTTTGTTACAAACTTATTTATTATTTCTTTTTTGTACTTTCTTAAATTTGTTTTATACATTTGGTAATCTTTTAACATAAACTGACATTGTTTCCTTATTATTTTAATAGAAATCTTATTCATATAATTTGACTGACTATGATTTTGGTACTTTCTTGTTAAGACTAACATTAGTGTTATTAACACTAGTAGTCTATACATGATATTAATAAATGTGACAAAAACTGATTACTAATAACTATTAGTAATATTTTTCTTTTATAAAATTGCTAAACTGCTATAATTGTTTTTATTATTTAGACAAAGCTTTTCGTCATTACTGACATCTTCAGGTCTTAAACAACGTTAATGTTGTTTAAGACCTGAAGATGTCAGTAATGACGAAAAGCTTTGTCTAAATAATAAAAACAATTATAGCAGTTTAGCAATTTTATAAAAGAAAAGTAAGGATGGCTGCTAATTTAAACAATATTAGTAATATGTTATAATTCCCCTTAACTGACTGTGTTTATAACTTTACAGTCTGCACACAAAAAACAAATTTCATAAGAAAGTTCTTACTTTAATTATAATAAACATAACATACAATAAACAGTTAAAATTAAACATATTCAATTAAGTCTTTCTTAAAATATTATGTCTCCTGGTACTTTTTAATAATACAATCATGGTATATTTATGTTACTAGGGCATGATAAAAATGTCACGTAACAATGTCTGTACAGTAATGGTTATGGGATGTAGGTGTGTGTGGTGGGGGTTGCTGGTGTTACAAGAACACAACCTAACCATACTCAAAGCAGATAAAGGTAACACAAACGTCATAATAGAAAAACAGGTTTTACAAAATTGAAACTTTTTTTTACTGAAAACAACATAACCAAATTAAATAAAGACCCCACCCCAAAATATCACAAACAAATAAATAAAATCTTAACTAACACAAAACACATATTCTCACCTGACAACATCAAATATCTGAAACAAATTAAACCAAACCCCCATACACTGAATGCATTACCAAAATTACACAAACCTAATGTCCCCATCCGACCACTTATAAACAACACACAAGCACCTGCACACAAAATAGAAGACACTTAGATAAATTAATCAGAAATAACATAAATTTAACAAACAACACCTCCGTCAAAAATAATTTAGACCTGGTGAATAAAACTCAACATTGTAACGGGTCAAATAAAAGGATTTTTTATTTTATTAATTTTTGGGGATTTGTTATAAAATATTTGAAAGTTAATTTCCATCTGTGTATACGGCCACGTGGTTGAATCAAAGCATTGTACAAACAAAGAATCAGTACACAGTAACAGTTGTGAGATATTTGCAAAAGAATGTGCCGGACGTCGATTCTAAGAACTTTACATTTGTGTGGCGTCTACGCCCAAACGCACTACAGCAGCATGTGCGCAGACCGACACGGAGTTGTTGGACACAAGATGGCTTAGAGAAGAATCTTTGTTCGCCACGCGGTCGGGGCTGGAGGAAATAAAACTAAGCCCAACCTCTTTTGTGACGTCAACCAGTGCTTACCAAATGTCATCCACGTCAAACACACAAAAAACCACGTGTGTTGAATGTGCCACAGCAATGACGATCAAACAGAAGGCATTGCTTTCCGCCTTGTGAGACCACAATCTAGTTGAGAGTGAGCTTAGAGACGCTTTCCCCAGTTCTCTCACCGAAGCGTACCTGGCCAGGTATCTGCCCCAAGGGGCTCTTTCAAAATTTATGAGTTTCAAGTAAAAAGTGCGTTTATGTTAGAAAAAATGTGAAGGCGGTTGAAGTTCATCGGCAGAGAAGGAAGTTATGAACTTTTTCGGACTTATAACACAAATTTCGTAAGTGAATCGCCACTACTTCAGAGATACCCTAGTTACCGACAAGGCACCATGCCTAATACAAACTTTTATAATTAATTCAAAAGGGGGTTTTATGTAAATTAGTGTGAATGCATGAACGCTAGCAGGCTGGGCTGTCTGTATTTTAAAATAAGGTAAGATGCTAGAATAAGATTATAATTGCATGGTCGTAGCCATGAAGCGAATCATAGAAAAATATTATATACTTATTTCATTTTCCAAAGTTTGAGAAATAGTTGACATGAAGGTTCAAAAGTCTAATAAAGAAAATTTTAATTTAATTCTCTTCAAAAATGGGTTGCGTAAGTGATTTGTTTAACCTGTAAACCATGCTTGCATCCTACGTTCGTGTGACCGGATCTTGGCCCGAGAAAAAACAATTATATAAGGTAGGTGGAAATAAATTATGTATTTATATTTGCAATAATAGATTTAACTTCACAACATGTCCACGTTCCACACAATTCAACACTAGCTTCATTCGACATAACAAACCTATACACCAATGTACCCATAAAAGAAACTATAACTACATTAGAACAGTTACCAAAACTTAATAACACACCTGAAACACACATTAAAGAGATCATCCATCTCACTAAAATTATCACTGAACAAAATTATTTCTCACACAATAACATGGTTTACACACAAACAGATGGACTACCCATGGGCTCCCCTATATCAGGTATACTAGCCGAAATATTCTTACATACCATAGAACAAGAACACATATTAAACAATAACAAATATACCAACAAAATAATATATTGGCACAGATACGTTGATGACATTTTATTTCTATACAACGGCAACAAAAGACAAACTGAAAATTTCCACAAATATATTAACACTATACATCAAAAATTAAAATTCACACTTGAATTAGAACAAAACAATAGCATAAGCTTCCTGGACAATTACCAAAACAAACAACACACACACATACAAAATATACAGAAAACCCACCACAACAGACATGTTCATACATAACTCTTCCAACCACCCAACTCAACACAAACATGCAGCTTTCAACTATATGCTCCATAGGCTCACATCAGTACCCTAAATACACATGACTACCAAGAAGAACTCAACACAATTAAATATATAGCAGTCAAAAATGGATACAATCCTGATTTAATAAACAAACTACACAAACGGATCCTAAACACAAAAAATAAAACACATAAAACCAACAGCACACAACCCAGTAAATACATCACACTCACATACTACAATTCCAACACACACAAAATTGCTAACACATTTAGGAAACACAATTATAAAGTAGCCTACAGAACTAACAACACCATCATGAAACACATAAATAATACTAACAAAGACACAGACACATACAGCAAAACAGGGGTTTATAAATTAAACTGCAATGACTGTCACCAGTTCTACATCGGCCAGACGGGAAGATCTTTTTCCTCTAGATATTCTGAACATTTAAAAGCCCTCACCACAAACTACATACGTTCCACATTTGCCACACATTTACAAAACGAAAACCACAGTTACACAAACATAGAACACAACATGGAAATACTACACTACTTATCTAAAAGTAGAAAACTAAACACAGCAGAACAATTTGAAATATACAGATATCACACATTACACCCAAACAACATATTGTTACGACGGTCTACTCGATCGTCGTAGGTACAGTGGAAACAAAATAAGTACAAGACACCAATTAAGTCACTAATTACACCTTTAATTGTTATAGTAAAACAGTTCGTAATTAACAACACAGTGTCTACAACAAATCAAATGAAATTGTTCGTACGCAATAAAATGTCCACTAATATTAAAACTCAACTGTATTACAATTATACCGTCCGAATATAAAACGCAACACTTCACTAATAACTGCTTGAACGTACACCGTAATAACTCGAACCGCTCTGTAAATATATCGCACTAATACTCTCGAACCGCACAGTCAAAAATCTCGCATTGAACTCAAAAACTAAGGCCGCGACGCGATGTATTTATAGTTACGCTCACACACCAGAAGCTTCCAAACTGCGTCTTATCTCTCGCGAACTACGTAATTGCTGCGGCCTTGACACAGTCCGAGCGCCCGAGCGAAGGCTGGCATAGTCGAGAAAATTCTCGCAACATGCGTTTAGTAGCACGTACACCAAACGCTTACGTCGAGATCTTTCTGGCGCATTCGATAAACGCGTAGATTGTTCTATGCTGTCGTAGCACTGCCCCCTCCTTAAGCCTGTTCGTCCCGAACTGGCAAAGCGTCTCTAAATTTGTATTTAGCCAGGCGATCTAGGTGGACGACCTTGAACTTTCGCTGTCCTTCCTGTTGAATCCGATAAACAACATCGTTAATCCTTTTTTTTACAGTGTAGGGTCCTTCCCAGTTAGACTGAAGCTTAGGTGAGCGACCACGACGGCGCTTTGGATTGAACAACCAGACCTGATCTCCTTCTTGGAAACTCACACTATTGCTGCGAATGTCATACCGAGTTTTCATTTTATCACTGGCAATCTTGAGCCGTCCTCTTACCAAGCGATTCATTTCTCGCAGTTGGTTTTCTAATTGTGAGGAATAGTTCTTTGGCTCTTGGGACTGAGTCTCAGGTGATCCAAACATCAAGTCCCCAGGAAGACGAATCTCCCGCCCAAACACCAATTTTGCTGGAGTCATGCCGGTTGTGTCATGTACTGATGACCTATACGCCATAAGGAATAGAGGTATACGTTGGTCCCAGTCTGTTTGGTTCTCGTCAACAACTTTCGAAAGATGCTGCTCAAGTGTCCTGTTGAATCTCTCAACCATCCCGTCCGACTGAGGATGCAGAGGCGTTGTCCTGGTCTTTCGAATTCCAAGTAGACGGCATAATTCTTTAAACACTCCTGATTCGAAATTTCTCCCTTGATCTGTATGGATTTCCATAGGGGCTCCATAACGGCAACAGAGGTTGTGAACTAATTGCTTTGCCACAGTGGTAACCTCCTGATTTGGAATTGCGTAGGCTTCCACCCACTTAGTAAAGTAGTCACCTACAACCATGATGTACCGGTTTCCATCGTCAGTAACTGGGAATGGTCCAGCAATGTCTATGGCAATTCTCTCGAAAGGTTGTCCAACGTTATACTGTCTCATTTTTCCCCGGCTTCTGGTTTGTGGGCCCTTGCTTGCAGCACATATTTCACACGTCCGAACCCATTCCTCTACGTCGTGGCGAAGATGAAGCCAATAGAATCGCTTCCGTATTTTGTCAAGGGTTTTGTTAACGCCAAGATGGCCTCCAGATGTTCCATCATGCATCTCCTTCAAAACAGACTGCACTTTACTTCGGGGAACTATCAACTGCATGACCATGTCTCGTCCATCTGCACTTTCCCAAGCCCTTTTCAGCAATCCGTTTTCTAAAGTGAGAGATTCCCATTGTGCCCAGTAGCCCTTCGGAACCATGGCAGATATCTTGCCAATCCGGGCGGCGACCTTCCTCTTTTGCTGTCAAGATTGGTCCAATGTCTTCATCAGTCATCTGTTCTTGTCGACAGTCTTGTGTTGTCCAGCCATCAGCCAGGAAATCTACAGTGATGGCTTGAACATGTTCACTTGAGTTTTGTTCTTCCTTTCTGTGGCAATGTCGGCAGTCTTCCGAGCATGGTCTTCGTGATAAGCCATCTGCATTACCGTGCAGGCGCCCCCGCCGATGTTGTACCTTGAAGTTGTACTCTTGCAGACGTTCGAGCCACCTTGCCAACTGTCCTTCCGGATTTTTAAATCTCAAGAGCCATGCAAGTGCAGAATGGTCGGTACATAGTGAAAACTCTCTCCCATAGAGGTATTTATGGAAGTGCTCCAAAGCTCTGACAATTGCCAACAACTCTCTTCTTGTAACACAATAATTTCTCTCTGGTTTAGAAAGCGTCTTGCTGTAATACGCTATTACTCGTTCTTCACCGTTCTGCACTTGAGACAAAACTGCTCCTAGACCAGTATTGCTTGCGTCTGTGTCTACGATGTACTTCCCTTCGGAAGCTGGAAAAGCGAGAATTGGCTGCGAACATAATGCAATCTTCAACGTTCTAAATGCTTGTTCACACTCTCTCGACCATTGGAAGTTTCGTTTATTTTCCGTTAGCTCATGTAGGGGTTTAGCAATAGTAGCGAAGCCTTTCACAAAACGTCGGTAATATGAGCATAACCCCAGGAAACTCCGAACTTCGTGTTTATTCTTCGGAACTGGCCAGTCTCTTACGGTGTCTACTTTATTAGGATCCATGCTAACGCCCGCTGCCGAAACCAGATGGCCCAAATACTGTACTTCCTTCTGGAATAGAGAACACTTCTTCGGGCTCAGCTTCAGTTGTGCACCGTGAATTCTAGTTAGAACTTCCTTAAGGTTTTCCAAATGATCTTCGAAAGTCTTCCCGATCACTATGACATCGTCTAAGTAAACAAGGCAAGTTTTCCACGTCAGGCCTCGGAGTATCAGGTCCATCAATCTCTCAAATGTTGCCGGTGCATTACAGAGTCCAAATGGCATGACGTTAAATTGGAATAAGCCACTTGGGGTCGAGAAAGCGGTCTTTTCCTTGTCTTCTTGATGAAGACCCACTTGCCAATATCCACTCTTCAGGTCCAATGTGGAAAACCACTGTGCTCCGGACAACGTGTCGAGTGTATCGTCAACGCGAGGTAATGGATAGCAGTCTTTCTTTGTAACGTCATTTAACCTCCGGTAGTCTACGCAGAAACGCAATCCACCATCCTTCTTCGCTACCAGCACTACAGGGGAAGACCAAGCACTTGACGAAGGTTCAATTACTCCCTCTGTCAACATGTCCTGTACTAACCGAGACATCTCCTCTTGTTTAGATAATGGAGGCCTTCGAGGAGGTTGGCGTATCGGTGTTGTGTCCCCGGTATTGATGCGATGTTGCACAAGAGAGGTTCTTCCCAGTGACTGTCCCCGAACTGCAAAACAATCTTTGAATTCGTGTAAAAACTGTCCGAGTTCTTTTACCTCACCACTTGAGAGGTCATTAGAAGATCTGTTCAATAATTCTTGCAGTTCCTCTGGTAATTTAGAAGTATCCGAAGAACTGCGTCTTCGTTGCGTTATTCCGGCTACCCAGGCCACAGGAGTCAATTTGCCTAGGAGCGTATTGCTTTGTAAAGTGATAGCTTGATCCAAAATATTCGCCACTCTAATAGGTACATTTCCGGTTTCATCAGGTTTTACTAAACTTCTGGCAATTAGTATGCCCGGTGTGCTGACTACCTGGGGTTCGAATATAGAGCACTGATTGCCCCTAGTATCTACCGCAGTTCTAACCATGATGATCTTTTCGGAGTTTGGGGGAAAAGTTACGGCCACTTGGTTTATGACGTCCATCGATTTTTCTGCTGTCGTCATTCTTGATAGCATTACCTCTTCGCCTCCGATTCTCAAGACATTGTTTTTGAAGTCGACTATAAATCCGTATGCGTTCATAACGTCCACACCAAGAATTGCTTCATCCACAATGTCTGCAACAAGTACTTGATGATTAAACTCAAGTCGACCGAGGCGTAGGTGTATCTCCACTTTTCCATACACTTTTACAGGCCGTCCAGTAGCTGTTCGCAAGCTGCAAGAGCACCAGATTGGCTTGAGATATTTCACCACGTCGGGGCGCACAATAGAAACTGTTGCGCCTGTGTCAACTGTAATCGAGGTTGGCCTTTCTTGAACAAATCCGGTAACTACCAAGCTCCCGGTGTTTTTCTGAAGCGTAGAAATTGTGTATTCTCTAGGGGCTTCGTTCCTCCAGTTAGTCAGCACACGCCCCGTTGCACCGACTATTGCTCGTTTCCCTGCTGCTGAATTCTAACCCGACAATCTCGTTGTAGATGTCCAGGTTTCCCACATCGATAACACTTCGGTCTTCCATCCTTTCTTATTTTATTCTGTGGCGCCGACCGTCGAGTCTCTGTTCCTTGTTCTTCTTCCTCATCGTCTGTGCCGTTGCGATCTTTTAGCTCGCGCACTTTATGACTTGTCCAACCAGACGCTGATTTGGCGGCCTCAAATTGCAAAGCATGTACCAGGGCGTCCGCACTGTTCTGGTGTCTTGCCATTCGTAACACTTGCTGTAGTTCGTTATCTCGGACACCGGCAGTAAATGTCTGCATCGCAAAACGCGTTCGAAAATCTTCTGGCGCTTCAGGATAGGCCAGTCTAATTAGTCTGTCGATACTTGCTTCAAACTCTTGAAGACTTTCCCCGGAATGCTGTCGCCTTGCTCTCAACTGGGTGCAGTACACGTCTCGCAAATGTTTATCACCATACCGTAATTCCAGAGCTTTTATCAACTCGGCATAGGTGTTCTGGCTGTCAGGTGGCACTTTCTGTAGTTCTGCCGTGGGTCCTTTTAATGCAAGAACAAGTGAAACAGCCTTGTCTTTTTCTGTCCAATTATTTGCGCATGCAGCAGCTTCAAATTGGCGGAGGTACGTTGCCCAGTGAGCGCTTCCGTCAAAGGTTGGAGCTTTGACATGAACTGTCCCTACTGCAGGCAAAGTGACTTTCTCTGTTAACTTATTTTCTGTGTATTTTTCTGTCTTGATCACTGGTACAGTCTGTTCAGAAATTTGTTTTGGTTGAATCTTCATGCACTGTTCAACTTCAATTTTAATTTGTTCTCTTATGTTTGCCATTGAGTTTTCTACTGCAGATATTTTTGTTGACATAACTTCTTCTACAGTCAAGACAGATTTTTCTACTTTAGCTATTTTATTTGACATGGATTCTTCTACGTCAGATATTCTGGTAATCTGATTGTTGAGCTCACCTCGTAATTCACCTACGTCACCACGTAGGAGACCCAATTCTGCGGTAGTATGTTCTTGCATCTGCTTCTGCATAACTTCAAAGAGAGCTTCCGTTTTATCCGCTTCTTGCTTACGTTTTTCATCCTGTCGTTTTTCTGCTTCTTCCGCCTCCTGCCTGCGTTTCTCATCCTGTCGTTTTTCTGCTTCTTCTGCCTCCTGTCGTCGTCGTTCTTCTGTCTGCAACAACAGCGCCTGGAAATTTTCCATAATCTGACTGGCATCCATTGTTTTTCGATTAATTACGAATAACACTCGTCTTGTACAAAGTATCCACTGTTTCCACTGTTAACCGTTCTATCCCACTTCTGACACCACTGTTACGACGGTCTACTCGATCGTCGTAGGTACAGTGGAAACAAAATAAGTACAAGACACCAATTAAGTCACTAATCACACCTTTAATTGTTATAGTAAAACAGTTCGTAATTAACAACACAGTGTCTACAACAAATCAAATGAAATTGTTCGTACGCAATAAAATGTCCACTAATATTAAAACTCAACTGTATTACAATTATACCGTCCGAATATAAAACGCAACACTTCACTAATAACTACTTGAACGTACACCGTAATAACTCGAACCGCTCTGTAAATATATCGCACTAATACTCTTGAACCGCACAGTCAAAAATCTCGCATTGAACTCAAAAACTAAGGCCGTGACGCGATGTATTTATAGTTACGCTCACACACCAGAAGCTTCCAAACTGCGTCTTATCTCTCGCGAACTACGTAATTGCTGCGGCCTTGACACAGTCCGAGCGCCCAAGCGAAGGCTGGCATAGTCGAGAAAATTCTCGCAACATGCGTTTAGTAGCACGTACACCACACGCTTACGTTGAGATCTTTCTGGCGCATTCGATAAACGCGTAGATTGTTCTATGCTGTCGTAGCAATATTAAACGAACAATACATTATAGATCACACATACTTTTCGATACACTGATTCAACACAAAATTCGAATCCCAGCGCCAATTCCCTCCCACCAGCAACCCCCACCACACACACCTACATCCCATAACCGTTACTGTACAGACATTCAGTATTTAAATCCCATTGAAGGAGACGAGTACCACGTCGAAACATCTGGGTAACAAAACCAAAAAGTAAGTGTTCATAGTGGAAGTTTAATATATATATATATATATATATATATATATATATATATATATATAATATTAAAAAAGTGAACGAAGGGGATGTATCAACAAGATAATTACTAATACATTAATTTAAAATTGATGTTTTTTGTTACAATTTTTGTTTCCTTTCTTGTAAATGTGTTTTTATGTTGTTAATAAATGTTTTTAATAGTATTAAACATAATAATAAATCTTAACTTGCTATAAAACTCTTAATTTCTTTAATAGGCCTAACATTCTGTTGGGTCACTATGACTATTTTTACTTCTTATAACAAAATGGCATAACGATTATCCTTTGTAACAACTGATACTTAATTCTAATATACTTTATAATCTTTTGATATACATTTGGTTTCTTAAAACATGTTATATATCTTACAATCTCTTTGTCATACTCAGTCTAGGTAGGGTCACTTTGTCCAAGTGCCTATCTTGTTAATTTTCTCCTCATGATTAATTTACAAGCATTTTTAGATTAATCACGTCTTAAGCTAATTACATAATTCCTTTCTTTACCTACTGCACATAGGTTATTACAATTTTATGCCTTATATGGTCTCTGTCCTCCTATTAAGTAGAAGTATGTTGTTGTTTGACATTGATTTCTTACTAATTATGTTATTCTTCCTTCAAAAACAATAATAATGGTTGATTTAACATCATTGGCCAGTAGACAGTCCAATTGCCATACTTTATACTATAAATTGAGTTATTTACATTCTCTCTTACAAACCAATTATTCTTCAATGTACAAAATTAGACTTCATTCACCTCATACTCTACTACATTACTAGACAAAATTAAAACTATTACAACCTTCTTATCATGTAATGTTATCCACTATACGTGTCTCATGGTATATTATTTACTCACAGATATTATAGTATCTATACATTCAGTATATTTTATATTTAATCAAGGTTTATAGTCCCTTGTCATACATTTCTTTCAAGGTTATGTTACCAGTTACTAGTTATACATTGTTAATAATACTTTACATTTTAGTTATTGTTTATACTGTGTTATTTCATATTTTAATTATCATTGTTTATCTATTTTTCTTTGCAATACATATGATTATGCTCCTAAATCTCTTAGTTTTTTTATTACAATTCTGTTCTTATGATAGTTTACAAACTCAGTCTTAGATCTGAATTCTAGTTTAATGGTTATTCTTGTTACATGACTGATTTCTCTTATTCTCAAATATAACTTGTTTATATACTAATCATTTATGGTTTCTACATTGTAATATTATATATTCTCTCACTCTACTAATCTATTGGGTAACTGTTAATGTCAAAGTTATAGTCTGGTCTAGTCTTTTAGATGTCTGTTTGTCAACTTATATAATATATTGGCTTTCAAGTTTACTTTATGTAGAGGGAAACATCACGTTACAATAGTCAAAACTACATAAATAGTGTCAGGTTCAGATGATACATAACACTCAATTTTTAGGTTTTTGTTCATACATCTTCCTAATTTTTCTTTAAAGACTACACATTTTTGCTGAGTTAAAAATTGTAACTTTACAAAAAATAACATATAAAAATAAAACAGAAGAAATTTAGCCCCGCTTATTGTTCTTTACGATTTACGACTTACCTTTAAACAGAAGACTCCCAAAGTCCCCGGGCCGCCACCACATTTTACGGAGTACATGTGGAAACCATTTACACTCCCCGAAGAAAATAATTTGGTAAATAAATTAAAAACACCTTAACCAAAATCCAGGGCCGTCTAGGCGAACTTATCGATACAGAGATAAGGTTATGGGTATTGTGGCATAATAATTAAATTAACACATGGTTATAGCACAAAAATCTTATTTTATTTTATTAAAACACCTTGTTTGTTATTGTTTAGATCAAAAAATATAATTCACAACAAATTAAATTAAAAGAAAATCATCAATAACAAATCAGTACTTTCCTCTTTTTCTCTTTCTCACACCCCCTTTTCTCTCACACGCTCTCTCTCTCTTTCTCTGTATTTACCCCTCTTATTGAGATCTTATCATTTTAATATTTTTTATTTTCAAAAGTAAATTATAAATAACTCAAATTTTGATTAATTTTGGCCAATTATTTCTGTTCTTTACAGTTACTTATCTGGCATGTGGTCTCCAAATTGTTGCACCACCTGTTGCACGACACTTTTTCGATAAAACAACTAAATATACGTCCCGACGCTTTTATATTATGTTCACTTTCGCTGATTGAGTATTTTAAAAGCTTGTCACTGTTCTCTCACATTTTTAAACACAATTATAGGTAGGCCTCCCATAATTGTAATGCGTAGGCCTACCTACACTATTACAAAATGACCATACGGCTAGGCTATCCCATGGCGACTGATTTTGTTTACTTAGCGTCTCTGTTAAAATTCCATTTTCAATACGCCTTCGAAACTGGTTCTAGGCGGATTTCCACTCTCCTCCCATCATAGTCTGTAAAATTCCGTTTTTCACCATGACACCACTTCGGCGGTAGATTGCTGTATCGTTGTCAACAACGTGCCTTGTGCGTGATTCACTGGTTAAAAATAGAATCACTTGTTACCTTATTTGGGCATCGCCTAACGAACTTTGCTTCTACAGTTTTAATCAGATTTACTTCATTACAATAAAATATTTTAACTTGTGATTTTGTTACCCCAATTTTGTCCCGTTACAAGACCCCCCCAATGAGAGGTTTTATGTCAAAAAAACATAAAAACTCTCATTGCCTAAACCTACGAGGACCAGTGATGATATGGCGCCACGACCCCCCTTAGTTCCTGATTAAAATTTGGGTACTTACCCCCCTTAATCCAGTGGCTGTGGCCGCACCTGCATGACTTTACTGGACTTCCTACCCAACACCGTAAAGCCAGACAGGCACTTGGCGACCCTGCTCTGACGCGCTGGCCAGCACAGGTTCGCCGCCACGGTTCCACACAGATTCTGTAACAACAAAGCAAAAACATTATCAAATGGCCTTTCAATAATCCATATCCTTGCACTGACTTGGGTTCCTCCTAGAAGTACTGATTTGCATTGACCAGAGTACTGATTTGTGGTATCTTAAATATCTTTACACACAAATAACATATTACCCTTCAACAAGAGATACCCTTATGCTAACACAACACAGATTATTTAACTCAAGTAACATGCCAACGTACATATGTATATGACCATATATCAAAATACAATTGTAAATCATATCAAAGAACAAAAAATACTCAAATTCCATTAAAAATCCAATTTTCTAATGATTCCATTTTAATCTCAATTACCTCATTACAACCCATATAACACATGTTTTATAACTACTCACAAATACATCATATTGAAATAACCTTTTCAAATTTGAATTTCACATTTCAATTATCAAATTTTGTTCATTTATCATTTATTATCAAATTCAAACCTAAATTTTTTTTAAATTTATTACAAAATTCACATCGTAAACTATTTCAAATCAATTTAATTACATAATAAAAATTCAGTAATGTCAATTATCATTCAAACAAAATTATAAACATTACTACATAAAACACAATATACACACAACAGAATGTATCCTCTGATACCCTACGATAACAATAACATAACCTAATACATAAAACATTTAACCCAATACAAAATTATATACAATATACTTCACATAAAATATCATTGTTCCCCCAAAATCATTATATTATCCAGCCAAGTACTAAAAACCATTAAACTCAAATAATTAAATGTCCATCATCAACATATGTTTAACCCCCATCATCACAACTTAGTCTTATACTGTTCATGCACATTTCATGTTTGTTTAAATCCATTATATTATCTCTTTCAATATAATGACCATTTAAATTTGTTTTGTCCACTATACCATAATAACCAATAGAATTATTCCATAGTATTATATCATATACCTTCTCAACATCGTGTACAGTCAAGTTGCCCTTGGTATTATTTGTCACAACCTTTTTTTTTTTGAAGTCACAAGATCATCATCATCAGCTGCACCAGTTACCACAGTCTTATAATAAGGTAAGTCTTCAATTTTCTCCCCTCTCTCAATATCTAAAATCTCCACCAACTCTTTATAATCTCTATTAGCATAAAAAATCTCTACCTCTCTCTTTCTCCATCTCTCATCACAATACCTATCACAACCCCCCTGAACTACCTCACTCCATGCAAAGGGCACCACAAAATTACTAAAACAACTCCTGGCTTTACCAGGTATATCACAACAAATTAGGGGACCACTTTGAGACACCATGTCTCCCACATAACCTCTGGAGAAACCTTTGCCATCATAAACAACATGTGGAGTCCTTACTCCACTTAAACCACAGGGAAAATTTGCCCTCTGCACTTCATACTCACCTAACCTCACTTCACACTCTCTCTCAAACTCATCAACAACTACTACCTCGTCACTAATTTCTACTCCCGCTACAATCTCATCATCACTACCATTATTCAATATTTTACTCTCTAATACCACATTTTTAATTGTCACCATTATTATTCGTCATATCGTTATTATAGTTATCATTATTATTTTCACTATCAGAATCGCTTACCTTATCCTCTATTACCTGGTTATTTTTACTCTCATTACATCTACCTGTATCTCGTTTCCACTCTTCAGTTTGTTCTTTCATTTTCTCAGTAATATTATCACAACATTTGACCATTTGTTTTTGTGACACACTTATATCATTTAAACGGTTATCAAACTGCTTTACTAAACTGGTATTTTGTTGTTTCATTTCATTTCTAATATCATTAGAGATTACATTTTGTTGTTCTTTCATTTCACTGAATTTAGTATCAAAACCTTGTTGTGAATCGCTCAATTTTTCATTTATATTACTCATCATGTTACACAAAAAGTTCATTACTTCATCATTAGATCTACTACTACTACTGGTAGACACTGGAGTAGAGTGTATTCCTGAATCGCTCATTATGGCAGTCAGTTAAATTAATTTCATTTTCATCATCTGCCATTTTTTTTTTACTTATATAACTTACATAAATTGTATAAACAAATATAAAAAAATTTTAGATTTTAACACAATGTTTTACATTACAGATAATATCTACGAAATGACATAACCTCTTATAACCTCTACGATAATACAACAAACGCCATATACCCAGTGCCGTATTTACGTACGGGCGAATATGTGCGCCGCACAGGGCAGCAAATTTTTCAAAAATCGCGCGGCTGGGTGTTGCGCCGTTTGTTATTGCCTCTTTCTGTTTGTTAACCGCTTCCCGGTGAAGCGCTTCTCAAAATTTTGGCTTCTCCAGCGTGCCCCTCCAAAGTCAGCACAGCGCGGAGAAACGGCTCCGCATTGGCTGATGCGCTGACCGCTTGGAGACGGTGACCGTGACCCAAGGCTTAGTCGTTGAGTGTTAATTCAGGTTGCTAGTTGAAGTGGATTTGTTCTTTGTGGAAATTCTAATTAGTATTTTGTATTTGCAGTATCATACTTATTGTTTATATTTAGTGGTTGGTGTCAAAAATAATTATAAACTTTGTATAGTCAACAGTTTGTTTATTCTTTTCATTTCTAATTGATTCATGAACAATGAGTGACGGGAGGAAAAGGCTGAGTGGGTCGCAGAATCGAAAGTCAGCAAAGGTGAGGAAGGAAAAAGAAGACGAAGTAATAAGGAAAAGTCGTAAGGTGGAGTCTTATTTTCATAAAGTGGACAGTGACGTTTCGGAACCAAACGAACTTAGTACAGTAAATCAGTTATTTTCATTGAAAGCTACGGAGAATAGTGGGGGATCTTCTGGCGGCGGAGAAGTAGCGGATAAAGGAAATAATTCTTCTAACTTAATTGCTGGCAGTGACAATTGCTATTCTAAAAGTGAACAGGACTTGTGCGAAATTCTTGTGTGTAAAAGTTACGAAACTGATCCAGGAAAATGTGAGGTTAGTTTAGAATTGGTGAGTAGTGACCCAGCGAAATGGATTTGTAATGAAGAGACACGTGATTACATTGCTACACATGGCATATCCTTTCAGAATAGTGGGGCAGATTTTTCAAAATCAAAACGAATGTATGCAGATGGGCCACGATATTGTTCGAAGAATATTTTCGAACGGAAACTTCGTAATGGAGAAACAGTGAAACGTCAATACCTTGTATATTCAGAGAGTGAAGGTTGTGTATTCTGCGTGCCGTGCCGGCTTTTTGGTCGAACCACAGTTTTTGGACAAACAGGTTTCAGTGATTGGCGACATACTACAGAGAGACTTAATGAACATGAAAGTTCACAAGCTCATAGAAACTGCATTATGACTCTCAAAGAAAGGGGAAAGAAATTAGGAAAAATCGACGAAAAGCTAACTAAGCAGGTTGATGATGAGACTGAATACTGGAGAAATGTACTAAAACGTGTAGTTGCTGTTGTCAAAGCACTGGGCACACGTGGACTCGCCTTTCGTGGGACTGATGACCGTATCGGTTCACCAAACAACGGAAATTTTATGATGTCGCTGGAACTGATTGCACAGTTCGACCCATTTTTGGCAGAACATTTGAAAAAACAGCAATCCTGGAAAAGGGAATACGTCTTATATTTCCTTCGCTACCTACGAGCAGTTTATACAAATAATGGGGGAAGAAGTTGTAAGCACCACTGTGGCAGAATGTCAGGCAGCTAAGTACTTCTCTATCAGCGTAGATTCCACACCAGATGTTTCTCATACAGATCAGCTGACTTTCATTGTTAGATATGTAAAACAAAATGGTGAACCTGTAGAACGTTTTCTTTGTTTTATTCCAAATGCAGGTCATAAATCATCCGAGCTTGCCGACACAGTGTTCACAATTCTATCAAAATACAAGTTGGATATAACTAATCTCAGGGCCCAGTCATATGATAATGCTAGGAACATGTCCGCAAAATATACAGGACTTCAAGCATAAATTCTAGAAAAGAACAATTTAGCTGCTTACTCTCCTTGTTCGGCTCACTCTTTGAATCTCATAGGAACTTGTGCCGCCGAATGCTGTATTGAAGCTTGCAATTTTTTTGACATGTTGCAAAAATTGTACAATTTTTTCACTTCTACTACATATCGGTGGAAACTGTTGCAGGAGTCTCAGGACATAGTTCAGGACAAATCAGACATGGCCGCAACCTCCAAAGTCACTGTAAAAGGCTTATCCGGTACTCGCTGGAGTGCTCGAGAAGATGCATGCCGGAGTTTAAATCGCAATTGGAGCATGATCATAAGAGCTTTGGAGAAAATTGAAGCAGATGACAACGAGAAATTAACAACACGACTTGAAGCTAGAGGATTGCTGAAGAAATTGTCACGACTCGAAACAGCAATCTCAGCTAGAGTATGGGATGCGATCCTAGGCGATTTAATGCAGTAAGCAAGGTATTGCAGAGAGTCGACATAGATATCAGTGATGTAGTCCAACAGTATGACGCTTTAGCAGTGTTTGTAGCAGAATGTAAAACATCATTTGAAGTTTACGAAGAAGAAGCGAAAGCGAAGTCAGGTCTTCAGGATTACGACGTGAGCAAACGTAAAATTAAGAAGTAGACTTTCTTCGATGATGATGATGATAGTCAAAATAAGGAATTATTCCAGACGAGTTCAAAAACTCCCCAAGAAACATTTGTTGATCATACTTATTTGACTACATTATCGAAGTTGGAATATGAACTGAAGAGAAGGTCAGAAGCAAACAGAATCATTAATGATAAATTCGGATTTTTGTCTCACTTAAGAAATACACCAGCTTCAGAAGTTGCAAGTGAAGCTAAGAAGTTGAAGGAAATATACAAAGACGACCTCGAAGAAGAATTTGTGAACGACTGTCTTCATCTTCGGGGGTATTTAATAAAAAGGGAACAAGCTGAAATGTCCCCACTCAGATTAAGCAAGATTCTCCATGAAGACGATCTACAAGGAGTATTCCCTAATGTTGACATTGCACTGAGAATTTATTTGTGTACTCCTGCGTCGAATTGTTCAGGCGAGCGTTCTTTTTCCGTGTTGAAAAGAGTGAAGAATTATCTCCGATCTTCCATGCTGCAGGGGCGCTTAAATGCTTTGGCAATTCTCAATATAGAGTCAGAAATGGTGCAAGCCTTGGATTTCGACCGCCTTGTGACGTCGTTCGCAGAAAAGCGAAGTCGGCGGAGAAGGATCATGTAATGGTGAGTTTTAAAAAATGTTAATTAAAATTATTTTTTTGGGGGTGGGGGCGTTACCCTATGGCCGCACAGGGCAGCACTTCCGGTAAATACGGCCCTGCATATACCCAAACCTATCTCTGTATCTTACGTAGGCCTAACCTATATAAAAAAAATTATACAAGCATCCTGGCAGGGTCGCCAATTGTAACTATACAAAAAATATAAAAAATAAAAGAGAAGAAACTAAAACCCTGCTTATTACTCTTTATTACAACTTACCTTTAAACAGAAGATTCCCAAAGTCCCCGGGCTGCCACCACATTTTACGGAGTACATGTGGAAACCATTTACACTCCCCGAAGAAAATAATTTAGTAAATAAATTAAAAACACCTTAAACAAAATCCAGGGCCGGCTAGGCGAACTTATCGATACAGATATAAGGTTATGGGTATTGTGGCATAATAATTAAATTAACACATGGTTATAGCACAAAAATCTTATTTTATTTTATTAAAACACCTTGTTTGTTATTGTTTAGATCAAAAAATATAATTCACAACAAATTAAATTAAAAGAAAATCATCAATAACAAATCAGTACTTTCCTCTTCTTCTCTTTATCACACCCCCCTTTTCTCTCACACGCTCTCTCTCTCTTTCTCTCTATTTACCCCCCTTATTGAGATCTCATCATTTTAATATTTTTTATTTTCAAAAGTAAATTATAAATTGAACTCAAATTTTGGCCAATTATTTCTGTTCTTTATTACAGTTACTTATCTGGCACGTGGTCTCCAAATTGTTGCACCACCTGTTGCACGACACTTTTTCGATAAAACAACTAAATGTACGTTCTGACGCTTTTATATTATGTTCACTTTCGCTGATTGAGTATTTTAAAAGCTTGTCACTGTTCTCTCACATTTTTAAACACAATTATAGGTAGGCCTCCCATAATTGTAATGCGTAGGCCTACCTACACTATTACAAAACGACCGTACGGCTTGGCGACTGATTTCGTTTCCTTAGCGTCTCTTACAATTCCGTTTTCAATACACCTTCAAAAGTGGTTCTAGGCGGATTTCCACTCTCCTCCCATCACAGTCTGTAAAATTCCGTTTTTCACCGTGACACCACTTCGGCGGTAGACTGCTGTATCATTGTCAACAACGTGCCTTGTGATTCATTGGTTAAAAATAGAATCACTTGTTACCTTATTTGGGCATCGCCTAACGAACTTTCCTTCTACAGTTTTAATCAGATTTACTTCATTACAATAAAATATTTTAACTTGTGATATAAATTTTGTTACCCCAATTTTGTCCCATTACAAAATGTCAAAAAACTGCTGACTAAATACCACACAGGGAACCCAAATAAGTAACTGAATTAGATGAACTGTTAAGTTATAATACAACATTTTCAACCCAATACTCTTCTAATCATGTGAGCAGACAGTGTTGAAGATGCTTGTTTCTACCTGAAACTTCCTCTCACAACTATCCTAATGCAAGGCTTTTTAAATTATGTGCAACTTACCATCTTGATATGTTACTTAAATTTTTTATAATTTAAAGATTAATGATACTTTTGTAACATGTTACTAAAAACTGATGAAGCAAAAGTTGGATTTGAATTGCAAAATTGACTGGAGAAGTCTGGTAAAAAAAATCATAATAATAAAAGTATACACCAATTATATTTTGTAATAATTATACTAATATTCAAGCACCCTGCATCCTAAATATAATAAAGGTAATTTTTTATATGTGACAATGTATTTGTTATTCTTACTATTCTAATTCTTGCCAACATTTAATTTTAAATTCCCATGAATTTTAACTTTTCTTTTTTATTCTGTTATAAATACCCAGTTACCACATATTTTGGAAACCAGGATTACTGGTTTTAATTTTTTTATTCTGATGTTTAGTCTTACAAAATGAGAGAGAGGATGAAGGGGGGAGAGAGAGAGAGAGAGAGAGAGAGAGAGAGAAGAGTACTCTCACCAGGAAAATTAAATATAAAATTATCAACAACTAGAGAATGATACAAAAAAGACTTTAAAATAATATTCTGGGGTCAGATTCTTGTCCGAGATGTTGAGTTTAAAATAATGTCTCTTTCACATACAACTTCTCTCTAGAATCAGATACAATTGTTTGGCACTCCTTGTAACCACACAAACATTTTTCTCTCATTTAAAAACAGACAACAGTTATCAAGTATTTAACATGCTATAAAGACTACCAATGTAAAACCCTAGTAAGTCTTGATGTTGTCTCTGTAGTAGTGAAATGTTATTATACATCTCTCTTGCACCCATAATCTTGGAATAATTAAGAAATCACATTAATGATATAGAAATTTAAGTTTTAATAATCCATGTACTGTAATGTCTACAGTCTGCAAAAAGACTAAGTTCACAGACTGAAATTAAATCTCTCCAGTCAGCAAGCAAATGCTTCCTCCTTGCACTGCTGTTTGCATAAAATGAGATGATGTAACCCTACGTTTTTTTCCAAGCTAATAAAATTTACTAATTTTATAAAACTTTTACGGCTTTTCTTACCTTCGGGTTACCTCCAGGGTCCTATAGACGAAACAGTTGCAGAGGGATTATTTGGGTTTGAGTTGCAAAATAATTACGCTAACACAAATTTTTCGGATTCTAACAAATTAGTTTTCTTTTATTAAACTGAATTATTTCCTTTCACTTTATCTTCACACTAAAATTTCAATAAAAAGCAAGAATACATGGATATTTACTCACTCAGTATAAACTACTATAAAAAATGACTTAACAATAGCGTTATTTTGGCAACCAACACTTTGCGTCCACTCTCTCTCTCTCTCTCTCTCTCTCTCTCTCATACTCCCTTACTGAGATCTCATTAATAAAATATTTTAACTTTGAAATATTAAATTGTATTTATACTTTGATTAAAATTTTCTATTTTTTTTTATCAATGAATCCATCCGGTGTTCCTATCGTTGTTTCACCACCTTGTGTTCCCCACTTTCTTCATTTAATACACTCCAAAACTAGTTTTTTACAGTTTAATTTTCCGTCAGCTGTTGCTTATTCGTTACCACATAGTTTACGTTTATTTTAACACAAATGCACCATTACTTTCAGTCGACTGCGGTATATTGCTCGCACATATTACTAGTTACTGGAACCGCGCGCTCCTTTACTGCCCCGCGCGGCTCTGCTGTGTCTACTTGACTGGTCCAGCGATAACTGACTGTTGTTACCTCCTGCTGAAACTGGCTGGTGGTAATTACATATTTTTCCATAATTCACAGACAGTGGCGTATTTAAGGGGGGGCTTCCGGGCTTAAGGCCCCCCCGAAATTTAGGATTATAAACAAATGCACACAGTATCGTAATATTATGAGTGGAAAACAAGGGTTTACCTCATCAGAGCTTTACTATGCAAAGAAGCAGGCTGTATGTATGCTGCTACAACAGTGGCTGCAATGAATATGTCAACACCGCACTGGCTACAAACGAATCTCCGCACAAAAGAGAATCGCCGATAACTGGCATGGTTGTACGTTGTGATTGGTTAATTCTACTGAGGTGGTAGGCACATACTCTCAGACCATGCGCTGACCAGGAAACTTACTAGTTCGTCTCGAACGTTCGTAGAGGCGTTTCCGCGTCAGCCACGTGCTAATATTGTTGATTGAAACAAAGGATAGTGTTGTGAAAACGAGTGTTATTGAAACTAGTGTAGTGAAGTGTTGATTCTGATAACTTACGACAATGGATCGCAAAACAAAAAGTGGAAACATTTTGAACTATTTCTCCAACACACCACGACTAGAGGACACTCCGTCCTCTGAGGCAGGAAAAACTGATGATCCACCACAGTCACCGCCGCCAATGTTTTCAAATAATAAAAGTGTTTTTGATAATTCGAAATCACTTTTACCGGCTTCTGAGGCAAAATCAATATCTCTCATTGACACATCAAGCTTTGAGAATCCACCATCAGGTTGTATGTATGATATAACTGATTGTATACCATCAAACAATGAAAAAGTTGATCACCACATAAAGCTACATCATTTCCAAAATATTTTTGTGCCCCATACAACTTAAAAATTTCCCCTCACTTTGCAAAATGGCCAATATCATAAGTTCAACCTAAGTTGGACCGAGAAGGAGAAGTATTTTTGGTTAGTATACTCTCCCAAAGAAGACGGTGCCTTTTGTAAGTACTGTGTGTTTTTCGCTAAGACTAGTTCGGGTAAAGGTAGCCATCAAAATGTTGGAGCTCTTGTAACCTGTAAGTTTTTGAAGTGGAAGCGTGCTCTTGAATATTTCAACACCCATGCGAACAATGCTTATCATAAGGCTGCCGTAATCGATGGTGACAATTTTGTTCACATGATGGCGAACAAGACAGAAGACATAAAACATTGCCTGGACCAAGTCTTGGTGGAGCAAGTGGAAAAAAATCGGAAACGAATAGTCCCTATCATCGAGGCGGTGATTCTCTGTGGACGTCAGGAGATTCCATTAAGGGGACACAGGGACTTCGGGCCTATTGAAGTGGACAAAGAAGATGACATGAACACGAGTAACTTTCGCGCCATTCTAAAATATCATGCTAAAGGTGACGAAAACCTACGAGCAAGTTTGGAAAGAACTGGTAAATGCGACAAATACATTAGTGCCCCACTCCAAAACCAGATCGTCAGTTGTATCAATAATCAACTTCTGGAAAGGGTTGTTCAGCGCATAAATGATGCCAAAGATTTCACGGTACTTGCGGATGAAACTGCTGATGTTGCCAGAATAGAGCAACTCTCTCTTTGTGCCCGTTATATTTCCGCAGATCTCAAGTTTCGTGAAGATTTTCTGCAATTTGTTCCAGTGTTCGATGTGACTGGCAAAGGATTAGCTGAATCGATCATTGAAAACGGTGAAATTTGGTCTTGATGTCTCATTTTTACGAGGACAGGGCTATGACGGTCCTGCGTCCATGTCGGAAAAAGTCTGTGGGGCCCATGCATTCATACAACAGGACAACCCATTAGCTGTATATTCTCATTGTGCAGCTCATAATTTTAATTTAGTGGTCACCGACATGTGCAACATTCCACTTATAAGGAATTCACTAGGAACACTGGAAATGGTATGTACTTTTTTTGGGCCACTGAAGCGTAGGCAAATATTAAATGATGTCCTTGAATCATTAACAGATGTTCGAGCCCGGAGTTTGAAACGTACCACTCTCACTAGATGGATCGAGTGTCTTCGCAGCGCACAAGACTTCACGGAATTATGCTCTGGAGAAGATACAAGAATTTGACAACAAAACCACATCCCACGATGCCATGATTCTGTTAGCAACCATCACCAAGGGAGATTTTGTCGTCTGCTCAGTAATACTTTCAGAATTGTTCGCGTTGGGTGAGTCCATCTGTCGTCAACTTCAGCGCCAAGATATCGATTTTGCAGAGTTAGTCAACATTGCCAGGGATGTCAAAAGGGAATTGCTACCAATGAGAGAAAATGTTGATGATACTTTCAGCCGCCTTTTCCTAGAAGTCAATAAATTAGCGTCGTCCAATGGAGTTGAAATCAAGCAACCACGCATTTCTACCAAGCAAGCACATCACGCAAATCAGGATACCGGTGATGATGTTGAAGGTTACTACAAAGTGTCTGTGTTCATACCCTTTCTGGATGCCTTCATTTGTTCATTGCAGGAACGGTTCTTGACACAATGTGAACTTTTTAACAGCTTTAATTGTCTTCTACCATGGAAAGTTGAAGACATAGGTGTCATTGATGGACTTTAAAAAATGCATGAATTTTATGCTTCAGATCCATTAGTCGCCGATTTAACAACGACAAAGGCTGAATTAAAACTCTTTCATCAACGTCTGAATCGATTGGAGCAGTTGCCACAAAATGCAATGGAAGCGTTGTCTGTCTGTGACCGTCAGATCTATCCTAATGTCTTTCGGTTGCTACAACTCTTGGCAACTCTACCAGTAACAACAGCCACGAACAAGCGCAGTTTCTCCACTTTTAAGAGAATCAAGACATATCTAAGAAATACAACTAGCGAGGCACGTCTGAATATGCTCGCCATGATGACAATTCATCGAGAAAAAAAGGATTGATGTCCAGACTGTGATAAACGACTTGTCAACACAAAGAAACCGCCATCTTCCTTTTGTACTTTAAATTTCTTGTAAATGTTTTAATCATTGATTTTAAATAAAGTTAATTAATATAGGCCTAGACTATAAAAAATTGGCAATTAATAGATTAAGCCCTACAGAAAATTCTCTTAGGAACTGGATTATATTTTATACAAGAATCATTTAAACTTTGCAACCTCAAAAATTGTTTTCATAATGTAATTAGTACGTTAATATAGGCCTAAACAAATGCAAACCCATGCCATAGTACTTTATTTTAAAATTTAAGGCATTGAAACAATATGGTTCAATTCAGATTCGATATGAGGTATTGCAAAAAAGAAATTTTAGCCCCCCCCCAAAACAAAATTGTAAATACGCCACTGTTCACAGATAGCCTGGGTTGCAAGGGATTACGTAATACATTAGCTGGACTGACTCCAGACATAAACAGGCTAGTGTTTTGCAACAACATTGTATGCATCTTTGGTTAAAACGAGGTTCCTCAAAGGTGAACACTGACTGCTTTGAAACTTCTGAAAATTATTTATGCCCCTGATCTGTCCCGTTACAATACCCCCCAACGAGAGGTTTTATGCCGAAGCATAAAAACTCTCATTGCCTAAACCTAAGAGGATCAGTGAGGGTATAGCGCTGCAACCCCCTTAAATCTTTACTCAAATCATGGGTTATTTACCCCCCTAGTCCAGTGACTGTGGCTGCACCTATCCGGCTTTACTGGACTTCTCGGCTCGAGATCCCAACACCATAAAATCAGACAGGCACGTCACCACAGTGTCACCTGACTCTGAAATATTCAATTCAAATATCAATAACCGGTCTTCCATTACTCCATATCCCTTACTGATTCGTTTCCTCTTAGTCGTACTGGTATGTCATTAACAAAGTACTGGTTGACTGTTTTCAAAGTATTGGTTGCTTATTTATTTTGGTAATATACAAATACCTCCATTCTACATTCATACGCAGTTACATAATACTCAATTCAACCCTTTATGGATCACCCTTAAACAGGGTACAACAGAATAAACATTACCATTTTTACCTTGAACTAAATCTTTCACCTTTGAATTTACATCGAAATTACAAACAAAACATTACCACCTTATTCACTTCAAATCAAACAATAATTTATTATTCAAATTTATTACATTTTCCGTCTGTTAAATTAATTAATTCAACTCCAATTATTTAAATTCATACTCATACACTATCACAACAAATTCAATTCATCATAGTCAAATTGGCTACCAAGGTTTCTAGCTTTTAAACATTTTACATTAGTTTCGAACAACCCTGTAACTGGACTACATACAATACACTGTCCACATAACAATATAAACTTACTGTATACTTCCATCTAATACACATAAATCCCATACAAATTATATACTGGTAATTTTCTCCCTTAACAAAACACTATTCCCCACCAAAATTACAAATTGATTACATACAATACAAATAAATCATAACAACCTTACTGTAGAATACATATTATAGGTAACACCAACATTTCACCTTTAAATTTAAATAAAAAGTTATAAACATTACATTTTTAATCTCAATTGCCCATTAAAAAACATTTTAACTGTTTACCTTTCATTATCACTTTTACTTTACTTTTCTGTTAAACCTTTTAACCATCAAAATTCAATTGATTATTATTGCCCAATTCAAATCAAAATAAATTTAGGTTCATTACCAACATTCACATTTTAAATTAATTTAATCTGATTCCTACTCAAATTTAATTTCATTACCTCATTTGTTCAAAACGGTTTAAGTTACTTTCATTACCTTATTCAAAACAAATTAACTCCATTTAATTACATCTTGTATTTATTTTATTTCATAACAAAATTCCCTTATGGCAATTATTCATCAAACTAACATATTATTGTTGTCACCTCCATGATAACTGTAAACATTAGTCACACAAAATACAATATACATATACCAGCAATAGAACCTAGTATTCAATACATTTAACACCAATATACAACCAATTAACACCATACATACAAATTTATTTACAAATTTTTGTCATATCCTGTTATTGTACTCATTACATAAGTAAGCCAAGTAATTATACCATTAACTCAAATAATTAAATTTTCATTCAGTATTTATCTAACCACCGCGTCGAAAATTAATCTTGTTTTCACATAACATTTTTCATTCTTATTTTCATACATCATATTATTACCATTTATGTAATAACCATTTAAATCTTTGTTATCCATTTTACCGTCATAATAATTCCCAGGGTTATCCCCCATTATTATTTTATCATAAGCCATGTCTACTTTAGCATTTTTTGTCCAGTCTCCATTAGTATTTATTGTTAAACGCAGGTGAGTTACATCATTATCACAATTATCTGCTACTACAAGTACACTAATTCTCCCAATAGGTAAATGTTCATCATCATCATCAATATAATCATTGTTTACTACTGCACTGTTTACTTCATAAGGTAAATATTTAATGTTATTTATTCTCTCTACAAATTCTCTATAACCCTTCTTACACCTCTATCATTCTATTTCTCTCTTTATAATCACTTTCCCAACTCCATTTCACATTCTCACTCCACTCAGAGGGCAATACCACATTATTAGAACACCATCTGGGCTTACCAGATACACTAAAAACCAAGGGACATTTTGAAGATCTTTTATCTTCTACAAACACTATCGAGGAACTCTCGTCCTCCAAAAATACTAATGAAGTCTCTGCTTCACCGACTCTCTCTCTCTCTCTCTCCTATGGCACTACAGCCCTTGTTGGGCCCTGGCCTCCTTCAATTTTCCTCCCATTCTCCTCTGTCAGCAGCTCTCCTCCTCCAGGAACGCACTTTCAATATCTCTCTTGCATCCTCCCATCTTCTCCTTGGTCTTCCCACTGGTCTTTTTCCATGGATTCTGGTGTACAATAGTTTTTGTGGTATCCTTTCTTCTCCCATCCTGGCTACATGACCAGCCCACCTTAGACGCTGTAGTTTTATGTATCGTGTTAGCGGTGGTTCTTTATACATTTGATACAATTCAAAATTATATCTTATTCTCCAGCCACTGCTTCACCGACATTACGGGAAAATTTTGCCCTCTGTTCCCACTCTACATTCAAACTCTCTTTGTACTCCCTTTCTAAATCAATAACACTCCCTAACACTCCATAATTAACTTCAACTCTCATTCTATTTTCATTATCACTATTTACCGTATCCTTCTTAGATACAGCCTTTTCAAATACTTGGTTAACATCATCATAATTAACCTCATTAACATTGTTACTCACCTTGTCTATTGTCGCCTGATTTGCATTTAAAGTATCAGCTTTCTGATTATCACTTGTATTAACATCACCTACCTTGTCGTTTTTTATCTCGTCACACCGTTTAATTAATTCGTCACATTTTACATTTATACTATTCTCAAATTTCACATTTTGTTCTTTATATTGTTTTACTTCCCCCTTTAATTCATCAAATTTAATCTTGTTTATGTCAAAACGACTATTTATTTTATCGAAATTTCTTTCGCATTTTAATTTTTGTTCATGTATATCATTCTTTAACTCATTGAACTTACTATCATTAATGTCAGTGAAGTAACATTTATTAATGTTACTACTTAATTCATCAAATTTACCGTCGTTTGCGTCAAGCCATTTATTTACTACATTAAAATTCATCTCTAGCATTGCTTGTAATCATTCGAACATTTTATAACTATCATCTTTTTTAGCCTGAACCGGCGTCGATTGACTCGCAACATCGTTCATTATCACGGATTCGGTTAGGCTTATTTCATTTACTACCGTTTCGGTTATTATCATATTTACTTGATTGTCTGTACTAGTATTAGTTAAGTCAATTCTGTTGACTTCATCACTATTATTTTCCATTTTTTTTATATTATTGTGTTTACATATACAATTATGCTTTCTAACCTACACAACCGCCCTCACTCCCAAATAATCCGTCTCTGCAACTAAGATTAGGTCTAATTTGTATAATTAAAATAAATAATACAAATCGTCCAAGTTTGGACACCACCTGTAACCCTACGTTTTTTTTCTGAGCTAATAAAATTTACTAATTTTATAAAACTTTTACGGCTTTTCTTACCTTCGGGTTACCTCTAGGGTTCTATAGACGAAACAGTTGCAGAGGGATTATTTGGGTTTGAGTTGCGAAATAATTACGCTAACACAAATTTTTCGGATTCTAACATATTAGTTTTCTTTTATTAAACTGAATTATTTCCTTTCACTTTATCTTCACACTAAAATTTCAATAAAAAGCAAGAATACATGGATATTTACTCAGTATAAACTACTATAAAAAATGACTTAACAATAGCGTTATTTTGGCAACCAACACTTTGTGTCCACTCTCTCTCTCTCTCTCTCTCTCTCTCTCATACTCCCTTACTGAGATCTCATTAATAAAATATTTTAACTTTGAAATATTAAATTGTATTTATACTTTGATTAAAATTTTCTATTTTTTTTAATCAATGAATCCATCCGGTGTTCCTATCGTTGTTTCACCACCTTATGCTCCCCACTTTCTTCATTTAATACACTCCAAAACTAGTTTTTTACAGTTTAATTTTCCGTCAGCTGTTGCTTATTCGTTACCACATAGTTTACGTTTATTTTAACACAAATGCACCATTACTTTCAGTCGACTGCGGTATATTGCTCGCACATATTACTAGTTACTGGAACCGCGTGCTCCTTTACTGCCCCGCGCGGCTCTGCTGTGTCTACTTGACTGGTCCAGCGATGACTGACTGTTGTTGCCTCCTGCTGAAACTGGCTTGTGGTAATTACGTATTTTTTCGTAATTCACAGATAGCCTGGGTTGCAAGGGATTACGTAATACTGACTCCAGACATAAACAGACTAGTGTTTTGCAACAACATTGTATGCATCTTTGGTTAAAACGAGGTTCCTCAAAGGTGAACACTGGACTGCTTTGAAACTTCTGAAAATTATTTATGCCCCTGATCTGTCCCGTTACAATGACACTGGACACAAATGATGAGACTGTAATGACTATACTGATCGTTCGAAATACAAAGCTGGTGATCCACAAATAACGTGTACTAATCCAATAAACTCCTATTAACAACATCTGCTACTGATTTATTTAATCTTATCAAAGGACACTGCAAATCTTATCAAGTGCCCTACAAGCAAGATGTGTGAAAGCCCAAGTGCACACAACACACACCACACAACATCACATAACAAAAACTACTTACGAAAGCAATTATTGGTTCCAGGTTGTGCATGTGAATACTATCTGGCTGTTTCACCAGCATGGTGTTTGCGGATGGATTTACCACTCCTGTAATACTGCACGCATGTAAATAAATAGTACACAAAAAATATTAATACATGTGGCAGATACATGTACTGAATAGCAGACTTATGAAGGCTACCTGTCTTTGTAGCTATGAAAGATTTTATAAAAAGTAACACACTGTTAAGTTTTATTTATTAATAATAATTATAATTTGTTTTTATTTTGATATCTTACCTTTCGGTACCATATTTATCGTATATGTCATACTAATTTGGCGGCCATCTTGTAGTACCAACCTCATGATTCGATAATTTTACGTAAGGGTCCCAGGATTCGATTAAGCGATCATCAGAGACAGGACAATTGTTCGGAATAATTAAATCAAACAGCGTATTATATATATATATATATATATATATATATATATATAGTTGCTTTTTAATGACATGAAAAATCAAGATCGACATCAAAATCAACAAAACAAAATGGAATGCTTATACTCAAATTAACAAAATGGCGGCCACATATTCCGCTATTATTATTACGTTATTTTCCGTTATTCATGTGTTAACTTCATTGTGAATTTTATAATAAATGTAACTTTGAAAGAAATTGCAATTATTATTTTCAGATTGATAATTTCCTACATCTAAAATGACACAAACCAACGTCTCATAAAAGCATTTCTTATAGGTACCGGCTCGGTATGACACACACACACACACACACACACACACACACACACACACACACACACACACACACACACACACACACACACACACACACACACGTTTCGCCAACAGTGATTTTACACATACATTTGAATTTTGGGTTCTTTGAGCTCAATTTTGATAAGAAAGACTGGAATATATTAATTTAACTTTCCTGGATATGCGTTGTGGAGTTTAAGCTGTCCTCAGATGTCGATCATGGTCAGGCAGGTGTTCGGCCGAACGTCCCATGTCTCTTCTTGGTTACACTGACTCTAACTTACATTTTGAATAGTTATGTAATTATTTCTGTCTAATGGTTACTATTTCATGTTAACACATTGATAATTGACAAAGAAAAACACTTTTGCTGGCAAAAGCTGCCGGCGATTTTCACAGCGTGTTGATGCCTTGATGGTCTGATGCTGACTGGGGGGATGCAAAGCACATTTTTTGCGTATGTGTTAGCGCATCCACATCATTGTCTTTTGTTTCAATATGGCTCACGCCCTGTTATCATGTCATTGTTGTTATGTCATCTCTTTATTTTTAATAACGTCCCGCCTTATGGACCAATGAAAATGGATATTGAGAGTCTGTCTTCACTTATACCGCCATTGTATATGTTCGGTTTCACACGTCTGCTCCTGACCTTAGAATCGTTTTGCTCTGCTGAAATCGGCGTCGTTGTCTTTTTACAAAGGGAAATAGTCCTACCCATGTCTGTGTGTGTAAAACAATAGAATACAATAATTTGCTACCACTCATACCATAATTCTGACATCAGGATTTTCGTACTGTCACAAAACCCCCTCAATGAAAGGTTTTATGTCGAAACATAAAAACTTTCATTGACTCATTCACACTTTTCTAAAAGGATCAGTTCAGATATGTCGCCATAACCCCCTTAATGTTAATATAAAGAAATACAATCACTTACCCTTGGTCCAATGATGATGATCGTACCATCTGACCTTACTGGACTTCTCAGGAGAGATCCCAACACCATAAGGCCATTAGGCACTTAACGCTCCTGTTCTGACGCACCGGCCAGCTCAGGACCGCGGTCACAACACCATCAAACTCTGAAACATGTAATACCAAATTTTAAAATAGTGGCCTTATCTATCTCCATATCCACAACTGATATGACTCCCCTTAGATGCACTGGTTTGTGTTTTGAGACGTTGGCTTGTTTAACTTACAATTCTCAAACAAAATAGCAAGATTTAGGATAGAAGATCCCCTTCTCCTTTTAACACCCCCACATTTAGCAAAACCTTCTGACTCCAGTCGATCATATTCATTCTCTTTACCACATGAAAATATATTCTTATCCTAAGCACAAAACAAATTCCAATTTTCTAAGCAACAACCACTAACTCTACTATTTTACTTCATATAACATTGAAACATATACCTATTATGGCAAACACCTTCAAAACTCTTTATATTCTCTTTAATCAACTTTCATTACACTTATCTTTCTTTACAACAGAATCATCATTATAGACTTGATAAACAACACCAATATCACTATCATTTACTTAATACTTAATATTTATTATCGTTGCTACCCCTGCAGCAACCTCCTGACCACACACACTATTGTACCATCAACATAATAAAACATTGTACATTAAACATTAACATTGTAACATTTACATTAAACAATTTACATTTAAATAACTGGTATCAAAACTTTATAACATTATTACTATCAACTCTCTGTTCAACTTTTAGTTAGCTAACATTTGTTATATCATTAGATTCTATAAAACAATTTCCAAACTTATTATTCACCTTTCAGTTACCTCACCTTCCTACCATGAATTTTCCTTTTCTAACCCTTTTATCCTTATTAGTTTGGGTGACTCTCTGTTATTCACTATTCTCTATCTTATTTTGACATTTGTCAATCTAACCTTACTCACCTCTTTTTTCTACTAACAACCGCTACTAACAACCATATTTATATATTATGACACCAATATCTCTATAATAACCCCCTTCACTAATCCCATTTAAATCCTCTGGCACCGCTCGTCTTTTGTACTAGGATGTGTGTCCCCTACCTGGCCATATCCATTCCTAACCATTTGCCCTCCACCAAATATCGGCAAACACTCTAACCCCAAATTGCTCCGCCTGCCACAACGCTGCACGCTGATCACTCCTTACACCCGATCCTTACTACAAAATATCATCATCAACAAATATATATACCATTCACATTACTCACCTCTCTACATATAATCACTAACTACTGTCCTTAAAATATCTAACACCTCTTTATATATTATCTGTATCTCAACATCATATTTTCTCTAACTCCCAATAACCCTGCTTAACTAACTCAAATGCCTTTGTTTATCACTATCCCCAAACCTCTTTACAACATTTCACCTTAATATACCACTAGAAAATTCATCACTTACCTACTAACAACAATACATCTCAATATCCATATATATTACATGTTTAATCATTTATTATTCATTAGAATCTAAATCTCATAATTATTCAAATTCCTCCTAATTACTTATTCTTGAATATTTAAAATTCTACAGTACACAGTTTACATAAAAAAATACACACATCAAAAATACACAAATACATTGACATCAACACAAAAATATACAATACAAATTACCATTTAACCATTTACCATAAATCAGTCAGAAAGCAGTCCATCTTGAAAAACACTGTCCACATATTTAAATGTTCACAAACACAATAAAATATCTATCCTCCATCATCAAACAATAAGCTTATCTTATATCTATATACATTGCTTAATATTGACTCTCTTATACTAACATCATAAATACATATACCATCCAAATTTTTATCATTATCCTCAAACTCATTTAATCTGTCATGATTGGTCATTGTCCTGTCATCTCCTGTATTATTAGTCATAATTAGGTAATTTACAAAGTCATTATTTCCCTTATCTCCTACTACTTCAGTTTCATTACAAGGTAAGTATTTACTTTTATTGTACATCATCTCTACTCCTAACCTTTCCATAAATTCTTAATAAGTTCTACTTATCTTAAAAATCTCTATCTCCCTCTTTCTCTCACAATACCTCTCACTTTCAAAACATCTCTCTCTTTCTACCTTTGCAGGGGACACTAATTCACAATTACTGCACCACCTGTGAAGTGCACTAAAAAAAACCAAGGACAACTTTATTTGTAGACCATATGTCTCCCAAATATACATCGAAGGCACTCTCGTCCTTCCTCAACACATGTACATCACCCCCTACTCCATCATTAAGGGAAAATTTTACCCCCTGCAACTCTTTTACAATTATACTCTCTTTACACACTCTCTTTAACCCTTCAACACACACTATCATTCCATCATTATTATATTCTATTCCCCATAAAATCTCATTATCACTACCCCTGTTTACATAATCATTTTCTAATATCATACTTTTATTTTTACTATTATAATTTTCTCCCCCACTTACCTTGTCTTCGTTTATATCTAACTTGTCTACTCCCCTCTTATTTTCTACCTCTATCTCGTCTAACCGTGCATGTATCTCATTTAACCTTTCGTCAATATTATAATTTTGTTTCTTAATTTCTTTTTTGATATCATTAAATTGTTCATCAAACTGGTTTAATTTATCATTTAATTCATTATTCTGTAAATTCATCAGCTGAAAAAGGTCTTCTAATTACACTTTATTATTTATAATGGGTGTTGAGTTAGCTTGTGGTTCATTTAATAATATTGATTCTGTTGCTGTATTATTTATACTAATGTTTTCGTTATCTGCCATTTTGATCATATTAATAATAAATTTTATTTTTAGTAGTTGTTCTGTCTTTTATTCAAACAATAACATAACCTATAATCATGGTATAACTTATTATCTACGGCCAGGTATATCTTATGTATCACTTCCTTTTTTCCGACAACCCTCCGTCTCTGACTCCGGCTTATTGTATAAAACTTTTATTTATATCACGTCACCAGTTCGGGCGGCAATTGTTAAGTTTTAAATATTAATAATAATTATAATTTGTTTTTATTTTGATATCTTACCTTTCGGTACCATATTTATCGTATATGTCATACTAATTTGGCGGCCATCTTGTAGTACCAACCTCATGATTCGATAATTTTACGTAAGGGTCCCAGGATTCGATTAAGCGATCATCAGAGACAGGACAATTGTTCGGAATAATTAAATCAAACAGCGTATTATATATATATATATATAGTTGCTTTTTAATGACATGAAAAATCAAGATCGACATCAAAATCAACAAAACAAAATGGAATGCTTATACTCAAATTAACAAAATGGCGGCCACATATTCCGCTATTATTATTACGTTATTTTCCGTTATTCATGTGTTAACTTCATTGTGAAATTTATAATAAATGTAACTTTGAAAGAAATTGCAATTATTATTTTCAGATTGATAATTTCCTACATCTAAAATGACACAAACCAACGTCTCATAAAAGCATTTCTTATAGGTACCGGCTCGGTATGACACACACACACACACACACACACACACACATACACACACACACACACACACACACACACACACACACACACACGTTTCGCCAACAGCGATTTTACACATACATTTGAATTTTGGGTTCTTTGAGCTCAATTTTGATAAGAAAGACTGGAATATATTAATTTAACTTTCCTGGATATGCGTTGTGGAGTTTAAGCTGTCCTCAGATGTCGATCATGGTCAGGCAGGTGTTCGGCCGAACGTCCCATGTCTCTTCTTGGTTACACTGACTCTAACTTACATTTTGAATAGTTATGTAATTATTTCTGTCTAATGGTTACTATTTCATGTTAACACATTGATAATTGACAAAGAAAAACACTTTCGCTGGCAAAAGCTGCCGGCGATTTTCACAGCGTGTTGACGCCTTGATGGTCTGATGCTGACTGGGGGGATGCAAAGCACATTTTTTGCATATGTGTTAGCGCATCCACGTCATTGTCTTTTGTTTCAATATGGCTCACGCCCTGTTGTCATGTCATTGTTGTTACGTCATCTCTTTATTTTTAATAACGTCCCGCCTTATGGACCAATGAAAATGGATATTGAGAGTCTGTCTTCACTTATACCGCCATTGTATATGTTCGGTTTCCAACGTCCGCTCCTGACCTTGGAATCGTTTTGCTTGCTGAAATCGGCGTCGTTGTCTTTTTACAAAGGGAAATAGTCCTACCCATTTATGTGTGTGTAAAACAATAGAATACAATAATTTGCTACCACTCATACCATAATTCCGACATCAGGATTTTCGTACTGTCACAACACAGAACATAGTTTATTGAAAATACAATACAAGAATTAATATTTCTGAATGGAAATACAACTATTAAGCTATTTAGCTGACCAGTGTAGTGGATACTTACATTTTATACATGAGGTTTGAGGAAAGCTGATTAAGGTGCAGAAAGAGGTTGAACAAAATAAAAAAAAAAAGTAATAAAATAACACTCATAGGCTTCTATGACTCAAACTTTAGATAACATTTTTTCCAGGTAACAATCATACTTTAGTGATATTATTACTAATATCAAATGTTTTTCCTAAGCTATGATGTGACATCCTAAGTGGTAAGTTACCGCGGTTATTAACAAGTACATTAACCTTACACAATCTTAGATGATTCAACAAATGTTTCCAGGCATGTTGACACATTCTGAAACATGAAGTTTTGTTTTAGGAAAAGAATTTAAACTCTGAATCCATATTGTATCTTATACAGTCACATTTACCCATATGCAAAAAGAGGGGAACTAATTACAGCCCAATAAGATATGGGCATTTTGGACCCAGTAAGATCTGTTAAGCATTTATAGTGTTACGACATCACAGAACAATCTACGTGTTTGTCAAATGTGCCAGAAGAATCTCGCTCTAATGTGTGTTGTGGCATACGTGACTGTAGACGCATTTGAGGTCTTCTCGAGGCAGCCAGCTGCGCGGACTGTGTCAAGGCCATAATTAATTACGTAGTACACTGGCACTAAGACGCAATTAGGAATGTTCTTGTCTGTGAGCGTGGGTATAAATACATGGCGACAGCAGCCTTAAGTTCAGTATAGTGGCAATATATTTACAGAGCGGTTCGAGAGTTATTTTCGGGCGAGATTACTGTGTAAGTTCCAGTGGTTATTAGTGAAGTGTTGCGTTTTATAATCGGGCGGTATAATTGTAATACAATTGTGTTTAATATTAGTGACATTTTATTGGGTGTGAACAATTTTTACTTGATTTGTTGTAGTAGACTATGTTGTTAATTATGAACTGTTTAACTGTAAAAATTAAAGCTGGTGATAGTGACTTAATTGGTGTCTTGTACGTATTTTGTTTTCCACTGTACCTATGACGATCAAGTAGACCATTGTAACAGTGGTGTCAGAAGTGGGATAGAACGGTTAACAGTGGACACTTTGTACAAGACGAGTGTAATTCGTAATTAATCGGAAAACAATGGATGCCAGACAGATGATGGAAAATTTACAGGCGTTGCTGTTACAGACGGAAAAACGACAAGACGAGAAAGCGGAAGAGTGACAGAAAACCCTCCTGCCGGAAGCAGAGGAAAGACGCAGACAGGAGGCGGAAGAAGCAGAAAGATGACAAAAAGAAGAACGAAGACAAGAAAGAGAAGAAACAGAGGAACGACGTAAGCAGGAAGCAGACGAACGTAATAAACATGAAACAGAAGACATCAAAACATTAATACAGGAGCAGAAACAGATGCAGAACGTAGTACCGCAGAATTGAGTCTCCTACGAGGTGAGCTTAATAAACAAGTTACTAAAATATCAGAGGTACAAGAATCAATGACATTAAAAATAGCTGTAGAAAAATCAGTTACGACTGTAGAAAAAGCTATGTCAACAAAAATAGAACACTCAATTACAAATATAAAAGAGCACATTAAAAATGAAGTCGAGCAGTGCCTGAAGTTACAACCAAAACAACTTTGTGAACAGACTGTACCAATGATAAAGACAGAGAAAGACACTGAAAATAAGTAAATAGAGAAGGTCACCTCGCCTGCGGTTGGGACAGTTCATGTCATGGCCCCAACCTTTGACGGAAGCAGTCACTGTGCAACATACCTTCGTCAATTTGAAGCTGCTGCATGCGCAAATAATTGGACAGAGGAAGACAAGCCAATCTCACTCGTTCTCGCATTAAAAGGACCTGCGGCAGAATTACTATAGAAACTCCCACCTGACAGCCAGAACATCTATGCCAAGTTGATAAAAGCTCTAGAATTACGCTACGGTGATAAACATTTGCGAGAGGTGTACTACGCTCAGTTGAGAACAAGATGACAACGTTCCGGGGAGGGTCTTCAAGAGTTTGAAGCAAGTATCGACAGATTGATTAGATTGGCCTATCCTGAAGCACCAGAAGACTTCCGAATAAGGTTTGCGGTGCAGACATTTATTGATGGCATTGGAGATTGTGAACTTCAGCAAGTGTTAGGAATGGCAAGACACCGAAATAGCTCAGAAGCTCTTGTTCACGCCCTAGAGTTTGAAACTGCCAAGTCAGCGTCCCGCTACATTAATGGGTTTGTGCCATCACATTGCAGTCAGAAGATTCCTGTATCACATTGCCGTTACGATGGGTGCAGAAAAACAATGTTGTCGGACAAACAATTCAAAAGTTCAAGAGAGTCGCAACGATTTGAAAAAGACAGAAGACCGAAATGTTACAACTGTGGAAAACGTGGTCATCTACAGATAAACTGTTGGGAGAAGATACCGAGAGAAGAGAGTGATCGCACCAATTGGAGAAGTAATGCCCCAGAACAGCACATAGTTTCACGCTACATAAGACTAGTGGGAACCTGATCGTTAATGGATTTGCGGAAGGTAAACGAACATCATTTACAGTTGACACGGGCGCTACAGTGTCTATTGTACGCCCTGACTTAATCATCAACTGACGGCCTCAAATTAGCTCTTGTACAATACAGACTGTGACTGGAAGCCCCGTCAATGTTTTAGGAAAGATAGACGTACGTGTATGCCTGGGTCTTCTCGAGTATAGCCACCAAATGCTTGTGGCAGACATTGTTGATGAAGTGATTCTTGGCACGGACATTATGAAGGCCTACGAATTCATTGTGGACTTAAGAGAGAACGTCATGAATGTTGGACCAGAGAAGATAAAGCTTTGCATGGCTAAAATGTCAGGCTCTGCCAACCATTCAATTAAGCAAGTGGCATTGGCCGAAGAAGAAGTCAACAGGTCTCGTCAAGAGGAACCTTTCCTATTCCAGGCGGAAATGGAAGAAGAACTAGCAGAGAAAGTACACATACATGAAACGGCAAAAGAAGTGACTGGAAAGCCAACTATGGGTGTCAAGGAAAACCCCTTGTTTGTTCCTGAGTTAATAGAAGCGCCCAGGGGAAAATTGCTGAAGATGAAGTTACACAAGAGGTTGTTGACGAGACCCAATCAGCCAGCCAGCCAGTGGTGTTTAGGTCATCAGTACATGATGCAACGGGAGTGATTCCAGCAAAACTGGCGGTTGAGCGGAAGACTTGTATTCCTGGGAACTTGATGTTCGGATCGCACGAGACTGAATTCAAAGAACCGGAGAATTATCTTTCGCAAGGACGTCCACCTAGATCGCCTGGCCAAGTATTACTTCAGAGACAGTTTGCCTGTTCGGGACGAGCAGGCTTAAGGAGGAGGCAGTGTTACGACATCACAGAACAATCTACGTGTTTGTCGAATGTGCCAGAACAATCTTGCTCTAAAGTGTGTGGCATACGTGTCTGTAGACGCATTTGCGAAGAGTCTTCTCGAGGCCGCCAGCTGCGCGGACTGTGTCAAGGCCGTAATTAATTACGTAGTACACTGGCGCTAAGACGCGATTAGGAATGTTCTTGTCTGTGAGCGTGGGTATAAACACATGGTGGCGGCGGCCTTAAGTTCAGTATAGTGGCGATATATTTACAGAGCGGTTCGAGAGTTATTATCGGCGAGATTACTGTTGTGAATAGACCACGTATTGCGGGTTTCTCGTTCTTTCCGCCCCAATGTTGCCGGCGTCAATTTGTGAATAGACGAGTACGTGCGTCTCGTTCGTGTCATGCAATGTAAGCCAATTTGTTAATAAGAACGGGTATGCTTCTCTGTCTCTTGTGTTAATTTAATTCAATTTCTGAGATATCTGGAGTTGGGGAATATAGTAATCTCGTTAACTAATATTAACTTATCTCTCTAATTAAAATACCAGTGTTAGTGTGACTGTAACTTAAATAATTAGTGTTTTATTCTAGAATCTCGCTCAGCCCTAGTATACCTTGCAGAGAATTATGTAAATTTCGTATTTAATGCTCTTCTCTTTGGTGTCGGAGAATTCCGCAACAAGCGCTGTAGTTCCAGGACAACGAAACTTATAGGTTAACTCACTGTTTACGGTAACCAATTATTATACACTTAGTCTGTTACTTTTTATTCCCAACTCATTAAATAATACCCCAAATAATAAGATTTTGAAATTACACAAGGCTTCTTTATTTATTCACTCCGTTAACATTAAATAGGATTGGTTCTAACTGGCATACGAAAGGCTATATGTTGCATGAATCGATTATTTTTCGGTCCAATACTTTATTTTAGATTCAGTTATATATTTTGTTTCTTTATAATTACTTTAATTCAGGGTGTGAAGGTTCTTGTAACTGTGGGGAAGATTAAAAATACATAAATAAGAATGCAAGATATTACAAATTTGAAGTGTTGTGTTGTTAATATGATTTATACAATTATAATTTACCAGACTTAGAACGAAGCAACTCAGGTAGGCAGTTGGTTGTTAACCTCGTGTCGCTCAGAATGGATACGATGTCCTTTATTCTTTTCTTCGGTTCAATAAAGTGGAATCCTTGTCCTGGTTATCTCGGAAATGCAGCTCCCTTGGTTTATTTACGGCCAGACTGGTGGTTGTTCTTCTGCAAATTCTGGATCCAAATACGTTCTTCTATCGTATGAAGTAACTAGTGATGTTCCATGTATTTAAAAGGTTAGGATTTTCAATGTGGTGTGTAGTATTAGTTGTTACACAGTTGACTCTTTATATTGGATTAATATTTCATTAATTCTTTTTCTGATGTTGGACAATTCAAGTCCTTCCTTGTGGAACTCAGTTATTATTATTATTGTGAGACGGTACTATTATATTATTTGGTTAAACTTTGCTGGCATAAGTCAAGACAATCATTATTAAAATATTGTGGTTTGTAAATGTATCAAAATAATTGATAATAGTTGAATTTCATTAAACCTTTCTTTGGTTTTTTAATCTCATCACGTTCAGATCATAAAAAGCAATAATTGAAATCAACAACTTATATTCATTTTTGTTGTCCCTAGCAACAAATTTATTTTTATTCTTTTTCAATGTTTTGTATATAGTGATTATTTCATATATTTTTCTTCCATTCCTTATTAAACTTCCATCATATCGGAATATAACTTTATCTATAGTTTGTTTACTAATTTCTACATATATTCTGCTGGTTTTTTTATCTTAGTCTGTTTCTTTTTATATTTATTATTTTTTCGATATCAAAAGTTATCAATCGATATCATTGCACTATGGCATTATCATAATTTGTTTAAATTGAGTTGGCTTATTATATATTATTACTTATCAAATGTTTTTCCTAGCTCCTTGAACTGTATTCATTAATTATTATTAACTTCCGTACCTAACCTTTATGTTGAGTTGTTATTGGCTGTTAGGCCTTTTATTGTCTATGGACCTACCTTTGATCATAACTGGTGAACAACTATAGCCTTTTTACATAAGTTCATACATATAATCAAACCTTAACTATTAACATTTACACAAATAATTATTCTTTTCATAACTAATAACAATTTTATCTTGATCTATGGATCACATATAAGAAAGTTGAGATCCATTAACACTAATTAACTGTTTTCCTACACCCTTCTATAACAGTAATCGAATAATACATTTTGCTTCATTACTTTCTATTACTTCAACAAGTAATTTGCATAATCTAATATAAACTTTAACATAACATTCATGGTAACAAAATAACATCATTCAATCCAGAATCCTTACTTTCTATTACTGTAATGTAAATTATTGTCTCGCTTTTACCTAATTTCATTGTCATTTACTTTGACATTTTCTGTACTAGTTTCTTTCTTAAAATTCTTATCAGTATAATATTTTTATTTACGTTTCACTGAACATAGATTTCTTACTATTGTCTATTTTACAGGTTTGTAGTTTATTGTTATCTCTACCTTGCATCCTTACTCATTTTTACATAATTATAAATGTATTTATTAGACCTTTGTATTATCATGGGAGTTAAATATTTATTTACTTATTATTTTGCTAATATTCTATTTATGTAACATTGAGGACTGCATTTCTGTTGCGTTACACTGTGTAAGTTCAAGTGGTTATTAGTGAAGTGTTGCGTTTTATAATCGGGCAGTATAATTGTAATACAATTGTGTTTAATATTAGTGACATTTTATTGCGTGTGAACAATTTTTATTTGATTTGTTGTAGTAGACTGTGTTGTTAATTACAAACTGTTTAACTGTAAAAATTAAAGCTGGTGATAGTGACTTAATTGGTGTCTTGTACGTATTTTGTTTTCCACTGTACCTACGATGATCAAGTAGACCCTCGTAACAATATCATCTATGGCCAACCCAAAGTTTATGCCACCCATATTACAAACAGAACATAAAGATGGAGTGTAGTGTACTTTAATTTTAATACACACTGAATTTGATAATTTTTATATTTATTCAGATATTTCAAATTAAACTTTTTTTCTAAGAAACACAATCTGAACATACATGTTCCTAGCGTATGATACAAGCTTACTTTATAAAGCTAATATCTGAACTATAGAATCAAGAGTGATATTTTCAACATGTCATCCCAAATAGCACGCATGCACGCACACACACACTCTCACAAGCTGAAACATTATATGAAAACAATGATGTGAATACACAAAACAGAGAAAGTAATAATGTCAACACTTCACAGCTTGCACTTCTAACTTTATAACTTCTTTTTTCACTCTGATTCTTGTTCTCTTTCTTGTTATATGGAAACGCATCATGGGCTGCGCAAGAAGGTAGGAAGACATGTAAGTCACAAGATAGAGTCTGCATATCTACAGAATCAACAATGGCGTTATGAGTGTTTTTTCAAAATAAATTACATTTTTATTTTATTTCAGTAATAAATACACATTATATTAAAACATTTATTACTTCCTTACAATGCAACTAGCAGAGTATCGTTTAGTTTGCTAAAATATATGGTTTGCTACTCAAACAGAGTAGGCAACCTTTAAATTTGTCAATAATAATAAATATTTAATAAGACTAACGTCTATACTTAAAGTCTTTAGTATATTGTATGTGTTTTTTACATATGGAGAAGACTAATAATATATTAAAAGACTTTGTAAAAAGATTTAAATTATTAGCAAAGGTAGCCAACCTTTTTGCTACATGAACCTCTTTTGAGACTAAAACTTAGGTTGGCACATGAGTTAACTGTTTCTTATAAATCTCTCTCTCTCTCTCTCTCTCTCTCTCTCTCTCTCTCTCTCTCTCTCTCTCTCTCTCTCTCTCTCTCTCTCACACACACACACACACACACACACACACACACACACACACACACACACACACACACACAGTAAAATGTGTAGGCATACTGTATGGACGTATAAGTAAATATCAACCTAATTTAGCAATGGTTTAGAATAGCTTTCCTTGTCATATTTTTTCCTACATCAGCTTTATATTGGCTTTTCAACGCCTTTGACAAAATTATAAATACGTTATGGGCAAGCCATGTAATGACAGTCGTACTTTGTTTCTATTCGTACTTAAAGTACTATATATCATATTAAAATTTCATATCAAAAATATTTGTAATTGTACACATTTATTAAAGAATATAAAACAGAGAAGAATAGGTCCTTCTTCAAATATTATTTTATATATTTTATAATGACTTTACCTCAAGATGTTTACTCCTTATTTGGAACATGTTTCAGGAAGCCTTGTGTTCCCATCGTCAGGCTTCCTGATTTTAAGGCTTGTGAGGTGATGGGAACACAAGGCTTCCCAAAACATGTTCCAAATAAGGAGAAAACATCTTGAGGTAAAGTAATTATAAAATATATATTATATACATAAAGAAACAGACTGTACCAAAAAGTGTTTGAAATATTATTTTGTACTAGTTTTTATTGCTTTTGACATGGATACATTTTCAAAATATATAAACAATAAGGGTTCTAAATTATCAATCCTTTAAGATTTTACAAGACAGTAACAAGATTTAAGAAAAAAATCTCTATTTTGTGTTTCTCCTAGTCACTTGTTGGTACACATGTCACGGGTTGGCTACCACTGATATAAACTATTACACACAAATTCCACAAAAGATCTTTACACCTTGTAAAAGTTAGTTGTCCACAGTCATGATTTTACAGCTGACTGGAAAAGCAACCAAAAATGATTGGGAAACATATATAAACATCCTCATTCCTTTCTAGGATATACAGACATGACTCAATACCACAATTCACTACTTAATCTTATCATATTACTTAATGTGATAAGAATAACTAACCCAGTTTGGTGATAGTAATTTATATAATGAGAATAATTATTTAAATATATACCGGTACTTCAATATATTTACAATACATCATGAGTTTCAAATCTTTGTACAAATGATATAAATATAACTGGTTTTTATACACATACACACACAGAATACTTATCCTCCATATATTTGTGGTTTTGTTTTTAAACAGATTACAGCAAATTAAACTGATACTAGCATATGACAACGAATGAACTGATAACAGGGGAGTCGCTGGTACATCACTATAAATACGAGGCGTGTCCGGAAAGTAAAGATACAAAGGTCGTAATTGGTCTAAAAATATTTATTTACAAATCATTAACAGACAATTATGTAAATACATATATCTTTATTTCTCTACATAATTACCGCCATTATCCAACCACCTATTAAGTCTGGGAACCAGCTTTTGTATCCCCGAGTCATAGAAGTCTGCCCCCAACCCTTTGAACCACGTCATGACCTCTTCTTTTACCTCGTCATCGTCATCGAACTTTTTTCCGGCCAGATATTTTTCAGGTGAAGGAACAAGTGAAAATCATTGGGCGCGAGGTCCGGGCTATGCGGCGGGTGATCCAAAACATCCCATTTCCAACTGCACGCATACTGCACGCGTGACCTCTGCGCTGCTCGGCAGTTGGAAATGGGATGTTTTGGATCACCCACCGCATAGCCCGGACCTCGCGCCCAGTGATTTTCACTTGTTCCTTCACCTGAAAAATATCTGGCCGGAAAAAAGTTCGATGACGATGACGAGGTAAAAGAAGAGGTCATGACATGGTTCAAAGGGTTGGGGGCAGACTTCTATGACACGGGGATACAAAAGCTGGTTCCCAGACTTAATAGGTGCTTGGATAATGGCGGTAATTATGTAAAGAAATAAAGATATATGTATTTACGTAACTGTCAGTTAATGATTTGTAAATAAATATTTTTAGACCAATTACGACCTTTGTATCTTTACTTTCCGGACACGCCACGTACTATACGTAACAGATTTATTTAAATAATATATATACGATAATTCTGGAAACTATGAAAACTGCAGGGTCACTGTCACCTTTAGCTTGTTGCCCAGTTCAACAATGCACAAAGTAGAACGGGGGAGAGCCAGTTTAACTAGGTGATAAAACTGTCTCAGCCAAACCCAGAACAGTTTTACAGAGAATGATTTTTTCTATAAAATTTGTTACTGGAACTATTATGTTATACACATTACTTTATTAGAACTATTACTGTTAAATACATATTATTATTATTAGTACTGTTACTATTATTCAATTGCTATTAAGTTTATTAAACACACACACACACACACACACACACACACACACACACACACACACACACACACACACACACACACACACACACACACACACACACACACACACACACACACACAGAATTTGGTACTTTCTTTAGAAGGCTTAAATCACAGATACTCTGTAGGTGTACCAACATTGTTTTACAATTTTAACTTTAAAAACCATTATAAGATTCTTCGTAGTTCATTAAATTGTAAAGTACTTAAAACCAACAAGCGTGTTGTGTACCTTCTAGACTGTTCAATTTCCATATAAAGAATATTATTTCTGTTTGTTATCACGAGTAAATGGTTACACACTTTTAGAAGTTCTTTACCCTCACAACTGAAAAAGAAACCTACCCACTTTTTTGGTGACTACTTTTTTCTTTTCATTCTTCATTTTTTCAATCTCATGAAAATAAAAACTTAATATTTATAGAATCCAGAACAAATCACATCTTCGTAGTCCATTCCCAGGACATTTTTGTCACTTTAGTTTATCACACTCATACAGAATTTCCGCTAGCAACCACCCTTAGAAGTGCCACTCATGACAGAGCACAGAGAAACATTGAAACTTCTCCATTAGCCATTCTATGTAATGCCACATTCTAATAGCCGTAATCTCTTGCGCAATTGTCCAGTTATTCACAACAACAACAAAATCCACTCTGACATGTGCTTTTGGTAATTACATCATCATCTGCTCATGAACTACACAACATCTGGCACGGGTGACTCATAAACTATGTAGTCCTATTTTGTAATGACTCCTTATATAAAATGTGTCTCCTGAAACTATTTACCATTAACGTTATTGTTTACAGTGCTGAAAGTTAATTTCACTAATGAGCCACGTCACTGCTTCATAGCAAACACAATTACTTATATTAAAATGAATGTATGACAGTACTGTAATTCAAAATACATAAATGAAAAACGCACACACCTACTGTGGTATGCATATGTGCAGGAGGCATGCATCACTTTGTAACGGGGCAGAATTGTGCAATAGGTAAATTTAATTGTGAATATGATGAAGTGTAGTTACCCACACAAGGCCTCAATCTGTAACAATAGACAATCCTGTAGGTGACGCCCATCCGCATGTTGGTCCAAAAAATATGTCAACAAGCACTGCTCGCAGGTATTCTGGAATGCGAGCAAGCGTGGAAGTGCCCGTCTTTACAGTTGAATTATCACGTACACGGCTAGTCGAGCAGTTACCGTGGATGTAATATAAAGCAGTGCTGAATATTTGTCGTGTCATGTGGTACCGCTATGCTCCAATGGCAGACCAACTTGCCGTGACTGAAGAACATCGGGCCATTTTGGACGCTCGTGGTGTGCGTCTGTCGCTTAACAATCACCCAATCGGCCGGTTGAACGTAAAAGGCTCGCGAGCTGAAAATCTGTTTTAAACTCTTCAAAATGTGGTAAAAGTTTAATTTAAAGTGAGATAAACTGGAAGGAAACGTACAACACCAAAGTTAACAACTAAATTCGACTGGGTGACAAAAAATATGGACGAACTACAATATACGCACAATGGCACGTGGTTAACAGAGACACCGTGAGTTACATAAACAACGACCAAGTAACTATATAATAAATTTAAACTGAAAAGAGCTCTAAATTATGGGGAATTTAAATACAGTATGAATGTGAGCGTGAGTAAGATACTGGGTTGTCTTCCTATAATATAATTAATTTTTACGTTAAGGTTTGGAAGTAGTTTTATAATGTTTACCATTGTTCAAGTAGCCTAAATGTGTGTTTTGTAAATGTTCGAAGAAAAGATAATTAATATGAACAGTAATAGTTTTGAGATATAAAAAAGAATACTAAGTAAATTTAAAAGAAAATTAAAACAAATGTTGCAATCGATTAATAAACAGAGCTGATTCATATAGTCAAAAAGCGTGTTTATTGTGTAACAAACCCAATAACCTCTCTTACAGACTGTGAGTTCGTGTAAAAGAATCCTGGACCCAGAAAAGGTAAGTGTTATGTGAATTAATAATAATGTTGAGAATACAGTTATATGTCTTTTATTAATTGTGTACGTAGGTTGAAAGCTCTCAATGGCCCCCGAACTGGGACAGCTTATACGAAGTATATTTCGTATAGGCTATGCCTACTCGCAGATGTAAGAGACGTTAGTGGGAGTTACATATGAATTAAAATTAAGTACAGAGAAATAAGAGTATGTTATAATATGATTGATAGATGTATTATGAACAAGTAAAAAACTAAATAATATAAAAAATGGATACTAATGAGATTGAAATTGAAATGAATGAATCAGCTGTCATAAGTGGCCTGGGAGTCCATTCGACTCCAAATGTGGGTCAAGATAATAAGATAAACGAATTTAATGTTACAAATGAAGTAAATGTCACGAATGATTCGGGAATTCAATTAACCCCGAAGTTAGATAGTAAAAATAAGAAACCAAATGAAAATATAAGTAGTGAGACGGGAGCAAAATCGACTCCCGAGGTAACAAATATAAAAGAAAAAGAATTGTCATTAGATGACATATTTGATTTTATGAAAGCCAATTTCAGTAAGATAAATAGTAATTTCAATAAACGAAGTAATGATTTTAATGAAAAATTCGATAATATAAATTGTCAATTTGATGAACAAAAGAGTAGTTTTGACGCTAGATTTGATGAACAGAATGACATGATTAAGAATAATTTTAGTGAAAAGTTGAATGAGATCAGAGATGAAATAAAACAACAAAATGTTAATTTTAGTAAGCAAGTGAATGAAATTAATACACGGTGTGCTAGTATGACAGAACAGATATTAGAATCGATAAGTAATAATTGCAAGGAGAAAATTAACGAAATGAATAAAAGGTTAAGACAGTAAAATAAATCAGATAATGAATAAGAAGGTAAGTGACAGTGGTAATATGACAACAAATAGTGAAGAAATAATTAACAAGGTAAGTGGTAATTACGGTAGTGAGTCTAATATTGAAGAAAAAAGTGAGAATTATGATAATAATATAGAGATAGTTAGTGAGAGTGAGAGCGTAATGGGAGTCGGGGGTTGTAAAGGGGTAGAAACAAGTGTTTATCACTTAGAGAGAGAGTATGAAGAGAGTTTACAGGTAGAGGGGTTGCAGAGGGTAAATTTTCCCCAGGTTTATTGTGAACCAATGTGTTTACAAATGTTGTTGTTGAAGGGCAAGAGTCCCTTATTATTGGAAGACATGAGGTCTTTGAGTTGTTCCCTGATTTTTTGTGATGATTCAGTACCCTCTGTATGGGATAGCGTTATGGTGAGAGATATTTAGATAGAGAGTTCTGTGTTGACGGGGAGATAGAATTATTTAAGTTAAAGAGAAATTATAAAGAGTTGACAGAGAGGTTAGAGTTGGAAAAAATAAACTATATGAAATGCTTACCTTGTGAAATAAAGATTGATGATTTTGATGATACCGTTGTAGATGATAAACACTTACCTTATGATGTGATGAATATAGTGGAGGAATATGATGATAGAACGTACCTTATGTTAACCAAAAATACTGACGGAGACAGGACAAAAAATACCAAAGTAGACGGGTTTTATGAATTAATGGGAGACAAATATGTTGTTAATTACTATGTTAATATAATTAACGAAAGTGGTCATTACAATAATAGTTATAATGTAATGTATGTAGATAAAAATGAGTTGTGTTATAAATACATCAGGCTAATATACGTCGATGGGGGTTAAACAAACAAAGTGAATGAACATTTTATTATTTTAGTTTATGGTGATGACCTGGCTAAATTATGTAATGAGGTATGGTAAACAGAAAAATAATGACAAAAAATTGTAAATAAATTTATAGTGAAATTAATTGTGTTTGTGGCTATGTATTTTATGTAAACAATGTGTGTATGTAGTAGAAATTGATTTAATAATAATATTTTAGCAGATTAAATAAATAATGAGAGTTGGTAATAAATGAATTGTAATGGTTTTGGAATAAGGTAATTAAAATAAATTGTGGATGAATTAATTAATTAATGTGGTAGAGATAAATTTTGATAATGAATGTAAATGATGTTTCCGAGATTTGAACTTTAAAATAAATAGTAAATGAATAAAAGTAAAAGGAGTTTAGTTGTGGAGTCATATGATTGTTATGTTTCAGAAGGTACATATGGTTGTACGTGATATTTGTGGTAATGAATGTTTATAATTTTGTGTCTATGACAGGAATCATGTGTTTATTCAATTGAGTAATGTAATGGAAGTATGAAGTTTATAATGCAATTTAAATAGAGTAAAATGTCTAATGTTTGAATAATAAGCTTTAAATGAGTTTCAAAGGTTTTAAATAAGGCAATTAAATTAATTTGAGGTAGTTATGAATTTTCAATGGGTAATTTAATGTGAAATGTTGTAAAAGATAGAGTTTGGGTGATAATAATTATTTCAATAAGGCATTGGGTCAGTCAAAGGTAATTTTAATGGGTGTTAGAGGCAAAATAAGAATTTTTGGAATATAAATACTACAGAAACGGGATAGTAGTAGGGACACAGTAGTGGGAGTGCATATACGTAGAGAAAGTGAGAGTAATGTAATTGGAGAGTAAACAGGTGGTGGTGAAATGTTGTAAAGAGGGTGGTATGGTAAGGAGTCCTCAACGCAAGGCGTTATGGTGGGGGGTGAATAGTTTAAATGAGCGTTGGCGGAGTTACCTGGGAAAGGGCCAGGAACTAATAAGGGATTGAGTATACGGGAAGGGAACACACATCCTAGGTACAAAGAGGGTAGCAGGTATTTTGTAATAAGAGAAGAATGATTTAAGTGGAGTAAGAGAATTTAATAGAGGTAAATATTTTGAGAGACTGGTGTCACCCTATGTAAGTCTGTTAGTGGTTGTTAGGAGGAAAAAGGGGGTAAGGTTATATGTATGAAAGCCCATTCAATAAATTAGATCATTGTGGATAACTGAGAATCACCCAAACCAATAAATAATGAAATATTTAATAGAAGTTCATAATTGAAATGTAACAATAAAATGTAACAAGGTAAAGAGTGAATAGAATTCGAAATTAACCCTAAAATTGAAATGTTTGTAAATTTTATTTCAAATGCAAATCAAAGGTTTATTTTAAAGGAAGGAGAGAGAGTAATTTCTTTTTCTAAACTTGTATATTATTGTAATTAATGGTATTGGTAAAATCATGAATAAATTAGTAAGTAAGCAAGTAAATATTTTGTGGTACTCACTATTTGTACGAAGTGAAAGATGGGCCTTGCAAAAAATGTCTATATTAAAATTGTAAAAAAAAAAAAAGAATTGTTATTATGCAAGATTAATGGGTGATTTTGGGGGGGTGTTACTTGTCAACAGATGAGGAAATAAATTGTGGAATGTGGTGTTAGTAAAAGCAGAAGGACATAAGTTTAGCTATAAGTTAGGCTATTGCAGTGGCGGCATGTGTCACTGTAGATAGCGGTAAGTGTTGATAAGTAACATCACAGCATGTTACCATCATCGGAGGCCTAAATAGGGCGTAAAATACACTGTACAACCTTATATAATATCATATTATATGTCAATTACTATCGTACAGTGTATATAGAAATGATGAAGTAAAAACATGCTAATGACGAGATTTCCCACCTTTTCGGGCGATTACTGTTTCACCAGCACTAATCGTGGTTTTGGACGACAATCAGCTGTGGGCAGAAATTGTAAAACTGACCATGGTTGGTTGCTTTGAAAATTGGTGTGAATTTGAAATTAACGGGAGGGGTGACTCAAGGGGAAATCCCTGGAACTATGGAACACCGGCTATCACCTTGTTTGCATGGGAACAAACAAAAAGGTGATAGACCCGTCTTAAGGTTGTGACTATATAATCAGGTATTATGATATCTGAATTTAAAAAAATGTAAGGCCGAAGCAAGGACAGGAGATGACAAAATTCCTCCCTAACTTCAGTCCTTGTGGAAGCAACTGGGCGTTACAGTCCGGGGGGGGGCCATAGTGTGTGTGGAAGGAGGTTACTAAGGTTAGTAACGCATTAGTAAACATTAAAATGAATTATGTTGATGAGCGGATGAGCTAATACAATGGTTTTATTATGAGTTAAGAAATATTATGACAATAGAAGATGATTAACGTTTTCAAGTAGATAATTTGTTCAGAAGTAGTTGATTTAATAATGTTTTGCTCTATATGATAATTTTATATATGAATTTACTGGTTTGAAAGATTCAGTCTAGGAAGGAAGGTGTCTATATGTTTTATTATGTTGTACTATGTTAAGAGTATAAGAATTATAAACATGTGTTATGTATTTTACGTTATATAATTCGGTGTAGTTTGTCTAGGGTAAGGTCATTCACCTGACCATAAGGTATCAGCTGATGACTGGCGTTAGAGATATGGTATGTCTATTACAGTTGATTCATAGATTCTTTGGTTAATCAGGCGTTAGAGATATGGTATGTCTATTACAGTTGATTCATAGATTCTTTGGTTAATCAATTTAATTAAATGATTGAATAATTATTTTTATTAATTGGCAAAATAGCTATTTTGGAAATTAAATTTTTTGAAAAAAAAAAAAAATTGTTCTTTGCAGTAAAGAATTTTATTTTAAATTTTAATGTTCACTATAGGTAAAGTAGGTGTCAGCTGATTCATGATGTTTATCTTATGTTATTTTTTGTGATCAAGTGTAGTTATATTCGAATTTATGATAGAAATAAGTTGTTTATTTTATTTGTTTAGTACGATTGTTAGCATCTAGTTAATATAAGGTTGAGAAAGATGAAGGAATTTTATTTGGAAGTAAATGTAAAATATTTCTGAGAATTCTATGTTCATAATTAATTGGGAGATAGGATGTTTAATTTAGCAATGAATATATGTATGCACCCGGTATTTTGCTAAAGGCAACCCAGTATGTATGGGAGAGGTGACATATCGGTTGAGGATCTGGTATGGTATAAGGCCAGTTTTGGAATTTTATTTGGAATGTTATAAGGTTAGGTGGTACTGTGGTGAATACCTGTCCGATTTTACGGTGTTGGGATCTCGAACAGAGAAGTCCAGTAATATCGTGCAGGTGCAGCCATGGTCGCCGAGCTAGGGGGGCAGTTTACCCATGATGTGTTAAGAAATTAAAGGGGGTTTGTTGGCACCATATCCTCGCTGATCCTCTTAGGGTTTAGCAATGAGAGTTTTTCTGTTTCGGCAGAAAACCTCTCATTGGGGGGGTATTGTAACGGGGCAGAATTGTGCGATACGTAAATTTAATTGTGAATACGATGAAGTGTAGTTACCCACACAAGGCCTCAATCTGTAACAACAGACATTCCTGTAGGTGACGCCCATCCGCATGTTGGTCCAAAAAATATGTCAACAAGCACTGCTCGCAGGTATTCTCCAAGCGCGGAAGTGCCCGTCTTTACAGTTGAATTATCACGTACACGGCTAGTCGAGCAGTTACAGTGGATGTACTATAAAGCAGTGTTGAATATTTGTCGTGTCACGTGGTACCGCTATGCTCCAATGGCAGACCAACTTGCCGTGACTGAAGAACATCGGGCCATTTTGGACGCTCGTGGTGTGCGTCTGTCGCTTAACAATCACCCAACCGGCCAGTTGAACGTAAAAGGCTCGCAAGCCGAAAATCTGTTTTAAACTCTTCAAAATGTGGTAAAAGTTTAATTTAAAGTGAGATAAACTGGAAGGAAACGTACAACACCAAAGTTAACAACTAAATTCGACTGGGTGACAAAAAATGTGGACGAACTACAATATACGCAGCATGGCACGTGGTTAACAGAGACACCATGAGTTACATAAACAACGACCAAGTAACTATATAATAAATTTAAACTGAAAAGAGCTCTAAATTATGGGGAATTTAAATACTGTATGAATGTGAGTGTGAGTAAGATACTGGGTTGTCTTCCTATAATATAATTAATTTTTACGTTAAGGTTTGGAAGTAGTTCTATAATGTTTACCATTGTTCAAGTAGCCTAAATGTTTGTTTTGTAAATGTTCGAAGAAAAGATAATTAGTATGGACAGGAATAGTTTTGAGATATAAAAAAGAATACTAAGTAAATTTAAAAGAAAATTAAAACAAATGTTGCAATCGATTAATAAACAGAGCTGATTCATATAGTCAAAAAGCGTGTTCGTTGTGTAACGAACCCAATAACCTCTCTTACAGACTGTGAGTTTGTGTAAAAGAATCCTGGACCCAGAAAAGGTAAGTGTTATGTGAATTAATAATAATGTTGAGAATACAGTTATATGTCTTTTATTAATTGTGTACGTAAGAAGAAAGCTCTCAACTTAAACTTTAAGTAGTGGGTAGTAATATTCAGACTAAGTACATTAGACTCAATTTAAGAGAGATTATGTCCACCCATTACAACAGCATCAAGCCTACTTGCCCATTAATGTATGTAATGTACGCCTATTACAGTGACCTACACAATGCGCTTGTTGTTGCAGCAAAACAATGCACTGTGCAGTAACCCCACCGCACTATTTCAAGAGTTGGTAATGTGCATACTGTATATTATGTACACTACTGAACTGAAATTGGCCATATTTGTTAACAAATAAATAAATATTATAACATTGCATAAAGTAGCCCATCTATAAAAGAAGCGTTTACCATTTAAAAGAAAAAGAAGTTACAACATTGACGCAATGAAGAAAATCAATGTATCAAAGAATTAATGAATAAGAGTATTAGAATGTAGCAGAATACTGCCATAGAAACTAGACAAGGACTAAGACGGTGACAAAACCCAATTGACTGGCAGTGTGAAAGATAAAAATGAATACTAAGACGGTGACAAAACCCAATTGATTGGCAGTGTGAAAGATAAAAATGAATAACATTATGACAGTAACACAACCCCTTTCCCAATAATAATAAATATAATAACGGAAGTACAGAACTGTAGATATAAATATAAGTAGTTCCATGTACAACTATAAGTAGATAAAAGTAATTTGTGTAATGATAAGGAATATTGTTATTAGAATAAAGGGAATAAAACCATTATATAATAAACATGCAATTTTATTGGTAAGGTGAGTTGAGTGAATAGTCCCCAGTGAATAAAAAACCAAACAAATGAATAAACTGAAAATCAGTAGTAGAAACAAAGTGTGAAGTGAATTATAAATAATACTTAACGAGAAAAGGAAAAAAATAAAACAATAAAGTATAGGGTAAAAAACTAGAACCTACTAGGCCTATGAGATAGGTAGAATTAATGTTTATGTTTTAGAATAAGAAATAATAGTTAAGGAATAGTTATAATTATTTGTTTGTGTTAAAAAGGGTAAAACAGAATACTTAATGAATGATAATTAATGTGAGTAGGAATGTATGTGATGTATTGAAGACTGGCATTGGCATAGCATGTTAAAAAATAATTGTATTATGTTTTAAAATAATTAGGAATAATCAAATATTATACATTAGTTCATTGTATTTGTGTTTAAAATAGTTAAGATCTATACAAAATTAAGGAATCTGTTATAATAAAGGTGAGATGAACATCAGATGCAATCGGCCATAAGAAGCCTATAGTAAATATCGGTATGGAGAACCATACATGACTTCCATTTTCTAAGATTTATATTTAAAATCATATTCGAAATGAAATATTTCCATAGAAACTACGTCTTTCTACTTATTGCTTCAGCATTAACCACAGTACTGTGGTCACTAACGTATACCACCTCACGTTTTCGCACTCGATTTTCACCGATGATGGCAGTCGATAGCACTGCCGAACAGTCTGGCTTTGCAGAAAACATTGGACTACGGCTAAAGAGCCCGGGAAGCAATTTTAACAAAAAAACTACTTCTTTGTTGCCGATAACGTAGTACACATATAAAAAATTCTCCCCTCCACCTTCAACTATAATTTTTAATAATAGAAAATTACCCCCACCCCGTTCACCTTACCTCTTCATTTATAGATATTTCATTTACGTTTCTACAGTGGATTACTATGAGCTTCTTATCAGGATACTTTATTTATAAAAATTAAGTACTTTACTCTTCTTAAATCATAAAATGTTTCAGGTAAACTACCCCTTTTTCTTAACCGATCTTCTCCAAAATCAACAGACCTTCCGTCCTCTACAATTCAGGGAAGCATGCAAAAAAATATATGATTCTGTTTGAATCTGCGGCAGTTATCGTTCGTCATGGAAACATTTCTCTTGTTACAACATAAAATGTTGCAGGTAAACTACCCCTTTCCCTTAACTGATCGTCACCAAAATCAACAGACCTTGAGCTCTCTGCAACTCAGGAAAGGGTGCAAAAAATTATTTGATTCTCATTGAATTTTCGGCAGTTATCGTTCGTCATAAAAAAATTACCCTTTTTAAAACAAAACGTTGCTGACAAACTACCCCTTCCCTTAACCGATCTTCAACAAAATCAACAGACCTTGAGTTCTCTTTAGTTCAAAAAGGTATGCAAAAACCTAGTTGATTCTGTTTGAATTTACGGCAGTTATCGTTCGTCATATAAAAAATTACCCTTGTTAAAACATAAAATGTTGCTGGGAAACTACCCCTTTACCTTAACCGATCTTCACCAACACCAATAGGTACTGAGAACTCTACAATACAGGGCTGTATGCAAAACATCGTTTGATTCTGTTTGAATTTGCGGCTGTTATCGTTTGCCATAGAAAACACCCTTGATAAAACATAAAACGTTGCTGGTAAACTACCCTATTCCATTAACCGATCTTCACCAATAACAATAGGTCTTGAGAACTCTACAATTCAGGGCTGTATGCAAAACATTAGTTGATTCTCTTTGAATTTACGGCAGTTATCGTTCGTCACAGAAAAAATACCCTTGTTAAAACATAAAACGTTGCTGGTAAACTACCCCTTTCCCTTAACCGATCTTCAACAAAATCAACAGACCTTGAGTTCTGTCTAATTCAAAAAGGTATGCAGAAGAGTAGTTGATTCTGTTTTAATGTACGGCAGTTATCGTTCGTGAAAAAAAAAATTACCCTTGATAAAACTTAAAATGTTGCTGGTAAACAACCCTATTCCCTTAACCGATCTTCACCAAAACCAACAGGTCTTGAGAACTCTACATTTCAGGGCTGTATGCAAAATATTATATGATTCTGTTTGAATTTGCGGCTGTTATCGTTTGTCATATAAAATACCCTTGATAAAACAAAAAACGTGTCAGGTAAACTACCCCTTTCCCTTAACCGATCTTCACCAAAATAATAGGTCTTTAGTACTCAACAAAACAGGGCTGTATGCAAAAACGTATTTGATTCTGTTTGAATTTGCGGCTCTTATCGTTTGCCATAGAAAATACCCTTTTAAAATATAAAATGTTTAAAACGTTGCCGGTAAACTACCCCTTTCCCTTAACCGATCTTCACCAACACCAATAGGTATTGAAAACTCTACAATACAGGGCTGTATGCAAAACATCATTTGATTCTGTTTGATTTTGCGGCTGTTATCGTTTACCATAGAAAAATATCGGTATGGAGAACCATACATGACTTCCATATTCTAAGATTTATATTTAAAATCATTTTCAGCCAAACAGCCAGGCTGTGTCTTACCTGCCTTTTTATTGCTGTATTAAATGAAAAATATTATATTACATTAAAATGAAAAAATTATAATTTTATTGCCTGGCAACAAAATTATTTTACTTTTAACAATTACCATTGTTTCAAAAAGTTTAAATAAATTTTCAAGTACTTTACTCTTGTTAAAACGTAAAAGATTGCAGGTAAACTACCCCTTCCCCTTAACCGATCTTCACCAAAATCGAAAATCATTGAGACCTCTACAATTCAGGGTAGTATGCGAAAAATTATTTGGTTCTGTTTGAATTTGCGGCTGTTATCGTTTGCCATAGAAAATACGCTTGATAAAAAAACGTTGCAGGTAAACTACCCCTTCCCCTTAACCGATCTTCACCAAAAACAATAGGTCTTGAGTACTCTACAAATCAGAGCTGTATGCAAAACATTATTTGATTCTGTTTGAATTTGCGGCTGTTATCGTTTGCCATAGAAAATACCCTTGTTAAAAAAACGTTGCAGGTAAACTACCCCTTTCCCTCAACCGATCTTCACCAAAAACAACAGGTCTTGAGAACTCTACAATTTAGGGCTGTATGCAAATAATCTTTTGATTCTGTTTGAATTTGCGGCTGTTATCGTTTGCCATAGGAAATACCCTTGTTAAAACATAAAACGTTACAGGTAAACTACCCCTTTCCCTTAACCGATCTTCACCAAAAACAATAGGTCTTGAGTACTCTACAAATCAGGGCTGTATGCGAAACATTATTTGATTCTGTTTGAATTTGCGGCTGTTATCGTTTGCCATAGAAAATACCCTTGTTAAAAAAACGTTGCAGGTAAACTACCCCTTTCCCTCAACCGAACTTCACCAAAAACAACGGGTCTTGAGAACTCTACAATTTAGGGCTGTATGCAAATAATCTTTTGATTCTGTTTGAATTTGCGGCTGTTATCGTTTGCCATAGGAAATACCCTTGTTAAAACATAAAACGTTACAGGTAAACTACCCCTTTCCCTTAACCGATCTTCACCAAAATCAACAGATCTTGAGAACTCTACAATTCAGGGCTGTATGCGAAACATTATTTGATTCTGTTTGAATTTGCAGCTCTTATCGTTTGCCAAACAAACAAAATTACCCTTGCTAAAAAAAAAACCGTTGCAGCTAAACTACCCCTTTCCCTCAACCGATCTTCACCAAAAACAATAGGTCGCAAGTACTCTGCAAATCAGGGCTGCATGCAAAAAAATATTTGATTCTGTTTGAATTTGCGGCAGTTATCGTTTGCCATAGAAAAAAAAACTACAGACAGACAGACAGACAGACAGACAGACACACACACACACAGACACTTTTCGGAAAACGACTTTTTTTCATGTTTTGAGTGTAGTAGAATCAGAATCTGCAATAATCTCGAACACGATTTTTTTTGCCATCACCATACTTCCATTCCTTAAGGAATATGGAAGTAAATATCGGTATGGAGAACCATACATGACTTCCATATTCTAAGATTTATATTTAAAATCATTTTCAACCAAACAGCCAGGGAAGGAATTTTAACAAAAAAAAACTTCTTTCTTGCCAATAACGTAGTACACATAAAAAATATTATCCCCTCCCCCTTCAACTATAATTTTGATTTATAGAAAATTACCCCCAGCCCGTTCAACTAGCCTCTTCATTTATAGATATTTCATCTACGTTTCTACAGTGGATTATTAAGATCTTATCAGGATACTTTATCAAAATTAAGTACTTTACTCATGATACAACAAAAAATGTTTCAGGTAAACTGCCCTTTCCCCGTAACCGATCTTCACCAAAATCAACAGACATTGAGTTCTCTATAGCTCAGGCACATATGTAAAAAATTATTTGATTCTGTTTGAATTTACGGCAGTTATGGTTCGTCATATAAAAAATTACCCATGTTAAAACATAAAACATGAGATTTATAAAACATATCTAAGATTTATATTTAAAATCATTTTTGAAATAAAATATTTTCATAGAACCTACTAACGCTGGGGAAATCTGAGGAGCCAATCAGAGTTGGGCCTACCTGTCACTCTGCTGAATTTGGTGGAAAGCCCTGTCACTGTCGTCAAAGTATCAGCCTTGACAGGGTCCTCTTTTTCTGCAAAATGGGAGAGGAGGCTTGAGAATGGAGTGAGTGACATGGTCCCCACCTCAATGAAGAACCCATTGTTTTATAAAAATATATTTAAATTTTCAAAACTGAAAATTCTTTTCTTGTTGTAAATATTTATATTTTATAATCAAAATGACTTTATCAAAAAACAAACATTATTTTTTTATAATAGGTACTTACATATGTTTCTTAATATGCTTACTTTTTCTTCAATGTTGATGATCATTTCCAAACATTCTGACAAAATTGTATCTACAGTACAGTTAACATTCCCCAGGTTTCCATTTCTGCTAATTTCTCATTACACCTTCCACTGACGTATTATTAACCATTTCATAAACTATCGTATAATCTTTTCAGATTTTGTGGTACAAAATCTGAAATTTTCAGATTGCCTGGCAACAAAAAATTATTTTATTTTCAACAATTACCATTGTTTGAAAAAGTTTAAATGAATTTTCAAGTACTTTACCCTTGTTAAAACGTAAAAGGTTGCAGGTAAACTACCCATTCCCTTTAACTGATCTTCACCAAAATCTAAAGGCCTTGAGTCCTCTACAATTCACTGACGTATGCAAAAAGTATTTGATTCTGTTTGAATTTGCGGCTGTTATCGTTTGCCATAGAAAATACGTTTGATAAAAAACGTTGCAGGTAAACTACCCTTTCCCCTCAACCGATCTTCACCAAAAACAATAGGTCGCGAGTACTCTACAAATCAGGGCTGTATGCACAACATTATTTGATTCTGTTTGAATTTGCGGCTGTTATCGTTTGCCATAGGAAATACCCTTGTTAAAACATAAAACGTTACAGGTAAACTACCTCTTTCCCTTAACCGATCTTCACCAAAAACAATAGGTCTTGACAATTCTACAATTCAGGGCTGTATGCGAAACATTATTTGATTCTGTTTGAATTTGTGGCTGTTATCGTTTGCCAAAAAAAAAATTTCCCTTGATAAAAAAAAACCGTTGCAGGTAAACTACCCCTTCCCCTCAACCGATCTTCACCAAAAACAATAGGTCGCGAGTACTCTACAAATCAGGGCTGTATGCAAAACATTATTTGATTCTGTTTGAATTTGCGGCTGTTATCGTTTGCCATAGAAAATACGCTTGATAAAAAACGTTGCAGGTAAACTACCCCTTCCCCTCAACCGATCTTCACCACAAACAATAGGTCTTGAGTACTCTACAAATCAGGGCTGTATGCAGAAAATTATTTGATTCTGTTTGAATTTGCGGCTGTTATCGTTTGCCATAGAAAATACCCTTGTTAAAAAAACGTTGTAGGTAAACTACCCCTTTACCTTAACCGATCTTCACCAAAAACAACAGGTCTTGAGAACTCTACAATTTAGGGCTGTATGCAAATAATCTTTTGATTCTGTTTGAATTTGCGGCTGTTATCGTTTGCCATAGGAAATACCCTTGTTAAAACATAAAACGTTACAGGTAAACTACCTCTTTCCCTTAACCGATCTTCACCAAAAACAATAGGTCTTGAGAATTCTACAATTCAGGGCTGTATGCGAAACATTATTTGATTCTGTTTGAATTTGTGGCTGTTATCGTTTGCCAAAAAAAAAAATTTCCCTTGATAAAAAAAAACCGTTGCAGGTAAACTACCCCTTTCCCTCAACCGATCTTCACCAAAAACAATAGGTCGCGAGTCCTCTACAAATCAGGGCTGTATGCAAAAAATTATTTGATTCTGTTTGAATTTGCGGCAGTTATCGTTTGCCATAGAAAAAAAATCTACAGACACACAGACAGACACACAGACACTTTTCGGAAAACGACTTTTTTTTTTTTTTTTTTTGAATGTAGTAGAATCAGAATCTGCAATAATCTCGAACACGATTTTTTTTGCCATCACCATACTTCCATTCCTTAAGGAATATGGAAGTAAATATCGGTATGGAGAACCATACATGACTTCCATATTCTAAGATTTATATTTAAAATCATTTTCAGCCAAACAGCCAGGCTGTGTCTTACCTGCCTTTTTATTGCTGTATTAAATGAAAAATATTATATTACATTAAAATGAAAAAATTATAATTTTATTGCCTGGCAACAAAATTATTTTATTTTTAACAATTACCATTGTTTCAAAAAGTTTAAATAAATTTTCGAGTACTTTACTCTTGTTAAAACGTAAAAGGTTGCAGGTAAACTACCCCTTCCCCTTAACCGATCTTCACCAAAATCGAAAGTCATTAAGACTTCTACAATTCAGGGACGTTTGCAAAACATTATTTGATTCTGTTTGAATTTGCGGCAGTTATCGTTTGCCATAGAAAATACGCTTGATAAAAAAACGTTGCAGGTAAACTACCCCTTCCCCTTAACCGATCTTCACCAAAAACAATAGGTCTTGAGTACTCTACAAATCAGGGCTGTATGCAAAACATTATTTGATTCTGTTTGAATTTGCGGCTGTTATCGTTTGCCATAGAAAATACCCTTGTTAAAAAAACGTTGCAGCTAAACTACCCCTTCCCCTCAACCGATCTTCACCAAAAACAATAGGTCTTGAGAACTCTACAATTTAGGGCTGTATGCAAATAATCTTTTGATTCTGTTTGAATTTGCGGCTGTTATCGTTTGCCATAGGAAATACCCTTGTTAAAACATAAAACGTTACAGGTAAATTACCCCTTTCCCTTAACCGATCTTCACCAAAATCAACAGATCTTGAGAACTCTACAATTCAGGGCTGTATGCGAAACATTATTTGATTCTGTTTGAATTTGCGGCTGTTATCGTTTGCCAAACAAACAAAATTACCCTTGCTAAAAAAAAACCGTTGCAGGAAACTACCCCTTTCCCTCAACCGATCTTCACCAAACACAATAGGTCGCGAGTACTCTGCAAATCAGGGCTGCATGCAAAAAATTATTTGATTATTCTGTTTGAATTTGCGGCTGTTATCGTTTGCCATAGAAAATACGCTTGATAAAAAAACGTTGCAGGTAAACTACCCCTTCCCCTTAACCGATCTTCACCAAAAACAATAGGTCTTGAGTACTCTACAAATCAGGGCTGTATGCAAAACATTATTTGATTCTGTTTGAATTTGCGGCTGTTATCGTTTGCCATATGAAATACCCTTGTTAAAAAACCGTTGCAGGTAAACTACCCCTTTCCCTCAACCGATCTTCACCAAAAACAATAGGTCTTGAGTACTCTACAAATCAGGGCTGTATGCAAAACATTATTTGATTCTGTTTGAATTTGCGGCTGGTATCGTTTGCCATAGAAAATACCCTTGTTAAAAAAACGTTGCAGGTAAACTACCCCTTTCCCTCAACCGAACTTCACCAAAAACAATAGGTCTTGAGAACTCTACAATTTAGGGCTGTATGCAAATAATCTTTTGATTCTGTTTGAATTTGCGGCTGTTATCGTTTGCCATAGGAAATACCCTTGTTAAAACATAAAACGTTACAGGTAAACTACCCCTTTCCCTTAACCGATCTTCACCAAAATCAACAGATCTTGAGAACTCTACAATTCAGGGCTGTATGCGAAACATTATTTGATTCTGTTTGAATTTGCGGCTGTTATCGTTTGCCAAACCAACAAAATTACCCTTGCTAAAAAAAAAACCGTTGCAGGTAAACTACCCCTTTCCCTCAACCGATCTTCACCAAAAACAATAGGTCGCGAGTACTCTGCATATCAGGGCTGCATGCAAAAAATTATTTGATTCTGTTTGAATTTGCGGCAGTTATCGTTTGCCATAGAAAAAAAATCTACAGACAGACAGACAGACACACACACAGACACTTTTCGGAAAACGACTTTTTTTCATTTTTTGAGTGTAGTAGAATCAGAATCTGCAATAATCTCGAACACGATTTTTTTTGCCATCACCATACTTCCATTCCTTAAGGAATATGGAAGTAAATATCGGTATGGAGAACCATACATGACTTCCATATTCTAAGATTTATATTTAAATCTTAATATCGCCTGCCAAGCGCGATATATTTTCTCTTATACATGATTTACATTAAAATGAAAAAATTTTAATTTTATTGCTTGGCAATAAACCAACCATTGTTTGAAAAAGTTTAAATAAATTTTCAAGTACTTTACTCTTGTTAAAACGTAAAAGGTTGCAGGTAAACTACCCCTTCCCCTTAACCGATCTTCATCAAAATCGAAAGTCCTTGAGACCTCTACAATTGAGGGACGTATGCAAAAAATTATTTGATTCTGTTTGAATTTGCGGCTGTTATCGTTTGCCATAGAAAATACGCTTGATAAAAAAACGTTGCAGGTAAACTACCCCTTCCCCTTAACCGATCTTCACCAAAAACAATAGGTCTTGAGTACTCTACAAATCAGGACTGTATGCAAAACTTTATTTGATTCTGTTCGAATTTGCGGCTGTTATCGTTTGCCATAGAAAATACCCTTGTTAAAAAAACGTTGCAGGTAAACTACCCCTTTCCCTCAACCGATCTTCACCAAAAAGAATAGGTCTTTAGAACTCTACAATTTAGGGCTGTTTGCAAATAATCTTTTGATTCTGTTTGAATTTGCGGCTGTTATCGTTTGCCATAGGAAATACCCTTGTTAAAACATAAAACGTTACAGGTAAACTACCCCTTTCCCTTAACCGATCATCACCAAAAACAATAGGTCTTGAGTACTCTACAAATCAGGGCTGTATGCAAAACATTATTTGATTCTGTTTGAATTTGCGGCTGTTATCGTTTGCCATAGCAAATACCCTTGTTAAAACATAAAACGTTACAGGTAAACTACCCCTTTCCCTTAACCGATCTTCACCAAAATCAACAGATCTTGAGAACTCTACAATTCAGGGCTGTATGCGAAACATTATTTGATTCTGTTTGAATTTGCGGCTGTTATCGTTTGCCAAACAAACAAAATTACCCTTGCTAAAAAAAAACCGTTGCAGGTAAACTACCCGTTTCCCTCAACCGATCTTCACCAAAAACAATAGGTCGCGAGTACTCTGCAAATCCGGGCTGCATGCAAAAAATTATTTGATTCTGTTTGAATTTGCGGCAGTTATCGTTTGCCATAGAAAAAAAATCTACAGACAGACAGACAGACAGACAGACAGACAGACAGACACACACACAGACACTTTTCGGAAAACGACTTTTTTTCATGTTTTGAGTGTAGTAGAATCAGAATCTGCAATAATCTCGAACACGATTTTTTTTGCCATCACCATACTTCCATTCCTTAAGGAATATGGAAGTAAATATCGGTATGGAGAACCATACATGACTTCCATATTCTAAGATTTATATTTAAAATCATTTTCAGCCAAACAGCCAGGGAAGGAATTTTAACACAAAAATACTTCTTTCTTGCCAATAACGTAGTACACATATAAAAAATATTATCCCCTCCCCCTTCAACTATAATTTTGATTTATAGAAAATTACCCCCAGCCCGTTCAACTAGCCTCTTCATTTATAGATATTTCATCTACGTTTCTACAGTGGATTATTAAGATCTTATCAGGATACTTTATCAAAATTAAGTACTTTACTCATGTTACAACAAAAAATGTTTCAGGTAAACTGCCCTTTCCCCGTAACCGATCTTCACCAAAATCAACAGACATTGAGTTCTCTATAGCTCAGGCACATATGTAATATCGGTATGGAGAACCATACATGACTTCCATATTCTAAGATTTATATTTAAAATCATTTTCACCCAAACAGCCAGGCTGTGTCTTACCTGCCTTTTTATTGCTGTATTAAATGAAAAATATTATATTACATTAAAATGAAAAAATTATAATTTTATTGCCAGGCAACAAAATTATTTTATTTTTAACAATTACCATTGTTTCAAAAAGTTTAAATAAATTTTCAAGTACTTTACTCTTGTTAAAACGTAAAAGGTTGCAGGTAAACTACCCATTCCCTTTAACTGATCTTCACCAAAATCTAAAGGCCTTGAGTCCTCTACAATTCACTGACGTATGCAAAAAGTATTTGATTCTGTTTGAATTTGCGGCTGTTATCGTTTGCCATAGAAAATACGTTTGATAAAAAACGTTGCAGGTAAACTACCCTTTCCCCTCAACCGATCTTCACCAAAAACAATAGGTCATGAGTACTCTACAAATCAGGGCTGTATGCAGAAAATTATTTGATTCTGTTTGAATTTGCGGCTGTTATCGTTTGCCATAGAAAATACCCTTGTTAAAAAAACGTTGTAGGTAAACTACCCCTTTACCTTAACCGATCTTCACCAAAAACAACAGGTCTTGAGAACTCTACAATTTAGGGCTGTATGCAAATAATCTTTTGATTCTGTTTGAATTTGCGGCTGTTATCGTTTGCCATAGGAAATACCCTTGTTAAAACATAAAACGTTACAGGTAAACTACCTCTTTCCCTTAACCGATCTTCACCAAAAACAATAGGTCTTGACAATTCTACAATTCAGGGCTGTATGCGAAACATTATTTGATTCTGTTTGAAATTGTGGCTGTTATCGTTTGCCAAAAAAAAATTTCCCTTGATAAAAAAAAACCGTTGCAGGTAAACTACCCCTTCCCCTTAACCGATCTTCACCAAAAACAATAGGTCGCGAGTACTCTACAAATCAGGGCTGTATGCACAACATTATTTGATTCTGTTTGAATTTGCGGCTGTTATCGTTTGCCATAGGAAATACCCTTGTTAAAACATAAAACGTTACAGGTAAACTACCTCTTTCCCTTAACCGATCTTCACCAAAAACAATAGGTCTTGACAATTCTACAATTCAGGGCTGTATGCGAAACATTATTTGATTCTGTTTGAATTTGTGGCTGTTATCGTTTGCCAAAAAAAAAATTTCCCTTGATAAAAAAAAACCGTTGCAGGTAAACTACCCCTTCCCCTCAACCGATCTTCACCAAAAACAATAGGTCGCGAGTACTCTACAAATCAGGGCTGTATGCAAAACATTATTTGATTCTGTTTGAATTTGCGGCTGTTATCGTTTGCCATAGAAAATACGCTTGATAAAAAACGTTGCAGGTAAACTACCCCTTCCCCTCAACCGATCTTCACCACAAACAATAGGTCTTGAGTACTCTACAAATCAGGGCTGTATGCAGAAAATTATTTGATTCTGTTTGAATTTGCGGCTGTTATCGTTTGCCATAGAAAATACCCTTGTTAAAAAAACGTTGTAGGTAAACTACCCCTTTACCTTAACCGATCTTCACCAAAAACAACAGGTCTTGAGAACTCTACAATTTAGGGCTGTATGCAAATAATCTTTTGATTCTGTTTGAATTTGCGGCTGTTATCGTTTGCCATAGGAAATACCCTTGTTAAAACATAAAACGTTACAGGTAAACTACCTCTTTCCCTTAACCGATCTTCACCAAAAACAATAGGTCTTGAGAATTCTAAAATTCAGGGCTGTATGCGAAACATTATTTGATTCTGTTTGAATTTGTGGCTGTTATCGTTTGCCAAAAAAAAAAATTTCCCTTGATAAAAAAAAAACCGTTGCAGGTAAACTACCCCTTTCCCTCAACCGATCTTCACCAAAAACAATAGGTCGCGAGTCCTCTACAAATCAGGGCTGTATGCAAAAAATTATTTGATTCTGTTTGAATTTGCGGCAGTTATCGTTTGCCATAGAAAAAAAATCTAAGACACACAGACAGACACACAGACACTTTTCGGAAAACGACTTTTTTTTTTTTTTGAATGTAGTAGAATCAGAATCTGCAATAATCTCGAACACGATTTTTTTTGCCATCACCATACTTCCATTCCTTAAGGAATATGGAAGTAAATATCGGTATGGAGAACCATACATGACTTCCATATTCTAAGATTTATATTTAAAATCATTTTCAGCCAAACAGCCAGGCTGTGTCTTACCTGCCTTTTTATTGCTGTATTAAATGAAAAATATTATATTACATTAAAATGAAAAAATTATAATTTTATTGCCTGGCAACAAAATTATTTTATTTTTAACAATTACCATTGTTTCAAAAAGTTTAAATAAATTTTCAAGTACTTTACTCTTGTTAAAACGTAAAAGGTTGCAGGTAAACTACCCCTTCCCCTTAACCGATCTTCACCAAAATCGAAAGTCATTAAGACTTCTACAATTCAGGGACGTTTGCAAAACATTATTTGATTCTGTTTGAATTTGCGGCAGTTATCGTTTGCCATAGAAAATACGCTTGATAAAAAAACGTTGCAGGTAAACTACCCCTTCCCCTTAACCGATCTTCACCAAAAACAATAGGTCTTGAGAATTCTACAATTCAGGGCTGTATGCGAAACATTATTTGATTCTGTTTGAATTTGCGGCTGTTATCGTTTGCCAAACAAACAAAATTACCCTTGCTAAAAAAAAACCGTTGCAGGAAACTACCCCTTTCCCTCAACCGATCTTCACCAAACACAATAGGTCGCGAGTACTCTGCAAATCAGGGCTGCATGCAAAAAATTATTTGATTCTGTTTGAATTTGCGGCTGTTATCGTTTGCCATAGAAAATACGCTTGATAAAAAAAAGTTGCAGGTAAACTACCCCTTCCCCTTAACCGATCTTCACCAAAAACAATAGGTCTTGAGTACTCTACAAATCAGGGCTGTATGCAAAACATTATTTGATTCTGTTTGAATTTGCGGCTGTTATCGTTTGCCATATGAAATACCCTTGTTAAAAAACCGTTGCAGGTAAACTACCCCTTTCCCTCAACCGATCTTCACCAAAAACAATAGGTCTTGAGTACTCTACAAATCAGGGCTGTATGCAAAACATTATTTGATTCTGTTTGAATTTGCGGCTGGTATCGTTTGCCATAGAAAATACCCTTGTTAAAAAAACGTTGCAGGTAAACTACCCCTTTCCCTCAACCGATCTTCACCAAAAAGAATAGGTCTTTAGAACTCTACAATTTAGGGCTGTTTGCAAATAATCTTTTGATTCTGTTTGAATTTGCGGCTGTTATCGTTTGCCATAGGAAATACCCTTGTTAAAACATAAAACGTTACAGGTAAACTACCCCTTTCCCTTAACCGATCATCACCAAAAACAATAGGTCTTGAGTACTCTACAAATCAGGGCTGTATGCAAAACATTATTTGATTCTGTTTGAATTTGCGGCTGTTATCGTTTGCCATAGGAAATACCCTTGTTAAAACATAAAACGTTACAGGTAAACTACACCTTTCCCTTAACCGATCTTCACCAAAATCAACAGATCTTGAGAACTCTACAATTCAGGGCTGTATGCGAAACATTATTTGATTCTGTTTGAATTTGCGGCTGTTATCGTTTGCCAAACAAACAAAATTACCCTTGCTAAAAAAAAACCGTTGCAGGTAAACTACCCGTTTCCCTCAACCGATCTTCACCAAAAACAATAGGTCGCGAGTACTCTGCAAATCCGGGCTGCATGCAAAAAATTATTTGATTCTGTTTGAATTTGCGGCAGTTATCGTTTGCCATAGAAAAAAAATCTACAGACAGACAGACAGACAGACAGACAGACAGACAGACACACACACAGACACTTTTCGGAAAACGACTTTTTTTCATGTTTTGAGTGTAGTAGAATCAGAATCTGCAATAATCTCGAACACGATTTTTTTTGCCATCACCATACTTCCATTCCTTAAGGAATATGGAAGTAAATATCGGTATGGAGAACCATACATGACTTCCATATTCTAAGATTTATATTTAAAATCATTTTCAGCCAAACAGCCAGGGAAGGAATTTTAACACAAAAATACTTCTTTCTTGCCAATAACGTAGTACACATATAAAAAATATTATCCCCTCCCCCTTCAACTATAATTTTGATTTATAGAAAATTACCCCCAGCCCGTTCAACTAGCCTCTTCATTTATAGATATTTCATCTACGTTTCTACAGTGGATTATTAAGATCTTATCAGGATACTTTATCAAAATTAAGTACTTTACTCATGTTACAACAAAAAATGTTTCAGGTAAACTGCCCTTTCCCCGTAACCGATCTTCACCAAAATCAACAGACATTGAGTTCTCTATAGCTCAGGCACATATGTAATATCGGTATGGAGAACCATACATGACTTCCATATTCTAAGATTTATATTTAAAATCATTTTCACCCAAACAGCCAGGCTGTGTCTTACCTGCCTTTTTATTGCTGTATTAAATGAAAAATATTATATTACATTAAAATGAAAAAATTATAATTTTATTGCCAGGCAACAAAATTATTTTATTTTTAACAATTACCATTGTTTCAAAAAGTTTAAATAAATTTTCAAGTACTTTACTCTTGTTAAAACGTAAAAGGTTGCAGGTAAACTACCCATTCCCTTTAACTGATCTTCACCAAAATCTAAAGGCCTTGAGTCCTCTACAATTCACTGACGTATGCAAAAAGTATTTGATTCTGTTTGAATTTGCGGCTGTTATCGTTTGCCATAGAAAATACGTTTGATAAAAAACGTTGCAGGTAAACTACCCTTTCCCCTCAACCGATCTTCACCAAAAACAATAGGTCATGAGTACTCTACAAATCAGGGCTGTATGCAGAAAATTATTTGATTCTGTTTGAATTTGCGGCTGTTATCGTTTGCCATAGAAAATACCCTTGTTAAAAAAACGTTGTAGGTAAACTACCCCTTTACCTTAACCGATCTTCACCAAAAACAACAGGTCTTGAGAACTCTACAATTTAGGGCTGTATGCAAATAATCTTTTGATTCTGTTTGAATTTGCGGCTGTTATCGTTTGCCATAGGAAATACCCTTGTTAAAACATAAAACGTTACAGGTAAACTACCTCTTTCCCTTAACCGATCTTCACCAAAAACAATAGGTCTTGACAATTCTACAATTCAGGGCTGTATGCGAAACATTATTTGATTCTGTTTGAAATTGTGGCTGTTATCGTTTGCCAAAAAAAAATTTCCCTTGATAAAAAAAAACCGTTGCAGGTAAACTACCCCTTCCCCTTAACCGATCTTCACCAAAAACAATAGGTCGCGAGTACTCTACAAATCAGGGCTGTATGCACAACATTATTTGATTCTGTTTGAATTTGCGGCTGTTATCGTTTGCCATAGGAAATACCCTTGTTAAAACATAAAACGTTACAGGTAAACTACCTCTTTCCCTTAACCGATCTTCACCAAAAACAATAGGTCTTGACAATTCTACAATTCAGGGCTGTATGCGAAACATTATTTGATTCTGTTTGAATTTGTGGCTGTTATCGTTTGCCAAAAAAAAAATTTCCCTTGATAAAAAAAAACCGTTGCAGGTAAACTACCCCTTCCCCTCAACCGATCTTCACCAAAAACAATAGGTCGCGAGTACTCTACAAATCAGGGCTGTATGCAAAACATTATTTGATTCTGTTTGAATTTGCGGCTGTTATCGTTTGCCATAGAAAATACGCTTGATAAAAAACGTTGCAGGTAAACTACCCCTTCCCCTCAACCGATCTTCACCACAAACAATAGGTCTTGAGTACTCTACAAATCAGGGCTGTATGCAGAAAATTATTTGATTCTGTTTGAATTTGCGGCTGTTATCGTTTGCCATAGAAAATACCCTTGTTAAAAAAACGTTGTAGGTAAACTACCCCTTTACCTTAACCGATCTTCACCAAAAACAACAGGTCTTGAGAACTCTACAATTTAGGGCTGTATGCAAATAATCTTTTGATTCTGTTTGAATTTGCGGCTGTTATCGTTTGCCATAGGAAATACCCTTGTTAAAACATAAAACGTTACAGGTAAACTACCTCTTTCCCTTAACCGATCTTCACCAAAAACAATAGGTCTTGAGAATTCTAAAATTCAGGGCTGTATGCGAAACATTATTTGATTCTGTTTGAATTTGTGGCTGTTATCGTTTGCCAAAAAAAAAAATTTCCCTTGATAAAAAAAAAACCGTTGCAGGTAAACTACCCCTTTCCCTCAACCGATCTTCACCAAAAACAATAGGTCGCGAGTCCTCTACAAATCAGGGCTGTATGCAAAAAATTATTTGATTCTGTTTGAATTTGCGGCAGTTATCGTTTGCCATAGAAAAAAAATCTACAGACACACAGACAGACACACAGACACTTTTCGGAAAACGACTTTTTTTTTTTTTTGAATGTAGTAGAATCAGAATCTGCAATAATCTCGAACACGATTTTTTTTGCCATCACCATACTTCCATTCCTTAAGGAATATGGAAGTAAATATCGGTATGGAGAACCATACATGACTTCCATATTCTAAGATTTATATTTAAAATCATTTTCAGCCAAACAGCCAGGCTGTGTCTTACCTGCCTTTTTATTGCTGTATTAAATGAAAAATATTATATTACATTAAAATGAAAAAATTATAATTTTATTGCCTGGCAACAAAATTATTTTATTTTTAACAATTACCATTGTTTCAAAAAGTTTAAATAAATTTTCAAGTACTTTACTCTTGTTAAAACGTAAAAGGTTGCAGGTAAACTACCCCTTCCCCTTAACCGATCTTCACCAAAATCGAAAGTCATTAAGACTTCTACAATTCAGGGACGTTTGCAAAACATTATTTGATTCTGTTTGAATTTGCGGCAGTTATCGTTTGCCATAGAAAATACGCTTGATAAAAAAACGTTGCAGGTAAACTACCCCTTCCCCTTAACCGATCTTCACCAAAAACAATAGGTCTTGAGAATTCTACAATTCAGGGCTGTATGCGAAACATTATTTGATTCTGTTTGAATTTGCGGCTGTTATCGTTTGCCAAACAAACAAAATTACCCTTGCTAAAAAAAAACCGTTGCAGGAAACTACCCCTTTCCCTCAACCGATCTTCACCAAACACAATAGGTCGCGAGTACTCTGCAAATCAGGGCTGCATGCAAAAAATTATTTGATTCTGTTTGAATTTGCGGCTGTTATCGTTTGCCATAGAAAATACGCTTGATAAAAAAAAGTTGCAGGTAAACTACCCCTTCCCCTTAACCGATCTTCACCAAAAACAATAGGTCTTGAGTACTCTACAAATCAGGGCTGTATGCAAAACATTATTTGATTCTGTTTGAATTTGCGGCTGTTATCGTTTGCCATATGAAATACCCTTGTTAAAAAACCGTTGCAGGTAAACTACCCCTTTCCCTCAACCGATCTTCACCAAAAACAATAGGTCTTGAGTACTCTACAAATCAGGGCTGTATGCAAAACATTATTTGATTCTGTTTGAATTTGCGGCTGGTATCGTTTGCCATAGAAAATACCCTTGTTAAAAAAACGTTGCAGGTAAACTACCCCTTTCCCTCAACCGAACTTCACCAAAAACAATAGGTCTTGAGAACTCTACAATTTAGGGCTGTATGCAAATAATCTTTTGATTCTGTTTGAATTTGCGGCTGTTATCGTTTGCCATAGGAAATACCCTTGTTAAAACATAAAACGTTACAGGTAAACTACCCCTTTCCCTTAACCGATCTTCACCAAAATCAACAGATCTTGAGAACTCTACAATTCAGGGCTGTATGCGAAACATTATTTGATTCTGTTTGAATTTGCGGCTGTTATCGTTTGCCAAACCAACAAAATTGCCCTTGCTAAAAAAAAACCGTTGCAGGTAAACTACCCCTTTCCCTCAACCGATCTTCACCAAAAACAATAGGTCGCGAGTACTCTGCATATCAGGGCTGCATGCAAAAAATTATTTGATTCTGTTTGAATTTGCGGCAGTTATCGTTTGCCATAGAAAAAAAATCTACAGACAGACAGACAGACACACAGACAGACAGACAGACAGACACACACACAGACACTTTTCGGAAAACGACTTTTTTTCATTTTTTGAGTGTAGTAGTATCAGAATCTGCAATAATCTCGAACACGATTTTTTTTGCCATCACCATACTTCCATTCCTTAAGGAATATGGAAGTAAATATCGGTATGGAGAACCATACATGACTTCCATATTCTAAGATTTATATTTAAATCTTAATATCGCCTGCCAAGCGCGATATATTTTCTCTTATACATGATTTACATTAAAATGAAAAAATTTTAATTTTATTGCTTGGCAATAAACCAACCATTGTTTGAAAAAGTTTAAATAAATTTTCAAGTACTTTACTCTTGTTAAAACGTAAAAGGTTGCAGGTAAACTACCCCTTCCCCTTAACCGATCTTCATCAAAATCGAAAGTCCTTGAGACCTCTACAATTGAGGGACGTATGCAAAAAATTATTTGATTCTGTTTGAATTTGCGGCTGTTATCGTTTGCCATAGAAAATACGCTTGATAAAAAAACGTTGCAGGTAAACTACCCCTTCCCCTTAACCGATCTTCACCAAAAACAATAGGTCTTGAGTACTCTACAAATCAGGACTGTATGCAAAACTTTATTTGATTCTGTTCGAATTTGCGGCTGTTATCGTTTGCCATAGAAAATACCCTTGTTAAAAAAACGTTGCAGGTAAACTACCCCTTTCCCTCAACCGATCTTCACCAAAAACAATAGGTCTTTAGAACTCTACAATTTAGGGCTGTATGCAAATAATCTTTTGATTCTGTTTGAATTTGCGGCTGTTATCGTTTGCCATAGGAAATACCCTTGTTAAAACATAAAACGTTACAGGTAAACTACCCCTTTCCCTTAACCGATCATCACCAAAAACAATAGGTCTTGAGTACTCTACAAATCAGGGCTGTATGCAAAACATTATTTGATTCTGTTTGAATTTGCGGCTGTTATCGTTTGCCATAGGAAATACCCTTGTTAAAACATAAAACGTTACAGGTAAACTACCCCTTTCCCTTAACCGATCTTCACCAAAATCAACAGATCTTGAGAACTCTACAATTCAGGGCTGTATGCGAAACATTATTTGATTCTGTTTGAATTTGCGGCTGTTATCGTTTGCCAAACAAACAAAATTACCCTTGCTAAAAAAAAACCGTTGCAGGTAAACTACCCGTTTCCCTCAACCGATCTTCACCAAAAACAATAGGTCGCGAGTACTCTGCAAATCCGGGCTGCATGCAAAAAATTATTTGATTCTGTTTGAATTTGCGGCAGTTATCGTTTGCCATAGAAAAAAAATCTACAGACAGACAGACAGACAGACAGACAGACACACACACAGACACTTTTCGGAAAACGACTTTTTTTCATGTTTTGAGTGTAGTAGAATCAGAATCTGCAATAATCTCGAACACGATTTTTTTTGCCATCACCATACTTCCATTCCTTAAGGAATATGGAAGTAAATATCGGTATGGAGAACCATACATGACTTCCATATTCTAAGATTTATATTTAAAATCATTTTCAGCCAAACAGCCAGGGAAGGAATTTTAACACAAAAATACTTCTTTCTTGCCAATAACGTAGTACACATATAAAAAATATTATCCCCTCCCCCTTCAACTATAATTTTGATTTATAGAAAATTACCCCCAGCCCGTTCAACTAGCCTCTTCATTTATAGATATTTCATCTACGTTTCTACAGTGGATTATTAAGATCTTATCAGGATACTTTATCAAAATTAAGTACTTTACTCATGTTACAACAAAAAATGTTTCAGGTAAACTGCCCTTTCCCCGTAACCGATCTTCACCAAAATCAACAGACATTGAGTTCTCTATAGCTCAGGCACATATGTAATATCGGTATGGAGAACCATACATGACTTCCATATTCTAAGATTTATATTTAAAATCATTTTCACCCAAACAGCCAGGCTGTGTCTTACCTGCCTTTTTATTGCTGTATTAAATGAAAAATATTATATTACATTAAAATGAAAAAATTATAATTTTATTGCCTAGCAACAAAATTATTTTATTTTTAACAATTACCATTGTTTCAAAAAGTTTAAATAAATTTTCAAGTACTTTACTCTTGTTAAAACGTAAAAGGTTGCTGGTAAACTACCCCTTCCCCTTAACCGATCTTCACCAAAATCGAAAGTCATTGAGACCTCTACAATTCAGGGACGTATGCTAAAAATTATTTGATTCTGTTTGAATTTGCGGCTGCTATCGTTTGCCATAGAAAATACGCTTGATAAAAAAACGTTGCAGGTAAACTACCCCTTCCCCTTAACCGATCTTCACCAAAAACAATAGGTCTTGAGTACTCTACAAATCAGGGCTGTATGCAAAACATTATTTGATTCTGTTTGAATTTGCGGCTGTTATCGTTTGCCATAGAAAATACCCTTGTTAAAAAAACGTTGCAGGTAAACTACCCCTTTACCTCAACCGATCTTCACCAAAAACAATAGGTATTGAAAACTCTACAATTTAGGGCTGTATGCAAATAATCTTTTGATTCTGTTTGAATTTGCGGCTGTTATCGTTTGCCATAGGAAATACCCTTGTTAAAACATAAAACGTTACAGGTAAACTACCCCTTTCCCTTAACCGATCTTCACCAGAAACAATAGGTCTTGAGTACTCTACAAATCAGGGCTGTACGCAAAACATTATTTGATTCTGTTTGAATTTGCGGCTGTTATCGTTTGCCATAGAAAATACCCTTTTTAAAAAAACGTTGCAGGTAAACTACCCCTTTCCCTCAACCGATCTTCACCAAAAACAATAGGTCTTGAGAACTCTACAATTTAGGGCTGTATGCAAATAATCTTTTGATTCTGTTTGAATTTACGGCTGTTATCGTTGCCATAAGAAATACCCTTGTTAAAACATAAAACGTTACAGGTAAACTACCCCTTTCCCTTAACCGATCTTCACCAAAATCAAAAGACCTTGAGAACTCTACAATTCAGGGCTGTATGCGAAACATTATTTCATTCTGTATGAATTTTCGGCTGTTATCGTTTGCCAAACAAACAAAATTACCCTTGCTAAAAAAAAACCGTTGCAGGTAAACTACCCCTTTCCCTCAACCGATCTTCACCAAAAACAATAGGTCGCGAGTACTCTGCAAATCAGGGCTGCATGCAAAAAATTATTTGATTCTGTTTGAATTTGCGGCAGTTATCGTTTGCCACAGAAAAAAAATCTACAGACAGACAGACACACAGACAGACAGACAGACACTTTTCGGAAAACGACTTTTTTTCATGTTTTGAGTGTAGTACAATCAGAATCAGCAATAATCTCGAACACGATTTTTTTTGCCATCACCATACTTCCATTCCTTAAGGATTATTGAAGTAAATATCGGTATGGAGAACCATACATGACTTCCATATTCTAAGATTTATATTTAAAATCATTTTCAGCCAAACAGCCAGGCTGTGTCTTACCTGCCTTTTTATTGCTGTATTAAATGAAAAATATTATATTACATTAAAATGAAAAAATTATAATTTTATTGCCTGGCAACAAAATTATTTTATTTTTAACAATTACCATTGTTTCAAAAAGTTTAAATAAATTTTCAAGTACTTTACTCTTGTTAAAACGTATAAGGTTGCAGGTAAACTACCCCTTCCCCTTAACCGATCTTCACCAAAATCGAAAGTCATTGAGACCTCTACAATTCAGGGACGTATGCAAAAAATTATTTGATTCTGTTTGAATTTGCGGCTGTTATCGTTTGCCATAGAAAATACGCTTGATAAAAAAACGTTGCAGGTAAACTACCCCTTCCCCTTAACCGATCTTCACCAAAAACAATAGGTCTTGAGTACTCTACAAATCAGGACTGCATGCAAAACTTTATTTGATTCTGTTTGAATTTGCGGCTGTTATCGTTTGCCATATAAAATACCCTTGTTAAAAAAACGTTGCAGGTAAACTACCCCTTTCCCTCAACCGATCTTCACCAAAAACAATAGGTCTTGAGAAATCTACAATTCAGGGCTGTATGCGAAACATTATTTGATTCTGTTTGAATTTGCGGCTATCGTTTGCCAAAAAAAAAATTTCCCTTGATAAAAAAAACCGTAGCAGGTAAACTACCCCTTCCCCTCAACCGATCTTCACCAAAAACAATAGGTCGCGAGTACTCTACAAACCAGGCCTGTATGCAAAAAATTATTTGATTCTGTTTGAATTTGCGGCAGTTGTCGTTTGCCATAGAAAATACGCATGATAAAAAACGTTGCTGGTAAACTACCCCTTCCCCTCAACCGATCTTCACCAAAAACAATAGGTCTTGAGTACTCTACAAATCAGGGCTGTATGCAGAAAATTATTTGATTCTGTTTGAATTTGCGGCTGTTATCGTTTGCCATAGAAAATACCCTTGTTAAAAAAACGTTGTAGGTAAACTACCCCTTTCCCTTAACCGATCTTCACCAAAAACAAAAGGTATTGAGAACTCTACAATTTAGGGCTGTATGCAAATAATCTTTTCATTCTGTTTGAATTTGCGGCTGTTATCGTTTGCCATAGGAAATACCCTTGTTAAAACATAAAACGTTACAGGTAAACTACCCCTTTCCCTTAACCGATCTTCACCAAAAACAATAGGTCTTGAGAACTCTACAATTCAGGGCTGTATGCGAAACATTATTTGATTCTGTTTGAATTTGCGGCTGTTATCGTTTGCCAAACAAACAAAATTACCCTTGCTAAAAAAAAACCGTTGCAGGTAAACTACCCCTTTCCCTCAACCGATCTTCACCAAAAACAATAGGTCGCGAGAACTCTGCAAAACCGGGCTGTATGCAAAAAATTATTTGATTCTGTTTGAATTTGCGGCAGTTATCGTTTGCCATAGAAAAAAAATCTACAGACAGACAGACACACAGACACACAGACAGACAGACACACAGACAGACACACAGACACTTTTCGGAAAACGACTTTTTTTCATGTTTTGAGTGTAGTAGAATCAGAATCTGCAATAATCTCGAACACGATTTTTTTTGCCATCACCATACTTCCATTCCTTAAGGAATATGGAAGTAAAAATTACCCTTGATAAAAAACCGTTGCAGGTGAACTACCCCTTTACCTTAACCGATCTTCACCAAGAATGATAGGTCTTGAGAACTCTGCAATTCAGGGCTGTATGCAAAATATTATATGATTTTGTTTGAATTTGCGGCTGTTATCGTTTGCCATACAAAATACCCTTGATAAAATAAAAAACGTGGCAGGTAAACTACCCCTTTCCCTTAAACGATCTTCACCAAAAACAATAGGTCTTTAGTACTCAAGAAATTAGGGCTGTATGCAAAATATTATATGATTCTGTTTGAATTTGCGGCTGTTATCGTTTGTCATATAAAATACCCTTGTTAAAACAAAAAACGTGTGAGGTAAACTACCCCTTTCCCTTAACCGATCTTCACCAAAAACAATAGGTCTTTAGTACTCATCAAAACAGTGGTGTATGCAGAAACGTATTTGATTCTGTTTGAATTTGCGGCACTTATCGTTTGCCATAGAAAATACCCTTGTTAAAACATAAAACGTTGCAGGTAAACTACCCCTTTCCCTTAACCGATCTTCACCAACACCAATAGGTATTGAGAACTCTACAATACAGGGCTGTATGCAAAACATCATTTGATTCTGTTTGAATTTGCGGCTGTTATCGTTTACTATGGAAAAAAATTACCCTTGAAAAAAACCGTTGCTGGTAAACTACCCCTTTCCCTTAACCGATATTCACCAAAAACGACAGGTCTTGGGTACTCTACAATTCAGGCTTGTATGCAAACAATTATTTGATTCTGTTTGAATTTGCGGCTGTTATCGTTTGCCATAGAAAACACCCTTGATAAAACATAAAACGTTGCAGGTAAACTACCCTATTCCATTAACCGATCTTCACCAATAACAACAAGTCTTGAGAACTCTACAATTCAGGGCTGTATGCAAAACATTAGTTGATTCTCTTTGAATTTACGGCAGTTATCGTTCGTCACAGAAAAAATACCCTTTTTAAAACATAAAACGTTACTGGTAAACAACCCCTTTCCCTTAACCTATCTTCACCAAAAACAATAGGTCTTTAGTACTCATCAAAACAGGGCTGTATGCAGAAACGTATTTGATTCTGTTTGAATTTGCGGCTCTTATCGTTTGCCATAGAAAATACCCTGTTAAAACATAAAACGTTGCAGGTAAACTACCCCTTTCCCTTAACCGATCTTCCCAAACAAACAACAGGTATTGAGAACTCTACAATACAGGGCTGTATGCAAAACATCATTTGATTCTGTTTGAATTTGCGGCTGTTATCGTTTACCATAGAAAAAGTAAATATCGGTATGGAGAACCATACATGACTTCCATATTCTAAGATTTATATTTAAAATCATTTTCAAAATGAAATATTACCATAGAAACTACTTCTTTCTACTTACTGCTTCAGCCTTAACCACAGTTCTGTGGTCACTAACGTATACCACCTCACGTTATCGCACTCGATTTTCACTGATGATGGAAATCGACGGCATTGCCGAAACGTCTGGTTTTGTAGAAAACATTGGACTACGGCCAAATATCCCGGGAAGGAATTTTAACAAAAACTACTTCTTTGTTGCCGATAACGTTGTACACATATATATAAAATATATGCATAAAATTAATGGGTTGTATAAGTTAATGATTGATCTCCATTAAGTAGTGCTCAAGTTTCCAAACTTTTAATATTATGATGTCCGTAATTAAAACATCAGAGCAGGTTTAGTGTGAATGAGGGTACACTGTGGACAAAAATTTTCAACATTTCCTATTGAGCGTTGCTTAGAGTAAAGCTGCGAATCTACAGTGTATGTTTCACAGAACAAACACGCGAAAAAGAAGGAGCGCTCCGAAGTCACTCATGGTCCCTCAGCATCTTGCAGAGGGTTCATTCCCTAAAGACGAAAAGTCTGTCTATGAATCGTTCCTCTGTAAACACGTGCAGTTACATTGCCCAGCGATCCACAGGAAGCAAATTGATGTCTTTTTTTTCGGCGTACACGCGTTATGTTGGTGTGGGTTTCGGCACTTTCCATTTAAAAAGCGTGCAAATGTAAGAAAATAAACATGAGTGAGGCCAAAAATAACGTTAATTGTGTGTGTGTGTGTGTGTGTGTGTGTGTGTGTGTGTGTGTGTGTGTGTGTGTGTGTGTCTTACCTGCCTTTTATTGCTGTAGGCATAATAATAAAATGGAAACGTAAACATTACATAACTGAGATAAGCTTACCTGCCACGAACGATATATTATTTTATACATGGAGGAGTTCAGTGAAATACACACGTACAGAAGAATTATATATATAAAGATATTAACTCATACATAATTTACATTAAAATGAAAAAAATTATAATTTTATTTCCTGGCAACAAAATTATTTTATTTTTAACAATTACCATTGTTTGAAAAAGTTTAAATGAATTTTCAAGTACTGTTGTTAAAACGTAAAAGGTTGCAGGTAAACTACCCCTTCCCCTTAACCGATCTTCACCAAAATCGAAAGTCCTTGAGATCTCTACAATTCAGGGACGTATGCAAAAAATTATTTGATTCTGTTTGAATTTGCGGCTGTTATCGTTTGCCATAGAAAATACGCTTGATAAAAAAACGTTGCTGGTAAACTACCCCTTCCCCTTAACCGATCTTCACCAAAAACAACAGGTCTTGAGTACTCTACATACAGTATTATGGCTGTATGCAAAACATTATTTGATTCTGTTTGAATTTGCGGCTGTTATCGTTTGCCATAGAAAATACCCTTGTTAAAAAAACGTTGCTGGTAAACTCCCCCTTTCCCTTAACCGATCTTCACCAAAAACAAAAGGTCTTGAGAACTCTACAATTTAGTGCTGCATGCAAATAATCTTTTGATTCTGTTTGAATTTGCGGCCGTTATCGTTTGCCATAAGAAATACCCTTGTTAAAACATAAAACGTTACTGGTAAACTACTCCTTTCGCTTAACCGATCTTCACCAAAAACAATAGGTATTGAGAACTCTACAGGCCAGGGCTGTATGCAAAAAATTATTTGATTCTGTTTGAATTTGCGGCTGTTATCGTTTGCCATGGAAAAAAAATCTATAGACACACACATAGACAGACAGACACACACACAGACACTTTTCGAAAAACAATTTTTTTTCATGTTATGAGTGTAGTACAATCAGAATCTGCAATAATCTCGAACACGATTTTTTTTGCCATCACCATACTTCCATTTCCTTAAGGAATATGGAAGTAAAAATCGGTATGGAGAACCATACATGACTTCCATATTCTAAGATTTATAATCTGAAATATGCTTGCCTGCGGCAAGAGTTTGCGGCTGTTATCGTTTGCCATAGAAAATACCCTTGTTAAAACATAAAACGTTTCAGGTAAACTACCCCTTTCCCCATAACCGATCTTCAAGAAAATCAACAGACCTTGCGTTCTGTGTAATTCAAAGAGGTATGCAGAAGAGTAGTTGATTCTGTTTTAATATACGGCAGTTATCGTTCGTCATAAAAAAAATTACCCTTGTTAAAACATAAAATGTTGCCGGTAAACTACCCTATTCCCTTAACCGATCCTCACCAAAATCAAAACGTCGTGAGTACTCTACAATTCAGGGCTGTATGAAAAACATTATTTGATTCTGTTTACATTTGCGGCTTTTATCGTTTGCCATAGAAAATACCCTTGTTAAAATATAAAATGTTGCAGGTAAACTACCCCTTTATCTTAACCGATCTTCACCAAAACCAACAGGTCTTGAGAACTCTATAATTCAGGGCTGTATGCAAAAGAGTAGTTGATTCTGTTTGAATTTGCGGCTGTTATCGTTTGCCATCAAAAATAAAAAAAATTACCCTTGATTTAAAACAACAGTTGCAGGTAAACTACCCCTTTCCCTTAACCGATCTTCATCAAAATCAATAGGTCTTGAGTACTCTACAAATCAGGGCTGTATGCAAAGTATTATTTGATTTTGTTTGAATTTGCGACTCTTATCTTTTGCCATAAAAAATACCCTTTTAAAACATAAAACGTTGCAGGTAAACTACCCCTTTCCCTTAACCGATCTTCACCAAAAACAATAGGTCTTGGGTACTCTACAAATCAGGGCTGTATGCAAAACATTATTTGTTTCTGTTTGAATTTGCGTCTCTTATCGTTTCCCATAGAAAATACCCTTTTAAAACATAAAACGTTGCAGGTAAACTACCCCTTTCCCTTAACCGATCTTCACCAAAACAATAGGTCTTGGGTACTCTACAAATCAGGGCTGTATGCAAAACATTGTTTGATTCTGTTTACATTTGCGGCTTTTATCGTTTGCCATAGGAAATACCCTTGTTAAAACATAAAACGTTGCAGGTAAACTACCCCTTTCCCTTAACCGATCTGTACCAAAATCGACAGATCTTGAGAACTCTACAATGTAGGGCTGTATGCGAAACATTATTTGATTCTGTTTGAATTGGCGGCTGTTATCGTTTGCCAAACAAACAAAGTTACCCTTGATTTAAAAAAACCGTTGCAGGTAAACTACCCCTTTCCCTTAACCGATCTTCACCAAAAACAATAGGTCGCGAGTACTCTACAAATCAGGGCTGTATGCAAAAAATTATTTTATTCTGTTTGAATTTGCGGCAGTTATCGTTTGCCATAGAAAAAAATCTAGACACACACACAGACAGACAGACAGACAGACAGACACACACACACACACTTTTCGGAAAACGACTTTTTTTCATGTTTTGAGTGTAGTAGAATCAGAATCTGCAATAATCTCGAACACGATTTTTTTTGCCATCACCATACTTCCATTCCTTAAGGAATATGGAAGTAAAATATCGGTATGGAGAACCATACATGACTTCCATATTCTAAGATTTATATTTAAAATCATTTTCAGCCAAACAGCCAGGCTGTGTCTTACCTGCCTTTTTATTGCTGTATTAAATGAAAAATATTATATTACATTAAAATGAAAAAATTATAATTTTATTGCCTGGCAACAAAATTATTTTATTTTTAACAATTACCATTGTTTCAAAAAGTTTAAATAAATTTTCAAGTACTTTACGCTTGTTAAAACGTAAAAGGTTGAAGGTAAACTACCCCTTCCCCTTAACCGATATTCACCAAAATCGAAAGTCATTGAGAGCTCTACAATTCAGGGACGTATGCAAAACATTATTTGATTCTGTTTGCATTTGCGGCTGTTATCGTTTGCCATAGAAAATACGCTTGATAAAAAACGTTGCAGGTAAACTACCCCTTCTCCTTAACCGATCTTCACCAAAAACAATAGGTCTTGAGTACTCTACAAATCAGGGCTGTATGCAAAACATTATTTGATTCTGTTTGAATTTGCGGCTGTTATCGTTTGCCATAGAAAATACCCTTGTTAAAAAAACGTTGCAGGTAAACTACCCCTTTCCCTCAACCGATCTTCACCAAAAACAATAGGTCTTGAGAACTCTACAATTTAGGGCTGTATGCAAATAATCTTTTGATTCTGTTTGAATTTGCGGCTGTTATCGTTTGACATAGGAAATACCCTTGTTAAAACATAAAACGTTACAGGTAAACTACCCCTTTCCCTTAACCGATCTTCACCAAAATCAGCAGATCTTGAGACCTCTACAATTCAGGGCTGTATGCGAAACATTATTTGATTCTGTTTGAATTTGCGGCTGTTATCGTTTGCCAAACAAACAAAATTACCCTTGCTAAAAAAAAACCGTTGCAGGTAAACTACCCCTTTCCCTCAACCGATCTTCACCAAAAACAATAGGTCGCGAGTACTCTGCAAATCAGGGCTGTATGCAAAAAATTATTTGATTCTGTTTGAATTTGCGGCAGTTATCGTTTGTCATAGAAAAAAAATCTACAGACAGACAGACAGACAGACAGACAGACACACAGACACTTTTCGGAAAACGACTTTTTTTCATGTTTTGAGTGTAGTAGAATCAGAATCTGCAATAATCTCGAACACGATTTTTTTTGCCATCACCATACTTCCATTCCTTAAGGAATATGGAAGTAAAATTACCCTTGATAAAAAACCGTTGCAGGTAAACTACCCCTTTCCCTTAACCGATCTTCACCAAAAACGATAGGTCTTGAGAACTCTACAATTCAGGGCTGTATGCAAAATATTACATGATTTTGTTTGAATTTGCGGCTGTTATCGTTTGCCATACAAAATACCCTTGATAAAACAAAAAACGTGGCAGGTAAACTACCCCTTTCCCTTAAACGATCTTCACCAAAAACAATAGGTCTTGAGAACTGTACAATTTAGGGCTGTATGCAAATAATCTTTTGATTCTGTTTGAATTTTCGGCTGTTATCGTTTGCCATAGAAAATACCCTTGTTAAAACATAAAACGTTGCCGGTAAACTACCCCTTTCCCTTAACCGATCTTTACCAAAATCAACAGATCTTGAGAACCCTACAATTCAGGGCTGTATGCGAAACATTATTTGATTCTGTTTGTATTTGCGGCTGTTATCGTTTGCCAAACAAACAAAATTACCCTTAATAAAAAAAAAAACCGTTGCAGGTAAACTACCCCTTTCCCTCAACCGATCTTCACCAAAAACAATAGGTCGCGAGTACTCTACAAATCAGGGCTGTATGCAAAAAATTATTTGATTCTGTTTGAATTTGCGGCTGTTATCGTTTGCCATAGAAAAAAATCTACACACACACACACACACACGCACACACACACTTTTCGAAAAATGACTTTTTTTCATGTTTTGAGTGTAGTACAATCATATTCTGCAATAATCTCGAACACGATTTTTTTTGCCATCACCATACTTCCATTTCCTTAAGGAACATGGAAGTAAAAATCAGAAATTTGTAAAATTTAACATTTTAACAGTAGTAATTAAGGGCAAAATGTATGTAATCATATTAGATTTGATTATATAACGTTCGAGAAACATAATGTATACTAAAAGGATTAGTTATAAATTTATAAATTAATTAATAATACACACAAAATTGTTAAAATAGTAACTTGATTAATACTATACAGAATCTATTCATATTTCGTTTCAAATTAATTTATAAAAGAAGAGCAATACAATAGTGTTATTATCTTAAGGATTGATAGTAGTATAAGAAGATTATACTAATTTAAAAATATTTGATAATATTGTATCAAAATCAGTAACTATGTCTAACAATGTAAAAGATTTTTTCAACCAATGGGAGGAATAGGCTTGGTGCCTTGACAACCAAATATTTACAAAAAAATTTGTTAGTTCATTATTGGATTCAGAGAAGAAAAGATGAAAAAATCCATGCAGCTCCATATAATTATATAAAAAAGAAAAAATCAATTAGAAATGAAATTGTAATGAACTGAAATGATATTATGGATAATAATAGTATGACAAGAAGAAATTTTAAAACAAAAATTATTTGAAATTGAAAGAACAGATATACTTGATAAATTGTAAAAGAAAAATGAACTTTGAGAAAAAACATCTGATGTAAAGGAATGTGAAATATAAACTTTATTGGAACACTTAACAAATGAATAAGATAATAACTATCATTTTGTATCATTTATCACTTATTAATTTACGGTGATTAAATTTTTGGACATTATAATATTATTTTAAAACGAGTAGATAACCTACATTCACTAAAAGTGGTTGAACAAATACTTCATAACATAAGAGTTAGTTTATTAAGAAGTTGTAGGCTATATTATTTAATTATAATTTATGTGAAGCTTTGTACTTCCTAAAAGATATTTTTGTTAATTTTTCCGTAATCACAAGAACCCGACAAAACTTAAACATAAATACAGGAGTATGGCATTTTAGCTCTCCATCAAGGCCCTAGTTGCTATTGCCAACCGCTGAGCAAGTAAAAAACAAGAGCTGGAGCAAAAATTATATTATAAACTATTTTATTTGTAATAAAAGATAAAAAATCAGAAACACTAAACCAATAAAGCAATATTGAATATTCCTAATTGTATCTTTGTTTTATTTAATGTAAATGACATGTTAGTTTTTTTATATAGCCAAGTTGAAAATTTTTTTATTTGGTTGGTAACCCCGATTTCTAGGAACGAAATTCGAATTCAAATTATAAACAAAGGTAAGCTGGACAACTAACACACGAAGAAAACAGAAAAGGAATAAAATTATACAACATCAGATCGGAGGAAAAACGGTATTGGGATTGTTACTGTTCAATACATGTGGATAACTACTTGCGGGAGTTATAAGATATAAAATAGAAGCTATTATTAAGAAATAATGGGTAGATAATAAATTGGCACAGCAACTTGGGGCTTTCACGGGAGACATCAGTAATATAATAATATATACTGAATTAACAAAATCTAATTATTTATTGGATTAGTTATTTTTAGCACAATCAGTTATTTATTTTCAACTAGTTATTTAATTCATGAAAAACCTCAATGAATATATATAAAGCCATTGGTAGAAAAGATATGAGTCATCCAAGGATGAGATGGGTGCCCGAACAGGTTTATATAACCTAGACCTTGAAGTGAAAAAAAGAAACCTCAGTATTCAATTAATAAGTTCAGTACTCTTCTCTTCTAAATTAGACAGGCTCATTACCATACAAAATTAATGATAAACTGTAGCTATACATTAGAAATGTTTTCATAAAGACAAAAACAAGAAACATAATGCATTAATTTTATTTGGAGGTTTACATGTAAGTTTTAACATAAAGATCTTTCCTTGTCTAAAATTAATACAGACGTGGATAAGGGCTGGATTCTATATGAAAAATCAAATAATATTAACAAGGATTCAAACCTACGTTTCACTCAGTCTTGGACACTGGCAAATTATCATTAGATGATTTTAGCTAATTACTTCTCAAACACTAAATGAATTCACCTTTTGTTCTGCTTTTGCAAATGAATTCTAGTTGTGCTGCATATTATTCTAAAGTCTCTGTCTTCTTCCTCTTCTTCTTCTATCTGTTCTGGTCCCAAAGGAATATATCCACTTCACCAACATACCTAGGTCTATATATAATTCGTTGTCCAATATGCTTGTATTGCCAAACTTCCTTCAGAAGCATGCCATCTGGCATGCTATTCAGATGAGCAATCCATCTCTTTGTTTTCTGCAATACAATCTTGAATATTAAAAGTGCTCAACTATTTACGATTGTCTTCAATGTAGAGTCTCTTATCTCTTTGTGTGCAGCTTTTAACAGATCACAAAAATCTCACCTCCAATACCTGTATCCTACTCAGATGTTTTTTCACTGGAACCCAAGTTTCAGAACCATACAATAACACTGGCACAGCCATTACCTCATAAAATTTTAGTCGAGCCTCTTTCCTTGTTTTCTTCAATAACACTAGACGAATTGTGCTACATATTGACTGAAACTTAGCCAACTTGTGATCCACATAATAAGTCATGTCACTGTCAAGCTAGCAGAAATGTGACAGCTGCTCTATACTCTTATTACCCAATACAATCTGAGTTCGCAAGGGGTATTTGCCCATAAATGCCATAGTTTTTATCTTCTACACAGACATTTTCATATTGTAATTTGAACTGACTTGCTGTAACTGGAACATTGATCCATCTCTGGAGCTCTCATTCATTGTTTTGGATGGTTACTTGATCATCCGCAAAACAGCACTGTATTCATATATATTCCATTATTTATTTTTATTCGCAGATCCACTCATAATTTCCACTCTCCAACTATGACATCAATACAGGTATTAAGCAGTGAGATATGCTACAGCCTTGGCACATTCCCTGATTAATGTAAATCTCGTCTGTAAAATCCTTTCCTATAGACAACACTATCCTTGTACAATAGTATAAGCTATTTCTAACATCTACAAGATGTTTAGGATAACCCCTCTTATGCATAATGTCCCACAGAATGGATCTGTTAATTCTATCAAATGCTTTCTCACAGTCAATGAAGGCAAGATGTGTCTCCAAATAATTCCCTTCTTTCTCAATCAATATTTTCAAAGAGAATATGTCATCAATGCAAGATCAGCCCTTACAAAATCCTGCCTGTTTGTCAAGAAGTCAAATATCCACGATACAACGAAGTCTTTCATAAATAATTGTCTATATAACTTGTGAGATATATTTATCAAACACCTCTATAATCACACTTCTATAATTTGATGGTACTCTTCTATCTTCTTTCATAAAAACAGAAATCTTGGCTATTCTTCATTTATCTGGGATCCTGCATCTCTTCCAGCACATATTCAGCAAATGTAGCAGTCTAAACTTAAATAATGTACTAGAGTATTTCAGCAGTTCTGAGTTTAAACCATCTAGCCAGCTGCTTTCCAATTCTCCCTGGATGAAAAGTGTTCCTTCTAGTTCCTCAAATGTTATTGAATCTACAGCTGTGTCCTCTGTTATGTCTTCTGCAGCTTCCTAGAGAATGTTAGGATCATATCATAGTTCTCTGTTATGCTCAATCCATTTATCTTTCCAATCAAATTCAGATGCACTACGTTCCTACGTAAATTGAGATGCTTCGTTAATTTGTATGCTACCATTTGGCATCCATGTATGTTGCCCTAATACTAATATTACTAATAGATCTGTTCCATGATTTGTCACACGCTTCCTAGATAATGTATTTAACAGCACTACATTTCTGCTTATAAATATCCAGTTCTAACCTGGTTCTTGTTTGAAAGTTGTGTGATATGTCAATTGCTTTTCTCGTATCGCTTTCTCTATCTCTTCGTTCCACATTTGAAACCTCTTTTCCAAGTACTTATTTATTTATTTCCAAGCAATTCATTTCTCACTTTCTCCAAAAGGTTCTGTATAGTACTCAATTCTTCTTCTATACTGTTACTAGTAGGGACCAATGTGCATACTCTGTTAACTTCTTCTGGTACAGATCACGGATACTCACTTCATGGAGCAGATATACCTTAAAAGCTTTCTTTCTGTATACTCCATATTATATATTCCCAACTTTCTTCAATCTTGTCCAATCTTCAACTTTAGAGACCACCATATAATGATCAGTGTTAATCTTTGGACCTATAAAAACTTGTGTATCCCTGACTTGTGAAGCTATCTTTTGATTAACAACTATGTGATCAATTAATGATTGAAGTCTTCTTGCTGATCAAGGATATTTGTTAATGTCCTTTTTCCTAAAAAATATATTCATTATTTTAAGTTTATTAGCATTAGCAAACTCTCTCAATTGTATCCCATTTCCATTAACACATTCAGGACTATACGAAAAATGCATTCATTTACCGTACAGACTGGGCTTTTTTGCATTTTTTCAAAAGCTTATACTTCTAAACCATATAATATTTAAATATATAAAGCTATATTATATTATAAAACCATGCATTCTCATTAATTTAGTGCAAATTTTATGTCAGTAGCTCGTAAAATAAATAAAATATTAATTTTTAAACTTACCCTGTTTTTCGCGGAAGCCATTTTCCTCACGCCGACCATGCGGCTTGGTTACATACAGTGTGTTGTGTACAACATACAAAAACAAGCTACTGTTGTGTTCAGACTCTGATTGCTGCTGCCATCTACATTTGAAAATGTTAACTACTAATACTGCTATCGTTTCATTATGACTAACAGCGAGCGGCAGCCGTATTACGTTTATTACGCAGTTAGATACGCGACTGCGAGCTATGCCCGCACTTCGTCTTTATGGGACTCTACGGTACTGCGGGCAGTGCCCGCAGCTCGTCTCGAATGTGTTAATAGGTAACTCTCCAAAAAGCCCAGTAAGATTTTCAATAGCTTTGTTACCAACCCTAGCATTAAGATCATGATCCATGTTATTGTACATATCTTAATTCCTTCTGCAACTCATCATAAAATAAATCTTACTTCCTCCTTACTTTTCTCTGGAGCATATACACAACTGACACAAGACTCTCTCTATTAATTTTTACATAGTATAAATTTGTGTCTTTATACATAGTATATTTATTATCCCATATAGTAAAAAATGGCAGTCAAGAATATTTGCCATTATCAGGTCAGTATGAGTTTGAAAGTTCAGTACCAGTAAATGTACTGTTATTTATATTAAAGCTGTGAGCTTTGTGTTTGTTTTTTCAGGTCCGCATACAAAAAAAACTGTATGATCTTTATACCCACATGTAAACAATAATTATACAGAAACTTGTACATAATTATACAATTGCACTATTATTATGTGAATTTATGCTCAAGTCTGTCACACTGCCAGTCTCCAGTTCGGCATAGTGATGCTAATCTAGGCTGTTGAAACTGTGCCAATACAGTATGCACAGTGCAAGTGATAAATGTGTTAATGCACCTTACAAGGTTTTTTATCTCTCTCACTCCTCTCCCCCCCCTTCATCCCTATGTCTCTTACAAACATGCCCCACACATATGCACACGACACATTGGAAACACTTTTTCAACATAAATACTGGCTAAATACAAAAGGGCTGGATAATAATTTAAAACAATAATGTTTGACTAGGTATATGTGAAGTTATTTAAACATTATACATCAGTTTTTTTATTTTAATCCAAAACATGAGGAATTTTTATTTTTTTATTTTTTAGAATTCACTAGCTCAGGAAAACAATAATTAAGCAAGAGGCAATGCAAAGTTGAAAGAAAAATGCCAAAATTACAAAACTGAAGTTTTAGGCAGTCGATATAACATCAAACACCATTAATAATAGATAGATTTTGAAACACAACATAAATCAAAGCTGACTAAACATTTTTTTAAACTAAAAACATTTTTGTCCCAATAAAAACTTTATGTATTCATTAGATTGGTCATGTGACTGTGGTAATTTATGATTGTATATATATTACTCAAAGTATCTGTCCATGCCTTTGCCCCCAATATAAAATTTATTTGCAACATCTGCCCATAATGTATAAAAAGATATTTCAAAACGATAACAAAACTACCCCTAAAAACTTTTTCTTCATCCTTTGGCATTGCTTTCACTTGTGGTCCAATGAAAATGCCCTCTTTAAATTTTCCTTTGTTCAATCGCCGTAACTTGTTTTTTAAGTACATTATTCCTTCTCGTTCTTTACTTAGGGCATTCACAAATATTTTCATCAATCCCAGTTAGATGTGTAATGGAGGAAGGTAAACATCTTTGGCATTCACCAATGGTTTATGGGAAATGCTCTTTAAAGCTGGAATAAAATTACTCCTTTGAGGCCAGTCTGTATGAATGATGTGGCTCTGTCCAGCCTATTACAATCACACACAAAAAAAACAGCAAAAAACTTGTTGTAACTTGGTTGCATTCCTAGTAGAAGCTATTTCACTTTTATATCTCCAAATACATGCCATCTATGCTTTTTGGAGTCTAGTAAACTTGACGACAGGTGCATATTTTCATATGATTCCTTCATATGTACAGACTGGACCCAGGGCACTGAAGGGTAGGCATTACCATTGTGTAGAAGTACCACTTTTAAACTCAATTAAGAATCGACAATCAAATCCTATCGTGGTAAAATGCAAGTCTGCCCTAAAAATAAATCATCCACACTGCAATAGTACATTATACTGCTGCTGGAAGAAAAAATTTTTCAAAATCTAACTGTTTTCATTCACATGAGGTCACTGTTATGTTTTTATCAAGAAGATTCCAACCTTGTAAACAAGATCCTAATAGCTCTGACTGGGCTTTTGAAAGGTTTAGGTCTCTCACTAAATCATGTAAATCTTCTTGAGTTTTAAGATGAGACATTGACGACATGGAAGGTGCAAAGTCAGGATCATTATTTTAGTTGCTAACACCTTGTTCATTGTTGACATCTTCATCATCACTAATTGTTCAGTTTGTTGGATAAGTAGGAATCAGAACACTTTCATCATGTGGCACATCTCGTAACGCAGAAGCTAAATTCAGATACTAATCATGCGCTTTCATTTAGCAGAGAAACCTTTCATACCAGTAAGGCAAAAACAAGAATCTTCTGACAAACTCAAGATGGCAGAAGGTGCTATTAGCGGTACAGGGATCTCACAGATAGCAGCACTATTCAGAAAAGTTAACAGTTTGCTTTAGAAAAATAAATTTATTTATTTATCTAGTTTTTACAAAAGAACAATAATATATAAGAAAAAACTATTCAATATATCAATTTTAGCACTCAAAAACATTACTATAACTTTACAAAGTAGGCCACAGAGGAAAACTAAGTTCAAATTTGGAATTTTCATACAAAAATACACATAAAAAAACAATTTTCACCAAGAGGACAGAACATGCATTTACAGTGTAATAATTCATACTTAATTTACTGTACTTTTTGAAGTCATGTATTGGTTTAGGAAGCCAATAAAGCCTTATGGTGTCAAGTATAGAACTGAACGGGACCCTCGTCTCTGACGAGCTGCCTCCAAAACAACTCCCACAAAGTAACTGTCAATATGATGTCAAGCAATGCCACGGTTCTTTTTTATTATGCCATTCAGCTGACCCCCACAACTGTTTAGTATTCTGCATATAAACACCGGTGAGCAAGTCAATGATGTTATGTCTGTGAAGAAACAAAACCTTCATGTTTGTTGTGTTGGTTTGGAAGCCACACCAAGAATCGATAAAAAGTGTTAACCACTCTTCTTCATGCTCTTTTATGGTATTCAGCAGAGTAGGGAAAGACCTGTTGGGAACTTGAATTTAGAAAATCTTAATTGGTCCCACAGCACACTCCATAAAAACCCACTCTATTCAACTGTACTCCACCATAATCAAAGCATATTTAAAATAAAATATTCATACATAATATAAAATATTAATATAAAGTATTCATAAATAAATAATATGTACATATATAAAACTAAGAGGCTGGGGAGTTTTTAATGAATAAGGTGGTGCCTATACAAGTACCTATAAAAATAATGCAACAGAATAACAATAAATTATTATTACTATTATTATTATAAAATTAATATAGGTGATAAATATTAAAAGATGATACGGAATTCGTTTCTTGGACTGTATTAGTATAGACACTCAAAACAGACATCATTAGTAAGAAGATGTAGTAATAAATTCACTACAGTTTAAATTAAAATATATATTTTCTCTCTTGTATATCAAGTTTTTTTTTCTTCACAAATGCAACAATATATTTTGTAATTATTATATTAAATATTAATTTGGTTATTACCAAATAAATGTTAAAATTAACACACAAAACAGCTTTATAAAAATACTAAATTTGGCAATTTCTAAAACAAAGGACAAAAAAAGACAAACTTTTTATATTACTGAACAAACCAATTTTCCCTACAAGAAATTGCAATATAAAGTCACTTAGTATGGCATCACTCAAACAGTACGTTACCTTGACCTCTGACATTAACAGAGTGGATAGTAATATGATGAAAGCACATATAAAACAACCAACATTTTTAATTACAATATTCTGTAGATACATTGAAGGTTTGTAAGGCAGTTTGGGTAAAGCCTTGCCTTTACATTTACGACTTCTCAAAAAATTGAGATCAGATTTGAAATATTATGCTGAACTTTTTATTACATTAATAAAACAATGATGTAGGCTATGTTCAGTCATAGATACTGAAGACTAAATGACAAATGTATAAGTTAATGAACAACAGTGGTATTTTACTAATGAAAAGCAGGGTTACTACGTTCACTATATGCCCATCAGTAAATAATTTTTATTGATCGCATTCTAGATTTAAAAAATATATTTTCTAAGTTGATAAGTTGAGTGATATTCAAAAATTTATTCACTATTATTATTTCAATGATACGATGTCTTGCAGATGTTTAATAACAATAACGATTTCCTTAAATGAAGTTGTAGTCAATCATTTGTTACTTCAAATCAAAAGAGTTTTTGTCTTATTATGAAGAAACAGTTTATCAATTCAGATATCTGTATCGATACAATGATGTGTATTTGACATGAACACTGTTTGACATGATGTTCTGCAGTTTTTATACTTTTTCAGATAATTTAGAGTAATTATTTTTCTTGTCATTTCGTCATAAAAAGCGTTTGTACTTATCAAGCTTATTTCAATAAATGACATTACATTCGTACTTCTGCATACTTTGGTACTGTTATGTCCTACTTACGATCACGCTTCTTCTTTTGAATGAGATACATCTTCACAAATTGAATTTTGCTATATTAAGCATTTACAATATTTAATTTTATTTCTTTACATTATTTTATACACTACAGGAGGTCCTTGATGTTTTAACATAATGCGTTCCCAAAAACGAGTTCAAAACTTGAATTATCCGAAAATCGAGTACTGTAAAGTACGTACAGTAGATTTGCTGTAAGTTAAGTTAGTAGGATCAGTTCTGTGAATTGTAATATACTATAACTGTGATGAAATCAGATATTATTCCCACTTAAAATGACATCATACGATCACGTTTACTACCAAAAGTACTGTAATACATACAGTAACATGTGCTAAATTAATCATTTTCATACATTAGTAAAGTTTATAAGTAGCACAGTCTAATTATATAAAAAAAAAAAAATCACATTAACACTCTCCATTCTTTATATTAACAGACTAGTATTACTTATAAAAAACCATTACTTTAATGCTAAAAAAATATCTTTTTTACAGTTTATAAAAATGGTTATGAAAAATTACTGTGATGTAGATACAGATTTTTTTTCTATTTTGTCCAGACAACGTTGTTTTCCATCTTTCATTTTCCTCTCCTACAAAAGTCGGGAACACACAGCCTACATGGCCAGTGTTAACATTATCACAATTTTCCGGGCCATTCTGCCATCGTCTCGAATGTCTACCTTTACTTTCAGGTGTTTCGTCTGGCACAATATGAAATGACAAAGATAAAATAAAAATCACGTTTTAAATGACGAAAATACTTCATCAACCATTATCTCTAAAGAGCATAGTAAAGTGACGGAAGTCATGGAACATTGTAAAACACTGACAGGCTGTTACGGCGGAGTGGTCTAACATTATTAAAATTATGGTTGCTATCAAAAAAAGCTGGTCCATTATAACAACCCCGTCAACATGAAGTATATAAAACTCAACAAATTCACAAGAACAGATGCTTCTGCTGTGCCCATGGCAGCCTTCTTCAGTATGACAAGAAAGACGTTGTGAGTCCCAGGGACGGCCTAAGGCAAAATTTTCACCCGGGCAAAGTGACTTTTTGCCCCCCCCCCCCACCTAGTCCTAGCCTGTAGTTTACATTTTATTACAGTGGTTTTAATAATTTAAAGCCCATTTTTTAAAGAGTAAAATTAACACGCGCACTAGTACTATGAAATTCGCTTTTGTCCATGGTGGAAAAAGAAGATGATGCAACTGACGCTAGTTTACAGAAATATAAAGCAAAAAAATCAGTAGAAAACACTTTCTAAAATTTATTTTTTGAGGCTCTTTTTGGTGCACCTCTGACAGCGGCGCCCCGGGCAGTCGCTCGGCTTGCCCAGCCCTTGGGCCGGGCCTGATGAGTCCCACAAGAGACCGAGATTGTGAACACAGACTCATAAACTCATAATAGTTCATAACTAAGTCTTTAGCAGCAGGGCTGTATTTACAAATGGGGTGAGAGGGACCCCCCCCCCACGAGGGTCAAAAAAGATGTCGAATTTTGTTAATCCCTTAATTTTTAGGGTGTTTTTTATTTTTTCCAGCCGTGTTTGCTAATACAGTAGTAACTCTTTTTAAATATACAATAGGTTTATTGCACAGCATTAGCGTATACATTTGAAATATGAACATAAGAAAATCAATTCAGTCAATAAGTATCTTGTATTCTAGATACACCACTGTCTTGCGGGACTTACTACCTCATTCCCACCACCCTGAAGAAGGCTGTCATGGCATGATCAAAACGTCTGTTTTTGTTCTTGTTGTGAATTTGTTGAGTTTTTATAATAGCAACCATAATTTTAACAATGCTGGACCATTGCCTAACAGCCCGGCAGTTGTTTTAATTCAAATTACCAGCCATGAAAGCCTATGTTCTTTGTTGACATGGAATATTGTTTAGCAATATGGATTTAGCAGCATAAATAATGTATTCCGGTGAGTCAAAGTATAATTCAAGAAAAAGCTACAAGTTAATACCGTGATTATAAAACTTGGAATAAGAAGTGACGATGTTGCAGAATTTCAAGTTACTAAAGGACTGTTCGATACATTAAAAAAATGAAAGTTTTTACAGAATACCAAATTGACTGGTGCTGGTGAAGAAGGTGCTAAAGTTTATATATATTTTACTCATTCACTTTTTATACAATATATACTGCAATGAGTAGAATATACAAATTAGTACAGGGACTCTGAGCATATGAAAGCATGTTGAAATGAAAATTTGTATAAGCAAAGACTCCAGGTTTGGAACATTATATGTTAATCAATAAGAGACATGTTCAAATTGCTAGTTTTAAGTATTTTTTTACAGTAAAAAAAAAAAAACTTGTGAAATGGTGTGAAAATATGCATAGGCGTGTAGTGAGTGCATGTGTGTGAGAATATGTAATCATTTTATGGGATAATAGTAAAAAACATTAAATTAAATGACTTTCATTAAAATGGAAATTTTGATGAGACTTGTACCAGAATATGGCTAATAAAAAGACCTGTCAAATGTCAGTATTTGTTAGTACTTTAAAGAACAGAATATATGAGTTTTCTAATAAAGTTTTATGACCCTTTAGATAAGTCGTAACATCATACTGGTTTTTTGGACAAGCTGCAAATTGCTTTCGAATAGTTTAATACAAGAATAATTTTATCTTGGTTTCACATGTAACGGGGCTGAAATGAGGGGTTTTTTATTTTTATTAAAATATTTTTAAATTCATTTTCCACCTGTGATCAGCCACGTGTTAAAAGTTTTGTTCAAACAAAGAACGCATAATGCAAAGTTAATACAATGGAATGCGTCAACGTGCGACCACGCCATACCATTCTGAGAATTTTGAGACTGTGTGACACATACCCACAAACGCGCAAGCACCAACATCTGCGGAGCGCCTAAACGACGCCAAGAAGCGAAAAAACAAAATGGCTTGAAGGAGAATTTTGCTAAACACGTGGTCAGAGACATGACGGAAATGAAATTAGACCATGCCTATTTTGTGACGTAAACCTCTGGACACCAAATTTCATTAACGTCCAACACCCGGGCATTGTACGTAATACCATGAACAGTGACTATGACTTCGCACTAGCAGGCAGTGAGTTCCCGTATTGTAAAACTGTGGAGAGGGAACGGAGAGAAAATTTCTCCCCAGTGCGTCTCACCTACCGACCGCTTGCGGTCCGGTTAAAATTTTATTTTACAAAATGTAATTACATAGGCTGACCTAACCGGTAAAAAACCAGAGTATTAGTCAAAAGTGCATTAGCTAAATCACAACTGTTATAAGTGATTCGAAATTAAGAAGATGAACTCATAGTTTTTTTGTTTGGACATGTGAACGAGAACTTGGTGCGGGCCACGCTACGAGATAGGAGACGCCGTTACCCAAGTAAACGTATTTTTACATAACAGTTTAATGGGGCCAAAAAATTAATAAATGAAATGAGGGGGTGAAATGGTATGTGTGTTGTGCGTGGGCATTGCTGGGTCGTTTTAAAATGATAAAATAAAGAATGTAGAGTAAGTAGGTTGTTAGAACATGTATCTTTTGTTGTTGTATCAGTATATGTTTGCAATTAGAAAAAATAACGCTAAAATTATCTCAGTTTTTCATGATTAGAATAAACAAGAATTAACATCCATATAATTTCATTAAAATGTTTTTAAAGGAATAATTTGCAGTAAAGAGTTGGTTGAAATTTAGAACTGAATGAGAACGTAAATTAAAAATGAAATTTAATAAAATGAATTAGTAGCGTAACAATGTTTTAAGTTAATTATTACGCCACATTACCATCACCTATCCAGTATGGAAGATTTCGCTTAACGAATCTGGAAAAAAGTTTAAAATAAAGGTTTCGATTTTGAACCATAAAAAATCGTGGCGACCGAAAAATAATGTTGGGGGATCTTCTGGGTGCGGTAAGGCAGATTAGCGTGAGCATAAGGTAAGTAAAAAGTGTAGAAAGTAAGACATGCAGAGAAGAGTTATGACTTAGCCAATCAAGGTACGAGAAATAGGGCAGATTTTCAGTCAAATTCTGATTTCTTGTCAGTCAGTCTATTCTTCATTTATCTAGGATCCTGCATCTCTTCCAGCACATATTCAGCAAATGTAGCAGTCTAAACTTAAATAATGTACTAGAGTATTTCAGCAGTTCTGAGTTTAAACCATCTAGCCAGCTGCTTTCCAATTCTCTCTGGATGAAAAGTGCTCCTTCTAGTTCCTCAAATGTTATTGATTCTACAGCTGTGTCCTCTGTTATGTCTTCTGCAGCTTCCTAGAGAATGTTAACTGAACTCTTCCTAGAGTTCAGTCTCTCTCTGAACTTGAAAATGTGCAGACGTATCGCTCGAGCATAGACACTAGGTCTAATAAGGCATACAAACACAAGTTAGAAAGTTTGCGAGTTGATGATGTAGTAAATTTTTAAATAGTGCTAATCCACGAATGTGGAAGATATCCATATAGGGATCAAAAACATTTGAAGTCGACTGGATTATGTGTTAGTTCAATACACAAAATTGCAGTACAAAAAGTAAATAACATGAACATTCATTAGCTACAATTTATAGAATTGCTCAACTCAAGAACAACCCTGAACGCCAGACAGCAAGAGAAGTACACCTGTTTCTATCCAGAGTGAACGACCTACACCTGTATTCCAGACTGTATTATCAACATCTCGACGTACAATCATCATAAAGGGAAGTGACTTTATTTATTTTTTTTTTTTTATAAACTTTAATAAACTTATAAACTAAAAGACAAAAAAAGATTTGATGTAGTATATTATAAGAGATAAAAATTATTTAAATTGTACTCAGGTCAACATGAACAGAGTAATTAGTTTGTTTTTTCTATAAACTATATCAAATGAAAAGAGTGCAATTTTGTAGCTATATAATTAATAAATGCAATAGCATTCCAATACATGATTTATCAACTACGTATTCTATGCGACACTTGTACAATGCAATATATATATTATGTGTGTGTGTGTGTGTGTGTGTAGTATTTATTTATTTCAGGGGCTAGAAGTACCCTTTCCACAGTTCTTGGCAACCTTTTGCTTTTCCATTAAAAGCAGACAGAGTTTGCCAAGCTCCGTGGAAAAGGGTACCCCAAGTCCCCAAAACCACTACAAAAATCAAAAAGTGTTCTTGAAATAGTGGTTTAATATCAATACAATAATACGCAAAGATTATTACTAATATTATGTCCGCATTTCTTAATATTCATACTTGTTCAAACAATCCTAAATGGATAATATACAGTTTCGGTGATTAATTTGTTTTTTACCATTTAATTTGGTATTTATAAACGATACCTTACAATTTAACTCTTTCACCTAATAATCTGCTCTATGTGGTATTATTTGTTAATAGTTTTTCACCCCAGGCTATGATTCTATTCTTTCCACAGACTGAAATATTTTTAGAAACACCTTTTTTTATGCACCAGTATTTCTATGGCAAAAATATATACATAAATTACAATTTTATATTAAAGAACTAAAGACACACATTGTACAGTTTACTGATACATTAATTAAACTTTAATTATTATTTTGTATTCTTTGGTATTTTCTAATGAATTTATTATCCTTATATAAAATCTGAACCACAGCACACACATTTTAAATAATAACAAAGAAAACAAGTGATCCATTACTGTGTTACCAAGCATTTTTAATACATTAGCATTATACCACACACAATCAAAAGAGTGCAGTATCAGATCCGCTCATGTCTGAATCAGCACATTGCTGCTTAAAACAGTGAAATGTGATTACATACTGGTGGAGCCCAGTGTATTAATCTACTCACTAGAGGTGTGCAAAACTAGTATTTGAAAATAACAAGTACAAACAAAACTGTTCCAAAAAAATAACACGTACAAATACCTATTATTATATACGTATTACACATATACCTGTATTATATAATTTGTTATAAGAAATAAATTGAAACAAAGTACTAACAGTGTTACTTTGCACTGTGACTTTATTAAGCTGTTACTGCTTAAAATAAAATAAGAAACAAGAGAATTTATAAGCCTATCTCCCTTTGGGAATATACTAATTTAAGTTTTCACTAGGAGTAAACAAACTGACATAGATTTAATATTAAATTATTGATTCCATTTTGGTTAGACAAATCAGTTGCAAAACTCAGGCAATGAAATTTAGAGTGCACATAATAGCACAACAAAGAATGTCAAAAAAATTTATGCGAGATGTGCAGTGAAGTTAAATCATCTCCGAAATCACATAAACAAAAAGTACTATATGGTCTATCAGCCACTCTGTAGTTTATAACACAACATAATTCGCTTTTTCAAAATTTATCAAGTTGGTGACTAGTATAATATATAATTTGTTATTATAATCTGTATTACATATCTGCATAACACACGAGAATAAATGTAACAGCAGTATAAATTTTTTCATTTATTAAAAACAGCTTCATCTCTTTGGCATAGAGATATTCTGAACCTCGCTGTTTTGCTTCCGTTTCGTACTTGTATGGCAGTCAGCACATGCGCAGAATGAAGTATTCAGTACCAAAAAGTGGCTTTGTACTCGTGTATTTGTAATCCTAGTAGTACTCGTTTACTTGTTTATTCGTTAGTTGTGTAGGCGGGGTCCGCAAGGCCACGAGTGATCAGAACGGGTATTTCAACTTTTAAGTTTTCAGTTAGCGTTGAATCGGAACAGGTATTTCAACTTTTTAGTCACTGTTATATCCACTCCGCAAAAATATCGTTCCAAAATACCTGTTATAGGTATATTGGACCACCTACTCACGTTACTAGTTACAACAGCAGATATACAAATGACAGCATTCATTTCACTGTACGCATATAAACGTAAGTCCACAATAAAACTGTTTTGCAATCCTTCACTCATGTCACTTTTTTTGTACGAGCCACTGTGGACTACGTTTGGTTCAACTGGTTCCCCCCTACTTCTCCTCTCCCATATCTCCTTCATTCTTGGTCGATGTCTCTCCCTCCTTTCATGAGTCCAGATGGCACCTGTTCTCTTCTTGGGTTTTTCCTGAAAAACTTGGCCATTTTGTAATTTCTTTTTGAGTGGCAAGCATTCTTCCAATGCCTTCTTGAGTAATCTGGAGTAATCATGTCACTTTTATTACTAATAGTTTACCTCATTTGAAATTGTTGTACTTTGTATTACAGAGGTATTTTACTGAGTGGTCTAATACCGGTTTATGCTTTTTTTTACCTACAAAGTTGGTTGAATTTGTAGTGTGCATGCATACACCCACATGTTCACACACAAACTTATTCATTTATTTATATTAACAAACATGAAAGTATGTCATTGGTAAGTAAGTTATTATTTTACTTAAGCACATTTCGTATTCCAATGTTTGCCTTACATTATCAAAGCTTTGAAAATGATTAAGTTTTTTTTTTGTAGATCACTGTTATGTGAAGGAGGGAGGGAGGGAGGGAGAGGGAGGGGGAGGGGTCACTCAAACTCAATGTCAGTTTAAGCATCTGTGCTTCAGTCAATTATGAAGTGTTACGGTACATCTGGAATGCCAACCTCCAACAAACAAAATGTTAGTGAAAAAATTCACAAGGACTGGATAGATGACCATCACGACCCTGCAGCTCCTGAACAATCATCTTAGAAGACTCGCAGAGACTATTAATGCTGTGACTAATGTAAAAGTATATTTCTTGTGTTTTTATGAACCAACAGAGGAGATGAGTGTAGCATCATTAGATGAACTCTTATTAATTTAACTTCACTCTACATTCAACTTAAATTCATTTTTACCAAAACAAACTTACGGTTGGCTGAAAACAGCTGCACAAAATAAAAACAGAGAAAAATTGCTGGAGAACTGAACATAACAATAATTCTTGTCACTGTAATGTCATGTATGACATAATTTTAATGAGCAAAATATAAAAACAGAAACAACAAGGAACTGTTGTAATCATTATGAGTTTTTTTTAATTTTGTGATAAGCTACTAATGGGAAAAGTATGCAAAACTTAACACATAAATTATCACAATCTGTAAAACGAGGACATGCAATGAATGAATAAAAACCTAAGAATGCAGGTCACAGGTTACACGTTTGGAATAATAATAATATACATTTCAATTTGATGTCACATTAACAGTGACGACAGATGTTTTTTAAACAAACATGATAACTTGACAATTTCTGACATGTTAATTTAATAATATACTTAATTATCCAAAGGATTTTGTTAAGGAGAATCTGATGCGATCACGCCGTTCTGAGCCTAGACTTGCAAAAAGCATTTTACAGATGAGCAGGGGGGATCTGTTGTGTTCCCAGAACACTGATAAATTCAGAGTCAAAATAAACAATAATGTATAACATATCTCATATACAGTACATTCAAGTTCAGTGTTCTATGTTCAGAAAATATAAAAATACCCAATTAACAAGTGAAGTGAAATGTAAAATATCTCATACAATAAGCGGATAGTAGTACAATTAATAGATGACATACAAATCAAGCGTGCAAAAAATTATACTTAAAATTTACCGCTGACAAAATCTTCATGTTGAATATGTACGAGGGCTGTCCAGAAAGTAACTTACGTTTCAGTGTGGGCGGCGATGGGGTGGAGCTAGCGCCGCCATCTTGGTGACACTGGGTGGCGTGACTCAGTACGCATCCAGCTGGGGCCGGTATAGGTACGTGTTGTGTTTCTGTGCTTCACTAATAATTTTTAAAATGAGTGCTGCGATTGAAAATCCCGTGAGTTGAGAAGTGCGCTCAGTAATACGATTTCTGCAAGCAGAAAACTGCAGACTGGTGGACATCATCGGCGACTGTGTGAGGTGTACGGGAAGAATGTTATGAGCGAGGGAGGAGTAAGGCAGTGGTGTCTTATGTTTAAAAATGGCCGTACCATTGTGCACGATGATGAGCGGAATGGCCGGCCAAGTGTTCTTACTGACAAACTGGTGGAGAAAATCAATAAAAAATTCTGTGAAAATCGCCCCTTTACGATTACTGAGCTATCACATGAGTTTCCTCAAATTTCACGTAGTTTGCTTCATGAAGTTGTCACGATAAAGCTTGGTTACCATAAGTTTTGTGCACGATGGGTCCCGAAAATGCTTAGAAAACCAGCAGATGGCATCAGCATTGTCATTTCTTGATGCCTACGACAAGGATGGTGATTCTCTACTGGACCATATTGTAACGGGGGATGAAACCTGGGTTAGGTACGTTAATTGTGAAACAAAAAAATCAATCCATGGAATGGGGCCATACTCGCTTGCCCAAAAAACCGAGGAAGTGTTTGCAGACCTTGTCAGCAAGGAAAATGATGGTGATAGTTTTTTGGGACAGAAAAGGGGTTCTCCTGGTAGAGTTTATGGAACGGGGTACCACAATCAACTCCAAGGTTTACTGTGAAACCTTAAAAAAGCTGTGGAGAGCAATCCAAAACAAGCGATGTGGTAAGTTGAGCTCCGGGGTATTGTTCTTCCACGACAACACCCAACCGCATACAGCAGCACGAACACAAGAACTTCTGGGAAAGTTTAGATGGGAGATTTTCAACCATCCCCCATACAGCCCTGATCTGGCACCGAGCGATTATTACCTGTTCATGCGTATGAAAAAGTGGCTGGCAACACAGCGCTTTGAAGACGACAAAGAGCTGAAGGCAGGCATTAATGAATGGCTGAAATCGCAGGCGGCAGATTTTTATGATGAGGGCTTTCAAAAACGCGTAAATCATTACGATAAGTGTTTGAACTTGAATGGAGACTATGTGGAAAAATAGTCTAAGAATGTAGTTTTCAACTGTGTAAATAAAAAATTTTTCTTTCATTTTTTTTATTTACTTATTCTAAAATGTAAGTTACTTTCTGGACAGCCCTTGTATTCACTTATAAATACTAGGACAAACACAAAAATAAGGCATTTACATAAATAACATAAATGATTTATTATATGATACAAAGTTAATTAAATACTGTATAATTATTTCACTACCGACTCGGAACACAAAGTTTTTTATGGGTAAAAACGTAAAAATTCTACCTTATAACCTGAACCATTTCTCGCTTTTAAAAAGCTTCTTCAGAGGCTCTGAAGAAACTTTTTAAAAGCGAAAACCGGTTCAGGTTATAAGGTAAAACTTTTACGTTTTTACCCATAAAAAACTTTGTGTTCCGATTCGGTAAGAAATAATTATATTTAGTTAAGTAACGGACACATCATGGACAACGAAACCCAAGAATTTAACAAATTTAATGTAATCTAATGTCAACACAAAGTTATATCTTGTTGTTAAAACACTAATTTATTTGTCCACTAATACAATTGTTTTTGTGGTGTTCACGATTGTCAACCAGATGCTAGAATAAATAGTGTTATGTTGACATTCAGTCAAGCTGAGGACGGTGGTAAATGCTGCTGAAACATCAAATCTTTATAGAAGTCTGTCAACCGATTGTGCCTTTTATGTTCAAATTAATTGTTCAACATGAGATTTTTTTCATTTATACTTACCGATTAGAATTTATTTGACATTTTTATATCATCTTAATATGAAAGTGGCTCACCTTAATACGTATTGTTTATATTTATCTATATACATATGTGATCTTGCAACGGCAGAGCAAGATCATAACTGAGGTTGATAAGCTTCACTCCTTTTTACAAATTATTGGTAACAGTACTTGTGTTTTGTACTCCATCCCGATTGAGTTGAAACAAAACAGAGAAATCCCAAATAATATAGTAACATTATTTTTAGAATTAAAATTTTTGGTATCATTTAGTTTCACCCTAATACAATTCACAGTTTAGAAAATACTGTGCTATATGGTTTGATAGGATTCTTACTAAAATCTAGATCAGAAAAAGCTAGAGTAAATTTTTACTATAATCCAGCTGGTATCATTTTTTTTCATTTGGCCAATCTAATGTAAACCACATTTAGGAAAACCTTGTGTTCATATGATTTGGTATGTCTTACATATATTTTGTGGTATTGTAATTTGTTTTCATTATAACAGTAATGATTAAACTACCTGCACAAAACTGCAGCTAGTTAATAGTAAGAGACACCAATAAGACAAATATGAGAAGAAAAACTGAGGAATACGAAAATGGGAAGGTGTGGGGCAGACAAACTTGGAATAAAGAAGCTGCAAGAATTTTAGAAAGGACGGTAAAGGAAAATATAGGAAGCAATGAGGAAACTGAGAAATGAAAAAGGAGTGAGAAAAAATCTGTACTTTATTAAAGTCCAGTTATTTAACCCTACACCAATTAACGGAAATTCAGAACACACAGGCGTTCAGTTCCATAGAGAATCTTGTAATATGAGAATCAACTTAGTATAGTTTGTCTGATCTTGCTGGAATTTCATATAGCAATTATCTGATATCTAATCCCCATAGCAGAACGCAGAAACTTTCTGTTGAAGTCTGTTGTTCAGATACTTAATAGTACAATGATATTACAAAGTAGTTTTATAAATAACAAAGTGGAATCAACGGAGTGCCTAGTCATCAATTACTTTATTGTATATTGACGTTACTTTGAGATGAATGAACTGTACTATTGTGAAAGGGACAGCACATAATCAATAATCTTATCTCAGCTAAGAACATAAAAATCACCTGACTAATAGATCCAACAACTCTTCTATGTCGTGTTTAAAATAGGAGCCCTTCTACTACATTCTTTGTAAATGCTGTAACCATTTCTTTCTGTAAATCAGTGGCAGCTGGTGTTCTGACTGTAAAGTTGTACCACTTTAGAATAAATAAATTATAAAATAAAACATGAAAACATTAAGCAGTTAAAAGGGTCATTCATTTCAATGGAAACAATGTTAGTTTATACAGTTAAAATAATCAGACACGAAGCCGTCACTCAGGTTATATTGGGACAAGGCAGGAACAGTGGAAGCCACATGAGAAAAAAATGGCTGCAATTGCAGTTGAAAATATTAGCCTATTCCCTGTGCAGTGCCCATGCACAATACTTCCAGTGGGTGCTAATCAAGTAGCCCGAAGTATTCAAACAGTCTTCCGAATTCATTTTGAATGATTTAAACTACTTATAGCTACTGTTCATATTTAATATTTGTTCAAAACTAGTGTGGGAGCAATTGGGTGTGTAACTGATTCGGGTACCAAAGAGTTTGATAAAAGAAACTAAACCACAATAGTCACTAAGAAAACTAGGAAACTTAGAATTATTGGGCGTAACATAAAAATGAGTTAATTGTGGGAGATTTTTGATTAAAATATGTATAAGACTTAAAATGTTTTACCTACTTCTACGCAATCTAAATTACATACAGTACCTGTAGTTTTGGAGTATGTAATACTTTGTGCATATGTTACAATTCACGGAAAAAGTAATATAAAGTTATCAATACATACACACTCCCATCTTAATTTGATAAATAAGTAAAAGCAATAACAGGCCTGTATGTGAAACCAGTCGTACCACTAAAACTTCCCCACTATCACTTCATATCACTCAGGAATTTTATGTCACCAGTATGAAGCTGTTCATAGAAACTGGCCAAAAGATAATTTATGGAAACCCCACCCTGACAATATGCCAAGATGCACATCAAAGATTTTAGGCAAAAAAAAAAAAAAATTATAATGAACCACAACTGCCACTTGTTAATTATATCAACAAACAAAACTATTTTAGCTTGTCTGTGAAAAGTAATTCTGGTCAAGATTGCTATGAAGTACGAACACAAATCCTAAGTTAAATGGAAACACTTTTCCCTTTCACTAGCAATTAAAAATTACTTTTTTATATTGCCAGACAACCACTGAAGCATTACATGAATTGAAAGATTATGTACATACAATGCATATCATTAAGTTAGCTTTCACAATATATAATGTTTAAGCTTGCAATTTTACTGATAGTACAATAATACATACAATAGGCTGTAATGCCTTTGTCTACAATTACATAATACTGTTGCCTTCTGTTCAAGCAATAAACATGACAGATGTTGTTTCTGTATAAAATATACTTCGTAAATTACATCTTACATGTATAGATACAGATACAAATATGGGGGGATTCTACTGATCACAATTAAAAAATTAACAGTTGTATCTTAAACAACACTGCTGAAAGCTATGTTTACAAGCAAAATGGCTTGTCCGTGAAAAATGACAATAGCACTTGTTATGAATTTATGTTGACATCCCAATTAAGACATTTATCCCAATTTATGTTGACAATCCCAAATGTTACTACAATTTTTACTTCAACTCTGTTGAAAACAATTGTATTTTCCTTTGAGAATATTAAAGCAATCATGTTGAAAACACTGTTCTTAACTTCACTGATACAAACATTTCAAACTACATTGAGGAAATTCAAATCAAATTCTGTTAACAATATAATATTACTCGCGAACTTGCATACTTAAAACTTTGCTGGGGGGGGGGGATCACATTTCTTTGAGATTATTATTAAATTATTAACACAAAACATTTCACCATTTTTGGTGAGGCATCCTCTATAGAAAAACTAAGACTCGCCACAAAACTGGTTGTCACATCACAGATGGGACAAACTGTTTAATATTAATAATAAAATAGTTACAAATAATGTTTGGCCAAAAGTATGAAATAAACTTTCTCTAAACTTATGTTTATATAAACTTTTTCCATCATTTTGCTGAGAAGAATACACTTATGAAGTATGGCTTAAACACCCTGTAGTTACATGTCTAGTAGTGGCGTAGCTAGGCTTTTTGGCGCCCGGAGCAAGGAGATCATCGGCCGCCTCACCTTCACAAATAAACGGAGACAAAAGAGCATGGATAGGTCATGTGGATACAGTTTTGCAAGCACAGTGCACTTAACGTTGATTTGGGAAAGCTATTCCTAAAAATATCCCCATCATTTACGTATGCATCAAATTTACAGAGAACCCAAAGCATTTTTTTAACTCTTTTATTTTACAGAAACGGCTTGAAATTTCAACTGACAATTTATCTAAATTTCCATTAGAGAACGTCTCATTTCTTGCCAAATGGTTAATGCAGAATTGTCTGCATACTCCCCTGGCATCGTGCGCTTCCTTCTTATCCTTTTTGTTATATTGATACTCCATTCATTACATACCTGCTCTGTCTTAGTAACGATATTGTCACACAGCTCATTCCTCCAAACTTTTAATTTGTCCGTTAGCGTCTCCAGAAGTGTCAATGCTTTATTTATCCAAAGCATAACAAAGTATTTTAACACGTTATGCACAAAGTATATTTTTATACGTTTAAAATTTGTCCAAGTATTTTAGCAAATCCAGAAAGTGGTCGTTAGTAATTGACTCTCGATGTCCTATCAGTGCCAGATTTTGTTGTGCATGTTAGTAATTGACTCTCGATGTCCTATCAGTGCCAGATTTTGTTGTGCAAGAGTTTGTATTGTGGCAATGACCCGTTCGAGGATTCTTTCCATGTCTTAACTGCTTTACTCATTTGTTCCTGAAGTAGATCATCGTCCCCCTTTGTTTAAACAACGTTCCAATTCCTTCCATTCAAAAAACGCAGAGTGATGAGCAGGACTATTTTCATGATCCTGAATATGGGGATTTAACTTTCGCCACGACGAAAACCCATTTTTACTATTGAAATGGCTTCTTCGATAGTTTTTTTGTGGAAATAAAGTACAACAAAAGCAAAATAAAGACTTTTTAGTTGGAGAAAAACACATCCAAGTGCAATTTACCTTTTCGCCATTTTGCAAGGTTTTATCAAACCAATGATTGTTTAAGGATCGTCCACCTTCATCTTCAGGAAAATGGCTGTCCTTGTTCTGCAACTGACTTGTTCCTCTATTCACCATTATATCTTGGAAGGATTGAGATTTCTCGCTTGGCCAAACTCCCATATCTTGTAGAGCAGCACCGGGAATACGGTCTACATTGTTGCTAGTAATGTTCTGTCCTTCATCGCCTGTAATTTGAAAACTGTACGGTGGAACATCATCCATGGTACTAGAACCAACTGAATCTTGTAACCGTACTTTGACACTTTCACAGGTTGAAGTATTCTCATCGTTGACTTTATTGTATTTATCAACGGCCTCATCGCTAATAACATCCATTTTATGATCGGAAGTTGATTCCTTGTTAATTGTAATATTTTGACACCCAGGGTTAGATTTTCCTTGAATAAAGACTTCATAAACTCTTTGGAACTTGTTGTAGTTCTTAATCTTATATTCCTGTAGTTCTTAAGGAATAGTCATATTAAAGAAACAAGTTGTTTGTAGTTTTATAAACTGAAAACAATTTTTGCAAGTCTATGCTCATTTTGCCGCCCTCCTGGCTATGCCGCCCGGGGCGGCTGCCCCCTTGGCCCCCCCTAGCTACGCCTCTGATGTCTAGACATAACTGTATGACAAGCTGTATTTATGTATATATGTATGTACATAAGAATGTATGTATGTATGTACGTATGTATATAAAATTTTAAACACTTTTATGCTCTACAGTAAACAAGCCAACAACCACATTCTTATTTCTCCATGTAACAAGTACTAAAAAAAATAAGAGAACCCTCAACAACGCATCTTTTAAAAACCGTGAAAATGTTAGTTTCATTTCAGCTAAAGAAAGCAAAATAACATTAGTGTAAAACCATTCAAAACTGAAAGTTACTTACCTTAATATTAAACCTCTGTATGCTGTACTTAAAAGATCAGGATATGCTCTTTGTCATTAATGGACTTAATCTCCAGAAGAATGATGAGGCGTAAGACAAGGCAATATAATTCAGGTACCATAGAATACAGAAGAGTACAATAATGATGACATCTACAGTACCAAGTTAAGGAAAACTCCAGACCACACATATTTTCCTTATCTTCAAATATGCACGAAGGGTTATAAATAATAGTGTGTACATGCATGTGTGCATGCATACACATAAAATTTAAATTGTTTGGTCTCAAAATAAGACATTTGTGTTACATTTACAACTGTGAAGTGAACGGAAAACTATTATTTTGTATTTGTTATTTACTTTCAAAATACACAGACTACCAGAATTTTGAAAAAACAGTCTTATATAAAACAATTGATAAAATCTGATATTCCAACACAAACCAAATGCTTAACTGAAAACATAAAATTAAACCTTAAAAACTATGCAATCACAAAATTAGCTATACTCTTAAACTGTAATGAGACAGTATACTGTATCTTTGATGGTTTGTGTCAAGGTATTAAGCAGACTTACTGAACTCTCAAAATGAAATTATGTTCGCATGTTTATATTTAACACCCATTTCCACTCTTTTCATTTACAAAAACCATGGATGTGTTTTTACTTCCTTTCACGAGTTAGCAGACATTGCTGAATGCAAAAACAATATCCGAAAATAAATGTATTGTCAACCATGAGTATAAACACATCTCTGATTTTATTAAATAATCGAACACGAATGAAAACATCCATCATCACGTAATAGTACCACAACCCATACTAGTCCTAACCTTGTTAAGGCGCCTCTATTCATTTCTACATTCCTAACAATGAGACTTCCAGCATTCTCCCTCACACCACTTATGTTGTGGAGCCTTAGTAAACCAACTTGTCTGGCCCCATACAGCTGATCTACCATTATCATTACCATTGCTTTGGATATCATTATCATTCATTTGTGAAATATGGTCAGCATAGCAAAAATCATCCAATTTTAAAAACTTGTACAGTATTTGGCTGTTGGGAGAGGCAGTATAGTTCCTGATTATGTCTCAATTTTCAAGTCTGGCCTCAGGTGCTGTCTTGACTTATGCCTTTATTAAAAAAACTTTTTGGTTTTGGAACCAATGGATGTGGTGAAAACACCCTTATTTAGTAATTACAAACGAAAAGTTCAACAACACATTTTTTAAATACTGTTTATATGTTATTCTACTACCTTTAAAAAAATATAAATATGGGAATACAAGTCACAAACAATAACAGACCAGTTAAGAGCTTCTGTATACAAAAATAACAAAGTTTAGATAAAATATTCAGGCTAATACAGGCTAGTTATTCAGAACTTTAGACATATTCATAATTTATGACATTAAGGCCACAAACTTTTATAACAAGCTTTATTCTGAATTAACGATAATTTCAACATAAATAATTACCAGCTCCCTATAGTCTCAGTTAATTGCTGTTGTATACTATCACCACTATATATTTCACTGATGGCTTTAAATATTTTGTGCATCTTGGCTTTGTAACATGTTGTGTAGTGTTTCCCTAAATTCAGCCAAACTACCAACTACGTGACGGCTCACTTCACAATAATAAATGTTCAATTTGTTGAGTATGGGCTCTACATTTTTGTTCTACAAAATTGTAACTGCAAACTGTGATTCTCTGTGAGGTGCACAATACCTCCCCATTTCAGACAATTATATTGCTCAATATATGGTGTTAGTGTTTGTGATTGTTTTTACTGTTACATTTCTGTTTTCTAAAAATATTACAAAAACATAAAACTATGAAAAGAATCCAAAACACCCGTTTTGCTCAGAAATGCTCATTTTTAATACTAAGGACTACCTTCATATCACCTCTTCCTCGGAATCCACTTTTTCTCAGAACAAATTCAACAATTTTTTGGTTGCTGCTCAAATATCTCTGTATTTTTAAGAGGATATTAACTTTTTATCCTGCCTTTTTAATAGGTGTATGCTACATTAAGTGACACATTATTTTTTGCATCAAGGATTCGAGACATCTATAGTGTTTGGTCACAAAACTTTAACAGTGCAAATGATTGTGTACACCTTTCATTGTTTTCATTATAGATAATTATGTTAGTCACAAAATTATATAATTTAACCTTCTGATGGAGAATGACAGGCAAAAATACATGTCATTTAGACCTTACTTCCAGAATACCGACATGTCATTTAGACCTTACTTCCAGAATACCGGCCAAATATAATGTTACCTGCAATCACATAATACAAAGTGCAATAATGTTATGTAATCATTTTTCTGTGCCTACTCTTGTTAAGTGTAGAGATCCCTGACCACCGAGCCGCCATGTGGTCATCTATCTAAGATTCAAGTGATATTTTAACCACACGAGCATGTTACCATGTACATGATGTAACAAGAGAAATACATCAATTATATAAGCCCACTACAATTTTTCTTTTCTTTATTGGAACTAACAAAAGTCAAACAAATCTGGGACTCATGAATACAAGTCTAACACGAGTTGGTATAAATTCCACCAGAATTTCATAAACTCCATTACACTACTTCCTTGTCTATTACCTACAAGAGAAATAAGGCAATATTGATACGGCAGTATTATGTTAACTTGATTGTGCTTACCTTTTGTTGAATTTCTATAAAATCAGCCAAAAAATCTGAATAGTTCTCATTTTCTGCACATCTATATACTTTGTAAGCTATCTTTTTTTTTTTTAATTGAGATAGTAGTTTGGCATATTAACCATACTAACCATGTTTCTCATGTTTTCGTATTCATTCCTTTTTGGGGTGGGTAAACATAGGGAAAACGGAATTAACTAAACAGACATTATCAAGTAATGTCAATACACAATGAGTTTAGACAACCTGTAAAGCAGTCTTAGCATAATTTAATGAAAACGATAATCAACACTCAACACATTATCTTGTCATACTTACTGAATTTAATAAGAAATTAAATCAGTTCATTATTAAACATATTTTCAGATAACAGCCACAGCAAGTCACAAACATGAAAGAAGGAAGTTTAGTATAGTTCATGAAAAAGTAATTACAACTACACCTAGCTATTTTCTTTCTTTCATTCTTGGCCCCAGAGTGATTTGAAGACAACTTATATGTAAATTTAGGTAGCATGCATATATTTAACAAATTACATCAACAGGTAACTTCAATATGATTATACGGTTAGTCATAAACTTTCCTTATTCTCATATACGACCTACATGTGAAAACAGCATTGTTATCTTCTCTCCACAGTAGGTCCATATTTACAGGGGGGGGGTCAATTTTAAAGTTGACCCCAGAGGGCCCAAAGTTGACAAGGAAATTTGTTAATCTCTTAATTTTTATGCTGTTTTTTTTTTTTTAATTTCTCAGCTGTGTACACTATACAGTAGTAACCCTTTTTTAAATTCAGGTCTACAAACAAGTTTATTACACAACATTTGCTTGTACGTTTGAAATATGATATATAGGAAAATCAATTAAGTCAATCAGTATCTTATAAACAATGTTTCAATAGGGCTTATTTTTACTGTGCTATTATTTTAATGGGATTGATTTCAGTATGTAATAGCATGTTTTTCAGCCACTTTAAAGAATGTAATACCGATTAGTCTTAACTTGTTTTTTCTTTTGTATGAAGCCATCTCAACCAGACCCCCCCCCCCAGACCAAACTCTAGATTCGCTACTGCTCTACAGCATAAGTCACATGACATATGTACATGTGAAATGCACAATATTTCTTTCATTGCTTGATAGAAAACACATTTCTAACTCCATAACTTAAACTTATAACAAGTTTTTGACTGGAACGTTGATAATACGAGGGTCATTCAATAAGTAACGAGACAAATTGCTCTAGCTCAAAACTACTTGATAAATCAATACGATACTTTCAGGAGTACAAGTTGGCATCCTTCTGATCAACTGTTTAATAAAATTCCGTAAACATAACCTCTAATTTACTCAGTCAACAATGGCGAGTCCGCTTGATAATTGCACCCTGGAAGAACAACGTTCGGTGATTAGATTTTTAGTCGCAGAAGGTTTCAAACCTTCTGAAATTCATGACAGGATGTTAAAAGTGTACGGAAATCATTGTTTGCACCGTTCGAACATTTACAAATGGGTAGAACAGTTTAAAAGTGGTTGTGCAAATCTTAGCGATGAGCAGCGGCGTGGCCGACCAGTCAAAGTTTCAACTCCCTCGCTTGAAACCCGCATTGATGCACTTATTCGGGCTAACAGGCGTATAACTGTTGAAATGATTGCTGAAGAAGTCTCAGTAAGTGTTGGTACTGTCCATAAAATTATTCAGAATAATAATATTCTGCAATACAAGAAAACCTGCACGAGATGGGTGCCAAGACAACTTACGGATGCCCACAAAGAAACCAGGCTTCAAATCTGTAGACAGTTGAAAGCACGTGGTTTAATTGAAAAAGAATCATTTTTTGAAAGAATTGTTACATGCGATGAAACCTGGATCCACCATTTTCAGCCGGAATCGAAAAGACAAAGCCTTGAATGGAAGCACACCAGCTCTCCCACTCGAAAAAAATTCAAGATGCAGCCATCAGCAGGTTGTCATGTTGACGATCTTTTGGGACTTTCAAGGCCCTATTTTCTGTGATTATCTGGAAGACCAACAAACAATCAACAGTCAGTATTACAGTGATATGCTGGAAAACAAGGTACAGCCTGCCATCAGGACCAAACGTCGTGGACTCTTGACAAAAGGCGTGATTCTCCTTCAAGACAACGCTCGCACACATACGGCTCAACTGACCCAATAAATGCTTACAAAACTTGGCTGGGAGGTCCTGCCACATCCACCTTATAGCCCAGATCTCGCTCCATCAGACTTTTTTTGTTTGGACCTCTTACGGAGGCACTATGCGGGAAAACATTCGGTTCCAATGAAGAGGTTCATGGTTCATGTTCATATGAGGGAAAATTCATGTGCAAAACTGGCTCCGTCAGCAACCCACGGAATTTTATGCCAGGGCATTCGGAAGTTAGAAAAACGATGGGATAAGTGTATTACAGTTGGGGGGATTATGTTGAAAAGTAACCATCACTTTGTATTGATTCAATAAACGAGTTTTAAGCTAGAGCAATTTGTCTCGTTACTTATTGAATGACCCTCGTACCATACCAAATAGCAATCTCGGTATTAAGAAGCACCACAAACTAAAGATTAAAGTCACAGTCATTCTACCAGTTAATTACCAAAAGAATAAATACCCTAAACAAATTGTTACTAACTTAACTTAGCAATACTAAAATCGAAAAATGGCTAAATTCTAGTAGTAACAAAACATTAAAAAAAAATTCATATTTAATAAAACTCAATATTAATCCCACACTGCAATTATAATTTTTCATGTATTACACTTTCACCAAAAGCAGTGTAATATGTAAATAAATAAGAAATCATAAATAAACATTACGTATAAGATCATTTTTCACCATAAAATTGATTACAGTCATTGCAAACTAACAGAAAACTTTATTTGTTATTCTTTCCTTTTAATAACTGTCAAACCTAAATGCATTATTAAAGTGTCAAACTACCACATTTTGTATTAGTGCATTGCTTTGGGAATGCCAATTATATATACAGCACAAGCACAGGCAAACAAAAAAATAAATAAATAAATAATTGTTTAAATAAATACTTAATCATACTGAAATGATATTCATTCTATACCAAACAAAACTGGGGTAAGCCTATCCTCAATTAGGCCTATATAAGCCTTGAGTAAGCCTATACTTGAGCATGTTAATTAAAAATTTCATTTGAAAAACAGGTAAAACAAATATCTTAAATTAAATGAAAAACAAATCTCGATACTTTCTTTTTAGCTTTTTTGAAGTGAACTAAATTCTTAAATAGAAACTAGCTTTTAAACACTACCATGGATTCGTTACGAACTTTACGAAATGAAATTTACTTTGGCTTTAAATAATTTTTACAAAAAATTACTTTTATGTTACAACTGCAGGCAAAATATATTTGTTTTGACTGATACGCTTAACTTACACATAAAAAAACAATGTTTAATCAACGCCGTCTCTATTCAAGATTGGCTCCAAAATTTTAAACGCGCATGACGCATCACTGTTATTAAATTCATTTTTGAAAGCGTTAATTTTTAGGTTACAACGTACTTTGGTATAGAATACAATAATTTAACATAAATTAATATATTCTATAATGCTGTCCAAACATTCCTAAAATGTATCACTTCAAAGTCTTGATAACATATTCTATCTTACATCTGGTAAATGCCTCTAATAATTCAGATTAATAGTTACCATAATTTCATTTTCAATGATTTTCACTGAAATCTTACAGACGAAAAATCACAAACACTAGACATTTATTACCTTCACATTAAAAACTATTTTCGTATTTCTTACAAAATAATTTTTAAAGGATACTACAAACAGCTCTTTCCCATCTCTCCACCATATACAATTCTGTAACCATTAAATAACGAAAATACCAATAACTCAAAAATTTCCACGCATTTTCGAAGCTTTTAAGCATTATGAAGGTACACAGTAATTAAACGAAAACAAAATAAACGACAAAGTACTCCGCCTACCATCCACTCGAACCACGAGACATACAACTATTTTCTACACATACCGGTCACTCGCAGAATAACTGTCACTTTCACTATACTAGTAAACTATTAACACATGTGTACTATCGATAAGACGAAACATCGACTAATCGCATACAATAACATAATTCATATAAAAATGGCATCCCAATATATATATATATATTCTAGTAATTTATATATACTTATTTGTTTTACTAAAGTAAACGATGAAATATCTATTGTTTGACAGTTGTCACTACAAACAAACATTTATGCATGTAAACCTTAAAGTTATAATTGTTTTAAGAAAATCGAATTAGTTACCGATAAGCAATAACTTCACAATTTATATCTATGTGAAAAAGCTACAAATTTCCGTACTCGTCTGTAACTCCACATTAAATATTACAGAATTTGCAACATTCTTCTGCTTACTTTTTATGGTGTTTCTGTAAAGTCGACCCAAAAATCTGAATAACTAATACACCAACAATATTTATCACCTTTTCATTATAAACTAGGCTACTTACTAATTTTTCGAAAATCGTGTTAGTAATTTTCATAATTGCCTGATTTACTATACCCACTGTATGCTATAATGATAATGTAAGTCTATCCTGTATCATTGTGTTAGTACAAATTAATGGAAGCCCTAATTAACATGGTATGCCATTACATTCTATAAGGAATTAAAGAAACAAAATTAAATTAAAGATACATTATTAAATGTGTTTTTTAATTATACCTACAGCAAGACTTAGAAAGGAAATTACTTAGAAATCAGTGGGAAAGTACCCTAATTTCTATCCACTGACCACATGTAGTATAGCTTGATAACCATTGTTTTACTTTCAAACTGAAACCAGTATTCTTTCACATAATCTTTACAAAATTACATTTAAAACGCAGGTCATGGATTTTAAATATACGCAGTAAATTAAAACCACAGTATTTTATAAATCTTTTTGTTCTTTTTTTCATAGTTAATGAAACCCGTATTTATAATTATGATTATGGGTGTTTCCAACAGTAGGCCTATGTCTAAAACATGACAAACTACTTATGCATTATGCCTACTTGTGCTAGAAAGCAACAGAAAGGCTATATTATATTATAATATTATATCATATGTTATATTATAACAGATATCACACACTACAACCAAACAACATATTAAATGAACAATTACATTACAGATCACACATACTTTTCGATACACTGATACCTACACAAAATTTGAATCCCAGCGCCAATTCCCTCCCACCAGCAACCCCCACCACACACACCCACATCCCATAACCGTTACTGTACAGACATTCAGTAATTCAGTATTTAAAAACCCACTGAGAAAGACGAATACCACGTCGAAACGTCTGGGTAATCAAAACCTAAAAGTAAGTTCACAGTGAAAGTGTTAATATATATTTATATAAATTATAATATTATTATTAACTAGATTTCCAGCAGTGGGGACAGCTGTTAAAAAAAATTATAATAAATAAAGAAATTGTTCCATGACGAAAATTTGTGACTTTGACATTTTTGACTTTGTAGTGTAACAGACCCACTAGCACGAACTATATACAGTCAACTCCCGATTTTCCGGGATCGGGTCAACCGGGTTGCGGATCAACCGGGAAAAATAGATGATTTCAAAAAATTGTAGTTTTAGCAAAAATATTGATTCATACTACGCTTACAGTATTGTTAAGCCTAGTGTAGCAAATAAATCACTAGTTGTAATTATTATAAGCAAATGACAGTCTGTTTAATGTGTTACGATACAATTTGACGGCCTCTTAAAACTGCGCGCCTGCGCGATTAGAAGACGCAACGTACTGCATCAAATCGCACGGCTCATCTTAGCGCGAACAGGCTTTAGGCGCAGACAGTGTAGCGGGGTGTGCGGAGTTCGACCTTCATAGTCCAGTCAGTCATTCGTTGCATTGTGACTCGTGCTTAACCGAATTGTTTACCCTCACGTGTTGTTTTATTGTGTTCGTATGTTTTGTTTGTGAGTTTCGAAATGGATAAAAACCGTAAAAGGATTGTTTTATCGATTCAGAAAAAACTAGAGATAATAGAAAAATATGAGAAGGGCCAAACTGTTAAATCGTTAAAGGATGAATATGGAATTTGTGATCAAAGGGTTCGTGATTTAGTTAAGAAAAAGGTGGAACTTTTAAAATTTGCGTGTTCTTCTGACTTATCATCTGGCATGAAGAAACGGAAAACTATGAAGAAGTCAACGTACGAAGAGTTGGACCGAGCTTTACTCGAGTGGTTCAATAATCAACGAGCACAAGTGAATCCTGTAAGTGGACGAATATGCGTCGAAAAAGCTAAGTTTTTTTCGAAGCTTTAGGTCTAGAAGGAAATTTCGACGCATTTTCTGGGTGGCTGACACGTTTCAAACAACATCACGGCATAAGAGTTGGAAATTCGCGGAGAAAAATTGAGTGGCGATCAAACGGCAGCAGAACAGTTTTGCAAAGACTTTAATCAGTTTGTTTTGGATGAAAATTTACAACCAGCACAAATTTACAATTCCGACGAGTCGGGATTATTTTGGAGTGCTTGCCGATGAAAACTTTAGCGTTGAAAATGAAAAAAGTGCGCCGGCACACAACATTAGTAAGGAACGAATAACGGTAATGTGTTGGTCTAATGCGACTGGGGCACATAAACTTAAGCAAACTTAAGGTCCTAGTGATAGGAAAATAAAAAAAGCCACGATCATTTAAAGGAACACGAGCAGTTAATATGCCTGTAATATGCTACAATCAAAAGAAAGGTTGGATGAATAAAGACATTTTTTATGATTGGTTCCACAATAAGTTTTGTCCACAAGTTCGAGAGTTTTTAAAATCACAAGGACTTCCCCCAAAAGCAGTGTTAGTATTAGACAATGCTAAATCACATCCAAGTGAAATGTTGCTCAGATCCAACGACGGACAGATCGTTGTTAAATACTTGCCGCCCAATGTTACAGCCAATGGATCAAGGTGTAATAGTTATTGTAAAACGTAACTATCGGTCAAATATTTTGAGAAAGTTTATAGAGGAAGGGAACGATTGAAGACCTTTTTTAAGGGACTAAGTGTTCTGGACGCGATCTACGAGACTGCGGCTGCGTGGGACAAAGTTAAACCCACTACGATGACAAAGTCGTGGAAAAAAATATTTCCCGACATATCGGAAGATAAGGATTTTACTGGGTTTCAGGATGACGTTGCAACCTCAGCTGACTTGGCCCAGTTAGCAAACACTGTCCCAGGTGGTGAAAATGTTGACCAAGATAACATAAACGAGTGGTTCGAAGTCGACGCTAACATGCTTGCGTTTGAGGTTTTGACAGACGACGAAATATTGATGCGCGCGCAGGGCATAGCAGAAAGTGAGAGTGGTAGTGAAAACGAGGGGAGGGGAGTGACGAATGTGTTTCCGAGCCCAAAGTCACACACGGGACAGCGCTCAATTACGTGGAGTGGAGGGGCTTCTTGATTATTTAGAAGGACATGAAGACACTTTGTTGTGTGACAAGTTGGTTTTACGCAAAATAAGGTCGTCTACGAGGGGGTACCCAAAAATAACCGGGATAGCGCTGCGATTGGCGGAGCTTACGTAGTACGCATTTCTCCCGCTAGGCGAGCGTAGCGCAACTCGTTCTGAGTTCAGTGCCGTCATTGTTGTCGCCTGGGAAGGTTGTGTCCGGTCACAGTAATTCGTTTTGTAAAAGCAGTTTCGCTTGCTCCTCGTTTTTTGTCACGGCGGATTTAAGTGAACAGCGCGCTGCTGTGAAATTTTGCTTCCTGCTTGGGAAAAACGCCGCAGAAACTGTTGTGATGTTGAAAACAGCTTACAAGGATAGTGCTATGGGAAAAACTCCCAATGGTTTTATCATTTCAAAGAAGGTGAAATGTCAATTGATGACAAACCTCGTTCTGGACGTCCATCAACTTCCAGAATTGACGAAAATGTTGAAAAAGTTCGTGCAATCGTGCTTGAAGACCGACGACAGACCATTGAAGAGATTAGTAAAGTTATCTGGAATAACTTAGAGCTCGGTTCAGCGAATTTTGTCAGAAGATTTGGGGATGAAAAGGGTCACTCCAAAATTTGTGCCTCGGGTTCCTGACTGAACAGCAAAAAGAGAATCGAGTTGAAACATGCCGTGCATTGAAATACCAGCTCCGAACCGACCCAGATTTTTTTCCAAGGCCATTACTGGTGACGAGTCATGGTGCTATGGTTACGACCCCGAAACTAAACAACAGTCAAGCCAGTGGAAAACTTCATTGTCACCACGCCCAAAAAAAGCTCGTCAAGTGAAATCAAACATCAAGACGATGCTTATTTGTTTTTTCGATGTGAGAGGGGTAGTGCATTCTGAATTCGTCCCACCAGGTCAGACTGTTAATCAGGCTTTCTATTTGGAGGTTTTAAAAAGATTGCGTAACAATGTGGGACAAAAAAGGCCCGATTTGTGGCAGACGAGGGACTGGTTTTTCCACCATGACAATGCACCTGCTCACGCAGCCATTTCAGTGCGACAGTTTTTAGCAAAAAACAACATGACTCCCTTGCCCCACGCCCCTTACTCACCTGACCTCGCTCCGTGCGATTTCTTCTTGTTTCCACGAATGAAGAGGGACATGAAAGGACAACGTTTTGACGACGTGGAAGTGGTAAAGAAAAAAACGAGGCAGGAGCTGTCGGCCATCACAACAGACGAGTTTGAAAAATGTTTCCAGGAATGGGATCGCAGATTGGACAAATGTATTAAGTGTTATGGAGAGTACTTTGAAGGTGATAAGGTTGTTTTGTAAAAAAAATTAAATACATAGCTTTAAAAAAAATTTTGGTTATTTTTGGGTAACCCTCATATTTTAAAGAAAACAGCAAGTGCTAAGAAGCAAAAATTATTACCAGATTATTTTCAGCGTATAAACACTGACTTTGTACATATTGTTCGGCTTGTAAATATACTATTTTATTCTTGGATTTCGTTGTCCATGACGTGTCCATTACTTAACTAAATATAATTATTTCACTATGACTCGGAACACAAGTTGTGTTCCGAGTCGTAGTGAAATAATTATATTTATACTATTTTAATTGACAAAAACGTGATTTGACTAATTTTTATTGTGTAATAAAAGGTATTTACTACTTTATTGTATGCACATATTTTATTTTTAACTAAGACCTTCATTTAAGTACTAGGGTACAATTTTTGCTTTAACCGGGATTTTGACTTATCCTTGATCACCCTGCCGCTGATTATCCCAGATAATTGGGAGTTGACTGTATTTTAGATATTCTTGCTGCTTTATGAGTACAGTATGAGAGGTCTATCAGTTGAACAAGAGTTATAATGTTTACTTACTGATATAGTGACCAGATTCTTAACCATTAAAATAAAAGTTGTGTGAGATAATTGCTTGTAAATTAAATATGCACCCTTTCATTTTGATAATATAAATTAATTTGGCTTGGTAAACTAGGATTATCAAATTACCCAGGCAATTAGGATTAACAATGTTTTGAATATCCCTTTCCCAAATGTTTCAGAAAAAAGTAGTCTCACAATTTTAATTGGAAATTAGGTATCTTGACTACCTGAATTTTAGTTTCAACTGCTTAAATATGGTGTACAGGTCTAACTTAGCAACTGGGATTATGACATTGTCTACATTGCAGCTTTATCAGTTTACAACAGTGATGTGGAAATGTTGGGTTGGAGTTATGTGTTTTCAGGAAATAGATGTTAGGTTGAGTTACTCACTGCATGAACTAGTGTGCAAGTTGTGTGAGGCATAGACATTTTCTTTAAAATTCTAGGATTCATTGTTGCAAATCATCACATATATAACTTTGTTCCATCACTGATAGTGTATGTAAAGGCTATGATATTACCGTGGTAAAATCAGTTGTTGACAACTCATCAGCTGAAACTCATCTCATTTTTTCTTAATCCTAATAAGTTTTTCAAAATCTAAATGATTTTTATTCATATGAACATATGGATGACAGAATATTAAAAGGAAATGTACGAACTTCCAACAAGTAGCTTTACATGTTCGTGCACATGTGTGTATAGCATTTTATAAGTGTGTCACTGGAAACGAGAATCAAATTTAAATAGCTTCTTCTAATGTAAGTGTAATTTATTAATCAAATGTCTGTATAATCCTGGACGTAAAGTTATTAAATAAAATTGAAAAAGATTTTATATTAACAATTAGTATAATTAACTTATAGTATTAGTTTAGAAAAGCTAAATTGGATACTACAGAACCCCAATTCACATTCAGAGTAATATTATGAATATTGTATAATATATTAAGTGATACTGTCATTGGTATTATTAAAACTATCTGTCATTAAAATAATAGGTGGGTCAAGTATGTAGGTAATGTTACTCACATGTATTTACATTATCCACAATTAATGTATAACTTGTGTATATTGATGGACACTATTTATAGAATACACAAGAATGTTTGGTATCAATGTACAATACATTACAGATAAGCATACTTTTTGTTCTAAAAGATTCTAGAATGTGCCTGGAATGACCTTGAGTATACTAGAAGGTTGTTGATATTCAAATGACGCATACTTGTGAATGACGCCATTACCATCTTGTATATAAACAGTAAGAGACAGAAAAAAAGTCAGTTAAGACTGAGAGTTTGTCAGTCAGTTTTACACAAGTGAGTTCAGTTAGTGAGTTACAAAGAGAGTTAGTGCGTGTGTTTGATACCACATTTGTGAATCAATATCATATTTGTGTGTTATCTTTTTGTTTGTATAAATTATTGTTGTATTAATATTCGATATCACCAGGGGCGGTGATATGGACCCGCAGGGCCTACAACTGCAGGGGTCTTCTGGCGCGCAATCTTAATGATAGTGTAAAGAATGGGGATGGGAAATGCCTGATTGATTTTTAACACGTTAATCATGAAATATAAATAACTGACAGATTTCTAAATGCTACCTTGCCAGATATTCCTTTATATGAGACTTTTCTGGATATCATTAAATTAAAAAGGTTAATGTCAGAAATGCGGGGGAGTAAAAAGTATAACCTTCAAATGTCAGAAAGGCGGAGGAGAGATTGAATGCAGTCTTCAATGATCTGATTGATTCCCTTGCTGGATCAAAATCCCAGAAAAGGCAGTTTTGAAATGGCAATTGGGCCCTGTATCATTTTTTAAATAATATATTTACATTATTTAGGCCACATGCTGCATTTTTTTTAAGTAGTCTATTTGTAAAATTAAGAAAATTAAAATTTCAGTGTAATACAGTAGATTTCCTGAACATTTTGTGTGGTATGTTTTGTAATTTGGTACATTATAAATTGTATTGTGATCATTATGTTATATTTTGTCTATTGTAACTAATTAAATTTGTAATTTAATAAAAAACATTTACATATCGTAAAACTATCATTAATGTAAATTTTTTTTTAATTCTGTTTTGTTTAAAATCTCGTTTCCTCTACGAACACTGATTCGCTTTGTGGGAATTTTGTATCAACATTTATTGAAGTAAGAATTGTTTATATTTTACTACATTCTAACCGATTTTATTGGGACAGACGGTCAAACCAATAAACAGACAAAATGATAAATCTGATTATTGTAACTATTATTCTTCATTTAAAAATCTTATGAGATAAAATTACCCAGACCCTTATTATTTATAAAATTCAATTATCAAAACACCAATTCTGATATTAAGGCATGATGGTAATAATCAAACAATTGTGTGCGGGGTACTATCTCCTAACTTGCAGGAGGGGGGTTACACAAGCACCGCCGCAGGATATCACAGTTGTGAATCAAAATTGTATTTTGTGTGTTATACTTTTGTTTGTGATGTTGGTAAATAAACAAGTTGTCAACAGTGATATGAGTGTTTTATTTTAATTATTGACAGAAAAAAAAGACGACATGACAAAATTGATGACCATGACAGAACTAATTCCATTAACATAATAAATTATGTTACTGTGTAATAAATATGTAAATACATAATAAATTACGCTATTTGAAGAACATGATGACCGTCCAGCTGAAGAAGTAGTTAGAAGAAAATTGGCTTCCCACAATGGTAACTAAGGCCAACCTGGAGATGCATCTAGAACAGGCCATATAAGAGACAGGTGGCTGGCATTCACACTGTAAAGGGATTACACCCAATGGACAGACCAGGAATTGCCAATGCACAATGAGCAGCAGCTGAGTTCAGCATTAAAGAGGCAACATCTAACAAAAGGAGAAGACTTCTTGAGAAGGAGGAAGACAAGGAAGGTGAGCCTGACTATGCTGCTGAGTGCTACTGAGCCTTGATCTACAAATAAAAGAGAGTTTTTACTATTTCCAACTTTAAACAGAATTTTCTCAAATTGAGTTTTCTTATTACTTATAACCAGTGGTGTGCGGTGGGTAAAACATTTTGGTGAAGCTGAGGTATATCCGATACCGTACTTTGGTCTGTACTTAATTTTAATTTCCTGCCATTGTTGCTGCTCCATCACAGGCTTAAGAGACTAGTTTTTCACTGCAAATTCAAATTCAATCAGCAACTGGCGAATGAGCTTTGTAATAGCCTGGGCATGTTGATCACAACTTACGTCAGTAAATTCTAAAAATCTCTCTTTTACTTTCCATCGTAAGGATACTGATAATGCAAAACTGCAGATAAGTATTTGAAAGTGGCATTGACTAATACAGCTACAAAGTTTGCCTCTTATTTCTTTTTTTATAAAGGAGCTGAGCTAACCGCTTCAATGAGATAATTTTTTATTCAATTAGTTAGTCCCCTGAATACAGCAGATGTTTCCATACTTCCCGCAAAAAGAAGGCCTTCTATGGCTGGTGCTTTAGAAGTCCTACGTAATTGCCTCCATTAACTGACTTTTCCGTTTTGTCGTGTCCCCAAAATGGTAATTCTTGTTTATCTAGCAAACAGACAGTGTTAATTAGTCTCGTAAGAATGTCTCTATTATGTCGAACCTTCCGCTTGTGAGCCAATATCTCCGATTTAAATTGGTTGTCTAAAGCAGTTTCTATTCTACTCTGATCGACAGCAGTAAAACACAATGATGAACGAAGATAATTCACATTAATTTCATGGTCAGCAATAGATTTAACTAGGTTTCCTAAATGTTTGAATCAAGTATTGGCTTAGCTATTGTTCCTGTCCTTTCCAAACAACAAACAATACCAGCAAAATACCGCATTTAGATCAGCTCTACCAGTCAACCACTCACATTTCCTGTGCATTTGTTGGGTTTTTGAAAGATCCAGGGTCAGCCTACCAGTTTTTATAATGTCAGTTTTTCGTTAAATAAGGAAGAAAAAGACTTTGTGAAATGGATTTTTATTATACAAACTGACATTGTAGAAAGTATTGAAGCCAACATTAAAACTATTCTAAAGTATATATAACTTCAAATAAAATGTATAATGTTTAAATGCAACATAAATAAAACGTAATCACACTATTTAATAAAGTATGACTATAACTTCAAATGTTAAAAATGGATAACGCATATGGTTTAAACATGGTACTATATATACAACGTAACATGCAGAGCGATACTAGGAAACTCAACATCATGCAATCTAACTCAACTCAAGCTATCTTCAGTTTGCTAATATTATAGCAGTGGTGATTTTCTATCTCATTCTACGTGCGCGCGCATCTTTCTACACAGGGCTACCTCAAGCTGCAACGAACCTGCTTCACCTACTGTAGCAGTGACAGCATATAAAGTCAGTCTACTTAGTCACGTTAGATAAATCCAGTGAATTTTTATTTTGGTTAATTAAAATTAGATCCAATTAAATATTAACATCTACTGTAACAATAATTGGAGTTATTGTGTCGTCAGTCATTAGTGAAGCAGTGCTTTACTTGCTTCCCTTGACCGCACGCCACTACTTATAACCCATTATCGTAAAAACTACTTAAGCTAGCTGCCTGCAAATTTCTGAGTTGTTTTAATGCATGGTACAGCACTCACTGCATGGAGCTCAATTTTGCAAACATTTGAAATAAGAAATTTTTAAATACAAATATTTTACTTAAAAAATAAATAACTTTGCTCCCTGTAGCTTTATTTAATATTAATTCTGCTTTAGTGTACACAAATAATGTTAGAAGGGCAGTTGTAAAAATTTACAACAGGGAAGTCTTTCTACTAGTGGTTTTAGAGATAAACCTGGGTAATTTAACGTTATTGGGATAGGCTTTTCAAACTCCTCTTAACCACCTAACATATTTTAAACAAACAATACTGCAGTCTGCATGCAGCAAGTCCAGTTTATCCAAGAATATTTTGTAGGAATTGGCCGAAAAAGCAGGAGTTCTACAAGTTGTTTCCTGAGCAACATTGCACGTCTTCATCCAATTCAAACTGTCTTCCTAAAATTCAATTACTGTATGTTTAAATAAAATATTGACTACCCCAATCATTAGTATTAATTATGATGGTGGAATTATATCAATTATCTCATTTATATTTTGGCCTAAAAAAAATAGAGGATATATAGAGTTTTTATAGGTTTTAGCATTTGTCTTGTTACTTCCTGCTTTTGTGGAATGCTTTATAATTTTGTAGGCAGTTCCCAGTTGTTCTGTGTACACCACATATATTAAATTTGTCTTTTGATGCAGTAAACAATGTGCAACAAAACATGTTTATAGTGTGACACCTGCTAGCAAGTTTGAGATTTTAAAGTCTATGATAATTGTCCCTTCAAACTTATTAATTATTCAAAGTGATCATAAAAATAAAACATTATCATAATTTTCTCAAGAACACGAATCCAAGCTGAGTAGAAGTAACTTTTTTCTCCATAATCTTTAAATGCTTCAGCAGCCAACACCTTGATTATAAAATTGATGGTGGGAGATTTCATTTTTGCAAGTAGAATTTTTAACTGACTTTACAAAAAGATATACAGTAGAACCTCACTAATTCGTCACCTATAGGACCAAAGGGGTGACTAATTAGTGAAATAGATGAATTAGTGAGGGTGTAAGAAACAAACCAATTAAAGACAATATAAAATGTTTTGTTGCAACACTAGCAATGTACAGTACTAATTTTATGCTTGAACACATTTATTGTTGGAAATTTTTAAACTCAACCAAGTTAAGCACTGTAATTGCAAACAAAAAATTGTTTAATGATTGTGAAAAAAATCTGTAATTTTCTTCTGTTTTTTTCTGTTGACATACTTTTCGAGATCCAAATATTATGTATTTGGTGCAATTAAATTATTTTAGGGAGTTCTGCTTCATCTTGGCCTTTGTACCACTTGATTGCTGTAGTCAGTAATTGAATGGCCTCATTATTGGAGATTGCAGTTTTTTTCGGCTGGTCATCTCCTTCATCATTAGGTTCTGTAGGCTCTGCGAATATGTATGTAACAATTTCATTATCACTAAACAATCAGTAACCTACATCCGGTAAGTCTATTTCACATCAATTTTTGACGTCGCCTTCATTCAAACTGTTAAATGCTGGCAGGGATTGGCAGATATCTAACAATTCTGATGTGGGGTCAAAGCCTTCTGGTTCTCTAGATACTGGTTGCTATTCCAAGCAGATTTTAGACTGTTTTCCAAAATTGTTCAATGGCTACATCGTTTTCACAAAGTTTCAAATTTTGTAAAAAGTACTTCCTACACTCCCCCGGCTATAATTAAAGCATATACGTTACTTGCTTGTTAATAAAGAAAAAGAATAAAACAACTTGAGTGGGTGACGAATTAGTGAGATTCCACTGTACTTTCAAGAAACCTCCACCGCTATCAGTACCAAGTTTCAAATGTACATTTTCAAGTTGTCTATTTGTTTTAGACATCCAATAAATGCTTAATGCTTTTATGTTACTTCACAATACTAAATGTTCTATAACATTTTTAATTACACCATCCTTTACATGCATTGAACTACATTTTCAAATTTGATTACAAAATTGTTCAATTCTTTGAGGCAACATGAAAAGCAGTAGAAATCCCATTCATAGTTCTGGAGGAAAGAGAAAAATTTGTTCTATTTTGGATATGTTTTCTGGAGAAACTTGATGATTTGAATTGACTGCAAATATTCTTGATTGAAAAGTGATATTTAGTGGCTTTCCATGTCCTGGAGATAAAGATATTTCACCATCCAATGCTGTGTTATTATTTATTCTTGTAACAGAAATATCGCACGCTTGTAATCAATTCACACGCTAAGTGTTATTTTATTATATACGTGCTAATGATTTTTCGTGTGATCATGATCAATTCTCAGTGATTTGAAAAATTACATAAATGATTTTTTTTTCTTTTGAAAGTTCTACTTTGAGCACATTTTTCATTTGTTTCTTAGGGGTTTTACAAGACAATTGGATTTTCTTCAGAAAATTATCATATCCCATTCTTCTCACTAAATCACACAAAGTACACTTATAAATGTTTGCAAATTTTTATCATGTATTTTCGTGTATAGGTTGTGTAGTCGGGCAACTTTTTTGTTTTCTGATTGTCAATAACTTTTACAGATCGATAAACGATCTGCGATTATGTGGGCACTACATCCATCTAATGGAAGACAAACAAATAAATACCACTATTGTATTAATGACTCGGAACACTAAGTTTTTTATAAGTAAAAGCATAAAGTTTTACCTTACAGCCTGAACTGGTTTTCGCCTTTAAAAGGCTTCTTCAGAGGCTGCCGCTGGTAGCGCTGTCCGTCCTGTTGTGGGCGACGGAATCGAATTTCGAAAGATCGATGTGGTAGCCTCTGAAGAAGCCTTTTAAAGGTGAAAACCGGTTCAGGCTGTAAGGTAAAACTTTATGCTTTTACTTATAAAAAACTTAGTGTTCCGAGTCGTTAATACAATAGTGGTATTTAGTTAAGTAACGGACACGTCATGGGCAACGAAATCCAGGAAGACAAATATCTTCTTGATCATATTGTACATTTGCTATTTTCTCTCTCAGAGCACAATTTATTTATATACATTTTTCTTTTTTCTAGGGACAAAGTAAGCAAATTCTTATAAGGTTTTCAATGTGATTTCCAACACAATCTTTGGATTGCTTTATCATTTGAAAAAATTTGCTAAACTAGTCACGTTCAGAAATATTATTGGCATTTTAACAGACTACACAATCAAATGATTCATTCCTATGAAGTCAATGAGGTAGAACTAATTTATTGTTAGGAAAACTATACTTGTCTACATTTACAGTATGTTTCGATGGTTACAGTATGTACAGAAATGATAGTCACTGGCATGTTTTGAACATGTCTCATTGTTTTACATTTTCTTGTATAAGATCCAAGAACCATGTTACAAGGTATAAGCTCTGGGCACCATGTTACAGACTGAAACACACACACACACACACACACACACACACACACACACACACACACACACACACACACACACACACACACACACACACACACACACACACACACACACACACACACACACACACACACACACACACACACACACACACACACACACACACACACACACACACACACACACACACACACACACACACACACACACACACACACACACACACACACACACACACACACACACATCGTTATACAAATTAACCTTAAGGACTCATTTTGAAGCGGATATATATATATAGTTAACTCTCTTTTAAAATACTATTACTATTGTATTACAAATTTATAATATTATTTATGACCATAAATTAAAGTAATTAAACACATTGTGCGTTTTATTTATGATTTAAGATTTTCTGTAAAAAATGATTTACACGCGTAAGTATAACTATCCTTATAGTTATACTATGCGTATAAATTTTTTAATAACAATTAAATTTAACAAGTTTTTATGATGAGTTAAATTAATTTCCAGATACACAATGGTTACTGCTGTATTTTTATAAGAATAACGAATATTTTTGAATTATGTAAAACACTTATTTTTGACTAAAAAATTTTAATATTTTAAAAAAGATTCATGTAATTTTTTAAAAATTAGTTTTAAATTACTTCAGATACATTAAGCAATCAAACAAAAATAAATAATCAGAAGTGTTCTCACCTTTGATTTAAAGTTAGTTCAGGGCCATTGTGGCCAGTATCAAAATAAGCCAAGAGAATTAGTCTGTTTGCAAAGATGAATAGGGAGAAACATTTTCCATGATAATAACAGAAAAGCATACAAATGTTGAAAATTCCAGTTTTCTAATAACGTATGGTCACATTTATGAATGTGTATTTTTTTACTCTAAACTGTGAAAGTAAAATCAGCTCTACAACTTACCTCTGCTTTTCTTTTTTAATACCTTTTCTCCTTTTTTTAACTTACAAAAAAAAAAGAATATGTGCAGTAGAGACTAAACAAGAGGGCAGGCTTTATAATTTTTGTATTGCATTTCATTGTTTTCTATACATAATTTTTATACTTGGATTTCGTTGTCCATGATGTGTCCGTTACTTAACTAAATATAATTATTTCATTAACAACTCGGAACACAAAGTTTTTTATGGGTAAAAACGTACAGAACTTTACAAAGCCACCAATTAAAGCTGTGCCATCTACAAAGAGTATAAGCCCTTGAAAATGTTTACTATAAACATATATGGTCATTTTGTTTATTTTTCTACATAAAATTCCAGTTGAACACGGCTTATTTGGTCTCTGGTGAAGCAAGTTTTATATGAAATGGAATTACTAATGCTCCTAATAATTATTACTTAGAGGAAGAAAACACCTCACCAAATATCCCAGTCTATATTCCACAGTTCTTTTCTATCAATGTCTGGGCAGGTATCATCAGTGATGTATTAATTGGTCCTTTTTTTTTGCCAACACACAACGGCCAAAGTTATTTTTAGTTTTTCACAACATTTATTGAACTACATTGTAGAGGTTTCATTAGCCACAAGGAATCAAATGGTTTTTATGCATAATGGTTCTCAAGCACCATTTAAGTACATTGTATGCCACTTTTTAGATGAACGGTTGACTGGACTGTGACCTGCTAATCTAAAGCTATTGGATTTTTATCTGTGTAGTCTGAAGACTACAGTGCACAGTGTACTCAACTATAGTTCAACATATTGAGGATTAACAACAAAGGATTATCAAAGGTTGCCAGCAAATCTGAAATACACCTGGAGTGTTCGAGTGAGTGAGAAGATCCATTCAATATTGTGGATTATATGAATTCACAGTGATTAAAGAAAATGTTATGAATACCAGTGTGCTACCTAAGGAATACGTACCATCATTTCCACATTTTTTTTAAGTTTCATGATATTATTACCTCCATGTTCCATAAGGAAATGGAAGTATGGTGATGGCGAAAAAAATCTTGTTCGAGATAAGGGCGGATTCTGATTGTACTACCCTCAAAACATGAAGAAAAGTCATTTTTTACTTCCATGTTCCTTAAGGAAAAGGAAGTATGGTGAAGGAAAAAAAAAATCGTGTTCGAGATTATTGCAGATTCTGATTGTACTACACTCAAAACATGAAAAAAAATCGTTTTTCGAAAAGTGTCTGTGTGTGTGTGTCAGACCATGGTCCATGGTTTACAGACAAACCAAACGTTTCGACAGCACCACTGGCTGATGACTGTCTATGTGTCTGTCTGTAGATTTTTTTTCTATGGCAAACGATAACAGCCGCAAATTCAAACTGAATCAAATCATGTTTTGCATACAGTCCTGATTTGTAGAGACTCACGACATATTGTTTTTGGTGAAGATCGGTTGAGGGAAAGGGCTAGTTTACCTGCAACGGTTTTTTTTAAATTAGGGCAATTGTTTTCTATTGCAAACGATAACAGACGCAAATTCAAACAAAATCAACTACTCTTTTGCATACAGCCCTGAATTGTAGAGTTCTCAAGGTCTATTGTTTTTGGTGTAGATCGGTTAAGGGAAAGGGGTAGTTTACCAGCAACGTTTTATGTTTTAACAAGGGTATTTTATATGGCAAACGATAACAGCCGCAAATTCAAACAGAATCAAATGATTATTTGCATACAGCCCTAAATTGTAGAGTTCTCAAGACCTATTTATTTTGGTGAAGATCGGTTAAGGAAAAGGGGTAGTTTACCAGCTACGTTTTATGTTTTAAAAGGGTATTTTCTATGGCAAACGATAAGAGCCGCAAATTCAATCAGAATCAAATAACGTTTTGCATACAGCCCTGACCTGTAGAGTACTCAAGACTTATTGTTTTAGGTGAAGATCGGTTGAGGGAAAGGGCTAGTTTACCTGCAACGGTTTTTTTTAAATTAGGGTAATTGTTTTCTATTGCAAACGATAACAGACGCAAATTCAAACAAAATCAACTACTCTTTTGCATACAGCCCTGAATTGTAGAGTTCTCAAGGTCTATTGTTTTTGGTGTAGATCGGTTAAGGGAAAGGGGTAGTTTACCAGCAACGTTTTATGTTTTAACAAGGGTATTTTATATGGCAAACGATAACAGCCGCAAATTCAAACAGAATCAAATGATTATTTGCATACAGCCCTAAATTGTAGAGTTCTCAAGACCTATTTATTTTGGTGAAGATCGGTTAAGGAAAAGGGGTAGTTTACCAGCTACGTTTTATGTTTTAAAAGGGTATTTTCTATGGCAAACGATAAGAGCCGCAAATTCAATCAGAATCAAATAACGTTTTGCATACAGCCCTGACCTGTAGAGTACTCAAGACCTATTGTTTTAGGTGAAGATCGGTTAAGGGAAAGGGGTAGTTTACCAGCAACGTTTATGTTTTAAAAGGGTATTTATTTGGCAAACGATAAGAGTCGCAAATTCAAACAAAATCAAATAATTTTTTGCATGTAGCCCTGATTTGTAGAGTACTCAAGATCTGTTGATTTTGGTAAAGATCGGTTAAGGGAAAGGGGTAGTTTACCGGCAACGTTTTATGTTTTAACAAGGGTATTTTCTATATCAAACGATAACAGCCGCAAATTAAAACATAATAAAATAATGTTTTGCATACTGCCTGAATTGTAGAGTTCTCAAGACCTTTTGATTTTGGTGAAGATCGGTTAAGGGAAAGGGGTAGTTTACCGGCAACGTTTTATGTTTTAAAAGAGTATTTTCTATGGCAAACGATAAGAGCCGCAAATTCAAACAGAATCAAATAAGTTTTTGCATACAGCCCTGATTTGTTGAGTACTAAAGACATATTGTTTTTGGTGAAGATCGGTTAAGGGAAAGGGGTAGTGTACCGGCCACGTTTTTTGTTTTAACAAGGGTATTTTGTATGGCAAACGATAACAGCCGCAAATTCAAACAGAATCATATAATATTTTGCATACAGCCCTGAATTGTAGAGTTCTCAAGACCTGTCGTTTTTGGTAAAGATCGGTTAAGGGAAAGGGGTAGTTTACCAGCTACGGTTTTTTATCAAGGGTAATTTTTACTTCCATATTCCTTAAGGAATGGAAGTATGGTGATGGCAAAAAAAATCGTGTTCGAGATTATTGCAGATTCTGATTCTACTACACTCAAAACATGAAAAAAAGTCGTTTTCCGAAAAGTGTCTGTGTGTGTGTCTGTCTGTCTGTGTGTATGTCTGTCTGTCTGTGTGTCTGTCTGTGTGTGTGTCTGTAGATTTTTTTTCTATGGCAAACGATAACAGCCGCAAATTCAAACAGAATCAAATAATTTTTAGCATACAGCCCTGATTTGTAGAGTACTCGCGACCAATTGTTTTTGGTGAAGATCGGTTGAGGGAAAGGGGTAGTTTACCTGCAACGGTTTTTTTTTTATCAAGGGTAATTTTGTTTGTTTGGCAAACGATAACAGCCGCAAATTCAAACAGAATCAAATAATGTTTCGCATACAGCCCTGAATTGTAGAGTTCTCACGATCTGTTGATTTTGGTAAAGATCGGTTAAGGGAAAGGGGTAGTTTACCTGTACCGTTTTATGTTTTAACAATGGTATTTACTATGGCAAACGATAACAGCCGCAAATTCAAACATAAACAAATAATGTTTTGCATACTGCCCTAAATTGTAGCGTTCTCAAGACCTTTTGTTTTTGGTGAAGATCGGTTAAGGGAAAGGGGTAGTTTACCTACAACGTTTTTTTAACAAGGGTATTTTCTATGGCAAACGATAACAGCCGCAAATTCAAACAGAATCAAATAATTTTCTGCATACAGCCCTGATTTGTAGAGTACTCAAGACCTATTGTTTGTGGTGAAGATCGGTTGAGGGGAAGGGGTAGTTTACCTGCAACATTTTTTATCAAGCGTATTTTTTCCTATGGCAAACGATAACTGCCGCAAATTCAAACAGAATCAAATAATTTTTTGCATACAGCCCTGATTTGTAGAGTACTCGTGACCTATTGTTTTTGGTGAAGATCGGTTGAGGGCAAGGGGTAGTTTAGTTTACCTGCAACGGTTTTTTTAACAAGGGTATTTTCTATGGCAAACGATAACAGCCGCAAATTCAAACAGAATCAAAAGATTATTTGCATACAGCCCTAAATTGTAGAGTTCTCAAGACCTATTGTTTTTGGTGAAGATCGGTTGAGGGAAAGGGGTAGTTTACCTGCAACGTTTTTTTAACAAGGGTATTTTCTATGGCAAACGATAACAGCCGCAAATTCAAACAGAATCAAATAATGTTTTGCATACAGCCCTGATTTGTAGAGTACTCAAGACCTTTTGTTTTTGGTGAAGATCGGTTAAGGGGAAGGGGTAGTTTACCTGCAACGTTTTTTTATCAAGCGTATTTTCTATGGCAAACGATAACTGCCGCAAATTCAAACAGAATCAAATAATGTATTGCATACGTCCCTGAATTGTAGAGGTCTCAAGGACTTTCGATTTTGGTGAAGATCGGTTAAGGGGAAGGGGTAGTTTACCTGCAACCTTTTACGTTTTAACAAGAGTAAAGTACTTGAAAATTTATTTAAACTTTTTCAAACAATGGTAATTGTTAAAAATAAAATAATTTTGTTGCCAAGCAATAAAATTAAAATTTTTTCATTTTAATGTACATCATGTATAAGAGAAAATATATCGCGCTTGGCAGGCGATATTAAGATTTAAATATAAATCTTAGAATATGGAAGTCATGTATGGTTCTCCATACCGATATTTACTTCCATATTCCTTAAGGAATGGAAGTATGGTGATGGCAAAAAAAATCGTGTTCGGGATTATTGCAGATTCTGATTCTAGTACACTCAAAACATGAAAAAAAGTCGTTTTCCGAAAAGTGTCTGTGTGTGTGTCTGTCTGTCTGTGTGTGTGTCTGTCTGTCTGTGTGTCTGTCTGTGTGTGTCTGTAGATTTTTTTTCTATGGCAAACGATAACTGCCGCAAATTCAAACAGAATCAAATAATTTTTTGCATGCAGCCCTGATTTGCAGAGTACTCGCGACCTATTGTTTTTGGTGAAGATCGGTTGAGGGAAAGGGGTAGTTTACCTGCAACGGTTTTTTTTTAGCAAGGGTAATTTTGTTTGTTTGGCAAACGATAACAGCCGCAAATTCAAACAGAATCAAAAGATTATTTGCATACAGCCCTAAATTGTAGAGTTCTCAAGACCTATTGTTTTTGGTGAAGATCGGTTGAGGGAAAGGGGTAGTTTACCTGCAACGTTTTTTTAACAAGGGTATTTTCTATGGCAAACGATAACAGCCGCAAATTCAAACAGAATCAAAAGATTATTTGCATACAGCCCTAAATTGTAGAGTTCTCAAGACCTTTTGTTTTTGGTGAAGATCGGTTAAGGGAAAGGGGTAGTTTACTTACAACGTTTTTTTAACAAGGGTATTTTCTATGGCAAACGATAACAGCCGCAAATTCAAACAGAATCAAATAATTTTCTGCATACAGCCCTGATTTGTAGAGTACTCAAGACTTGATGTTTTTGGTGAAGATCGGTTGAGGGGAAGGGGTAGTTTACCTGCAACGTTTTTTATCAAGCGTATTTTCTATGGAAAACGATAACTGCCGCAAATTCAAACAAAATCAAATAATTTTTTGCATACGTCAGTGAATTGTAGAGGACTCAAGGCCTTTAGATTTTGGTGAAGATCGGTTAAGGGGAAGGGGTAGTTTACCGGCAACCTTTTACGTTTTAACAAGAGTAAAGTACTTGAAAATTCATTTAAACTTTTTCAAACAATGGTAATTGTTGAAAATAAAATAATTTTGTTGCCAGGCAATCTGAAAATTTCAGATTTTGTACCACAAAATCTGAAAAGATTATACGATAGTTTATGAAATGGTTAATAATACGTTAGTGGAAGGTGTAATGAGAAATTAGCAGAAATGGAAACCTGGAGAATGTTAACTGTTCTGTAGATACAATTTTGTCAGAATGTTTGGAAATGATCATCAACATTGAAGAAAAATTAAGCATATTAAGAAACATATGTAAGTACTTATTATAAAAAGATAATGTTTGTTTTTTGATAAAGGCATTTTGATTATAAAATATAAATATTTACAACAAGAAAAGAATTTTCAGTTTTCAAAATTTAAATATATTTTTATAAAACAATGGGTTCTTCATTGAGGTGGGAACCATGTCACTCACTCCATCTCAAGCCTCCTCTCCCATTTTGCAGAAAAAGAGGACCCTGTCAAGGCTGATACTTTGACGACAGTGACAGGGCTTTCCACCAAATTCAGCAGAGTGACAGGTAGGCCCAACTCTGATTGGCTCCTCAGATTTCCCCAGCGTTAGTAGGTTCTATGAAAATATTTTATTTCAAAAATGATTTTAAATATAAATCTTAGATATGTTTTATAAATCTCATGTTTTATGTTTTAACATGGGTAATTTTTTATAGACGAACCATAACTGCCGTAAATTCAAACAGAATCAAATAATTTTTTACATATGTGCCTGAGCTATAGAGAACTCAACGTCTGTTGATTTTGGTGAAGATCGGTTACGGGGAAAGGGCAGTTTACCTGAAACATTTTTTGTTGTAACATGAGTAAAGTACTTAATTTTGATAAAGTATCCTGATAAGATCTTAGTAATTCACTGTAGAAACGTAGATGAAATATCTATAAATGAAGAGGCTAGTTGAACGGGCTGGGGGTAATTTTCTATAAATCAAAATTATAGTTGAAGGGGGAGGGGATAATTTTTTTTTATATGTGTACTACGTTATTGGCAACAAAGAAGTATTTTTTTGTTAAAATTCCTTCCCTGGCTGTTTGGCTGAAAATGATTTTAAATATAAATCTTAGAATATGGAAGTCATGTATGGTTCTCCATACCGATATTTTTCTATGGCAAACGATAACTGCCGCAAATTCAAACAGAATCAAATAATTTTTTGCATACAGCCCTGATTTGTAGAGCACTCACGACGTATTGTTTTTGGTGAAGATCGGTTTGAGGGAAAGGGGTAGTTTACCCGCAACGGTTTTTTTTTATCAAGGGAAATTTTTTTTTTGGCAAACGATAACAGCCGCAAATTCAAACAGAATCAAATAATGTTTCGCATGCAGCCCTAAATTGTAGAGTTCTCAAGACCTATTGTTTTTGGTGAAGATCGGTTAAGGGAAAGGGGTAGTTTACCTGTAACGTTTTATGTTTTAACAAGGGTATTTCCTATGGCAAACGATAACAGCCGCAAATTCAAACAGAATCAAAAGATTATTTGCATAAAGCCCTAAATTGTAGAGTTCTCAAGACCTATTGTTTTTGATGAAGATCGGTTAAGGGAAAGGGGTAGTTTACCTACAACGTTTTTTTAACAAGGGTATTTTCTATGGCAAACGATAACAGCCGCAAATACAAACAGAATCAAATAATTTTCTGCATACAGCCCTGATTTGTAGAGTACTCAAGACTTTTTGTTTTTGGTGAAGATCGGTTGAGGGGAAGGGGTAGTTTACTTGCAACGTTTTTTATCAAGCGTATTTTCTATGGAAAACGATAACTGCCGCAAATTCAAACAGAATCAAATAATTTTTTGCATACGTCAGTGAATTCTAGAGGACTCAAGGCCTTTAGATTTTGGTGAAGATCGGTTAAGGGGAAGGGGTAGTTTACCTGCAACCTTTTACGTTTTAACAAGAGTAAAGTACTTGAAAATTTATTTAAACTTTTTGAAACAATGGTAATTGTTGAAAATAAAATAATTTTGTTGCCAGGTAACAAAAATAAAGTCATTTTGATTATAAAATATAAATATTTACAACAAGAAAAGAATTTTCTGTATTCAAAATTTAAATATATTTTTATAAAACAATGGGTTCTTCATTGAGGTGGGGACCATGTCACTCACTCCATCTCAAGCCTCTCCCATTTTGCAGAAAAAGAGGACCCTGTCAAGGCTGATACTTTGACGACAGTGACAGGGCTTTCCACCAAATTCAGCAGAGTGACAGGTAGGCCCAACTCTGATTGGCTCCTCAGATTTCCCCAGCGTTAGTAGGTTCTATGAAAATATTTTATTTCAAAAATGATTTTAAATATAAATCTTAGATATGTTTTATAAATCTCATGTTTTATGTTTTGACATGGGCAATTTTTTATATGACGAACCATAACTGCCGTAAATTCAAACAGAATCAAATAATTTTTTACATATGTGCCTGAGGTATAGAGAACTCAATGTCTGTTGATTTTGGTGAAGATCGGTTACGGGGAAAGGGCAGTTTACCAGAAACATTTTTTGTTGTAACATGAGTAAAGTACTTAATTTTGATAAAGTATCCTGATAAGATCTTAGTAATCTACTGTAGAAACGTAGATGAAATATCTATAAATGAAGAGGCTAGTTGAACGGGCTGGGGTTAAATTTCTATAAATCAAAATTATAGTTGAAGGGGGAGGGGATAATTTTTTTTATATGTGTACTACGTTATTGGCAACAAAGAAGTATTTTTTTGTTAAAATTCCTTCCCTGGCTGTTTGGCTGAAAATGATTTTAAATATAAATCTTAGAATATGGAAGTCATGTATGGTTCTCCATACCGATATTTTTCTATGGCAAACGATAACAGCCGCAAATTCAAACAGAATCAAATGATGTTTTGCATACAGCCCTGTATTGTAGAGTTCTCAATACCTATTGATGTTGGTGAAGATCGGTTAAGGGAAAGGGGTTGTTAATGAGAAGAATGATCCAGAACGTGTGGACAAGAAAATGTCAATGAATTGGGCCCAAGTGGGCTAAAAATATGTTTCTTAAGTTGAAGAATCCTGTCGGCTGGTCTTCCATGTTAGTTAATAATATTATGTAATAAATGCATTGCTTCAGTGGGAAGAAAATGATAAGATGTGGACGGTATTTGAATAGATTTTAATACGTTTCTTAGTTACATTACAAATGTATTATTTGTTGAAATGAGGTCGGCTAATAATGCGTGTTGCCAAGTATTAAATTGAATTGAAATGATAGTTATGGCGCTAGTTGGCCATAAGTACGAATGTGCGGCCAAAGGCCTACATTAAAAGTCGTAAGAATACGATGTGCGCGAATACGGCACTAGAATACTTGAATGCAAGTATTTTTAAATGACAGCGAGGCTGCGAGCGAGCCGAACGCTGCTGACGAGCGTCTGATACACACTGTGCAAAGTCCTAGCACGCGAAAATTGAAACAAGGCAGCAAGCAGATTAGCCAACCTAAAAGCGAAATTATCGCACTACCGTACATAAGCTGCCCGTCAAAATCAAATGATTTTTTAACATTTTTTAATAAATTATGATACATTTACAATTTAATTAAAAAGATTACAGTTCTTAATAATGATAGTTAGCTTCAAGGCCGAGTTGAACCTTGAGTTATGAGATTAGATAACGGCAGTCCGTCACTAGTTTAGAGATAAGCATGCATAAGATAAGCCTAGAGATAGGCGGTTGTAGGCCAAGGTTGGCGAACAGCTGTTTCATATATGAATAAAGTCTGGTTGACCAATATTACTGACACAAGTGTGTGCAGTATATAACATTATAAAACATGAAAGAAAAATACATAATTATACAATGTTTAATGCATGATCGGAAGCTCATCACATGATGGACCGATAGCTGGTAACCCTATGCATGTCATAGATGGTTACTGTAAAATTAATTGAGGCCCGTGGGCCTGTACAGAGAGTTCATTACATGAACAAAATTGTTGTTGAACATGTTGCAGTTGCATGTTCAATCGTATATTTAGCAGGGCGGCATGTATTGACCTAGTCATGCTGTTCCTGAAGTTTCAGGAACTTACAATATGTAATAATGTATGAACAAGCTAGATGCTGAATGCAAGCCCAGATATGACATGTATGTCGTAATTTTAAGTAAAAAGAATTGTGCATGCTTACTTGCAAAATGAATACAATATAAAATACAATATAAAATAAAACTAGACGTGGCAGTTACATACGGCAGACGCTAACAATAGTTTTTACATAGACACAATTTATGTGAATACAATAACAATAAATCAGATAACATACAATACTGTGATTACAGAAACAATTGAAAATAAGTTTAGAAATAACCAAAGTTGTACACAATAGTGAGAAAGACACGAGGCATGAATCAAATGTTCCACATACGAAAATACAAATAATAATAAAGCCTTGCATATTAACTAAACTAATACTTGCTTGAGCAAACAGACAGTTGCTGACTCAAAAATAATTAGGCTTATGCTAAAACGAGTGTTTATAACTTAACAAGTTGGAACATTTGACTTATGTGTCCTCAAAATAAAACAAGGTAATAACTCCCTTACGTTATTGTTCGTCTCCTTTACAATTTTAAAATGAGACCACCAAAACATGAAAATTAGAAAGCATGCGATGGCGCAAAATTGATAAGGAAAAAGATTGTGATAATTCATCACAATTATGTTGACCAACTGGTCGTAATAAGTAATAAGTCAATGGCTGAATAAAGTAGCATTGTGCTAAGTAATCATAATGTCAAATCTCGTCTTGCGCCGGCAGCAGACATAATTTATGTATTGGTCTCCGCAAAACACCCGTAGGCGTGCGAATGTCCACGACACGAACCAAGTTATCTGGGCCGGGAAATGTGGCGATAATTACGCCAAATTTCCAGGCTAATGGAGGTAAATTATCCTCAATAAGTAAAGCTAAATTACCAATGGAAACATTATCTTTGGCAAACTTCCACTTGTGACGCTGCTGCAGCTGGTGCAAATAATCGCGAGACCACGACTTCCAAATACCCTGGACAAACCTCTGAAGGAGTTGCCAACGCCCAAGACGAGAAACAGGAACGTGAGAAAGGTCTGGGTCCGGAATCGCTGTTAAGGGCGCGCAAATCAAAAAATGGCCAGGTGTAAGTGGCACCGGGTCGTTAACATCCGAAGAGATAGCAAATAAAGGTCGAGAGTTCAGACATGCCTCTATCTGAGACAAAACGGACGTGAACTCTTCGAAGTTTAGTATAGATTTGCCTACCACGCGGCGCAGATGAAATTTCAAACTCTTTATGCCGCTCTCCCAAAGGCCACCGAAATGAGGTGAGGAGGGCGGAATAAATGACCATGATATCCCCTGAGAGGATGTGAATGACTTAATCGAGGAGATGGCATACTTGTTGTGCCAAAAGTTGTAAATATCATGTAAGATGGTGCGGGCCTTCCTGAAGTTTGTGCCATTGTCGGAGTACAGTTGACTGGGTATACCCCGACGTGCCATGAAACGACGTAATGCGGCTATAAACGCGCTGGCAGTAAGGTCGGAAACCAATTCCAAGTGAATAGCCCTAGTCGCTAAGCAAACAAACAAAGATACGTATGCCTTAGAAAGAGTTCTCGACCTCTGCCCGCCATGCCGAATCATGAAGGGACCACCATAATCAACCGCGCAAAATAAGAACGGCCTAGAAGGAGTGACTCTAGGGGATGGTAAAATACCAAGTCTCTGAACCTGCTGTGTGGCACTAAACCTGATACACTTGAGACACTTGCGAATAATGGAACGGGTGACTAGCCGGGCATTAACAATCCACCAACGTTGACGCAGTGAATGATGCACGAGTTGAGCACCAGCGTGAAGTAAACGAATGTGTTCACGTTCGATGATAAGGCGTGTAATATGCGCCGATGGGGGTAATACAATAGGATGTTTCGAATCGTAGGGTAATTGGGAATGCTGCAATCGTCCGCCCACGCGTATCACTCCAGAGTCGTCAAGAAACGGGTCGAGAGAAGCCAACTTGCTCCTAATGGAAACAGAAGATCCGTTCCGAAGACAATTAATTTCGGTTGGGAAGTGGATCGACTGAGATTGTTTTATGAAGAAGTTGAGAGACTGATGAATTTCTATAGGGGTCAGATCGCCCGAAAGTTTGTCCGCACATGAGTGCCTAATATTTCTGATGAAACGAAAACAGTAAGCGTATACACGCGTCAGCCGGTGCAACGAGGAAAAGTCCAACGATAAGTCAACAGCCAGGGTAGACATTAGCGAAAGGTTATGTGTATTTTTCTCTTCCGCGGTGACTTCAGAAGACGACGGAGTGGCCGGTACGAAGGATGGGAAGGGATCAGACTCTGACGATTGAGACAGACAGCTAGGACCGTGCCACCAAAGCGAGCAATCGCGCAAAACGTCAGGGAAACACCCCCTAGATATAATATCAGCAGGATTGCGTCGCGAATCAATGTGATGCCAGGTATAAGTTTGCGTACGACGCTGAATTTCAGCAACCCGATTAGCGACGTATGTTTTCCACCGCGTAGACTGGGCATGAATCCAGTAAAGAGCCACCATAGAATCAGAATACAAATGTACATTATCAATAAACGAATAAAGAGCAGGAATAACCTTAGATACGAGTCGCGATAGTAACAAGTAAGCGCAGAGCTCGTTGCGAGGTAATGACACCTGGCGTAGGGGAGCCACGCGAGATTTGGAACACAAGAGGCGACAGGAGGCAGTAGAATCTTGATAAATGACTCTGATATATAGACAACAGCCAAACCCCCTTTCCGAAGCATCCGAAAAACCATGCAATTGAACTGTAGCAGCCTCACGCTTGCAACGAATAGATCGCGGGACTACTATTTTACCAATCAGAATCAATTTGTTACACAAAGAATGCCAATCCGAAAGTGACTGACCGGAAATCGGTTCATCCCAACCAAGCTTACAAAGCCAAAGTCGCTGCATGAAATGTTTATACAAAAAGACAACTGGACCGATTAAACCAAGAGGATCATATATTCCAGCAATAATTGAAAGAATTTTTCTCTTGGATACGCTAGAATCAACCGGAGATAGTTTAATGTCAAACAAAAATGAATCGGCAGTGTTGTTCCAAAGAATGCCTAGGGTACGCACATTGTCCTGTTTATTTAGGGGTCGTGAAAAGTTGTGATGATTTGCGACCGCTGTGGGTTCATTTGATGCCCATTTGTGCAACGTGAAACCATATTGACCAAGTAACGCACCTAGATCGGATTTCAGCTTGGTTAGATTAGGGATAGTGTCCGAACCGGTAAGTAGATCGTCGACATAAAAATCGTTGGTTATGGCTAACGCCGCCTGGGGGAAGGAAGACTGATTGTCCCTACCAATTTGTAGAAGGCAACGAGTGGCCAAAAAAGAGGCGCTAGCCGTGCCGTAGGTTACTGTCCGCAGCGCGAAATGTTTAAGTGGTTCGAGGGGAGAATCACGCCACAAAATGCGTTGATAGTGACAATCCCCTTCAGCTACGCGAATCTGACGATACATCTTTTCGATGTCGGCAATAAGAACATACTTATGTATGCGGAAACGCAAGAGAATGGAAAAAAGGTCTTGCTGAACATTGGGGCCTACTAACAATATGTCATTTAACGAAAGGCCATTAGTAGTCTTGGACGAACCATCAAAAACAACGCGCAGTTTTGTGGTCAAGCTAGACTGTTTAAACACGGCATGGTGAGGCAAGTAGTAAATATTTGACGCTCCTAAATTGATAGCGCCATCATCGATGAGTGTCATGTGCCCAAGATCCATGTATTCCTTGATAAAGTCCGCGTAGTCGCGAGCGAGCTTGGCATCTCGCCTTAATCGACGCTCTAAGCTTAAGAATCTTGATTCGGCACTTGTGTAAGATTCCCCCAAGTGGGGATTATCAGACTTGAATGGGAGTGACACTATAAATCTACCCTCGTGGTTGCGCTGAGTAGAGCGCACAAAATGCTCTTCACAGGCCGACTCGCTATCAGGGGTATCGTCAGGGATAGTTTCTGCTTCCCAAAATCTCTCGAGAGATTGCAGAATTTGACTGTCATTGTTCCTTGCTAGGAACGAAACAGCAGGACCCTCGGTGTGGCAGTGCTTGGGCAGATTGCCAGCTAAAATGTAACCCAGTTTTGTTTCCTGAATGATAGGAAAATTGGGGCCGCGTGTGTATTTATTGGCTAATATCAAATCCAGATAAAATTGTGCCCCTAATAGTATGTCGATTTGTGAAGATATATTAAAATCTGGGTCGGCCAGAAAAATTTTGTTTGGAATGTGGAACTGGTTGATATCAAACGAGGTTGAAGGCAGATTGTGAGTTAAGGTAGATAAGACGGCACATTTCGCCTCGAAACTATGTCTCTGATAACGAGAAATAATACGTATAGAAGCCATATCAGTTGCGCAACACGCTGTGTTGTTTATTCCTGTGACTGGAATATTAGATTTGGTTAATTTAAGGTGTAACCTTTTTGCAAATGATTTTGTACAGAAATTGATCTGTGAACCGGCGTCCAGGAGTACTCTAGCCCTATGCCTGTCGGCAGCCTGATCAACGACAGATACAACCGCTGTGGATAAAAGAACATTGTTTTTACACTGTAATTTAAGTGAGCAATAATTGCTGCTGGCAGCTGTTGATTTCGGCACGTAATTTTCGTGCAGCAATGTGTGGTGTCTTTTTGAACAAATTTTACAGACCTGTTTACTCTTACAGTTAGCTATCAAATGACCTGCTCTAAGGCAGTTGATACAACATTTATGATTTGCAACAACTTGCCTCCGCTCAGCGGTGCTTAACATATGAAAATTATTACATATGTGAAGCGGGTGGTTAGGTTTACAACACACGCATGAATAATGATTTGCCGCTGTGTGATAGCTCTTAAATGTATTGCTGCCAGCAGTATTTCTTAAGCTGCACTTCTCAGACTTATTATTAAGTTTTACATTAAGTTTGTTGAATTGCTGTCCGGGTTCAATAGGCATTGTATTTTCTAACAGTTGCCTATAACCTGAAGACACAGACATAACAGACTTAACCTGAAGTAGGTTTTGCACATAGTATTTAGCTAATATGAATGGGTTGTTATACCTTTCGGACAGCAAATTCAACGCTATTGCATAATTTTCTTTACAAATAGGTAATGATTTGATTAAATCTAACGGTTCACACTTCACAGAGGAATGCAAATAATGCAGTTTTTGCACTGGTGTTAAATCAGATCTTGAATGCACTAAATCGGTGAAAATTGAATAAAAATGTTGCCACTCCAATATGTTGCCTGAGAAGCAGGGCAAACTTATCGGCTTTAATTGTATGGGCGTCGATAATACGGGAGGCACAGTCTGAGTATTAAAAGTGTCAAGTAGTTGTAAAATGTTTGCCTCAGTTGAGTATATAATTTCTTCGACCTCAACTCGGTCTGCTTGAGCAACGCTCGTGTCTTTACTGATGAGCTCTATCTCAGACTGTAACTCGTCGTACTTCGAGGCCAAGCTTTTGAGACTTTCCAGTCTTACAGTTAGAAAATGTTTTGTACTTAACGTTATGTCAAATGAATTTACCGCGGATTGTATCCGCACTATCGCGGACTTTAATCCGCCTCTCTTTCTGGTCAGCACTTTGAGGCCTTCTTCAGACATTTTACGCACCTTTTTACTGTTGTTGGTGATACCTTGTTGGCGATGTCCTACAGCGTCGGCTTCTTGGTGAAGATGGTAAACAGCTGGCAGAGATGACCACTTTGAGTAAGCACTGTAGCTGGCAGGCACTTGCTAATATGTTGTCTGAAGATGACGAGCGAAATGACGATGCGAATCACGCCACGGTCGTATTAGCTGACGTGCTAATTCGCCCGTGATGGCCAGAAACAGAGGTAGAAAATATTGGATGGAAAATCCGGCCCGGAGGACCAAAAAATGGTTAGTATCCGGCCCGGAGGACCAAAAAATGTTAATGAGAAGAATGATCCAGCACGTGTGGACAAGATAATGTCAATGAATTGGGCCCAAGTGGGCTAAAACTATGTTTCTTAAGTTGAAGAATCCTGTCGGCTGGTCTTCCATGTTAGTTAAAAATATTATGTAATAAATGCATTGCTTCAGTGGGAAGAAAATGATAAGATGTGGACTGTATTTGAATAGATTTTAATACGTTTCTTAGTTACATTACAAATGTATTATTTGTTGAAATGAGGTCGGCTAATAATGCGTGTTGCCAAGTATTAAATTGAATTGAAATGATAGTTATGGCGCTAGTTGGCCATAAGTACGAATGTGCGGCCAAAGGCCTACATTAAAAGTCGTAAGAATACGATGTGCGCGAATACGGCACTAGAATACTTGAATGCAAGTATTTTTAAATGACAGCGAGGCTGCGAGCGAGCCGAACGCTGCTGACGAGCGTCTGATACACACTGTGCAAAGTCCTAGCACGCGAAAATTGAAACAAGGCAGCAAGCAGATTAGCCAACCTAAAAGCGAAATTATCGCGCTACCGTACAGGGGTAGTATATTTTCTATGGCAAACGATAACAGCCGCAAATTCAAACAGAATCAAATGATGTTTTGCATACAGCCTTGTATTGTAGAGTTCTCAATACGTATTGGTGTTGGTGAAGATAGGTTAAGGGGAAGGGGTAGTTTACCTGCAACGTTTTTTTTATCGGGGGTAATTTTACTTCCATGTTCCTTAAGGAAATGGAAGTATGGTGATGGCAAAAAAAATCGTGTTCGAGATTATTGCAGATTCTGATTGTACTACACTCAAAACATGAAAAAAGTCGTTTTTCGGAAAGTGTCTGTGTGTGTGTCTGTCTGTGTGTCTGTAGATTTTTTTTCTATGGCAAACGATAATAGCCGCAAATTCAAACAGAATCAAATAATGTTTTGCATACAGCGCTGATTTGTGGAGTACTCACGACCTATTGTTTTTAGTGAACATCGGTTGAGGGAAAGGGGTAGTTTACCAGCAATGGTTTTTTTTTAATCAAGGGTAATTTTGTTTGTTTGGCAAACGATAGCAGCCGCAAATTCAAACAGAATCAAATAATGTTTCGCATACAGCCCTGAATTGTAGAGTTCTCAAGATCTGTTGATTTTGGTAAAGATCGGTTAAGGGAAAGGGGTAGTTAACTAGCAACGTTTTATGTTTTAACAAGGGTATTTTATATGGCAAACGATAACAGCCGCAAATTCAAACATAAAAAATAAGTTTTTGCATACTGCTCTGAATTGTAGAGTTATCAAGACATATTGTTTTTGGTGAAGATCGGTTAATGGAATAGGGTAGTTTACCAACAACGTTTTATGTTTTATCAAGGGTGTTTTATATGGCAAACGATAAGAGCCGAAAATTCAAACAGAATCAAATAATTGTTTGCATACCGGCCAGAATTGTGGAGTACTCAAGACCTGTCACTTTTGGTGATTATCGGTTAAGGGATAGGGGTAGTTTACCAGCAACATTTTATGTTTTAACAAGGGTAATTATTTTTATGACGAACGATAACTGTCGTACATTAAAACAGAATCTAACTACTCTTCTGCATACGATTTTGAATTATACAGAGCTCAAGGTCTGTTGATTTTGTTGAAGATCGGTTAAGGGAAAGGGGTAGATTACCAGCAACGTTTTATGTTTTAACAAGGGTAATTTTTTCTATGATGAACGATAACTGCCGTAAATTCAAAGAGAATTAAATAATGTTTTACATACAGCCCTGAATTGTAGAGTTCTCAAGACATATTGTTTTTGGTGAAGATCGGTTAATGGAATAGGGTAGTTTACCACCAACATTTTATGTTTTATCAAGGGTGTTTCCTATGGCAAACGATAAGAACCGAAAATTCAAACAGAATCAAATAATTGTTTGCATACCGGCCTGAATTGTAGAGTACTCAAGACCTGTCATTTTTGGTGATGATCGGTTAAGGGAAAGGGATTGTTTACCTACAGCAGTTTTTTATCAAGGGTAATTTTTTTCTATGGTAAACGATAACGGCCGCAAATTTAAACAGAATCAAATGATGTTTTGCATACAACCCTGTATTGTAGAGTTCTCAATACGAATTGGTGTTGGTGAAGATCGGTTAAGGAAAAGGGGTAGTTTACCTGCAACATTTTATGTTTTAACAAGGGTAATTTTTTATATGGCGAACGATAACTGCCGTAAATTCAAAAGAATCAACTAGGTTTTTGCATACCTTTTTGAACTAAAGAGAACTCAAGGTCTGTTGATTTTGTTAAAGATCGGTTAAGGGAAGGGGTAGTTTATCAGCAACGTTTTATGTTTTAAAAAGGGTAATTTTTTGTGACGAACGATAACTGCCGAAAATTCATAGAGAATCAAATAATTTTTTGCACACTTTCCTGAGATGCAGAGAGCTCAAGGTCTGTTGATTTTGGTGAAGATCGGTTAAGAGAAAAGGGTAGCTTACCAGCAACATTTTATGTTGTAACAAGAGAAATGTTTCCCTGACGAACGATAACTGCCGCACATTCAAACAGAATCAAATATTTTTTGCATGCATCACTAAATTGTAGAGGACGGAAGGTCTATTGATTTTGGAGAAGATCGGTTAAGAGAAAGGGGTAGTTTACCTGAAACATTTTATGATTTAACAAGAGTAAAGTACTTAATTTTTATAAATAAAGTATAGTAATAAGAAGCTCATAATAATCCACTGTAGAAACGTAGATAAAATATCTATAAATTAAGAGGTTAGGTGAACGGGAATAAAGTATAGTAATAAGAAGCTCATAATAATCCACTGTAGAAACGTAGATGAAATATCTATAAATTAAGAGGTTAGGTGAACGGGGTGGGGGTAATTTTCTATAATTAAAAATTATAGTTGAAGGTGGAGGGGAGAATATTTTATACGTGTACTACGTTATCGGCAACAAAGAAGTAGTTTTTTGTTAAAATTGCTTCCCGGGCTGTTTAGCCGTAGTCCAATTTTATCTGCAAAACCAGACTTTTCGGCAGTGCCATCGACTGCCATTTACAGTGAAAATCGAGTGAGAAAACGTGAGGTGGTATACGTTAGTGACCACAGTACTGTGGTTAATGCTGAAGCAATAAGTAGAAAGACGTAGTTTCTATGGAAATATTTCATTTCGAATATGATTTTAAATATAAATCTTAGAACATGGAAGTCATGTATGGTTCTCCATACCGATATTTTACTTCCATGTTCCTTAAGGAAATGGTAGTATGGTGATGGCAAAAAAAATCGTGTTCGAGATTATTGCAGATTCTGATTGTACTACACTTAAAACATGAAAAAAAGTCGTTTTTCGAAAAGTGTCTGTGTGTTTGTCTGTGTGTCTGTCTGAGGATTTTTTACTTCCATGTTCCTTAAGGAAATGGAAGTATGGTGATGGCAAAAAAAATCGTGTTCGAGATTATTGCAGATTCTGATTGTACTACACTCAAAAACATGAAAAAAAGTCGTTTTCCGAAAAGTGTCTGTGTGTGTGTCTGTCTGTGTGTCTGTGTGATAACATTAAGGTCAGAAATGGGTAACCTATAACTAGCTCTAAATTAAAGTATATCACTAAACATGATAAACAATTCGAGTGATATACGGTGCAAAGTGAGTTATAGTGTACCCATTGAGGTAAAAAAGTGAAAGTGAAGGTAACTTATTACAGAATTGTGCTGTAGGTTTGGGCATTATAAAACCATGAGAGTAGACTATAATACTACTAACTGGTTTTGTATTTTATTTATTTATTGTAATATTTATATTGTATGGACAACCAATTGTTATACCTAAGTTAATGTTATATTTTTTCAAATATTTGTGTTATAATATAAGATTACCCAGGGTTCGTTTTAAAAAACAAAAAATTTTAAATATAAAAGGATAATAAAAAATTAAAATAATACTATGAGGTAAATGGCAACAGGAAGTAGTGCAGTGTAGAAATACTATGAGAGACTAAATAAATAATATTGCTACGACAGCACAGAACAATCTACGCGTTTATCGAATGCGCCAGAAAGATCTCGACGTAAGCGTGTGGTGTACGTGCTACTAAACGCATTTTGCGAGAATTTTCTCGACTATGCCAGGCTCCGCTCGGGCGCTCGGACTGTGTCAAGGGCGTAGCAATTTACGTAGTTCGCGAGAGATAAGACGCAGTTTGGAAGCTTCTGGTGTGTGAGCGTAACTTAAATACATCGCGTCGCGGCCTTAGTTTTCAGTTCAATGCGAGATTTTTGACTGTGCGGTTCGAGAGTATTTAGTGCGATATATTTACAGAGCGGTTCGGGTTATTACGGTGTACGTTCAAGTAGTTATTAGTGAAGTGTTGCGTTTTATATTCGGACGGTATAATTGTAATACAGTTGAGTTTTAATATTAGTGGACATTTTATTGCGTATGAACAATTTCATTTGATTTGTTGTAGACACTGTGTTGTTAATTACGAACTGTTTTACTATAACAATTAAAGGTGTGATTAGTGACTTAATTGGTGTCTTGTAATTATTTTGTTTCCACTGTACCTACGACGATCGAGTAGACCGTCGTAACAGTGGTGTCAGAACTGGGATAGAACGGTTAACAGTGGAAACAGTGGACGCTTTGTACAAGACGAGTGTGATTCGTAATTAATCAGTAAACATGGAGCCCAGTCAGATGATGGAAGCTTTACAAACACTGCTGCGGCAGACACAGGGAGAAGCAGAAAGACGACAAAAAGAAGAACGAATACAAGAAAGAGAAGAGGCTGAGGAACGTCAGAAAGCACTAATGCTAGAAACAGAAGAAAGACAAAAAGAGGAACGCAGACAGGAGGCGGAAGAAGCAGAAAGACGACAAAAAGAAGAACGAAGACAGGAAAGAGAAGAGACAGAGGAACGGTGACGACAGGAAACGGAAGATATCAAAGCATTAATACAGGAGCAGAAACAGATTCAAGAACACAGTACAGCAGAATTGGGTCTCCTACGAGGTGAGCTTAATAAACAAGTTACTAAAATATCGGAGGTACAAGAATCAATGACATTAAAAATAGCTGAAGTAGAAAAATCTGTCTTGATGGTTGAAGAATCGATGTCTACAAAAATATCTGTTATAGAATAATCTGTGTCAAATAAAATATCTGCAGTAGAAAACTCAATGGCAAACATAAGAGAACAAATTAAAAGTGAAGTCGAACAGTGCATGAAGATTCAACCAAAACAAATTTCTGAACAGACTGTACCAGTGATCAAGACAGAAAAAGACACAGAAAATAAGTTAACAGAGAAAGTCACTTTGCCTGCAGTAGGGACAGTTCATGTCAAAGCTCCAACCTTTGACGGAAGCACTCACTGGGCAACGTACCTCCGCCAATTTGAAGCTGCTGCATGCGCAAATAATTGGACAGAAAAAGACAAGGCTGTTTCACTTGTTCTTGCATTAAAAGGACCCGCGGCAGAACTACTACAGAAAGTGCCACCTGACAGCCAGAACACCTATGCCGAGTTGATAAAAGCTCTGGAATTACGGTATGGTGATAAACATTTGCGAGATGTGTACTGCACCCAGTTGAGAGCAAGGCGACAGCATTCCGGGGAAAGTCTTCAAGAGTTTGAAGCAAGTATCGACAGACTAATTAGACTGGCCTATCCTGAAGCGCCAGAAGATTTTCGAACGCGTTTTGCGATGCAGACATTTACTGCCAGTGTCCGAGATAACGAACTACAGCAAGTGTTACGAATGGCAAGACACCAGAACAGTGCGGACGCCCTGGTACATGCTTTGCAATTTGAGGCCGCCAAATCAGCGTCTGGTTGGACAAGTCATAAAGTGCGCGAGCTAAAAGATCGCGACGGCACAGACGATGAGGAAGAAGAACAAGGAACAGAGACTCGACGGTCGGCGCCACAGAATAAAATAAGAAAGGATGGAAGACCGAAGTGTTATCGATGTGGGAAACCTGGACATCTACAACGAGATTGTCGGGTTAGAATTCAGCAGCAGGGAAACGAGCAATAGTCGGTGCAACGGGGCGTGTGCTGACTAACTGGAGGAACGAAGCCCCTAGACAATACGCAATTTCTACGCTTCAGAAAAACACCGGGAGCTTGGTAGTTACCGGATTTGTTCAAGAAAGGCCAACCTCGATTACAGTTGACACAGGCGCAACAGTTTCTATTGAGCGCCCCGACGTGGTGAAAGATCTCAAGCCAATCTGGTGCTCTTGCAGCTTGCGAACAGCTACTGGACGGCCTGTAAAAGTGTATGGAAAAGTGGAGATACACCTACGCCTCGGTCGACTTGAGTTTAATCATCAAGTACTTGTTGCAGGCATTGTGGATGAAGCAATTCTTGGTGTGGACGTTATGAACGCATACGGATTTATAGTCGACTTCAAAAACAATGTCTTGAGAATCGGAGGCGAAGAGGTAATGCTATCAACAATGACGACAGCAGAAAAATCGATGGACGTCATAAACCAAGTGGCCGTAACTTTTCCCCCAAACTCCGAAAAGATCATCATGGTTAGAACTGCGGTAGATACTAGGGGCAATCAGTGCTCTATATTCGAACCCCAGGTAGTCAGCACACCGGGCATACTAATTGCCAGAAGTTTAGTAAAACCTGACGAAACCGGAAATGTACCTATTAGAGTGGCGAATATTTTGGATCAAGCTATCACTTTACAAAGCAATACGCTCCTAGGCAAATTGACTCCTGTCGCCTGGGTAGCCGGAATAACGCAACGAAGACCCAGTTCTTCGGATACTTCTAAATTACCAGAGGAACTGCAAGAATTATTGAACAGATCTTCTAACGACCTCTCAAGTGGTGAGGTAAAAGAACTCGGACAGTTTTTACACGAATTCAAAGATTGTTTTGCAGTTCGGGGACAGTCACTGGGAAGAACCTCTCTTGTGCAACATCGCATCAATACCGGGGACACAACACCGATACGCCAACCTCCTCGAAGGCCTCCATTATCTAAACAAGAGGAGATGTCTCGGTTAGTACAGGACATGTTGACAGAGGGAGTAATTGAACCTTCGTCAAGTGCTTGGTCTTCCCCTGTAGTGCTGGTAGCGAAGAAGGATGGTGGATTGCGTTTCTGCGTAGACTACCGGAGGTTAAATGACGTTACAAAGAAAGACTGCTATCCATTACCTCGCGTTGACGATACACTCGACACGTTGTCCGGAGCACAGTGGTTTTCCACATTGGACCTGAAGAGTGGATATTGACAAGTGGGTCTTCATCAAGAAGACAAGGAAAAGACCGCTTTCTCGACCCCAAGTGGCTTATTCCAATTTAACGTCATGCCATTTGGACTCTGTAATGCACCGGCAACATTTGAGAGATTGATGGACCTGATACTCCGAGGCCTGACGTGGAAAACTTGCCTTGTTTACTTAGACGATGTCATAGTGATCGGGAAGACTTTCAAAGATCATTTGGAAAACCTTAAGGAAGTTCTAACTAGAATTCACGGCGCACAACTGAAGCTGAGCCCGAAGAAGTGTTCTCTATTCCAGAAGGAAGTACAGTATTTGGGCCATCTGGTTTCGGCAGCGGGCGTTAGCATGGATCCTAATAAAGTAGACACCGTAAGAGACTGGCCAGTTCCGAAGAATAAACACGAAGTTCGGAGTTTCCTGGGGTTATGCTCATATTACCGACGTTTTGTGAAAGGCTTCGCTACTATTGCTAAACCACTACATGAGCTAACGGAAAATAAACGAAACTTCCAATGGTCGAGAGAGTGTGAACAAGCATTTAGAACGTTGAAGATTGCATTATGTTCGCAGCCAATTCTCGCTTTTCCAGCTTCCGAAGGGAAGTACATCGTAGACACAGACGCAAGCAATACTGGTCTAGGAGCAGTTTTGTCTCAAGTGCAGAACGGTGAAGAACGAGTAATAGCGTATTACAGCAAGACGCTTTCTAAACCAGAGAGAAATTATTGTGTTACAAGAAGAGAGTTGTTGGCAATTGTCAGAGCTTTGGAGCACTTCCATAAATACCTCTATGGGAGAGAGTTTTCACTACGTACCGACCATGCTGCACTTGCATGGCTCTTGAGATTTAAAAATCCGGAAGGACAGTTGGCAAGGTGGCTCGAACGTCTGCAAGAGTACAACTTCAAGGTACAACATCGGCGGGGGCGCCTGCACGGTAATGCAGATGGCTTATCACGAAGACCGTGCCCGGAAGACTGCCGACATTGCCACAGAAAGGAAGAACAAAACTCAAGCGAACATGTTCAAGCCATCACTGTAGATTTCCTGGCTGATGGCTGGACAACACAAGACTGTCGACAAGAACAGATGACTGATGAAGACATTGGACCGATCTTGACAGCAAAAGAGGAAGGTCGCCGCCCGGATTGGCAAGATATCTGCCATGGTTCCGAAGTGCTGAAGGGCTACTGGGTACAATGGGAATCTCTCACCTTAGAAAACGGATTGCTGAAAAGGGCTTGGGAAAGTGCAGATGGACGAGACATGGTCATGCAGTTGATAGTTCCCCGAAGTAAAGTGCAGTCTGTTTTGAAGGAGATGCATGATGGTACATCTGGAGGCCATCTTGGCGTTAACAAAACCCTTGACAAAATACGGAAGCGATTCTATTGGCTTCATCTTCGCCACGACGTAGAGGAATGGGTTCGGACGTGTGAAATATGTGCTGCAAGCAAGGGCCCACAAACCAGAAGCAGGGGAAAAATGAGACAGTATAACGTTGGACAACCTTTCGAGAGAATTGCCATAGACATTGCTGGACCATTCCCAGTTACTGACGATGGAAACCGGTACATCATGGTTGTAGGTGACTACTTTACTAAGTGGGTGGAAGCATACGCAATTCCAAATCAGGAGGTTACCACTGTGGCAAAGCAGTTAGTTCACAACTTCTGTTGCCGTTATGGAGTCCCTATAGAAATCCATACGGATCAAGGGAGAAATTTCGAATTAGGAGTGTTTAAAGAATTATGCCGTCTACTGGGAATTCGAAAGACCAGGACAACGCCTCTACATCCTCAGTCGGACGGGATGGTTGAGAGATTCAACAGGACACTTGAGCAGCATCTTTCGAAAGTTGTTGACGAGAACCAAACAGACTGGGACCAACGTATACCACTATTCCTTATGGCGTATAGGTCATCAGTACATGACACAACCGGCATGACTCCAGCAAAATTGGTGTTTGGGCGGGAGATTCGTCTTCCTGGGGACTTGATGTTTGGATCACCTGAGACTCAGTCCCAAGAGCCAAAGAACTATTCCTCACAATTAGAAAACCAACTGCGAGAAATGAATCGCTTGGTAAGAGGACGGCTTAAGATTGCCAGTGATAAAATGAAAACTCGGTATGACATTCGCAGCAATAGTGTGGGTTTCCAAGAAGGAGATCAGGTCTGGTTGTTCAATTCAAAGCGCCGTCGTGGTCGCTCACCTAAGCTTCAGTCTAACTGGGAAGGACCCTATACTGTAAAAAAAAGGATTAACGATGTTGTTTATCGGATTCAACAGGAAGGACAGCGAAAGTTCAAGGTCGTCCATCTAGATCGCCTGGCTAAATACAAATTTAGAGACGCTTTGCCAGTTCGGGACGAACAGGCTTAAGGAGGCGGCAGTGCTACGACAGCACAGAACAATCTACGCGTTTATCGAATGCGCCAGAAAGATCTCGACGTAAGCGTGTGGTGTACGTGCTACTAAACGCATTTTGCGAGAATTTTCTCGACTATGCCAGGCTCCGCTCGGGCGCTCGGACTGTGTCAAGGGCGTAGCAATTTACGTAGTTCGCGAGAGATAAGACGCAGTTTGGAGGCTTCTGGTGTGTGAGCGTAACTTAAATACATCGCGTCGCGGCCTTAGTTTTCAGTTCAATGCGAGATTTTTGACTGTGCGGTTCGAGAGTATTTAGTGCGATATATTTACAGAGCGGTTCGGGTTATTACGGTGTACGTTCAAGTAGTTATTAGTGAAGTGTTGCGTTTTATATTCGGACGGTATAATTGTAATACAGTTGAGTTTTAATATTAGTGGACATTTTATTGCGTATGAACAATTTCATTTGATTTGTTGTAGACACTGTGTTGTTAATTACGAACTGTTTTACTATAACAATTAAAGGTGTGATTAGTGACTTAATTGGTGTCTTGTAATTATTTTGTTTCCACTGTACCTACGACGATCGAGTAGACCGTCGTAACAATATATATAAATTTATTTAAAGATAATAAAATTATCAAATACTTATATACAAGGTCATAAGAAAATGAACAAAAACTTATTATGTAAACCAAATTGATAAAGAAACCGGAATGGAAAAGAATTATTTTTCGGTAAATAAAATATAAATTTATAATAATTACAAACTGCCTGTATAATAAAAATACTATGGGTTACTAAGAGTGACGGAAATAACAAGTATTGTTAATAATAAAAATTGGGAATGAAACCATAGAGTTGACAAAATGATGCTACTACAATTATAATAAAATAACCTTTTCTGGAACTTTGGAGGAGTGAAAATTAATACAAAATTAACAAGCAACATGACCACTAGATAATCATCCATGATTTATCAAAATTAAATGGTTATATTCCTTAATAAACAGTGAAAGAAAACCTTCTGATGATTCAACCTGGTTTCACCATAGTTCTAATTGACGATAGAATATGCGCCAGACGGTAAAGAAATTATAACTCAAGACGGACCTCACCAGAGAAAAAGCTTCATTCCAGTAAGAACCATACAAAGAGAGGTAATATAAACATTTCGTTTAATAGTTCAAGAAGAAAACGCATTCCGAACGTTGATATAGAACACGAAACTAGTCATTTAATCACGTTTTTTAAAGTAAACAAAAGCACGCTGCTCTCTTACGGCCATTCCGGGAACTACATACTAAACGAAAAATAAACAAATTTATTTAATTTTTTTCGGTATTTGTAAAGCTTAGTAATTATCCATTTCTGACCATCCCATAACAAAAAGAACTTACCCTGAACCCTGGGGAATTATTAAGAATTATATATTAATTGATGTTTTTGAAAATAGTGTAAAATTTGGTAAACAAAACCATATATGTTTTTTTTTTTAGACAATTCCATGTTTACTCTATGAAGTCGAGATTATGTTTTATTTAAGGAAAGATCAATTGTGATACTTGTATTTTGGTGGCAGGAAACAAAAAACCAATAATATAAATAAATAATATTATTGAAAAATGATATTGAATAATAAAGTGTGTTATAATTTTTGTAGTGGGTAGTTGTAATAGATTTCAGCACAAAAACAGAAGAGATGAAAACATTGGATCAGATGTTGCTATAGTGTAGGCTGGTTAAACTAGGCGTGGAAACTTGTCTTACAATCAGCTGATTTAAATCACAGCGAACAATTTGAAAAAATCAGAAATCATCTAAACCAAGTGTAAATCATTGGTACTTACTCTCTCTTCCTCATATGGCTGAACAACTTCCCTCCTTGACCCCAAATCACACACTCTCGATTTCTGTTTAGATTGAGTAACATTAAATAAAATACTTTATTTATTTTTTGTAAAAAAAACTTCAGTTATTATAATTCATAAGTGGCGACTGCGGAGAGGCGGAAACTTTAACATCTCAAACCGCTACGTTACAGAATTGGCGCATAACAACATTGGGAGCTTAATTAAATAAGACGAACACCCAATAAGACACATACAAAGTTTTCGCTATTATCTCTCAACAAAAACGCTACGTTACAAGATTGGCGCTCAACGTAAAAGGGCGGTAATTAGAAAAGAATTTTGATATTTAATAAAAATATATACCAAAAAATCTAATTATCGTTGGCAGTTATGAGAAAACAAGAAATGCATAATACCCGAGGCAAATCGAAGAAGAGGGCAGAAGAAAAGGAGATTGAAGAAGGTGGACAGGAACAAGAAATAGAATTAGTCACGGACAGTGAAATGGACCAACTGACAGGTGATAAAGACGAAACTGAAGTAGTTATGGATACGGAAAAGGAAATAGTGGAAGAGGATGTCCAAGGGGACCAACCAGACAAAGCGGTAGACAGAAAAGAACCTAATTGGCAAGACCTGATGAAATTTATGGCAGAACAATTTAAGGAACAGAATAAACAAACTAATGAACAATTTAAGGAACAGAATAAACAAACTAATGAACAATTTAGAAAACAGGAGGAAAACTTGAGACAGACCAATGAGGAAAATAAAGAAAATTTTAGGAGACAGGAGGAAAAATTTGATAAAATAGATGAGAACTCAAGGAAACAAAATGAAACCTTGAGCGAAAAATTCGATAAAATAGATGAGAATTTTAAGAAACAGGAAGAGAACTCTAGGAAGCAAAATGAAACTTTGAGGGATAGTTTAAAACAAATTCAGAAAATAAACGAAGAAAATTTAAAACAATTTGAGGGTAAGATGGAGAAGTTCAATAAGGAGATATGGGAAACTTTCGGAGAGAAGTTTGAAAATGTTAATATGCGTATCCAAAAAGCAGATACATACAAGGAGGAGATTAATAAACAAATGGACCATAGTGTCAAGAATTTGGATGAAACATCAGACAGCACTTCAGAAGGTATTAAAGAAAGTCTGAATACAGAAGAGAGGAGGAAGGAAATAGAAATTACAGAATACCAAGGTGTAATGCCATCTGAAAATAAAAATAGCCACAACAAAAAGGATGTTCAAACCGTGGAAAAGAAGACCAAGGAAATAATAAAAACATGTAGAAAGAGAATAATAAATACCAAGGAAGAATGGGAGATGATTACAGGTGGATTAATTCATGTATTCAACCTTCCAATTAATGAACAGAGGGAGTTAATTAAGTTTACATCCCAGTTAAATGTGTCAACGATGGAAGTGTATCAAACAATATCAGTTGTATCTTCAAGACGGAATATAACATTCAAGTATTTGGCAAATAATCCAGGGGTAAAAGGGAATGGAATGAGATTAAATATGAGCAACTATGTTATGTTAGAGGAGGTACAATACTTGTTAGTTAAAAAGGAACGAATTATGACGGAAGACCGGTACTTAAGTGAAAGTTTCATAGCAGCAAAGTGGGAGAGCCGGATGGTAAGAAGATTATCAAGGAGAGAATTAATTCCGAACACCCCAGTAATCCGAGTAAAGGGAGTACCTGAAATAATGGACCACGGTTAAACAGACTCCAAACAAACCAGAAAAAAGGGACGGATTTTATGGATACAGGACCAAGCAACCCATTGTAAATAAAACCCCAAAATTCTAAAAGCATGTAAGGACATCTTACTCAAGTTATTTTGAAACCATATAATTTAAAATGAAGAGACTAAAACCCCAAAATTCTAAAAGCATGTAAGGACATCTTACTCAAGTTATTTTGAAACCATATAATTTAAAGTGAAGAGTATATAAGAACAGATTAGTAAATAAGAGTTATAAAGAATGGATTTAAAATGAAATAATAGGAAAAAGTAATATTTTTAATGGTAACAAACAGAAGAAAAAATTAAATGAACAAAAACAATTGATGGTAATGTGCTCAGATAAGAAGAATAAAGAATAATTTAATGACTCCAATGAAACTGAAGGAGGATGATAATTAATACAATGATTAGAATTTCTCGGAATTGAAGATTATATAAGAAGAAATGATACGGAGAAATATGTCACAAGAAGTAAAGTCAAAAGAATTATAACATACTGCCTATCAATAATGTTATATGCTATTAGTTAATGGAAAAGAAGAAGGAATCAAGGAGAAGAAGAAATATATAAATAAATGTAAACAGCTACAGTATGAAGAATCCCAAAAGTGTTTAGTACTAGTCGCTAATTGACTACTACTTATAAGTTTTTTATTTTTATGTATTGACCGTATAAATGTTCCGGCAATAATTTTTATGAGCAGGGATGATGTTCCCCTGGTCTCAGAAGGTGTAAGGATGGACAGCGGAGTTATGGACCCAAAAGTGGCCACCCGACTGGTACCACCGCACAAGATAGGGAAAAATGTTAGGGAAATTGAATATTTAAGGGATAATAATTATAAAATAGCTGAAAAGAGTGATATTAGATTCCAGAAGTATAGATGAAGAAAATAGACGGAAGATAGCAGACCGAAGCTTAATTGATAAAGCTAATTTATAGAAGTAAATAGAAATGAGTGTTAAAACAAGTTTAATATGATTAGTGTGACCAGTCCTTATCAAATAAAATGTGGAAGTACCACTACCCAGAGAAAAATAATTAATGAATTTGCCTCCAAGAGAGAGAGAGTTGAGTAAGAAAACAGCAATTACCACCAGTCTGAATTACCAGAGAGTATAAACAGTTTGAAATGAAACACTATTATGAAAATAAAGCAAAGACTATTAGGAGAATGGAAATAATCAACAATTTATTTTAATAAACAAGTAATTCCAAAATAAATTTGTTCTAGTGGGGAGGCTTTATGTAACGTTACATAACCCGGTCCCAATAAATTAAATCATGATAACATTAAGGTCAGAAATGGGTAACCTATAACTAGCTCTAAATTAAAGTATATCACTAAACATGATAAACAATTCGAGTGATATACGGTGCAAAGTGAGTTATAGTGTACCCATTGAGGTAAAAAAGTGAAAGTGAAGGTAACTTATTACAGAATTGTGCTGTAGGTTTGGGCATTATAAAACCATGAGAGTAGACTATAATACTACTAACTGATTTTGTATTTTATTTATTTATTGTAATATTTATATTGTATGGACAACCAATTGTTATACCTAAGTTAATGTTATATTTTTTCAAATATTTGTGTTATAATATAAGATTACCCAGGGTTCGTTTTAAAAACCATAAAAAATTTTAAATATAAAGGATAATAAAAAATTAAAATAATACTATGAGGGAAATGGCAACAGGAAGTAGTGCAGTGTAGAAATACTATGAGAGACTAAATAAATAATATATATAAATTTATTTAAAGACAATAAAATTATCAAATACTTATATACAAGGTCATAAGAAAATGAACAAAAACTTATTATGTAAACCAAATTGATAAAGAAACCGGAATGGAAAAGAATTATTTTTCGGTAAATAAAATATAAATTTATAATAATTACAAACTGCCTGTATAATAAAAATACTATGGGTTACTAAGAGTGACGAAAATAACAAGTATTGTTAATAATAAAAATTGGGAATGAAACCATAGAGTTGACAAAATGATGCTACTACAATTATAATAAAATAACCTTTTCTGGAACTTTGGAGGAGTGAAAATTAATACAAAATTAACAAGCAACATGACCACTAGATAATCATCCATGATTTATCAAAATTAAATGGTTATATTCCTTAATAAACAGTGAAAGAAAACCTTCTGATGATTCAACCTGGTTTCACCATAGTTCTAGTTGACGATAGAATATGCGCCAGACGGTAAAGAAATTATAACTCAAGACGGACCTCACCAGAGAAAAAGCTTCATTCCAGTAAGAACCATACAAAGAGAGGTAATATAAACATTTCGTTTAATAGTTCAAGAAGAAAACGCATTCCGAACGTTGATATAGAACACGAAACTAGTCATTTAATCACGTTTTTTAAAGTAAACAAAAGCACGCTGCTCTCTTACGGCCATTCCGGGAACTACATACTAAACGAAAAATAAACAAATTTATTTAATTTTTTTCGGTATTTGTAAAGCTTAGTAATTATCCATTTCTGACCATCCCATAACAAAAAGAACTTACCCTGAACCCTGGGGAATTATTAAGAATTATATATTAATTGATGTTTTTGAAAATAGTGTAAAATTTGGTAAACAAAACCATATATGTTTTTTCTTTAGACAATTCCATGTTTTCTCTATGAAGTCGAGATTATGTTTTATTTAAGGAAAGATCAATTGTGATACTTGTATTTTGGTGGCAGGAAACAAAAAACCAATAATATAAATAAATAATATTATTGAAAAATGATATTGAATAATAAAGTGTGTTATAATTTTTGTAGTGGGTAGTTGTAATAGATTTCAGCACAAAAACAGAAGAGATGAAAACATTGGATCAGATGTTGCTATAGTGTAGGCTGGTTAAACTGGGCGTGGAAACTTGTCTTACAATCAGCTGATTTAAATCACAGCGAACAATTTGAAAAAATCAGAAATCATCTAAACCAAGTGTAAATCGTTTGTACTTACTCTCTCTTCCTCATAAGGCTGAACAACTTCACTCCTTGACCCCAAATCACACACTCTCGATTTCTGTTTGGATTGAGTAACATTAAATAAAATACTTTATTTATTTTTTGTAAAACAAAACTTCAGTTATTATAATTCATAAGTGGCGACTGCGGAGAGGCGGAAACTTTAACATCTCAAACCGCTACGTTACAGAATTGGCGCATAACAACATTGGGAGCTTAATTAAATAAGACGAACACCCAATAAGACACATACAAAGTTTTCGCTATTATCTCTCAACAAAAACGCTACGTTACAATATAAAAAATATGCATAAAATTAATGGTTTGTATAAGTTAATGATTGATCTCCATTAAGTAGTGCTCAAGTTTCCAAAGTTTTAATATTATGATGCCCGTAATTAAAACATCAGAGCAGGTTTAGTGTGAATGAGGGTACACCGTGGACAAAAATTTTCAACATTTCCTATTGAGCGTTGCTTAGAGTAAAGCTGCGAATCTACAGTGTATGTTTCACAGAACAAACACGCGAAAAAGAAGGAGCGCTCCGAAGTCACTCATGGACCCTCAGCATCTTGCAGAGGGTTCATTCCCTAAAGACGAAACGTCTGTCTATGAATCGTTCCTCTGTGAACACGTGAAGTTACACTGCCCAGCGATCCACAGGAAGCAAATTGATGTCCATTTTTTCGGCTTGCACGCGTTATGTTGGTGTCGGTTTCGGCACTTTCCATTTAAAAAGCGTGCAAATGTAAGAAAATAAACATGAGTGAGGCCAGAAATAACATGATCTTCACCAAAATCAACAGGCCTAAAGTCCTCTACAATTCAGGGCTGTATGCAAAACATTATTTGATTCTGTTTGAATTTGCGGCTGTTATCGTTTGCAAAAAAAATACGCTTGTTAAAAAAACGTTGCAGGTAAACTACCCCTTTCCCGTAACCGATCTTAACGAAAAACAATAGGTCTTGAGAACTCTATGATTTAGGGCTGTATGCAAATAATCTTTTGATTCTGTTTGAATTTGCGGCTGTTATTGTTTGCCATAGGAAATACCCTTGTTAAAACATAAAACGTTACAGGTAAACTACCCCTTTCACTTAATCGATCTTCACCAAAAACAAAAGGTATTGAGAGCTCTACAAATCAGGGCTGTCTGCGAAACATTATTTGATTCTGTTTGAATTTGCGGCTGTTATCGTTTGCCAAAAAAAAAATTTCCCTTGATAAAAAAAACCGTTGCCGGTAAACTACCCCTTTCCCTCAACCGATCTTCACCAAAAACAATAGGTCGTGAGTACTCTACAAATCAGGGCTGTGTGCAAAAATTTATTTTATTCTATTTGAATTTGCGGCTGTTATCGTTTGCCATAGGAAAAAAATCTACATATAGACACACAGACAGACACTTTTCGAAAAACGACTTTTTTTCATGTTTTGAGTGTAGTACAATCAGAATCTGCAATAATCTCGAACACGTTTTTTTTGCCATCACCATACTTCCATTTCCTTAAGGAATATGGAAGTGTCATTTTTCGAAAAGTGTCTGTGTGTAGATTTTTTTCTATGGCCAACGATAACAGCCGCAAATTCAAACACAATTAAATAATTTTTTGCTTACAGCCCTGAATTGTAGAGTTCTCAGGACCTATTGATTTTGGTGAAGATCAGTTAAGAGAAAGGGGTAGTTTACCAGCAACATTTAATGTTTTAATAAGGGTAATTTTTTCTATGACAAACGATAACTGCCGTAAAGTCAAACAGACTCAATAATTTTTTGCATACGTCCCTAATGTGTAGAGCACTCAAGGTCTTTTGATTTTGGTGAAGATCGGTGGAGAAGAAGGGGTAGTTTACCTGCAACGTTTTATGTTTTTATATGTGTCCTACGTTATCGGCAACAAGGAAGTAGTTTTTGTAAAAATTCCTTCCCGGGCTGTTTGAACAAAGTACAATGTTATCTGTAAAAACCAGACGTTTCGGCAGTGCCATCGACTGTCATCATGAGTGAAAATCGAGTGCGATAATGTAAGGTGGTATACGTTAGTGACCACACAGTACTGTAGTCAGGCTGAATCTATAAGTAGAAAGAAGTAGTTTCTGTGGAAATATTTCATTTCCATTATGATTTTAAATATAAATCATTGAACATGGAAGTAATGTGTGGCTCTCCATACCGATATGGCAAACGATAACAGCCGCAAATTCAAACAGAATCAAATTATTATTTGCATACAGCCCTAAATTGTAGAGTTCTCAAGACCTATTGATTTTGGTGAAGATCGGTTAAGGAAAAGGGGTAGTTTACCAGCTACGTTTTATGCTTTAAAAGGGTATTTTTTATGGCAAACGATAAGAGTCGCAAATTCAAACAGAATCAAATACTTTTTTGCATGTAGCCCTGATTTGTTGAGTACTCAAGATCTCTTGATTTTGGTGAAGATCGGTTAAGGGAAAGGGGTAGTTTACCGGCAACGGTTTTTTTAAACATGTGTAATTTTTTTCTATGGCAAATGATAACAGCCGCAAATTCAAACAGAATCAACTACTCTTTTGCATACAGCCCTGAATTGTAGAGTTCTCAAGTCCTATTGGTGTTGGTGAAGATCGGTCAAGGGAAAGAGGTAGTTTACCGGCAACATTTTATGTTTTAACAAGGATATTTTTTATATGAAGAACGATAACTGCCGCAAAGTTAAACAGAATCAAATGATTATTTGCACACAGCCCTCAATTTTAAAGATCTCAAGACCTACGGTTTTTGGTGAAGATCGGTTAAGGGAAAGGGGTAGTTTAGCAGCACCGTTTTTTTTTTAATCAAGGGTAATTATTTTCTATGGCAAACGATAACAGCCGCAAATTCAAACAGAATCAAATAATGTTTTGCATACAGCCCTGAATTGTAGAGTTCTCAAGACCTATTATTTTAGGTGAAGATCGGTTAAGGGAAAGGGGTAGTTTACCAGCAATGTTTTTTGTTTTAACGAGGGTATTTTCTATGGCAAACGATAACAGCCGCAGATTCAAACAGAATCAAATACTATTTTGTATACAGCCCTGAATTGTAGAGTTCTCAATACCTATTGTTTTGTTGAAGATCGGGTTAGGGAAAGGGGTAGTTTACCAGCAACGTTTTATGTTTTAACATGGGTATTTTTTTTTTCTATGACGAATGATAACAGCCGCAAATTAAAACATAATCAAATAATATTTTGCATGCAGCCCTGATTTGTAGAGTACTAAAAAACTATTGTTTTTGGTGAAGATCGGTTAAGGGAAAGGGGTAGTTTACCAGCAACGGTTTTTTATCAAGGGTATTTTTTACTTTCATGTTCCATAAGGAAATGGAAGTATGGTGATGGCGAAAAAAATCGTGTTTGAGATTATTGCAGATTCTGATTGTACTACACTCAAAACATGAAAAAAAGTCGTTTTACTTCCATGTTCCTAAAGGAAATGGAAGTATGGTGATGGCAAAAAAAATCGTGTTCGAGATTATTGCAGATTCTGATTGTACTACACTCAAAACATGAAAAAAAGTCGTTTTTCGAAAAGTGTCTGTGTGTGTGTCTGTCTGTGTCTGTAGATTTTTTTTCTATGGCAAACGATAACAGCCGCAAATTCAAACTGAATCAAATCATTTTGTGCATACAGCCCTGATTTGTAGAGTACTCACGACCCATTGTTTTTGGTGACGATCGGTTGACGGAAAGGGGTAGTTTATCAGCAACGGTTTTTAAAAAATCAAGGGTAATTGTTTTATATGGCAAACGATAACAGCCGCAAATTCAAACCAAATCAACTACTCTTTTGCATACCGCCCTGAATTGTAGAGGTCTCAAGGCCTATTGTTTTTGGTGTAGATCGGTTAAGGTAAAGGGGTATTTTACCAGCAACTTTTTTGTTTTAACCAGGGTATTTTATATGGCTAACAATAACAGCCGCAAATTCAAACAGAATCAAATGATTATTTGCATACAGCCCTAAATTGTAGAGTTATCAAGACCTATTGATTTTGGTGAAGATCGGTTAAGGAAAAGGGGTAGTTTACCGGCTACGTTTTATGTTTTAAAAGGGTATTTTCTATGGCAAACGATAAGAGCCGCAAATTCAATCAGAATCAAATAATGTTTTGCATACAGCCCTGATCTGTAGAGTACTCAAGAGCTATTGTTTTAGGTGAAGATCGGATAAGGGAAAGGGGTAGTTTACCAGCAACGTTTTACGTTTTAAAATGGTTTTTTATATGGCAAACGATAAGAGTCGCAAATTCAAACAGAATCTAATACCTTTTTACATGTAGCCCTGATTTGGAGAGAACTCAAGACCTCTTGATTTTGTTGAAGATCGGTTAAGGGAAGGGGTAGTTTACCGGCAACGGGTTTTTTTAAAAACAAGTGTAATTGTTTCTATGGCAAACGACAACAGCGCAAATTCAAACAGAATCAACTACTCTTTTGCATACAGCCCTGAATTATAGAGTCCTCAAGACCTTTTGGTTTTGGTGTAGATCGGTTAAGGGGGAGGAGTAGTTTACCTGCAACGTTTTTTTTATCGGGGGTAATTTTTACTTCCATGTTCCTTAAGGAAATGGAAGTATGGTGATGGCAAAAAAAATTGTGTTCGAGATTATTGCAGATTCCGATTGTACTACACTCAAATCATGAAAAAAAGTCGTTTTTCGAAAAGTGTCTCTGTGTGTCTGTCTGTCTATCTATCTGTCTGTCTGAAGATTTTTTTTTATGGCAAACGATAACAGCCGCAAATTCAAACAGAATCAAATAATTTTTGCATACAGCCCTGATTTGTAGAGTACTCGCGACCTTTTGTTTTTGGTGAAGATCGGTTGAGGGAAAGGAGTAGTTTACCAGCAACGGGTTTTTTTTTATCAAGGGTAATTTTGATTGTTTGGCAAACGATAACAGCCATAAATTCAAACAGAATCAAATAATGTTTCGCATACGGCCCTGAATTGTAGAGTTCTCAAGATCTGTTGATTTTGGTAAAGATCGGTTAAGGGAAAGGGGTAGTTTACCAGCAACGTTTTATGTTTTAACAAGGGTATGTTCTATGGCAAACGATAACAGCCGCAAATTCAAACATAATCAAATAATGTTTTGCATACTGCCCTGAATTGTAGAGTTCTCAATATGAATTGGTGTTGGAGAAGATCGGTTAAGGAAAATGGGTAGTTTACCTGCAACATTTTATGTTTTAACAAGTGTAATTTTACTTCCATATTTCCTTAAGGAATGGAAGTATGGTGATGGCAAAAAAAATCGTGTTCGAGATTATTGCAGATTCTGATTCTACTACACTCAAAACATGAAAAAAAGTCGTTTTCCGAAAAGTGTGTGTGTGTGTGTGTGCTGTGTGTCTGTGTGTCTGTCTGTGTGTCTATAGATTTTTTTTTATGGCAAACGATAACTGCCGCAAATTCAAACAGAATCAAATAATTTTTTGCATACAGCCCTGATTTGTAGAGGACTCGCGACCTATTGTTTTTGGTGAAGATCGGTTAAGGGAAAGGGGTAGTTTACCTACAACGTTTTTTTAACAAGGGTATTTTCTATGGCAAACGATAACAGCCGCAAATTCAAACAGAATCAAATAATTGTCTGCATACAGACCTGATTTGTAGAGTACTCGCGACCTATTGTTTTTGGTGAAGATCGGTTGAGGAGAAGGGGTAGTTTACCAGCAACAGTTTTTTTTATCAAGGGAAATTTTTTTTTTGGCAAACGATAACAGCCGCAAATTCAAACAGACTTAAATAATGTTTCGTATACAGCCCTGAATTGTAGAGTTTTCACGACCTATTGTTTTTGGTGAAGATCGGTTAAGGGAAAGGGGTAGTTTACCTGTAACGTTTTATGTTTTAACAAGGGTATTTCCTATGGCAAACGATAACAGCCGCAAATTCAAACAGACTTAAATAATGTTTCGTATACAGCCCTGAATTGTAGAGTTTTCACGACCTATTGTTTTTGGTGAAGATCGGTTAAGGGAAAGGGGTAGTTTACCTGTAACGTTTTATGTTTTAACAAGGGTATTTCCTATGGCAAACGATAACAGCCGCAAATTCAAACAGAATCAAACGATTATTTGCATACAGCCCTAAATTGTAGAGTTCTCAAGACTTATTGTTTTTGGTGAAGATCTGTTAAGGGGAAGGGGTAGTTTACCTGCATCGTTTTTTTATCAAGCGTATTTTCTATGGCAAACGATAACAGCCGCAAATTCAAACAAAATCAAATAATTTTTTGCATACATCCCTGAATTATAGAGGTCTCAAGGACTGTCGATTTTGGTGAAGATCGGTTAAGGGGAAGGGGTAGTTTACCTGCAACCTTTTACGTTTTAACAAGAGTAAAGTACTTGCAAATTTATTTAAACTTTTTGAAACAATGGTAATTGTTAAAAATAAAATAATTTTGTTGCCAGGCAATAAAATTAAAATTTTTTAATTTTAATGTAATATAATATTTTTCATTTAATACGGCAATAAAAAGGCAGGTAAGACACAAACACACAATTCACGTTATTTCTGGCCTCACTCATGTTTATTTTCTTACGTTTGCACGCTTTTTAAATGGAAAGTGCCGAAACCCACACCAACATAACGCGTGCAAGCCGAAAAAATGGACATCAATTTGCTTACTGGCGAAGCTAGTAGTTAATGAATGGGTAGGCAAAAATCTTATCTTAAATTTTTTTTAAGGAATCACTAAAAGGACGGTGGGTCAAATCGGACGCTGAGGTAGAGTTGCTGTAACCGAATGGTTCCACAAACAGCCGTAAGAATTTTACTAGCAGGGAATCTACAGGTTAGCGCAACAGTGGAACTCATGTCTTAATGTTATTGGAGACTTCTTTTAAAATCGTTGAATAAAAAATGCTTTACAGCTCTATACGTGTGTCTATTGAACAATCCTTGTATTAGTCATACACAATAATACAACTGATTGAACTTCAAATTTTTAAACTTGGTTAGTTTCTATATATATGTTTAATGTTACAAATAATTCAAATAACAATCTTGATCATCTGTTAGTTCAGCGGAATAACAGTGACACTTTTAATAACCGCATAAAATAAACGCTTAGAAACAACACAGGCGCTTTAACTTAACTGTTTGGACCACAGAAGTGAGGCATGCCTCAACGCTCTATGTGTACAGCGCGGGACAATCCCCCCTCCCTACACTTCCCTATCACACCACTACATTGCTTACATACGATGTATACAAAAAACGCTGAGGCAAGTTCAGGTTGCCTCATTCGCTTTAAACGAACTATGCCGAATCTCACCTGTCACCATCTAGCGGCCGCTCAATAAAGCACGTTTCGGTTTAATAAATTTGACAGTCCCAGTAACAATGTATAATCTTTACGTTATGTAGTTCATACGTATTTATAATTTTTATTCTTCAGAATTTGTTAGGGTAGGCATTGCCTCAATTGCCTCCATGTAACTTCGCCACTGATATATATGTGTACAACGTTATCGGCAACAAAGAAGTAGTTTTTGTTAAAATTCCTTCCCGGGATATTTGGCCGTAGTCCAATGTTTTCTACAAAACCAGACATTTCGGCAATGCCATCGACTTCCATCATCAGTGAAAATCGAGTGCGATAACGTGAGGTGGTATACGTTAGTGACCACAGTACTGTGGTTAAGGCTGAAGCAGTAAGTAGAAAGAAGTAGTTTCTATGGTAATATTTCATTTCGAAAATGATTTTAAATATAAATCTTAGAATATGGAAGTCATGTATGGTTCTCCATACCGATTTTTTATATGAGGAACGATAACTGCCGGAAATTCAAACAGAATCAACTAGGTTTTTGCATACCTTTTTGAACTAAAGAGAACTCAAGGTCTGTTGATTTTGTTGAAGATCGGTTAAGGGAAGGGGTAGTTTATCAGCAACGTTTTATGTTTTAAAAAGGGTAATTTTTTATGACGAACGATAACTGCCGAAAATTCATAGAGAATCAAATAATTTTTTGCACACTTTCCTGAGATGCAGAGAGCTCAAGGTCTATTGATTTTGGTGAAGATCGGTTAAGAGAAAGTGGTAGTTTACCGGCAACATTTTATGTTGTAACAAGAGAAATGTTTCCATGACGAACGATAACTGCCGCACATTCAAACAGAATCAAATATTTTTTGCATGCATCCCTGAATTGTAGAGGACGGAAGGTCTATTGATTTTGGAGAAGATTGGTTAAGAGAAAGGGGTAGTTTACCTGAAAAATTTTATGATTTAACAAGAGTAAAGTACTTAATTTTTATAAATAAAGTATTGTAATAAGAAGCTCATAATAATCAACTGTAGAAACGTAGATGAAATATCTATAAATTAAGAGGTTAGGTGAACTGGGTGGGGGTAATTTTCTATAATTAAAAATTATAGTTGAAGATGGAGGGGAGAATATTTTATACGTGTACTACGTTATCGGCAACAAAGAAGTAGTTTTTTGTTAAAATTGCTTCCCGGGCTGTTTAGCCGTAGTCCAATTTTATCTGCAAAACCAGACTTTTCGGCAGTGCCATCGACTGCCATTTACAGTGAAAATCGAGTGAGAAAACGTGAGGTGGTATACGTTAGTGACCACAGTACTGTGGTTAATGCTGAAGCAATAAGTAGAAAGACGTAGTTTCTATGGAAATGTTTCATTTCGAATATGATTTTAAATATAAATCTTAGAACATGGAAGTCGTGTATATAAGAAGTCTACCTAGAGCTGTTGCCATTGTAGGCTGCGTCACTTTTTTATGGCGATTTTTGCTTGTGAATTTCACCGTTATTTATACATTTATCAAAGTGAATTCTTCACCATATCTTCATCTGTATTCATCATCATCAGTGTGCTATAAATTACCAGTGTATTGTGTCGTGCGCGTGTGTTTTTGTGACTCGTGTGCAGTGCGCGTCTGGTGTTCGTGTTCTTTGGCTGTCAGTGTAGTGATTCAGTGCTGGTGAAAGTCACTCTTTCCTAGCCCTTTTTTGCGTCTTCGACGTTCATTTCGGCTCATCCCGAGATGGCGTCGAACGCAACTCCCGTTCCTTTGCCGGCACCGCTGGTAACCTTAATGGAAACCTGCGGTACTGGTCCTCATTCTACCCCGCTGCCGTCCCATACAATCAGTGATAGTGAAAGTGAAAGTGATTGTGCGTCGATGTGTAGTGTGGGGACGGGGGAAGGTGAATTTTCGCTTGTGGAGGGCAAGTCTGCCAAACGCAAGCGAAAATTGGTCGCCAGCCCGCCACCGGCCGCTGCTACGCATCGGGTATCTAGTCCCGGTAACAGCGCCAGCCAACCTACTCAGCAACACTCCAAATCTGTCCCCAAACCTAAAATTCCGCCGATTGTTATTCCAGACAATCGTAACTACAGGGAAATTCTCCGTTCCCTGCAGAATCTGCTTCCTTCGGCCAAACTCGAGGCCAGGTGCCAAGGCTCCTCGCTTCGAATTGCGGCCACAACAGTCCCGGACTTCCGATCGGTCCAACAGTTTCTTACCGATCGGAAGATCTCCTTCCATACTTTCGCGCTTCCTTCAGAGCGCGAAATTAAAGTTGTTCTTTCTGGACTTCCTTCCTGGACCGCCCCCGATACCATCAGGCAGGAGCTTGTCGCTTTAGGCTATTCGCCGACGGCGGTAAGTGTACTGCATGCTGGCAAGGGGGAAGATCGCCGTCCTGTGAATAGTTTTCTAGTGAAACTACTCAAAGTAGGCCAGTTCGAGGAGGTCTATGGCCTCCAAAACTTCCTGCACCTTCGGGTGCAAGTTCGTACTTTTGACCCGCGGCCAGGCCCCTCGCAGTGTTTTAACTGTCAGAGGTTTGGCCACTCCAGCTTGTTCTGTAATCACCCTCCGCGTTGCGTGCGGTGTACTGAGCCTCATCGTGGGTGTGATAAGCCCAAGACGGGGTTCACGGCCATTTGCTGCAACTGCGGCGGAGACCATCCGGCTAGCTATAGAGGATGTAGAGACTTTATATCTGCCATGAAGCTGCAGCGGACTCCTGCTCGCCCTGGCGCGCAGGCAGGCCGTGTTGCAGGTCCCCTCCCTAACCGCAGAGAGGCCTTCCCACCTCTCTCCGGAGCATCATCTCAGGCCCCGGCAGCAGTTCCGGCTGCTCCCAGGGCCCCAGTTCCGCCTGCAGTCGACGTTTCGGCGCCGCCTGCAGTCCCCTCTGTCCCGGCGCCTGCCGGAGCGCCCGGCCCTTCATACGCGGCTGTGGCCGCTACATCAGTCCCGCCTTCCGCTCCTCGGAGCTCCAAACCGAAGCGCACTCGTCGCCGCCAGCGACAAGTTCCACAGGCCTTGCCTGTAAAACCTCAGTGGGCCCCGCCCGCCCCCAGCCATCAACCTAAGCTCCCAACTGAGCAGACCTCACGTCCGTCCCCGAGCCCTGCGCCATCTGCAACACCGGCCGAGGCCAGCCAGGTCCGTCTTCCGGAATCTCGGGAATCTTCCCGGGCCCCGGTGGACCCCCTGACTACCTGGGCTGAAACTTTGGTAAACAACATCAGGTCTGCTCCAGATACAACCACGGTTCTCGCCCTGGTGTTTCAATCACTGTCTACCCTCTTTCCTCTTCTTCCTTTGAATGGCTAGGAGTCTTAGGATCGTTGCGTGGAATGCCCATGGGGTAGTCCCTCGACGATCTGAACTGATGAATTTCGTAACGGAGTACGACGCTGATGTCGTCCTCCTTTGCGAGACTCACTTGGCTCGCTACCATACCTTCAACCTGCCATCTTACATCTGTTTTCGTCAGGATCGTCCCCAACGGCCTGGCTGTCGCCCCTCGGGGGGGACAGCCGTCTTAGTCCACAGGCGGATATCCCACAGGCCACTACCCCCTTTAGATACATCTCTTGTTGAAGGTTGTGTGGTGGCGATAGCCGCTGGCGGATCGGAGTTGCGCGTTGTTGCGGCGTATCTCCGGCCCGGCCTGCGGCTACCTCCTCCGCCCGAGGAGTGGGACGCTCTCCTCGATCATCCCCTACCAACCATCGTAGCCGGCGACTTAAATGCCAAGCATCCCTCCTGGAACAGCAGAGTAGCCAACGCCTACGGAAAATCTCTGTATCGGTTCATCTCCGACGACCCGGTACTTCAAGTCATCGGCCCTGAAGACCCTACTCACTTCCCCTTTTCCGGTCATCGACCGGACGTCCTTGACATTGTCATAGCCAAGGACGTGACCCATCACATCCAGGTCTCGTCAGTGTCGGATCTCTCATCCGATCACAATCCCCTTTTTATAACTGCCCGTGAGCTGTCGGCCTCACCCCGACCTCCCGCTCAGACTGTTAGGAGAGTCAACTGGCGCTCCTACCACGATGAGCTCTCACGGCGGTTACCAACACTCCCCGCGGACCCGATCGTCACTTGTGACGATTTGGATCTCCGAGCCACTCATCTTCAGGAGTTGGTCCAAGGTGTCATGGATCGACACACATATACTCTCGAGGTGAATCATCGTAAATCGGCCTTACCTGCGGAAGTACTCCACGCCATCTGGCTCCGGCGCAATCTCCGCCGCAGATGGCAAAGAACCCGTGATCCCGGCGTCAAAAGGCGCTTTCAGGCCCAGTCTCTTTACGTCCAGCAGCTACTGCGGGACGTAAACTCTGATCAATGGGACTCATACCTTGAGTCTCTTGAAGTCGACCACGCCTCCGTCTGGAGAGCGGCGAGTAGACTGACCCGCGAGAAGAGAACTCGCAACCCACTTGAAACTCCGAACGGGGTTGTATCTTCATCAGAAGGCAAGGCCGAGGTCTTCGCCGACTGCATGGAGGTGCAATTTACTGTTCACCAAGGCGTCTCGGACCCTGCCCACTCGGCAGAAGTCCGTGACTTCCTATCTGGACATTTTTCACGCCCTCCCGAAATCCCAGCCCTCCCGTTCGACAGGGATGAACTAGTTTCATCTATCTGCCGACTAAATCGCCGTCGCGCCCCCGGTCCTGACCGGATCGGGGCCGCTGCTCTACAAAATCTCCCGGCCTCAGGCGTTGACCTCGTTCTTGAGCTGAGCTGTTTAATTCCTGTCTCCGGCTACAGTACTTTCCCCGCCTGTGGAAATCAGCCAACATCGTAATGATTCCGAAGCCTCGCAAGCCGCGCATGCTTCCTGAAAGCTATCGTCCAATCTCTCTCTTGCCAGTCATCTCGAAGGTGTTCGAGCGTCTCCTGCTGGCTCGCATCTCGCCGCTGCTAGATGGTTTCATCCACAGCGAACAGTTCGGGTTTCGCAGAGAGCACTCGACCACACTTCAATTGGTCCGCGTTGTTACGCACTTGTCAGACGCCACCAACAGGCGAGCGGCTACGGCCGCCGTACTGTTGGACGTGAGCAAGGCCTTCGATAAAGTCTGGCACGAAGGTCTTCTCTTCAAACTTGCCAATTCCCCTCTACCATCGACCATAGTGTTTTTCCTCCGGTCGTATCTCAGCGACCGAACCTTCAGGGTGAGCGTCGACGGGTCCTGTTCTACAGTTCGACCCGTCGCCGCCGGCGTACCTCAGGGATCTGTCCTCGGCCCCGTTCTGTATCTTGTGTACACGAACGACCTGCCTGTCTTGCCCGGAGTCACGCTGTCTTTGTTCGCTGACGATGCTATGTATCACTGCAGCTCCCTGTCCCCGCGATTTGCGAGTACAAAGCTGCAGCGTCAGTTGAACCAGCTTCCGGACTGGCTACGGAAATGGCGGGTGACGATCAACACGGAGAAATCCGAGGCGATCTGCTTCACCCGTAAGTCCATCTCCCGATGCCAGCCCCTCTCCCTCGCAGGGAGACCCATCGCCTACAAAGAATCGGTGAAGTATTTAGGCGTTCGGCTAGATCGTCGCCTTTGCTTCAACGCCCACGTGACGGAAACCCTTGCCAAGGCTCGCGGCGTCCGAGCCAAATTATCTCCTTTCCTCTCGTGTCGCAGCCGCCTGGCCATGCGCACGAAACTTACCATCTATCTACTATTTCTCAGGTCTGTATTGACCTATGCGGCACCCGCCTGGTGGTCTCTTTTATCCACCACCAACAGATGTAGGCTGGAAGCTTTCCAGTCCCGAACACTCCGATCCTTGACGGGGTCCCCTTGGTTTGTAAGGAACGACGTGATTCGAAGGGGTCTCCGTGTTCCTACCTTGACTTCCTTTGTCCGGTCGCTGGCTCTAACTCTCTTTGCTAAAGCCTCGACCTCCACCTTCCCGTACCTACGAACCATCAGTGCATCAGAACCACCACCGCCCATTCGGGTCAAGCGCCCTCGGGCGCTTCTTGATGACCCGCCCTAACGCCATCCTCTTTAAATTAAACAAAAACAAGTAATCATCAGTCCTAGACCAGAGTAGTTCACCAAACTGTCCTTCTCTCCTTCCTGTCCACCTCCTAGCACGCTGAGCCGGCTGCTTGTCGCTGTCATCATTCACTGGCACGGAGGCTCTCCGCCTCGCGGGGAGCGACCGACGCCCTCAGGGCGTCTGCTGACTGGACTTGAAACGGGCAACATCTGTTGCTCGAATCGGTCCCAGCGGCAGTGCATTAAACAAATCAAAGTTATACTTCCCCGCCTTCTCAGTTAACTGGTTGGCGGTTTCCTTTTCCAGTTTTAGGTAGCCTGTAGACATGTACCAGCACTATGTTTACTTCTGGCAGCCATTGGACACGATCCAGATGCTGCAATCAAGCCACGGGTGCAAAGACACCCCGCATCCACAATGCAATGCAATGCAGTCGTGTATGGTTCTCCATACCGATATTTTACTTCCATGTTCCTTAATTAAATGGAAGTAGGGTGATGGCAAAAAAAATCGTGTTCGAGATTATTGCAGATTCTGATTGTACTACACTCAAAACATGAAAAAAAGTCGTTTTTCGAAAAGTGTCTGTGTGTCTGTCTGTCTGAGGATTTTTTTTTTGGCAAACGATAACAGCCGCAAATTCAAACAAAATCAAATAATTTTTTGCATACAGCCCTGATTTGTAGAGTACTCAGGACCTATCGTTTTTGGTGAATATCGTTTGAGGGGAAGGGGTAGTTTACCAGCAACGGTTTTTTTTAAATCAAGGGTAATTGTTTCATATGGCAAACGATAACAGCCGCAAATTCAAACAGAATCAACTACTCTTTTGTATACAGTCCTGAATTGTAGAGTTCTCAAGACCTATTGATTTAGGTGAAGATCGGTTAAGGGAAAGGGGTAGTTTACCAGCTACGTTTTATGTTTTAAAAGGGTATTTTTTATGGCAAACGATAAGAGTCGCAAATTCAAATAGAATCAAATCATTTTTTGCATACAGCCCTGGTTTGTAGCGTACTCACGATCTTTTGTTTTTGGTGAAGATCGGTTGAGGTAAAGGGGTAGTTTACCGGCAACGGTTTTTTTTTAGTCAATGGTAATTGTTTTCTATAGCAAACGATAACAGCCGCAAATTCAAACAGAATCAACTACTCTTTTGCATACAGCCCTGAATTGTAGAGTTCTCAAGACATGTAGTTTTTGGTGAAGATCGGTTAAGAGAAAGGGGTAGTTTAGTAGCAACGTTTTTTTTAAATCAAGGGTAATTATTTTTTATGGCAAACGATAACAGCCGCAAATTCAAACAGAATCAAATAATGTTTTGCATACAGCCCGGAATTGTAGAGTTCTCAGTACCTGTTGGTTTTGGTGAAGATCGGTTAAGGGAAAGGGGTAGTTTACCGGGAACGTTTTATGTTTTAACAAGGGTATTTTCTATGGTAAACTATAACAGCCACAAATTCAAACAGAATCAAATGATTATTTGCATACAACCCTAAATTCTGGAGTTCTCAAGACCTGTTGATTTTGGTGAAGATCGGTTAACGGAAAGGGGTAGTTTACCTGCTACGTTTTATGTTTTAGAAGGGTATTTTATATGGCAAACGATAAGAGCCGCAAATTCAAACAGAATCAAATAATGTTTTGCATACCTTCCTGAGCTACAGAGAACTCAATGTCGTTGATTTAGGTGAAGATCGGTTAAGGGAAAGGGGTAGTTTACCTCCAACATTTTATGTTTAACAATGGTAATTTTTTCTACGACGAACTATAACTGCCGCACATTCAAACAGAATCAAATATTGTTTTGCATACGTTCATCAATTGTGAAAGACTGAAGGCCTGTTGATTTTGGTGAAGATGGGTTAAGGGGAAGGGGTAGTTTACCAGCAACGTTTTTTGTTTTACCAAGGGTATTTTCTATGGCAAACGATAACAGCCGCAAATTCAAATAGAAACAAATAATTTTTTCATACAGCCCTGAATTGTAGAGTTCTCAAGACCTATTGTTTTTGGTGAAGATCGGTTAAGGGAAAGAGGTCGTTTACCGGCGACATTTTATGTTTTAACAAGGGTAATTTTACTTTTATTTTTATGACGAACGATAACTGCCGCACATTCAAGCAGAATCAAATAATGTTTTGCATGCATTCCTGAATTGTAGAGGACTTTAGGCCTGTTGATTTTGGTGAAGATCGGGTAAGAGAAAGGTGTAGTTTACCTGCAACGTTTTATGATAAGTACTGGTAAATGTGTAGGCCAACTGAAGCCTACAACTAAACATTGTATTTTTGTCAATTTAAGATGTTTATTATGTTAAGCATTGTTATAAAAGAACTTTATACGTATCCTAGTTAATGTAAATAACAATCATTCAATCAGTAATTAGTTATAAGACATAAGTTGATCAAATATTGTATCGACTAATCGATTTTTATGACGAACGATAACTGCCGCACATTCAAGCAGAATTAAATAATGTTTTGCATGCATCCCTGAATTGTAGAGGACTTTAGGCCTATTGATTTTGGTGAAGATCGGGTAAGAGAAAGGTGTAGTTTACCTGCATCGTTTTATGATAAGTACTGGTAAATGTAATAGGCCAACTGAAGCCTGCAACTAAACATTGTATTTTTGTCAATTTAAGATGTTTATTATTGTAAGCATTGTTATAAAAGAACTTTATACGTATCCTAGTTAATGTAAATAACAATCATTCAATCAGTAATTAGGTATAAGACGTAAGTTTATCAAAATATTGTATCGACTAATCGACTTTGTGAAACGTATTCAGTTGTCCATATTTCAGCCAATCACTCATCTATATTTGAATAATCTTACCCCCAGATTTCCAAACACGAGGTACGCCGAAAATCTGTACTTGCGTCTACGGGGAGATCATCAGAGCTGTTAACCGACTAATCTGGCGACGTGGTGGGGGCACTGGCGGGGCGAACGAAGGTGCGTCCCATCACATCTGTTAATCGTACGGGCAGACGCTGCTTGTGTGATACATTGGCATTCTGGGCTGACAAGCGTCTGCCCGTACGATTAATAGATGGGATGGGATGCGGCTGCGCTCTATCCGAGTCTTTGTAGACTTGACGATAAACCTGTAACTTATTTTCGGTTTGTTTAGCTGTGTGCGGTGTTCCTACGTGTGTTCTCTCGTAAGCAGAAATACTTACAATATTTTATGTAATCGTTCAGCGCTACAGAATGCGAATTCTAATATGCCGTTTACAATAAGAACTCTTTGCTGCATAAATCACATTTTACGGCAGTAGTACTCATCTGAAAATAAACATAGCATTGTTTTCATTGAACTTAAATTTAATAAGCAAATTTCAGATGAAACGGTAACAACTAAACTTTATTTATTCTTCCCATAATGGTCCTGTATTTTGTTTAATATACTTTCTGAAGTGACAGTTTGGGAATACAGTACTGCTGCATTGTGCTATCCTACCACATGTTCCACTTCTGGCAGCTGGATTCTAACAGAAGATTATTGTTCAGATTAAAAGTTGTACATGCGTGCACGCGTGCGCACACACGCACGCACATACACACAAAGTATTCTTAACTGCCCATTAAACAAAACATTAAATTTTGTTTCTAAAAATAACTAAAAATTACAAATGTCTACAAGATAATTCTTCTTATTCTCTTTTCTTTCAAACATTAGGCCTGCTGCCTGTTATGCTTTTGACCATGGCAGAACTGACATTTCACCACTGCCAGAGAGAAATCAGCTACATAGCAACTCTGTGTGTGTGTGTGTGTGTGTGTGTGTGTGTGTGTGTGTGTGTGTGTGTGTGTGTGGGCCCAGATACGTCAGACAAGACTGCTGTATTATTACTCAGCAATATGGGTGTGCAGGCAGACTGACTAATTTTTGTTTAGTAAAGTAACAGTATTATAGAGCGATCATACAATAAACAGTATAAATTCCACACAGTTAAATGTGTGTTATAATTTCTTTTAGTCTAACAGCTAGATGGATTTTTACACTTTTTTCAAATTATTGATTCCATTTTTGAGCCATGGTTTCAAAGAATTTTGAAATTTCTAAAACTGTACTGTACGGTAGCGCGATAATTTCGCTTTCTAGTTTGGCTAATCTGCTTACTGCTTTGGTCCAATTTTGCGTGTTAGAACTTTGTCCAGTGTGTGTCAGTCGCTCGCGGCGGTCGGTTCGCCGACCTTCTTACTGTCATATATTCTTGTCGACATTTAATGTAGGCTTTAGGCCGGCATATTTTTACTTATGGCCAACTAGGCTCGCTATCAATTTAATTCAAAATATTTAATACTTTTAGCAACATGCATTATTAGCCAACCTTGTTTCAATAAACTAAAACATGTAACGTAACTTGGGAAAATTCATTAACATCAATTCATTACAGTCCACAATTTTATCATTTTTTCATTCCCACTGAACCAATGCATGCATCACTACCTATTTTTTACAAACGTTGCTGGTACACGCCGACAGGATTACTCACTTCACAAAACATTTTTTAGCCCACTTGGGCCTGATCACTCAACAGTTTTGGTCCACCGTGCCTGGATTCTTCTCATCAACATTTTTTAGTCCTCACGGTGCGGATCATTAACATTTTTTGGTCACTCCGGACCTGGATTTTCCATCTAATATTTTCTACCACTATTTCTGGCCATCACGGGCGAATTAGCACGTCAGCTGATACGACCGTGGCGTGATTTTCATCAGCATTTCGCTCGTCATCTTGCAGCCTTCTAATAACATCTTAGCAAGTGCCTGCTAGCTACAGTCCTTTACACAAGGCGGTCATCTCTACTAGCTGTTTGCCATCTTCACCAAGGAGCCGACGCTGCAGGACATCGCCAGCAAGGTATCATCAACAACAGTGAAACAAGGTGCGTAAAATGTCTGAAGAAGGCCTCAAAGTGCTGACCAGAAAGAGAGGCGGCTTAAAGTCCGCAATAGTGCGGATACAATCTGCTGTAAATTCGTTAGATGTAACTTTAAATACAAAACATTTTCTAACTGTAAGGCTGGACAGTCTCAAAAGCTTGGCCTCGAAATACGACGAGGTGCAGTCTGAAATAGAACTCATTAGTAAGGACACGAGCGTTGCTCAAGCAGACCGAGTTGAGGTCGAAGAAATGTTATATTCAACTGAAGCAAACATTTTGCAATTACTTGACACATTTAATACTCAGACTGTACCTCCCGTATTATCGACGCCCATGCAATTAAAACCAATAAGTTTGCCCTGCTTCTCAGGCAACATATTGGAATGGCAACATTTTTACTCAATTTTTACCGATTTAGTGCATTCAAGATCTGATTTAACACCAGTGCAAAAATTACATTATTTACATTCGTCTTTGAAGTGTGAACCGTTAGATTTAATCAAGTCATTACCTATCTGTAAAGAAAATTATACAATAGCGTTGAATTTGCTGTCCGAAAGGTATAACAACCCATTCATACTAGCTAAATACTATGTGCAAAACCTACTTCAGGTCAAGTCGACAATAAAGGACTCGGTCCAAAGTTTGGCAGAGTTCACTAACACAATAACGTCTTCCGTTAATTCACTGGCAGCAATGAAGCTGTCAGTGAATTCATTTGAATTTATCACTATACAGTTACTATCCACCAAACTCGACCCTATTACTTTCAAACTTTGGAAGGAGTCAATAGACCCTGACAATTTGCCTAGCTTTCAAGACTTCACGCATTTTTTAAACTTACGTAGATAGCTGTTAGAAAATACAATGCCTATTGAACCCGGACAGCAACTCAACAAACTTAATGTAAGACCTAACAATAAATATGAAAAATGTAACTCAAGAAATACTGCTCGCAGCACTACATTTAAGAGCTATCACACAGAGACAAATCATTATTCATGCGTGTGTTGTAAATCCAACCACCCGCTTTACATATGTAATAAATTTCGTATATTAAGCACCGCTGAGCGGGGACAATTTGTTTCAAATAATAAATGTTGTAGCAATTGCCTTAGATCAGGTCATCTTATAGCTAGCTGTAAGAGTAAACAGGTGTGTAAAATCTGTTCAAAATGACACCACACATTGTTGCACGCAAATTACGTGCCGAACTCAATAGCTGCCAGCAGCAATTATTGCTTAAATTACAATGCAAGAATAATGTTCTTTTATCCACAGCAGTTGTATCTGTCGTTGACCAGGCTGGCTAGAGTGCTCCTAGACGCCGGTTCACAGATAAATTTCTGTACAAAATCATTTGCAGAGAAGTTACAGCTCAAATTAACTAAATCTAATATACCAATCACAGGAATAAACAATACAGCGTGTTACGCAACTGATATTGCTTCTATACGTATTATTTCTCGCTATCAAAGATATAGTTTCGAGGGGAAATGTGCCGTTATCTACCTTAACTCACAATCTGCCTGCAAACTCGTTTGATATCAACCAGTTCCACATTCCAAACAAAATCTTCCTGGCTGACCCCGATTTTAAAATATCGTCGCAAATCGACATACTATTAGGGGCACAATTTTATCTGGACTTGATCTTAACCAATAAATACATAATCAGAATGATCACAGTTGCACACCACTATATAAAAATTATCCCGATACGCGGATAAATACATACGCGGCCCCAATTTTCCCATCATTCAGGAAACAAAGCTGGGCTACATTTTGGCTGGCAACTTGCCCAAACACTGCCGCAACGAGGGTCCTGCTGTTTCGTTCCTAGCAAGGAACAACGACAGTCGAATTCTGCAATCTCTCGAAAGATTTTGGGAAGCAGAAACTATCCCTGGGAATGCCCCTGATAACGAGTCAGCCTGTGAAGAGCATTTTGTGCGCTCTACCCAGCCCAACCACGAGGGTAGATTTGTGGTGTCACTTCAATTTAAGTCTGATAATCTCCACTTGGGGGAATCTTACACGAGTGCTGAATCAAGATTCTTAAGCTTAGAGCGTCGATTTAGGCGAGATGCTAAGCTCGCTCGCGACTACGCGGACTTTATCAAAGAATATATGGATCTTGGGCACATGACACTCACCGATGATGGCGCTATCAATTTAGGAGCGTCAAATATTTACTACCTGCCTCACCATGCCGTATTTAGACAGTCTACCTTGACCACTAAACTGCGCGTTGTTTTTGATGGTTCGTCCAAGACTACTAATGGCCTTTCTTTAAATGACATATTGTTAGTAGGCCCCAATGTTCAATAAGACCTTTTTTCCATTCTTTTGCGCTTCCGCATACATAAGTATGTTCTCATTGCCGACATCGAGAAGATGTATCGTCAGATTCGCGTAGCTGAAGGGGATTGTCACTATCAACGCATTCTGTGGCGTGATTCTCCCCTCGAACCACTTAAACATTTCGCGCTGCGGACAGTAACCTACGGCACGGCTAGCGCCTCTTTTTTGGCCACACGCTGTCTCCTACAAATTGGTAGGGACAATCAGGCTTCCTTTCCCCAAACGGCGTTAGCTATAACAAACGATTTTTATGTCGACGATCTACTTACCGGTTCGGACACTATCCCTGATCTAACCAAGCTGAAATCCGATCTAGGTGCGTTACTGAGTCAATATGGTTTCACGTTGCACAAATGGGCATCAAATGAACCCACAGCGGTCGCAAATCATGACAATTTTTCACGACCCCTAAATAAACAGGACAAAGTGCGTACCCTTGGAACAATACTGCCGATTCATTTTTGTTCGACATCAAATTATTTCCCGTTGATTCAAGCATATCCAAGAGAAAAATTCTTTCGATTATTGCTGGAATATATGATCCTCTTGGTTTAATCGGTCCAGTTGTCTTTTTGTATAAACATTTCATGCAGCGACTTTGGCTTTGTAAGCTTGGTTGGGATGAACCGATTTCCGGTCAGTCACGTTCGGATTGGCATTCTTTGTGTGAAAAATTGGGTCTGATTGGCAAAATTGTGGTCCCGCGATCTATTCGTTCCAAGCGTGAGGCAGCTACAGTTCAATTGCATGGTTTTTCGGATGCTTCTGAAAGGGGGTTTGGCTGTTGTTTGTATGTCAGAGTCATTTATCAAGATTCTACTGCCTCCTGTCACCTCTTGTGTTCCAAATCTCGCGTGGCTGCCCTACGACAGGTGTCATTACCTCGCATCGAACTCTGCGCTTGCTTGTTGTTAGCGCGACTCGTATCTAAGGTAATTCCTGCTCTTTATTCGTTTATTGATAATGTACATTTGTATTCTGATTCTATGGTGGCTCTTTACTGGATTCATGCCCAGTCTACGCGGTGGAAAACATACGTCGCTAATCGGGTTGCTGAAATTCAGCGTCGTACGCAAACTTATACTTGGCATCACATTAATTCACGACACAATCCTGCTGATATTATATCAAGGGGGTGTCCCCCTGACGTTTTGCGCGATTGCTCGCTTTGGTGGCACGGCCCTAGCTGTCTGTCTCAATCGTCAGAGTCTGATCCCTTCCCATCCTTCGTGCCGGCCACTCCGTCGTCTTCTGAAGTCACCGCGGAAGAGAAACATACACATAAGCTTTCTCTAATGTCTACCCTGGCTGTCGACCTTTCTTTGGACTTTTCCTCGTTTTTCGTCTAACGCGCGTATACGCTTACTGTTTTCGTTTCATCAGAAATATTAGACATTCAAGTGCTGACAAACTTACGGGCGATCTGACCCCTGTAGAAATTCATCAGTCTCTCAACTTCTTCATAAAACAATCTCAGTCGATCCACTTCGCGGCCGAAATTAATTGTCTTCGTAACGGATCTTCTGTTTCCATTAGGAGTAAGTTGGCTTCTCTCGACCCGTCTCTTGACGAATCTGGAGTGATACGCGTGGGCGGACGATTGCAGCATTCCCAATTACCCTACGACTCTAAACATCCTATTGTATTGCCCCCATCGGCGCATATTACACGCCTTATCATTGAACGTGAACACATTCGTTTACTTCACGCTGGTGCTCAACTCGTGCATCATTCACTGCGTCAACGTTGGTGGATTGTTAATGCCAGGTTAGTCATTCGTTCCATTATTCGAAAATGTGTGAGGTGTATCAGGTTTAGTGCCAAACAGCAGGTACAGAGGCTTGGTATTTTACCATCCCCTAGAGTCACTACTTCTAGGCCGTTTCTATTTTGCGCGGTTGATTATGGTGGTCCCTTCATGATTCGTCATGGCGGGCAGAAGTCTAGAGCTCTTTCTAAGGCATACGTATCTTTGTTTATTTGCTTAGCAACTAGGGCTATTCACTTGGAATTGGTTTCCGACCTTACGGCCAGCGCGTTTATAGCTGCATTACGTCGTTTCATGGCCCGTAGGGGCATACCCAGTCAACTGTACTCCGACAATGGCACAAACTTCAGAAAGGCCCGCACTATCTTACATGATATTTACAACTTTTGGCACAATAAGGATGCCATCTCATCGATCAAGTCATTCACGTCCTCTCAGGGGATATCATGGTCATTTATTCCGCCCTCCTCACCTCATTTCGGTGGCCTTTGGGAGAGCGGCATAAAGAGTTTGAAATTTCGTCTGCGCCGCGTGGTAGGCAAATCTATACTAAACTTCGAAGAGTTCACGACCGTTCTGTCTCAGATAGAGGCATGTCTGAACTCTCGACCTTTATTCGCTATCTCTTCAGATGTTAACGACCCGGTGCCACTTACACCTGGCCATTTTTTGATTTGCGCACCCTTAACGGCGATACCGGACCCAGGCCTTTCTCACATTCCTGTTTCTCTTCTTGGGCGTTGGCAACTTCTTCAGAGGTTTGTCCAAGGCATTTGGAAGGCATGGTCTCGCGATTATTTGCACCAGTTGCAGCAGCGTCACAAGCGGAAGTTTGCCAAGGATAATGTTTCCATTGGTGACTTAGTCTTGCTTATTGAGGATAATTTACCTCCATTAGCCTGGAAATTTGGCGTAATTATCGCCACATTTCCCGGCCCAGATAACTTGGTTCGTGTCGTGGACATTCGCACGCCTACGGGTGTTTTGCGGAGACCAATACATAAGTTATGTCTGTTGCCAGCGCGAGACGAGATTTGACAAAACTATGATTACTTAGCACAATGCTATTTTGTTTAGTCACTGGCTTATTACTTATTACGACCATGTGGTCAACCTAATTGTGATGAATTATCACAATATTTTCTTTTCAATTTTGCGCCATTGCATGCTTCTCTAATTTTCATGTTTTTGGTGGTCTCATTTTATAAGATTTTAAAAGGGACGAACAATAACGAAAAGGAGTTATTACCTTTGTTTAATTTTAAAGACACATAAGTCAAATGTTCCAAACTTGTTAGTTATAAACACTTGTTTTAGCATAAGCTTAATTATTTTTTGAGTCAGCAACTGTCTGTTTTGCTCAAGCAAGTATTAGTTTAGTTAATATGCAAGGCTTTATTATTATTATTTGTATTTTCGTATATGCAACATTTGATTTATGCCTCATGTCTTCCTCACTATTGTGTAGAATTTGGTTATTTTCTAGACTTATTTTCAATTGTTTTATGTTTGTAATCACAGTATTGTATCTGTTATTTGACATTGCAATTACTCATATTGTAATTATCTAAATTGTTGTCATTGTATTCACATAACTTGCGTTTATGTAAAAACTATTGTTTTGCGTCTGCCGCATGTAACTGCCACGTCTAGATTTATTTTATATTGTGTTTTATATTGTATTTTATATTGTATTTATTTTGCGAGTAAGCATGCACAATTATTTTTACTTAAATTATGACATACATGTCATATTTGGGCTTGCATTCAGTCAGCATCTAGCTTGTTTATACATTATTACATATTGTAAGTTCCTGAAACTTCAGGAACAGCATGACTAGGTCAATACATGCCCCCCTGCTGAATATACGCTTGAACATGCAATTGTAACATGTTCAATAACAATTTTGTTCATGTAATGAACTCTCTGTACAGGTCCACGGGCCTCAACTAATTTTACAGTAACCATCTATGACATGCATAGGGTTACAAACTATCGGTCCATCATGTGATGAGCTTCCGATCATGCATTGAACATTGTATAACTATGTATTTTTTCATGTTTTGTAATGTTATATACTGTGCACATACACTATGTGACGGTAATATTTTGTCAAACCAGACGTTCATATTCATGTCTGAAAACAGCTGTTCGCCAACCTTGGCTTACAAACGCCTATCTTTAGGCTTATCTTATGCATGCTTATCTCTAAACTAGTAACGGACTGCCGTTATCTAATCTCATAACTCAAGGTTCAACTTAGCCTTGAAACTAACTCTTATTATTAAGAAAACTGTATCCTTTTAAATCAAGTTGTAAGATGTATCATAATTTATTAAAAAATGTTAAAAAAGTCATTTGATTTTGACGGGCAGCTTATGTACGGTAGCGCGATAATTTCGTTTTCTAGGTTGGCTAATCTGCTTACTGCTTTGGTCCAAATTTGCGTGTTAGAACTTTATCCAGTGTGTGTCAATCGCTTGCGGCGGTCGGTTCGCCGACCTTCTTACTGTCATATATTCTTGTCGACATTTAATGTAGGCTTTAGGCCGGCATATTTTTACTTACGGCCAACTAGGCTCGCTATCAATTTAATTCAAAATATTTAATACTTTTAGCAACATGCATTATTAGCCAACCTTGTTTCAATAAACTAAAACATGTAATGTAACTTGGGAAAATTCATTAAAATCAATTCAATACAGTCCACAATTTTATCATTTTTTCATTCCCACTGAACCAATGCATGCATCACTACCTATTTTTTACAAACGTTGCTGGTACACGCCGACAGGATTACTCACTTCACAAAACATTTTTTAGCCCACTTGGGCCTGATCACTCAACAGTTTTGGTCCACCGTGCCTGGATTCTTCTCATCAACATTTTTTAGTCCTCACGGTGCGGATCATTAACATGTACAGTATATTCAGATTTTCGTTAAAATTCTCTTTAATAGATGTCCCACATGGAATTTGTGATTTTGTCAAACTTTTGCCCCAATTTTTGAAACCTGGTGTCCCAAAATTTTGAAATGTACAAAAAATAATACTATATTTGTATACACTAATTTTACTTCTGTTGGCAAACAAACTAGAAGAAGGAATACTCGAATCTTTTGTTAGTCACTATTTTTTTTTTAAATAGTGTTTTGAGAAGGAAAGAGTGGTTAGACTTGTGAATTATATTGTTCATCTTGCTGTATAAGAAAAGTCAAGAACTACTTTTACAAGAAATTGTGTGGTTGTAACAGGAATTTTACATTTCCCATGAACAAATCCAATTGTTATCTCACTGAAATGTATTTCAATTGTGAAAGCATTACATATCAAGTAACTGAATGTAATGAGAATGCACCTGTGCACGCGCACACACACACACACACACACACACACACACACACAGTACTTATTTTTTACTTGTTTGTTCCATAACATTGATTACAATTGCAGCAAAATTGATCAAAATGACATCAAATACATGTACATGTATACATGTACTACCCTCAAAACACGAAAAAATATCGGTATGGAGAACCATACATGACTTCCATATTCTAAGATTTATATTTAAAATCATTTTCGAAATGAAATATTACCATAGAAACTACTTCTTTCTACTTACTGCTTCAGCCTTAACCACAGTACTGTGGTCACTAACGTATACCACCTCACGTTATCGCATTCGATTTTCACTGATGATGGAAGTCGATGGCATTGCCGAAACGTGTGGTTTTGTAGAAAACATTGGACTACGGCCAAATATCCCGGGAAGGAACTTTAACAAAAACTACTTCTTTGTTGCCGATAACGTTGTACACATATATATAAAAAATATGCATAAAATTAATGGCTTGTATAAGTTAATGATTGATCTCCATTAAGTAGTGCTCAAGTTTCCAAAGTTTTAATATTATGATGTCCGTAATTAAAACATCAGAGCAGGTTTAGTGTGAATGAGGGTACACCGTGAACAAAAATTTTCAACATTTCCTATTGAGCGTTGCTTAGAGTAAAGCTGCGAATCTACAGTGTATGTTTCACAGAACAAACACGCGAAAAAGAAGGAGCGCTCCGAAGTCACTCATGGACCCTCAGCATCTTGCAGAGGGTTCATTCCCTAAAGACGAAAAGTCTGTCTATGAATCGTTCCTCTGTAAACACGTGCAGTTACATTGCCCAGCGATCCACAGGAAGCAAATTGATGTCCATTTTTTCGGCTTGCACACGTTATGTTGGTGTGGGTTTCGGCACTTTCCATTTAAAAAGCGTGCAAATGTAAGAAAATAAACATGAGTGAGGCCAGAAATAACGTGAATTGTGTGTGTGTGTGTGTGTGTGTGTGTGTGTGTGTGTGTGTGTGTGTGTGTGTGTGTGTGTGTGTGTGTGTCTTACCTGCCTTTCTATTGCTGTAGGCATAATAATAAAATGGAAACGTAAACATTACATAACTGAGATATGCTTACCTGCCACGAACGATATATTATTTTATACATGGAGGAGTTCAGTGACATACACACGTACAGAAGAATTATATATATAAAGATATTAACTCATACATAATTTACATTAAAATGAAAAAATTCTAATTTTATTCCCTGGCAACAAAATTATTTTATTTTTACTTCCATATTCCTTAAGGAAATATCGGTATGGAGAACCATACATGACTTCCATATTCTAAGATTTATATTTAAAATCATTTTCGAAATGAAATATTACCATAGAAACTACTTCTTTCTACTTACTGCTTCACCCTTAACCACAGTACTGTGGTCACTAACGTATACCACCTCACGTTATCGCACTCGATTTTCACTGATGATGGAAGTCGATGGCATTGCCGAAACGTCTGGTTTTGTAGAAAACATTGGACTACGGCCAAATATCCCGGGAAGGAATTTTAACAAAAACTACTTCTTTGTTGCCGATAACGTTGTACACATATATATCAGTGGCGAAGTTACATGGAGGCAATTGAGGCAATGCCTACCCTAACAAATTCTGTAGAATTAAAATTATAAATACGTATGAACTACATAACGTAAAGATTATACATTGTTACTGGGACTGTCAAATTTATTAAACCGAAACGTGCTTTATTGAGCGACAGCTAGATGGTGACAGGTGAGATTCGGCATAGTTCGTTTAAAGCGAATGAGGCAACCTGAACTTGCCTCAGCGTTTTTTGTATACATCGTATGTAAGCAATGTAGTGGTGTGATAGGGAAGTGTAGGGAGGGGAGATTGTCCCGCGCTGTTACACATAGAGCGTTGAGGCATGCCTCACTTCTGTGGTCCAAACAGTTAAGTTAAAGCGCCTGTGTTGTTTCTAAGTGTTTATTTTATGCGGTTATTAAAAGTGTCACTGTTATTCCGCTGAACTAACAGATGATCAAGATTGTTATTTGAATTATTTGTAACATTAAACATATATATAGAAACTAATCAAGTTTAAAAATTTGAAGTTCAATCAGTTGTATTATTGTGTATGACTAATACAAGGATTGTTCAATAGACACACGTATAGAGCTGTTAAGCATTTTTTATTCAACGATTTTAAAAGAAGTCTCCAATAACATTAAGACATGAGTTCCACTGTTGCGCTAACCTGTAGATTCCCTGCTAGTAAAATTCTTACGGCTGTTTGTGGAACCATTCGGTTACAGCAACTCTACCTCAGCGTCCGATTTGACCCACCGTCCTTTTAGTGATTCCTTAAAAAAAATTTAAGATAAGATTTTTGCCTATCCATTCATTAACTACTAGCTTCGCCAGTAAGCAAATTGATGTCCATTTTTTCGGCTTGCACGCGTTATGTTGGTGTGGGTTTCGGCACTTTCCATTTAAAAAGCGTGCAAACGTAAGAAAATAAACATGAGTGAGGCCAGAAATAACGTGAATTGTGTGTTTGTGTTTTACCTGCCTTTTTATTGCCGTATTAAATGAAAAATATTATATTACATTAAAATTAAAAAATTTTAATTTTATTGCCTGGCAACAAAATTATTTTATTTTTAACAATTACCATTGTTTCAAAAAGTTTAAATAAATTTGCAAGTACTTTACTCTTGTTAAAACGTAAAAGGTTGCAGGTAAACTACCCCTTCCCCTTAACCGATCTTCACCAAAATCAAAAGTCCTTGAGACCTCTACAATTCAGGGAGGTATGCAAAAAATTGTTTGATTCTGTTTGAATTTGCGGCTGTTATCGTTTGCCATAGAAAATACGCTTGATAAAAAAACGGTGCAGGTAAACTACCCCTTTCCCTTAACAGATCTTCACCAAAAACAATAGGTCTTGAGTACTCTACAAATCAGGGCTGTATGCAAAACATTATTTGATTCTGTTTGAATTTGCGGCTGTTATCGTTTGCCATAGAAAATACCCTTGTTAAAAAAATGTTGCAAGTAAACTACCCCTATCCCTCAACCGATCTTCACCAAAAACAACAGGTCTTGAGAACTCTACAATTTAGGGCTGTATGCAAATAATCGTTTGATTCTGTTTGAATTTGCGGCTGTTATCGTTTGCCATAGGAAATACCCTTGTTAAAACATAAAACGTTACAGGTAAACTACCCCTTTCCCTTAACCGATCTTCACCAAAAACAATAGGTCGTGAAAACTCTACAATTCAGGGCTGTATACGAAACATTATTTAAGTCTGTTTGAATTTGCGGCTGTTATCGTTTGCCAAAAAAAAAATTTCCCTTGATAAAAAAAACCGTTGCCGGTAAACTACCCCTTCCCCTCAACCGATCTTCACCAAACACAATACGTCGCGAGTACTCTACAAATCAGGGCTGTATGCAAAAAATTATTTGATTCTGTTTGAATTTGCGGCAGTTATCGTTTGCCATAGAAAATACGCTTGATAAAAAACGTTGCAGGTAAACTACCCCTTCCCCTCAACCGATCTTCACCAAAAACAACAGGTCGCGAGTACTTTATAAATCAGAGCTGTATGCAGAAAATTATTTGATTCTGTTTGAATTTGCGGCTGTTATCGTTTGCCATAGAAAATACCCTTGTTAAAAAAACGTTGTAGGTAAACTACCCCTTTCCCTTAACCGATCTTCACCGAAAACAATAGGTCTTGAGAACTCTACAATTTAGGGCTGTATGCAAATAATCTTTTGATTCTGTTTGAATTTGCGGCTGTTATCGTTTGCCATAAGAAATACCCTTGTTAAAACATAAAACGTTACAAGTAAACTACCCCTTTCCCTTAACCGATCTTCACCAAAAACAAAAGGTCTTGAGAACTCTACAATTCAGGGCTATATACGAAACATTATTTGATTCTGTTTGAATTTGCGGCTGTTATCGTTTGCCAAAAAAAAATTTCCCTTGATAAAAAAAAACCGTTGCAGGTAAACTACCCCTTTCTATCAACCGATCTTCACCAAAAACAATAGGTCGCGAGTCATCTACAAATCATGGCTGTATGCAAAAAATTATTTGATTCTGTTTGAATTTGCGGCAGTTATCGTTTGCCATAGAAAAAAAATCTACACACACACACACACACACACACACACACACACACACACACACACACACACACACACACACACACACACACACACACACACACACACACACACACACACTTTTCGGAAAACGACTTTTTTTCATGTTTTGAGTGTAGTAGAATCAGAATCTGCAATAATCTCGAACACGATTTTTTTTGCCATCACCATACTTCCATTCCTTAAGGAAATATGGAAGTAAAAGGAAGTATGGTGATGGCAAAAAAAATCGTGTTCGCGATTATTGCAGATTCTGATTGTACTACACTCAAAACATGAAAAAAAGTCGTTTTTCGAAAAGTGTCTGTGTGTGTGTCTGTGTCTGTGTGTCTGTGTGTCAGTGTGTCTATCTGTGTGTAGATTTTTTACTTCCATATTCCTTAAGGAATGGAAGTATGGTGATGGCAAAAAAAATCGTGTTCGAGATTATTGCAGATTCTGATTCTACTACACTCAAAACATGAAAAAAAGTCGTTTTCCGAAAAGTGTCTGTGTGTGTGTCTGCCTGTCTGTCTGTCTGTGTGTCTGTGTGTCTGTCTGTAGATTTTTTTTCTATGGCAAACGATAACTGCCGCAAATTCAAACAGAATCAAATAATTTTTTGCATGCAGCCCTGATTTGCAGAGTACTCGCGACCTATTGTTTTTGGTGAAGATCGGTTGAGGGAAAGGGGCAGTTTACCTGCAACGGTTTTTTTTAGCAAGGGTAATTTTGTTTGTTTGGCAAACGATAACAGCTGCAAATTCAAACAGAATCAAATAATGTTTCGCATACAGCCCTGAATTGTAGAGTTCTCAAGATCTGTTGATTTTGGCGAAGATCGGTTAAGGGAAAGGGGTAGTTTACCTGTAACGTTTTACGTTTTAACAAGGGTATTTCCTATGGCAAACGATAACAGCCGCAAATTCAAGCAGAATCAAAAGATTATTTGCATACAGCCCTAAATTGTAGAGTTATCAAGACCTATTGTTTTTGGTGAAGTTCGGTTGAGGGAAAGGGGTAGTTTACCTGCAACGTTTTTTTAACAAGGGTATTTTCTATGGCAAACGATAACAGCCGCAAATTCAAACAGAATCAAATAATGTTTTGCATACAGCCCTGATTTGTAGAGTACTCAAGACCTATTGTTTTTGGTGAAGATCGGTTGAGGGAAAGGGGTAGTTTACCTACAACGTTTTTTTAACAGGGTATTTTTTATGGCAAACGATAACAGCCGCAAATTCAAACAGAATCAAATAATGTTTTGCAGACAGTCCTGATTTGTAGAGTACTCAAGACCTATTGTTTTTGGTGAAGATCGGTTAAGGGGAAGGGGTAGTTTACCTGCAACGTTTTTTTATCAAGCGTATTTTCTATGGCAAACGATAACAGCCGCAAATTCAAACAGAATCAAGTAATTTTTTGCATACGTCCCTGAATTGTAGAGGTCTCAATGACTTTCGATTTTGGTGAAGATCGGTTAAGGGGAAGGGGTAGTTTACCAGCAACCTTTTACGTTTTAACAAGAGTAAAGTACTTGAAAATTTATTTAAACTTTTTGAAACAATGGTAATTGTTAAAAATAAAATAATTTTGTTGCCAGGGAATAAAATTATAATTTTTTCATTTTAATGTAATATAATATTTTTCATTTAATACAGCAATAAAAAGGCAGGTAAGACACAGCCTGGCTGTTTGGCTGAAAATGATTTTAAATATAAATCTTAGAATATGGAAGTCATGTATGGTTCTCCATACCGATATTTTACTTCCATATTCCTTAAGGAATGGAAGTATGGTGATGGCAAAAAAAATCGTGTTCGAGATTATTGCAGATTCTGATTCTACTACACTCAAAACATGAAAAAAAGTCGTTTTCCGAAAAGTGTCTGTCTGTCTGTCTGTCTGTCTGTCTGTCTGTCTGTCTGTCTGTCTGTCTGTCTGTCTGTCTGTCTGTCTGTCTGTCTGTCTGTCTGTGTGTGTGTCTGTCTGTCTGTAGATTTTTTTTCTATGGCAAACGATAACTGCCGCAAATTCAAACAGAATCAAATAATTTTTTGCATACAGCCCGGTTTTGCAGAGTTCTCGCGACCTATTGTTTTTGGTGAAGATCGGTTGAGGGAAAGGGGTAGTTTACCTGCAACGGTTTTTTTTTAGCAAGGGTAATTTTGTTTGTTTGGCAAACGATAACAGCCGCAAATTCAAACAGAATCAAATAATGTTTCGCATACAGCCCTAAATTGTAGAGTTCTCAAGACCTATTGTTTTTGGTGAAGATCGGTTAAGGGAAAGGGGTAGTTTACCTGTAACGTTTTATGTTTTAACAAGGGTATTTCCTATGGCAAACGATAACAGCCGCAAATTCAAACAGAATGAAAAGATTATTTGCATACAGCCCTAAATTGTAGAGTTCTCAATACCTTTTGTTTTTGGTGAAGATCGGTTAAGGTAAAGGGGTAGTTTACCTACAACGTTTTTTTAACAAGGGTATTTTCTATGGCAAACGATAACAGCCGCAAATTCAAACAGAATCAAATAATTTTCTGCATACAGCCCTGATTTGTAGAGTACTCAAAACCTATTGTTTTTGGTGAAGATCGGTTGAGGGGAAGGGGTAGTTTACCAGCAACGTTTTTTATCATGCGTATTTTCTATGGCAAACGACAACTGCCGCAAATTCAAACAGAATCAAATAATTTTTTGCATACAGCCCTGATTTGTAGAGTACTCGCGACCTATTGTTTTTGGTGAAGATCGGTTGAGGGGAAGGGGTAGTTTACCTGCAACGGTTTTTTTTATCAAGGGAAATTTGTTTTTTTTGGCAAACGATAACAGCCGCAAATTCAAACAGAATCAAATAATGTTTCGCATACAGCCCTGAAGTGTAGATTTCTCAAGACCTATTGTTTTTGGTGAAGATCGGTTGAGGGAAAGGGGTAGTTTACCAGCAACGTTTTTTTAACAAGGGTATTACTTCCATATTCCTTAAGGAATGGAAGTATGGTGATGGCAAAAAAAATCGTGTTCGAGATTATTGCAGATTCTGATTCTACTACACTCAAAACATGAAAAAAAGTCGTTTTCCGAAAAGTGTCTGTGTGTCTGTCTGTGTGTCTGTGTGTCTGTGTGTCTGTGTGTCTGTCTGTCTGTCTGTCTGTCTGTAGATTTTTTTTCTATGGCAAACGATAACTGCCGCAAATTCAAACAGAATCAAATAATTTTTTGCATACAGCCCGGTTTTGCAGAGTTCTCGCGACCTATTGTTTTTGGTGAAGATCGGTTGAGGGAAAGGGGTAGTTTACCTGAAACGGTTTTTTTTTAGCAAGGGTAATTTTGTTTGTTTGGCAAACGATAACAGCCGCAAATTCAAACAGAATCAAATAATGTTTCGCATACAGCCCTGAATTGTAGAGTTCTCAAGACATATTGTTTTTGGTGAAGATCGGTTAAGGGAAAGGGGTAGTTTACCTGTAACGTTTTATGTTTTAACAAGGGTATTTCCTATGGCAAACGATAACAGCCGCAAATTCAAACAGAATGAAAAGGTTATTTGCATACAGCCCTAAATTGTAGAGTTCTCAATACCTTTTGTTTTTGGTGAAGATCGGTTAAGGGAAAGGGGTAGTTTACCTACAACGTTTTTTTAACAAGGGTATTTACTATGGCAAACGATAACAGCCGCAAATTCAAACAGAATCAAATAATTTTCTGCATACAGCCCTGATTTGTAGAGTACTCAAGACCTATTGTTTTTGGTGAAGATCGGTTGAGGGGAAGGGGTAGTTTACCAGCAACGTTTTTTATCATGCGTATTTTCTATGGCAAACGACAACTGCCGCAAATTCAAACAGAATCAAATAATTTTTTGCATACAGCCCTGATTTGTAGAGTACTCGCGACCTATTGTTTTTGGTGAAGATCGGTTGAGGGGAAGGGGTAGTTTACCTGCAACGGTTTTTTTTATCAAGGGAAATTTTTTTTTTTTGGCAAACGATAACAGCCGCAAATTCAAACAGAATCAAATAATGTTTCGCATACAGCCCTGAATTGTAGATTTCTCAAGACCTATTGTTTTTGGTGAAGATCGGTTGAGGGAAAGGGGTAGTTTACCTGCAACGTTTTTTTAACAAGGGTATTTTCTATGGCAAACGATAACAGCCGCAAATTCAAACAGAATCAAATAATGTTTTGCATACCGTCCTGATTTGTAGAGTACGCAAGACCTGTTGTTTTTGGTGAAGATCGGTTAAGGGGAAGGGGTAGTTTACCTGCAACGTTTTTTTATCAAGCGTATTTTCTATGGCAAACGATAACAGCCGCAAATTCAAACAGAATCAAATAATTTTTTGCATACGTCCCTGAATTGTAGAGGTCTCAATGACATTCGATTTTGGTGAAAATCGGTTAAGGGGAAGGGGTAGTTTACCTGCAACCTTATACGTTTTAACAAGAGTAAAGTACTTGAAAATTTATTTAAACTATTTGAAACAATGGTAATTGTTAAAAATAAAATAATTTTGTTGCCAGGCAATAAAATTAAAATTTTTTCATTTTAATGTACATGATGTATAAGAGAAAATATATCGCGCTTGGCAGGCGATATTAAGATTTAAATATAAATCTTAGAATATGGAAGTCATGTATGGTTCTCCATACCGATATTTTCTATGGCAAACGATAACTGCCGCAAATTCAAACAGAATCAAATAATTTTTTGCATACAGCCCTGATTTGTAGAGTACTCACGACCTATTGTTATCGGTGAAGATCGGTTGAGGGAAAGGGGTAGTTTACCTGCAACGGTTTTTTTTTATCAAGGGAAATTTTACTTCCATATTCTTTAAGGAAATGGAGTATGGTGATGGCAAAAAAAATCGTGTTCGAGATTATTGCAGATTCTGATTGCACTACACTCAAAACATGAAAAAAGTCGTTTTCCGAAAAGTGTCTGTGTGTGTGTCTGCCTGTCTGTCTGTCTGTGTGTCTATCTGTGTGTAGATTTTTTTTCTATGGCAAACGATATCTGCCGCAAATTCAAACAGAATCAAATAATTTTTTGCATACAGCCCTGATTTGTAGAGTACTAACGACCTATTGTTTTTGGTGAAGATCGGTTGAAGGAAAGGGGTAGTTTACCGAAACGGGTTTTTTTTATCAAGGGAAATTCATTTTTTGCAAACGATAACAGCCGCAAATTCAAACAGAATCAAATCCTATTTTGTATACAGCCCTGAATTGTAGAGTTCTCAATACCTATTGTTTTTGTTGAAGATCGGGTTAGGGAAAGTGGTAGATTACCAGCAACGTTTTATGTTTTAAAAGGGTATTTTCTATGGCAAACGATAAGAGCCGCAAATTTTATCAGAATCAAATAATGTTTTGCATACAGCCCTGATCTGTAGAGTACTCAAGACCTATTGTTTTAAGTGAAAATCGGTTATGGGAAAGGGGTAGTTTACCAGCAACGGTTTTTTTTAAACAAGTGTAATTTTTTTCTATGGCAAACGATAACAGCCGCAAATTCAAACAGAATCAACTACTCTTTTGCATACAGCCTGAATTGTAGAGTTCTCACGTCCTATTGGTGTTGGTGAAGATCGGTTAAGGTAAAGGGGTAGTTTACCAGCAACATTTTATGTTTTAACAAGGGTAATTTTTTATATGACGAACGATAACTGCCGCAAAGTTAAACAGAATCAAATGATTATTTGCACACAGCCCTCAATTTTAGAGATCTCAGGACCTACGGTTTTTGGTGAAGATCGGTTAAGGGAAAGGGGTAGTTTAGTAGCAACGTTTTTTTTTTAATCAAGGGTAATTATTTTCTATGGCAAACGATAACAGCCGCAAATTCAAACAGAATCAAATAATGTTTTGCATACAGCCCTGAATTGTAGAGTTCTCAAGACCTGTTGGTTTTGGTGAAGATCGGTTAAGGGAAAGGGGTAGTTTACCGGGAACGTTTTATGTTTTAACAAGGGTATTTTTTATGGTAAACTATAACAGCCGCAAATTCAAACAGAATCAAATGATTATTTGCATACAACCCTAAATTCTGGAGTTCTCAAGACCTGTTGATTTTGATGAAGATCGGTTAAGGGAAAGGGGTAGTTTACCTGCTACGTTTTATGTTTTAAAAGGGTATTTTATATGGCAAACGATAAGAGCCGCAAATTCAAACAGAATCAAATAATGTTTTGCATACCTTCCTGAGCTACAGAGAACTCAATGTCGTTGATTTAGGTGAAGATCGGTTAAGGGAAAGGGGTAGTTTACCTGCAACATTTTATGTTTAACAATGGTAATTTTTTCTATGACGAACTATAACTGCCGCACATTCAAACAGAATCAAATATTGTTTTGCATACGTTCATCAATTGTGAAAGACTGAAGGTCTGTTGATTTTGGTGAAGATGGGTTAAGGGGAAGGGGTAGTTTACCAGCAACGTTTTTTGTTTTACCAAGGGTATTTTCTATGGCAAACGATAACAGCCGCAAATTCAAATAGAAACAAATAATTTTTTCATACAGCCCTGAATTGTAGAGTTCTCAAGACCTATTGTTTTTGGTGAAGATCGGTTAAGGGAAAGAGGTCGTTTACCGGCGACATTTTATGTTTTAACAAGGGTAATTTTACTTTTATTTTTATGACGAACGATAACTGCCGCACATTCAAGCAGAATCAAATAATGTTTTGCATGCATTCCTGAATTGTAGAGGACTTTAGGCCTGTTGATTTTGGTGAAGATCGGGTAAGAGAAAGGTGTAGTTTACCTGCAACGTTTTATGATAAGTACTGGTAAATGTAGTAGGCCAACTGAAGCCTACAACTAAACATTGTATTTTTGTCAATTTAAGATGTTTATTATGTTAAGCATTGTTATAAAAGAACTTTATACGTATCCTAGTTAATGTAAATAACAATCATTCAATCAGTAATTAGTTATAAGACATAAGTTGATCAAAATATTGTATCGACTAATCGATTTTTATGACGAACGATATGCAGCCCTAAATTGTAGAGTTCTCAAGACATATTGTTTTTGGTGAAGATCGGTTAAGGGAAAGGGGTAGTTTACCAGCAACGTTTTTTTAACAAGGGTATTTTCTATGGCAAACGATAACAGCCGCAAATTCAAACAGAAACAAATATTTTTTTGCATACGTCCCTGAATTGTAGATGTCTCAAGGACTTTCGATTTTGGTGAAGATCGGTTAAGGGGAAGGGGTAGTTTACCTGCAACGTTTGACGTTTTAACAACAGTAAAGTACTTGAAAATTCATTTAAAATTTTTGAAACAATGGTAATTGTTAAAAATAAAATAATTTTGTTGCCAGGCAATAAAATTGTAATTTTTTCATTTTAATGTAAATTATGTATGAGTTAATATCTTTATATATACAGTGGAACTTGGTTATTACGGCCTCGGCTGTTACGTCAACTCGGGTGTAGCGTTATTTTGTCATAAGTCCGGTCAAACTGATATCTTTAACATTATAAAAATTCCCGGTTTTAACGTCACTAACAATTGTACTACTCTGTTATAGCGTCAAATATTTCTCAGATATTTTACTCTAAATTTCATATAAACGTATATATGTGCGCGCGCGCGCTATTCATGGCTACAGACATACATTGTATGCAAGCGATAAGCACTGTAACAGGACTGCCGGCGCCAGCCATGTTACGTGCTCCAACGAATGGCTAGATCGATTTAAGGCCCGACACTCGATTTCCTTTGCAAAAATTTGTGGTGAGGCAAAATGCGTAGATCTGAACGTTACAGGCGATTGGGTGCGTAACACTTGGCCAGAAATTAGACGATCATATAAAGATGAAGACATCTTTAATGGACATGAAGCCGGAATTTTTTATAAATTAACTCCAGATAAAACTTTAAATTTAAAAATGAAAAGTGCGTTGGTGGGAAGCTCTCTAAACAAAGAGTTACAGTTTTTGTTTGTGCGAACATGACGGGAACCGAAAAAAGGAAACTTTTAGTTATCGGGAAAAGTTTGCATCCTAGATGTTTTAAAAACATCAAAAAACTTCCTGTAAGTTACACTGCCAACAAAAAAGCGTGGACGATTTCTAGTATTTTTGAAGATGAACTAAGAAAGTGGGATAAAGAACTGTCATCGAAAAACAGAAAAATTCTACTTCTAGTTGACAACTGTGCAGCCCATCCAAAGATAAATTTGACAAACATTAATCTGGTCTTCTTACCGGCCAACTGTACGAGTGCCCTGCAACCTATGGACCAAGGCGTTTTTAGAAGCCTAAAGTGTCACTACCGCAAGCAACTTTAAAAAAAATTATTTTCTGTATGGACACGGCGCAACCTGCCACAATTTCACTCTTAGATGCAATACAATTCCTAGACGACTCTTGGAAGAATGTAACAAAGAAGACGATAGCAAAATGCTTTAGTAAAGCATGACTCGTACATGAAAATTTACCCAATGATGACGAAGACGACGACTTGCCGCTCTCAGAGTGGATTAAGAAATTCGACGTAAATGAATTTGGAAATGAACTTGATTCCTATGCATCAGTGGATGACCTAGTAGAAACATTCCAGTGTTGAGTGACGCAGAAATTATCGCGGAAGTAAAAAACATAGAAGCAGAAGATAGTGTTGAAGAAGATGCTGGAGCAAGAGGAGGATGCCGACATCTTTTGTCCGACAGTACAGGAAGCAATGAGAGCCGCCGAAACTCTTTCACGATTTTACTGCTTTAGAGAGACGTCTGACGACACGTTCAATGCAGCGCAGCATCTCCACAGCAGAACAGAAAAAATTTATTTTTCAGAAAGGAGCGTTCAAAAGAAAATTACGGATTACTTTCGACAGTAAGCCTAAATGTAAGTTACATGTACTTTCTTTTTTATCTTTTAAAATATTCTTCATGCTGTTTGTATAAATGAAATGCAGTTTGTAAACTTTAGAATAAATATCACGAATAATGTTAATAATGCAAAGATCTTTTTTTTTATTTCTCCTTCCTTACTAGTGATTAGAAAGGGTCTTTTATAACGACTCTTTTATAACGTCACTCGGACATAACGTCATTATTTTTTTGGTCCCTTCAATGACGTTATAACCAAGTTCCACTGTATAATTCTTCTGTACGTGTGTATGTCACTGAACTCCTCCATGTATAAAATAATATATCGTTCGTGGCAGGTAAGCATATCTCAGTTATGTAATGTTTACGTTTCCATTTTATTATTATGCCTACAGCAATAAAAAGGCAGGTAAGACACACACACACACACACACACACACACACACACAATTCACGTTATTTCTGGCCTCACTCATGTTTATTTTCTTACATTTGCACGCTTTTTAAATGGAAAGTGCCGAAACCCACACCAACATAACGCGTGCAAGCCGAAAAAATGGACATCAATTTGCTTCCTGTGGATCGCTGGGCAATGTAACTGCACGTGTTTACAGAGGAACGATTCATAGACAGACTTTTCGTCTTTAGGGAATGAACCCTCTGCAAGATGCTGAGGGTCCATGAGTGACTTCGGAGCGCTCCTTCTTTTTCGCGTGTTTGTTCTGTGAAACATACACTGTAGATTCGCAGCTTTACTCTAAGCAACGCTCAATAGGAAATGTTGAAAATTTTTGTCCACAGTGTACCCTCAATCACACTAAACCTGCTCTGATGTTTTAATTACCGACATCAAAATATTACTACTTAATGGAGATCAATCATTAACTTATACAAGCCATGTACAACGTTATCGGCAACAAAGAAGTAGTTTTTGTTAAAATTCCTTCCCGGGATATTTGGCCGTAGTCCAATGTTTTCTACAAAACCAGACGTTTCGGCAATGCCATCGACTTCCACCATCAGTGAAAATCGAGTGCGATAACGTGAGGTGGTATACGTTAGTGACCACAGTACTGTGGTTAAGGCTGAAGCAGTAAGTAGAAAGAAGTAGTTTCTATGGTAATATTTCATTTCGAAAATGATTTTAAATATAAATCTTAGAATATGGAAGTCATGTATGGTTCTCCATACCGATATTTAACAACTACCATTGTTTTAAAAAGTTTAAATGAATTTTCAAGTACTTTACTGTTGTTAAAACGTAAAAGGTTGCAGGTAAATACCCCTTCCCCTTAACCGATCTTCACCAAAATCGAAAGTCCTTGAGACCTCCACAATTTAGGGACGTATGCTTAAGATTATTTGATTCTGTTTGAATTTGCGGCTGTTATCGTTTGCCATAGAAAATACGCTTGATAAAAAAAAATTGCTGGTAAACTACCCCTTCCCCTGAACCGATCTTCACCAAAAACAAGAGGTCTTGAGTACTTTACAAATCATGGCTGTATGCAAACCATTATTTGATTCTGTTTGAATTTGCGGCTGTTATCGTTTGCCATAGAAAATACGCTTGATAATTTTTTTTTTTTTTTTTTTTTTTTTTTTTTTTTTTTTTTTTTTTTTTTTTTTTTTTTTTTTTTGAGACCGACCAGTATGGTCGGACTCGGGCTGTTTTGGAGACGAGCTCCCTTCAGCCTTCAGCCGTGTGGATAAGGGGTTTTTGGGGGGACGTACGCCAGACGATCGGAGCGCAGAGAAGGTGGAGGCACTTAGTTGGGAGAGTACTGTTTGTTGGTTATATTGTGTGAGGTGTAGTGTGTAGCCATACTCGAGAGGGAGAGGTAGATGGATGTGGCCGTTATAATGTTTCTGGGGCATCTTTATTTAAGCATTTTGTTGATTTAGTTTATTTCTTCTTCATATTGTTCTGCGACGTTCTTGCAGGGGGGGGGGCGGCCAAGACTGGGACGTGAGACGCTGGTCGCCAAAGCTGCCGCTTGATAAAAAAACGTTGCTCGTAAACTACCCCTTCTCCTGAACGATCTTCACCAAAAACAACAGGTCGTGAGTACTCTAAAAATCATGGCTGTATGCAAAACATTATTTGATTCTGTTTGAATTTGCGGCTATTATCGTTTGCCAAAAAAAATACACTTGTTAAAAAAACGTTGCTGGTAAACTACCCCTTTCCCTTAACTGTTCTTAACCAAAAACAATAGGTCTTGAGAACTCTATAATTTAGGGCTGTATGCAAATAATCTTTTGATTCTGTTTGAATTTGCGGCTTTATCGTTTGCCATAGGAAATACCCTTGTTAAAACATAAATCGTTACAGGTAAACTACCCCTTTCACTTAACCGATCTTCACCAAAAACAACAGGTATTGAGAACTCTACAAATCAGGGCTGTATGCGAAACATTATTTTATTCTGTTTAAATTTGCAGCTATTATCGTTTGCCAAAAAAAAATTTCCCTTGATAAAAAAAAACCGTTGCCGGTAAACTACCCCTTTCCCTCAACCGATCTTCACCAAAAACAATAGGTCGTGAGTACTCTACAAATCAGGGCTGTATGCAAAAAAAATATTTGATACTGTTTGAATTTGCGGCTGTTATCGTTTGCCATAGAAAAAAAATCTACACATAGACACACAGACAGAGACTTTTCGAAAAACGACTTTTTTTCATGTTTTGAGTGTAGTACAATCAGAATCTGCAATAATCTCGAACACGTTTTTTTTTGCCATCACCATACTTCCATTTCCTTAAGGAATATGGAAGTGTCATTTTTCGAAAAGTGTCTGAGCGTAGATTTTTTTCTACGGCCAACGATAACAGCCGCAAAATCAAACACAATTAAATAATTTTTTGCATACAGCCCTGAATTGTAGAGTTCTCAGGACCTATTGATTTTGGTGAAGATCAGTTAAGAGAAAGGGGTAGTTTACCAGCAACATTTAATGTTTTAATAAGGGTAATTTTTTCTATGACGAACGGTAACTGCCGTAATGTCAAACAGAATCAATAATTTTTTGCATACGTCCCTAATGTGTAGAGCACTCAAGGTCTTTTGATTTTGGTGAAGATCGGTGGAGAAGAAGGGGTAGATTACCTGCAACGTTTTATGTTTTTATATGTGTACTACGTTATCGGCAACAAAGAAGTAGTTTTTGTAAAAATTCCTTCCCGGGCTGTTTGAACAAAGTACAATGTTATCTGCAAAAACCAGACGTTTCGGCAGTGCCATCGACTGTCATCATGAGTGAAAATCGAGTGCGATAATGTAAGGTGGTATACGTTAGTGACCACACAGTACTGTAGTCAGGCTGAACCTATAAGTAGAAAGAAGTAGTTTCTGTGGAAATATTTCATTTCCATTATGATTTTAAATATAAATCTTTGAACATGGAAGTAATGTATGGTTCTCCATACCGATATGGCAAACGATAACAGCCGCAAATTGAAACAGAATCAAATGATTATTTGCATACAGCCCTAAATTGTAGAGTTCTCAAGACCTATTGATTTTGGTGAAGATCGGTTAAGGAAAAGGGGTAGTTTACCAGCTACGTTTTATGTTTTAAAAGGGTATTTTCTATGGCAAACGATAAGAGTCGCAAATTCAAACAGAATCAAATACATTTTTGCATGTAGCCCTGATTTGTTGAGTACTCAAGACCTCTTGATTTTGGTGAAGATCAGTTAAGGGAAAGGGGTAGTTTACCGGCAACGGTTTTTTTAAACAAGTGTAATTTTTTTCTATGGCAAACGATAACAGCCGCAAATTTAAACAGAATCAACTACTCTTGTGCCGGTATTTTCCGGCCTTTGAAAATTCTAGAAGATTTAATTGTAAAATATCGCCGGTTATTCGAAATGACCCTTGCACGCTATGTAAGTGTACGTGAGAGGGTACGGTTGCGCGCGCAACTCGTAGAAAGGGGTCGGCTTGCTCAGTCGGTGACTGCAGTTCAGTTCACCGCCCAGCTACGAAATACATCGACTTCGCTCTCCGAATAGTTACTGCGTAGTTTTCTTCAACACTCATGGCAGGCTGAAACGTACGAGATCCCCGGTAAGAGATTCTATTATTGTACGTGTTTAAAAGTAATTCAAATTAAATGGATAATTAATAACAAGGTGTATGCAACCGTATAAAAAGACGTATTATGTGAGTGCGATCCGACAGTTTTTATATTAAAAGAAAACTTATTGTTCAGTAAGATTACTTAATGTTCAGTATATAGCCCATGTTCCTTTCATTATTACTATAATAGTATGAGAAGTAATTAGAGATTATTACGGTAATTGGCATTGTCATGATAAAGGTGTAGAAAGTTAAAAGTTAATGGCTAAAAGTTAGTGCGTAGTTAGGTAGTGAACTATGTCCATTCATGCATCAGACTGTCGGGGTGCTCTTTAATTAACTTTACTGTAGAGAATTTACTTGTGAGAACTTCCATAGAGGAAACATTATTAATGTTAAAACATTATTAATACTGTGAGTGCTTTGAAATTGATTTTTTTTTTGACAAATAGCGATTATTGGTCACCACGTGGCGGCTTAACCTGTTAATTTCTGTTGAGGCATGTAGACATGGTGCTGTCGATTTTTACATTACGCCAATTTTAATAAAGTCCTTTTATTATTAAAATTTAATTATTCCATGGCTGACTTTCCTACTCTTTAAGCAGGTTGCAAAGACTTTATTACTGAAACTTTGTGCATTTATTGAGAGTTGATTGAAGGCCCGTTCTGAGGTTAATTACCTGAACTTGGGTGTACATTTTTTGTGAACATTTTTCTAATTTATATGAATTAACAGGGTTCTTGATTAAGACGGAGACTTGGCTTTGCTGATTGCCGTCCATCTGCATCAGCCATGGACCATTAGACACGATCCTGTCCGGAGAGGGAGTCGGTGACCAGAGCACGATGTAGAATTTAGTCAGCACTATTAAGGTGATATGCACTCTTTTATTTTCCTTTTGGGGCCGGGCCGGCAGTGCACCTGTTTTACGGTAAAAATCATTTGAATCCATGTGACCACGTGTCCAGACTGTCTGCTATAAAGGGGAGCAGCTGATCATCATTCTGAATCTTATGAGTTAATTTCAAGAACACTTTAATAACTGAATTACCTAACACTATGTGCACTGCTTGTAATTGTGTGCTGCACTGCGGGAGCGTGCCAGAGATATTTGTTCACTTAGATATTTTACAGTTTGCACATGGTTATCATATCACTCTTTACAAAATTTATAGAACATGTTATGGACTCTGTTCCGGCTGGAACAGATTCGGTAAATATTAAATTCACTTTGGGTTTAACATTTAAGGGCTGGGGTTTTCTTTGTTTTCTTTTGGGCCGTTTTCTGGGGATTAAAAGGGGACATGGGTTTTGACTGTCACATGTTTGTGCAGCCTGAGGCAGGTTAGATTCCTGTCAAACTTTGTCAACCACATGCTGGCGCGCTCCCACAGCTGCCAGGGCACAACCCTCTTATTGTAATTTCATTTTATATATATTTATATAGCCATTCGGTTTTTTATAGAAAATAATTTGCACATTTTTCTGGGCATATACTGGTTGATTTTGTACCTCACAAAAGTCTATACTGATTGTTTTTTTTTTCTTACTTGTAAAACATATATTGATCAACCTTATCCACTTGTAGCATCTACTGATTTATTTTTTTTTACTGTAAAACATACTGATTAATATTTTTAACTATAGAACATATAATGATTAATTTTTTTTACTTGTAAAACATTCTGTTTGATTCCTTTTTCAAAAGTTTGTAAAGCATCAACTCATTAATTTCCCTACTGTTAAAATATATACTGATTATTGAATCCTTCTGTATTGGTAAAACAATTAACATTTTAGAACAGTATAATTATTGTTTAAAATGAGTTGATGTAGTTTCCTTAAATTTTTATTTAATGCTGTGGAAGGAACTTAAAGTTCATATGCTCATGATGGGTCATTGATCTGTGGAATTCGATACATATGGGTGGTCCGGTCTGGCTTATGAGTTATGAGTAATTATCATCCTTTCTGGGGTTTTGGCTTTTATGTAATTTTATATAAACGGGTTGCTGATGGGCAAGCATTTATCACTGCCGGTTTCTGGGCATGGTAGTAACACTGCCTGTAAAGCGGGTGCATTCCAGGGGCATTGGGGTGTAGAATATTGATGTATAATTGTGAGTATATGTGCCTTATGTTTCTGTATGTGTTGTTATGTTTCGTCCATGTTAAGTTAGTCATAAAATGGGGGAGAATTCTGTATATATATATTTACTGAACATTATTCGATACACATGTATAGATGTATATACATTCGTTACGATATACAGATGTTGTCTTTTATACTGTTAAAGCATGGGCATTGTTTATTTGTGATATATTTATGATTCATGGGGGGGGGGATAACTATGTGATAGAGTTTGTCTACATATAGCAAATGATGGCATACAAATAAAAAACGTTATTGTTATATTACAGCCGAGTTTCATTGCAAGTCCCGTCATACTGGACCCAGCACAATTTTGGCTTCTCTAGGCTCCGGCCTAGTCTTAATTAACTTGTGGCTTCTCTTTCAAAAAAAAAAATATTAAAATAAGAAACGTTTGTTTTATACTCATAAAAAAGCATAAAAGGAAAGAGGGGTTACACTCTTTTGCATACAGCCCTGAATTGTAGACTTCTCAAGTCCTGTTGGTGTTGGTGAAGATCGGTCAAGGGAAAGGGGTAGTTTACCGGCAACATTTTATGTTTTAACAAGGGTATTTTTTATATGACGAACGATAACTGCCGCAAAGTTAAACAGAATCAAATGATTATTTGCACACAGCCCTCAATTTTAAAGATATCAAGACGTACGGTTTCTGGTGAAGATCGGTTAAGGGAAAGGGGTAGTTTAGCAGCAACGTTTTTTTTTTATCAAGGGTAATTATTTTCTATGGCAAACGATAACAGCCGCAAATTCAAACAGAATCAAATAATGTTTTGCATGCAGCCCTGATTTGTAGAGTACTAAAGAACTATTGTTTTTGGTGAAGATCGGTTAAGGGAAAGGGGTAGTTTACCAGCAACTGTTTTTTATCAAGGGTAATTTTTACTTTCATGTTAGATAAGGAAATGGAAGTATGGTGATGGCGAAAAAAATCTTGTTCCAGATTATTGCAGATTCTGATTGTACTACACTCAAAACATGAAAAAAGTCCTTTTACTTCCATGTTCCTTAAGGAAATGGAAGTATGGTGATGGCAAAAAAAAATCGTGTTTGAGATTATTGCAGATTCTGATTGTACTACACTCAAAACAAGAAAAAAAGTCGTTTTTCGAAAAGTGTCTGTATGTGTGTCTGTAAATTTTTTTTCTATGGCAAACGATAACAGCCGAAAATTCAAACTGAATCAAATCGTTTTTTGGATACAGCCCTGATTTGTAGAGTACTCACGACCTATTGTTTTTGGTGACGATCGGTTGAGGGAAAGGGGTAGTTTACCAGCAACGGTTTTTTTTTAAATCAAGGGTAATTGTTTTATATGGCAAACGATAACAGCCGCAAATTCAAACCAAATCAACTACTCTTTTGCATACCGCCCTGAAGTGTAGAGTTCTCAAGGCCTATTGTTTTTGGTGTAGATCGGTTAAGGGAAAGGGGTAGTTTACCAGCAACATTTTTGTTTTAACAAGGGTATTTTATATGGCTAACAATAACAGCCGCAAATTCAAACAGAATCAAATGATTATTTGCATACAGTCCTAAATTGTAGAGTTCTCAAGACCTATTGATTTGGTGAAGATCGGTTAAGGAAAAGGGGTAGTTTATAGGCTACGTTTTATGTTTCAAAAGGGTATTTTATATGGCAAACGATAACAGCCGCAAATTCAAACAGAATCAAAAGATTATTTGCATACAGCCCTAAATTATAGAGTTCTCAAGACCTATTGTTTTTGGTGAAGTTCGGTTGAGGGAAAGGGGTAGTTTACCTGCAACATTTTTTTAACAAGGGTATTTTCTATGGCAAACGATAACTGCCGCAAATTCAAACAGAATCAAATAATTTTTTGCATGCAGCCCTGATTTGCAGAGTACTCGCGACCTATTATTTCTGGTGAAGATCGGTTGAGGGAAAGGGGTAGTTTACCTGCAACGGTTTTTTTTTAGCAAGGGTAATTTTGTTTGTTTGGCAAACGATAACAGCCGCTAATTCAAACAGAATCAAATAATGTTTCGCATACAGCCCTGAATTGTAGAGTTCTCAAGATCTGTTGATATTGGTGAAGATCGGTTAAGGGAAAGGAGTAGTTTACCTGTAACGTTTTATGTTTTAACAAGGGTATTTTCTATGGCAAACGATAACAGCCGTAAATTCAAACAGAATCAAAAGATTATTTGCATACAGCCCTAAATTGTAGAGTTCTCAAGACCTATTGTTTTTGGTGAAGATCGGTTGAGGGAAAGGGGTAGTTTACCAGCAACGTTTTTTTAACAAGGGTATTTTCTATGGCAAACGATAACAGCCACAAATTCAAACAGAATCAAATAATGTTTTGCATACAGCCCTGATTTGTAAAGTACTCAAGACCTTTTGTTTTTGGTGAAGATCGGTTAAGGGAAAGGGGTAGTTTACCTGTAACGTTTTATGTTTTAACAAGGGTATTTCCTATGGCAAACGATAACAGCCGCAAATTCAAACAGAATCAAAAGATTATTTGCATACCACCCTAAATTGTAGAGTTCTCAAGACCCATTGTTCTTGGTGAAGATCGGTTGAGGGAAAGGGGTAGCTAACCTGCAACGTTTTTTTAACAAGGGTATTTTTTATGGCAAATGATAACAGCCGCAAATTCAAACAGAATCAAATAATGTTTTGCATACAGCCCTGATTTGTAGAGTACTCAAGACTTATTGTTTTTGGTGAAGATCGGTTAAGGGGAAGGGGTAGTTTACCTGCAACATTTTTTTATCAAGTGTATTTTCTATGGCAAACGATAACAGCCGCAAGTTCAAACTGAATCAAATAGTTGTTTGCATACGTCTTTGAATTGTAGAGGTCTCAATGGCTTTCGATTTTGGTGAAGATCGGTTAAGGGGAAGGGGTAGTTTACCTGCAACCTTTTACGTTTTAACAAGAGTAAAGTACTTGTAAATTTATTTAAACTTTTTGAAACAATGGTAATTGTTAAAAATAAAATAATTTTGTTGCCAGGCAATAAAATTATAATTTTTTCATTTTAATGTAATATAATATTTTTCATTTAATACAGCAATAAAAAGGCAGGTAAGACACAGCCTGGCTGTTTGGCTGAAAATGATTTTAAATATAAATCTTAGAATATGGAAGTCATGTATGGTTCTCCATACCGATATTTACGTCCATGTTCCTTAAGGAAATGGAAGTATGGTGATGGCAAAAAAATCGTGTTCGAGATTATTGCAGTTTCTGATTGTACTACACTCAAAACATGAAAAAAAGTCGTTTTTCGAAAAGTGTGTGTGTGTGTGTGTGTCTAAAGATTTTTTTTTTGGCAAACGATAACAGCCGCAAATTCAAACAGAATCAAATAATTTTTTACATACAGCCCTGATTTGTAGAGTACTCGCGAATTTTTGTTTTTGGTGAAGATCGGTTGAGGGAAAGGGGTAGTATACCAGCAACGGTTTTTTTATCAAGGGTAATTTTGTTTGTTTGGCAAACGATAACAGCCATAAATTCAAACAGAATAAAATAATGTTTCGCATACAGCTCTGAATTGTAGAGTTCTCAAGGTCTGTTGATTTTGGTAAAGATCGGTTGCGGGAAAGGGGTAGTTTACCAGCAACGTTTTATGTTTTAACAAGGGTATTTTTTATGGCAAACGATAACAGCCGCAAATTCAAACATAATCAAATAATGTTTTGCATACTACCCTCATTTGTAGAGTTCTCATGACCTTTTGGTTTTGGTGAAGATCGGTTAAGGGAAAGGGGTAGTTTACCAGCAACGTTTTATGTTTTAAAAGGGTATTTTCTATGGCAAACGATAAGAGCCGTAAATTCTAACAGAATCTAATAAGTTTTTGCATACAGCCCTTATGTCTTGAGTACTGAAGACTTGTTGTTTTTGGTGAAGATCGTTTAAGGGAAAGGGGTAGTTTACCAGCCACATTTTTTTTTATCAAGGCTATTTTGTATGGCAAACGATAACAGCCGCAAATTCAAACAAAATAAAATGATGTGTTGCATACAGCCCTGTATTGTAGAGTTCTCAATACCTATTGGTGTTGGTGAAGATCGGTTAAGGGAAAGGGGTAGTTTACCAGCAACGTTTTATGTTTTAAAAGGGTATTTTCTTTGGCAAACGTTAAGAGCAGTAAATTCGAACAGAATCAAATACGTTTTTGCATACAGCCCTGTTTATTGAGTACTAAAGACCAATTGTTTTTGGTGAAGATCGGTTAAGGGAAAGGGATAGTTTACCAGGCACGTTTTTTGTTTTATCAAGGGTATTTTATATGGCAAACGATAACAGCCGCAAATTCAAACAGAATCATACAATATTTTGCATACAGCCCTGAAATGTAGAGTTCTCAAGACCTGTTGGTTTTGGTGAAAATCGGTTAAGGGAATAGGGTTGTTTACCAGCAACATTTTATGTTTTATCAAGGGTAATTTTTTTTTTGACGAACGATAACTGCCGTACATTAAAACAGAATCAACTACTCTTCTGCATTCCTTTTTGAATTATACAGAGCTCAAGGTCTGTTGATTTTGTTGAAGATCGGTTAAGGGAAAGGGGTAGTTTACCGACAACGTTTTATGTTTTAACAAGGGTATTTTTTCTATGACGAACGATAACTGCCGTAAATGCAAAGAGAATCAACTAATGTTTTGCATACTGCCCTGAATTGTAGAGTTCTCAAGACCTGTTGTTTTTGGTGAAGATCGGTTAATGGAATAGGGTAGTTTACCAGCAACGTTTTATGTTTTATCAAGGGTGTTTTCTATGGCAAACGATAACAGCCGCAAATTCAAACAGAATCAAATAATTGTTTGCATGCAGGCCTGACTTGCAGAGTACCTAAGACTTGTCGGTTTTGGTGAAGATCGGTTAACGGAAAGGGGTAGTTTACCTGCAACGGTTTTTTATCAAGGGTAATTTTTACTTCCATATTCCTTAAGGAATGGAAGTATGGTGATGGCAAAAAAAATCGTGTTCGAGATTATTGCAGATTCTGATTCTACTACACTCAAAACATGAAAAAAAGTCGTTTTCCGAAAAGTGTCTGTGTGTCTGTCTGTGTGTCTGTGTGTCTGTGTGTCTGTGTGTCTGTGTGTCTGTCTGTCTGTCTGTCTGTCTGTAGATTTTTTTTCTATGGCAAACGATAACTGCCGCAAATTCAAACAGAATCAAATAATTTTTTGCATACAGCCCGGTTTTGCAGAGTTCTCGCGACCTATTGTTTTTGGTGAAGATCGGTTGAGGGAAAGGGGTAGTTTACCAGCAACGGTTTTTTTTTAGCAAGGGAAATTTTGTTTGTTTGGCAAACGATAACAGCCGCAAATTCAAACAGAATCAAATAATGTTTCGCATTCAGCCCTGAATTGTAGAGTTCTCAAGATCTATTGTTTTTGGTGAAGATCGGTTAAGGGAAAGGGGTAGTTTACCTGTAACGTTTTATGTTTTAACAAGGGTATTTCCTATGGCAAACGATAACAGCCGCAAATTCAAACAGAATGAAAAGATTATTTGCATACCGCCCTAAGTTGTAGAGTTCTCAATACCTTTTGTTTTTGGTGAAGATCGGTTAAGGGAAAGGGGTAGTTTACCTACAACGTTTTTTTAACAAGGGTATTTTCTATGGCAAACGATAACAGCCGCAAATTCAAACAGAATCAAATAATTTTCTGCATACAGCCCTGATTTGTAGAGTACTCAAGACCTGTTGTTTTTGGTGAAGATCGGTTGAGGGGAAGGGGTAGTTTACCAGCAACGTTTTTTATCATGCGTATTTTCTATGGCAAACGACAACTGCCGCAAATTCAAACAGAATCAAATAATTTTTTGCATACAGACCTGATTTGTAGAGTACTCGCGACCTATTGTTTTTGGTGAAGATCGGTTGAGGGGAAGGGGTAGTTTACCAGCAACGGTTTTTTTATCAAGGGAAATTTTTTTTTTTTTTGGCAAACGATAACAGCCCTGATTTGTAGAGTACTCAAGACCTATTGTTTTTGGTGAAGATCGGTTAAGGGGAAGGGGTAGTTTACCTGCAACCTTTTACGTTTTATTTTCTATGGCAAACGATAACAGCCGCAAATTCAAACAGAATCAAATAATGTTTTGCATACTGCCCTGATTTGTAGAGTACTCAAGACCTATTGTTTTTGGTGAAGATCGGTTAAGGGGAAGGGGTAGTTTACCTGCAACGTTTTTTTATCAAGCGTATTTTCTATGGCAAACGATAACAGCCGCAAATTCAAACAGAATCAAATAATTTTTTGCATACGTCCCTGAATTGTAGAGGTCTCAATGACTTTCGATTTTGGTGAAGATCGGTTAAGGGGAAGGGGTAGTTTACCTGCAACCTTTTACGTTTTAACAAGAGTAAAGTACTTGAAAATTTATTTAAACTTTTTGAAACAATGGTAATTGTTAAAAATAAAATAATTTTGTTGCCAGGCAATAAAATTATAATTTTTGCATTTTAATGTAATATAATATTTTTCATTTAATACAGCAATAAAAAGGCAGGTAAGACAGCCTGGCTGTTTGGCTGAAAATGATTTTAAATATAAATCTTAGAATATGGAAGTCATGTATGGTTCTCCATACCGATATTTTTCTATAGTAAACGATAACAGCCGCAAATTCAAACAGAATCAAATGATGTTTTGCATACAGCCCTGTATTGTAGAGTTCTCAATACGTATTGGTGTTGGTGAAGATCGGTTAAGAGAAAGGGTTTTTTTTTAACAGCAACATTTTATGTTTTAACAAGGGTAATTTTTTATATGACGAACGATAACTGCCGTAAATTCAACCAGAATCAACTAGGTTTTTGCATATCTTTTTGAACTAAATTGAACTCAAGGTCTGTTGATTTTGTTGAAGATCGGTTTAAGGGAAGGGGTAGTTTATCACCAACTTTTTATGTTTTAAAAAGGGTAATTTTTTTATGACGAACTATAACTGCCGAAAATTCAATGAGAATCAAATAATTGTTTGCACACCGAGTTGCAGAGAGCTCAAGGTCTATTGATTTTGGTGAAGATCGGTTAAGGGAAAGGGGTAGTTTACCTGCAACATTTTATGTTGTAACAAGAGAAATATTTCCTTGAAGAACTATAACTGCCGCACATTAAAACTGAATCAAATATTTTTTGCATGCTACCCTGTATTGTAGAGGACGGAAGGTCTGTTGATTTTGGAGAAGATCGGTTAAGGGAAAGGGGTAGTTTACCGGCAAAGTTTTATGTTTTAGCAAGGGTATTTTTTCTATGACGAATGATAACTGCCGTAAATGCAAAGAGAATCAACTAATGTTTTGCATACTGCCCTGAATTGTAGAGTTCTCATGACCTGTTGTTTTTGGTGAAGATCGGTTAATGGAATAGGGTAGTTTACCAGCAACGTTTTATGTTTTATCAAGGGTGTTTTCTATGGCAAACGATAACAGCCGCAAATTCAAACAGAATCAAATAATTGTTTGCATACAGGCCTGAATTGCCGAGTACCTAAGACTTGTCGGTTTTGGTGAAGATCGGTTAACGGAAAGGGGTAGTTTACCTGCAACGGTTTTTTATCAAGGGTAATTTTTTTCTATAGTAAACGATAACAGCCGCAAATTCAAACAGAATCAAATGATGTTTTGTATACAGCCCTGTATTGTAGAGTTCTCAATACGTATTAGCGTTGGTGAAGATCGGTTAAGAGAAAGGGGTAGTTTACCAGCAGCATTTTATGTTTTAACAAGGGTAATTTTTTATATGACGAACGATAACTGCCGTAAATTCAAACAGAATCAACTAGGTTTTTGCATACCTTTTTGAACTAAAGAGAACTCAAGGTCTGTTGATTTTGTTGGAGATCGGTTTAAGGGAAGGGGTAGTATATCAGCAACTTTTTATGTTTTAAAAAGGGTAATTTTTTTATGACGAACGATAACTGCCGAAAATTCAATGAGAATCATATAATTTTTTGCACACCGAGTTGCAGAGAGCTCAAGGTCTATTGATTTTGGTGAAGATCGGTTAAGGGAAAGGGGTAGTTTACCTGCAACATTTTATGATGTAACAAGAGAAATGTTTCCATGACAAACTATAACTGCCGCACATTAAAACTGAATCAAATATTTTTTTGCATGCTACCCTGAATTTGTAGAGGACGGAAGGTCCGTTGATTTTGGAGAAGATCGGTTAATAGAAAGCGGTAGTTTACCTGAAACACTTTATGATTTAACAAGAGTAAAGTACTTAATTTTTATAAATAAATTATCCTGATAAGAAGCTCATAGTAATCCACTTTAGAAATGTAGATGAAATATCTATAAATGAAGAGGTTAGGTGAACGGGGTGAGGGTAATTTTCTATTATTCAAAATTATAGTTGATGGTGGAGGGGAGAATTTTTTAAGTGTACTACGTTATCGGCAACAAAGAAGTAGTGTTTTGTTAAAATTGCTTCCCGGGCTGTTTAGCCGTAGTCCAATGTTTTCTGCAAAACCAGACTTTCCGGCAGTGCCATCGACTGCCATCATCGGTGAAAATCGAGTGCGAAAACGTGAGGTGGTATACGTTAGTGACCACAGTACTGTGGTTAATGCTGAAGCAATAAGTAGAAAGACGTAGTTTCTATGGAAATATTTCATTTCGAATATGATTTTAAATATAAATCTTAGAACATGGAAGTCATGTATGGTTCTCCATACCGATGATAACGATAAGAGCCGCAAATTCAAACAGAATCAAATAAGGTTTTTGCATACAGCCCTGATTTGCAGAGTACACAAGACCTATTGTTTTTGGTGAAGATCGGTTAAGGGAAAGGGATAGTTCACCTGCAACGTTTAAGTTTTAAAAGGGTATTATTTATGGCAAACGATAAGAGTCGCAACTTCAAACAGAATCAAATACTTTTTTGCATGTAACTCTGATTTGTAGGGTACTCAAGACCTCTTGATTTTGGTGAAGATCGGTTAAGGCAAAGGGGTAGTTTACCAGCAACGGTTTTTTTAAACAAGTGTAATTTTTGTCTATGGGAAACGATAACAGCCGCAAATTCAAACAGAATCAACCACTCTTTTGCATACGGCCCTGAAATGTAGAGTTCTCAAGTCCTGTTGGTGTTGGTGAAGATCGGTTAAGGGTAAGGGGTAGTTTACCAGCAACATTTTGTTTTAACAAGGGTAATTTTTTATATGACGAACGATAACTGCCGCAAAGTTAAACAGAATCAAATGATTATTTGCATACAGCCCTCAATTTTAGAGATCTCAAGACCTACGGTTTTTGGTGAAGATTGGTTGAAGGGGAGAGGGGTAGTTTACCTGCAACCTGTTATGTTTTAAAAGGGAATTTTTTATGGCAAACGGTAAGAGTCGCAAATTCAAACAGAATATAATACTTTTTTGCATGTAGTCCTGATTTGTAGAGTACTCGAGACCTCTTGATTTTGGTGAAGATCGGTTAAGGGAAAGGGGTAGTTTACCAGCAACGTTTTATGTTTTAACAAGGGTATTTTTTATGGCAAACGATAACAGCCGCAAATTCAAACATAATCAAATAATGTTTTGCATACTACCCTCATTTGTAGAGTTCTCATGACCTTTTGGTTTTGGTGAAGATCGGTTAAGGGAAAGGGGTAGTTTACCAGCAACGTTTTATGTTTTAAAAGGGTATTTTCTATGGCAAACGATAAGAGCCGTAAATTCTAACAGAATCTAATAAGTTTTTGCATACAGCCCTTATGTCTTGAGTACTGAAGATCGTTTTGGTGAAGATCGTTTAAGGGAAAGGGGTAGTTTACCAGCCACATTTTTTTTTATCAAGGCTATTTTGTATGGCAAACGATAACAGCCGCAAATTCAAACAAAATAAAATGATGTGTTGCATACAGCCCTGTATTGTAGAGTTCTCAATACCTATTGGTGTTGGTGAAGATCGGTTAAGGGAAAGGGGTAGTTTACCAGCAACGTTTTATGTTTTAAAAGGGTATTTTCTTTGGCAAACGTTAAGAGCAGTAAATTCAAACAGAATCAAATACGTTTTTGCATACAGCCCTGTTTATTGAGTACTAAAGACCAATTGTTTTTGGTGAAGATCGGTTAAGGGAAAGGGATAGTTTACCAGGCACGTTTTTTGTTTTATCAAGGGTATTTTATATGGCAAACGATAACAGCCGCAAATTCAAACAGAATCATATAATATTTTGCATACAGCCCTGAAATGTAGAGTTCTCAAGACCTGTTGGTTTTGGTGAAAATCGGTTAAGGGAATAGGGTTGTTTACCAGCAACATTTTATGTTTTATCAAGGGTAATTTTTTTTTTGACGAACGATAACTGCCGTACATTAAAACAGAATCAACTACTCTTCTGCATTCCTTTTTGAATTATACAGAGCTCAAGGTCTGTTGATTTTGTTGAAGATCGGTTAAGGGAAAGGGGTAGTTTACCGACAACGTTTTATGTTTTAACAAGGGTATTTTTTCTATGACGAACGATAACTGCCGTAAATGCAAAGAGAATCAACTAATGTTTTGCATACTGCCCTGAATTGTAGAGTTCTCAAGACCTGTTGTTTTTGGTGAAGATCGGTTAATGGAATAGGGTAGTTTACCAGCAACGTTTTATGTTTTATCAAGGGTGTTTTCTATGGCAAACGATAACAGCCGCAAATTCAAACAGAATCAAATAATTGTTTGCATGCAGGCCTGACTTGCAGAGTACCTAAGACTTGTCGGTTTTGGTGAAGATCGGTTAACGGAAAGGGGTAGTTTACCTGCAACGGTTTTTTATCAAGGGTAATTTTTTTCTATAGTAAACGATAACAGCCGCAAATTCAAACAGAATCAAATGATGTTTTGCATACAGCCCTGTATTGTAGAGTTCTCAATACGTATTGGTGTTGGTGAAGATCGGTTAAGAGAAAGGGTTTTTTTTTAACAGCAACATTTTATGTTTTAACAAGGGTAATTTTTTATATGACGAACGATAACTGCCGTAAATTCAACCAGAATCAACTAGGTTTTTGCATACCTTTTTGAACTAAATTGAACTCAAGGTCTGTTGATTTTGTTGAAGATCGGTTTAAGGGAAGGGGTAGTTTATCACCAACTTTTTATGTTTTAAAAAGGGTAATTTTTTTATGACGAACTATAACTGCCGAAAATTCAATGAGAATCAAATAATTGTTTGCACACCGAGTTGCAGAGAGCTCAAGGTCTATTGATTTTGGTGAAGATCGGTTAAGGGAAAGGGGTAGTTTACCTGCAACATTTTATGTTGTAACAAGAGAAATATTTCCTTGAAGAACTATAACTGCCGCACATTAAAACTGAATCAAATATTTTTTGCATGCTACCCTGTATTGTAGAGGACGGAAGGTCTGTTGATTTTGGAGAAGATCGGTTAAGGGAAAGGGGTAGTTTACCGGCAACGTTTTATGTTTTAGCAAGGGTATTTTTTCTATGACGAATGATAACTGCCGTAAATGCAAAGAGAATCAACTAATGTTTTGCATACTGCCCTGAATTGTAGAGTTCTCATGACCTGTTGTTTTTGGTGAAGATCGGTTAATGGAATAGGGTAGTTAGCAGCAACGTTTTATGTTTTATCAAGGGTGTTTTCTATGGCAAACGATAACAGCCGCAAATTCAAACAGAATCAAATAATTGTTTGCATACAGGCCTGAATTGCCGAGTACCTAAGACTTGTCGGTTTTGGTGAAGATCGGTTAACGGAAAGGGGTAGTTTACCTGCAACGGTTTTTTATCAAGGGTAATTTTTTTCTATAGTAAACGATAACAGCCGCAAATTCAAACAGAATCAAATGATGTTTTGTATACAGCCCTGTATTGTAGAGTTCTCAATACGTATTAGCGTTGGTGAAGATCGGTTAAGAGAAAGGGGTAGTTTACCAGCAGCATTTTATGTTTTAACAAGGGTAATTTTTTATATGACGAACGATAACTGCCGTAAATTCAAACAGAATCAACTAGGTTTTTGCATACCTTTTTGAACTAAAGAGAACTCAAGGTCTGTTGATTTTGTTGGAGATCGGTTTAAGGGAAGGGGTAGTATATCAGCAACTTTTTATGTTTTAAAAAGGGTAATTTTTTCATGACGAACGATAACTGCCGAAAATTCAATGAGAATCATATAATTTTTTGCACACCGAGTTGCAGAGAGCTCAAGGTCTATTGATTTTGGTGAAGATCGGTTAAGGGAAAGGGGTAGTTTACCTGCAACATTTTATGATGTAACAAGAGAAATGTTTCCATGACAAACTATAACTGCCGCACATTAAAACTGAATCAAATATTTTTTTGCATGCTACCCTGAATTTGTAGAGGACGGAAGGTCCGTTGATTTTGGAGAAGATCGGTTAATAGAAAGCGGTAGTTTACCTGAAACACTTTATGATTTAACAAGAGTAAAGTACTTAATTTTTATAAATAAATTATCCTGATAAGAAGCTCATAGTAATCCACTTTAGAAATGTAGATGAAATATCTATAAATGAAGAGGTTAGGTGAACGGGGTGAGGGTAATTTTCTATTATTCAAAATTATAGTTGATGGTGGAGGGGAGAATTTTTTAAGTGTACTACGTTATCGGCAACAAAGAAGTAGTGTTTTGTTAAAATTGCTTCCCGGGCTGTTTAGCCGTAGTCCAATGTTTTCTGCAAAACCAGACTTTCCGGCAGTGCCATCGACTGCCATCATCGGTGAAAATCGAGTGCGAAAACGTGAGGTGGTATACGTTAGTGACCACAGTACTGTGGTTAATGCTGAAGCAATAAGTAGAAAGACGTAGTTTCTATGGAAATATTTCATTTCGAATATGATTTTAAATATAAATCTTAGAACATGGAAGTCATGTATGGTTCTCCATACCGATGATAACGATAAGAGCCGCAAATTCAAACAGAATCAAATAAGGTTTTTGCATACAGCCCTGATTTGCAGAGTACACAAGACCTATTGTTTTTGGTGAAGATCGGTTAAGGGAAAGGGATAGTTCACCTGCAACGTTTAAGTTTTAAAAGGGTATTATTTATGGCAAACGATAAGAGTCGCAACTTCAAACAGAATCAAATACTTTTTTGCATGTAACTCTGATTTGTAGGGTACTCAAGACCTCTTGATTTTGGTGAAGATCGGTTAAGGCAAAGGGGTAGTTTACCAGCAACGGTTTTTTTAAACAAGTGTAATTTTTGTCTATGGGAAACGATAACAGCCGCAAATTCAAACAGAATCAACCACTCTTTTGCATACGGCCCTGAAATGTAGAGTTCTCAAGTCCTGTTGGTGTTGGTGAAGATCGGTTAAGGGTAAGGGGTAGTTTACCAGCAACATTTTGTTTTAACAAGGGTAATTTTTTATATGACGAACGATAACTGCCGCAAAGTTAAACAGAATCAAATGATTATTTGCATACAGCCCTCAATTTTAGAGATCTCAAGACCTACGGTTTTTGGTGAAGATTGGTTGAAGGGGAGAGGGGTAGTTTACCTGCAACCTGTTATGTTTTAAAAGGGAATTTTTTATGGCAAACGGTAAGAGTCGCAAATTCAAACAGAATCTAATACTTTTTTGCATGTAGTCCTGATTTGTAGAGTACTCGAGACCTCTTGATTTTGGTGAAGATCGGTTAAGGGAAAGGGGTAGTTTAGCAGCAACGGTTTTTTTATCAAGGGTCATTTTTCATATGGTAAACGATAATAGCCGCAAATTCAAACAGAATCAAATAATGTTTTTGCATAGAGCCCTGTAGAGTTCTCAAGACATGTTGGTTTTGGTGAAGATCGGTTAAGGGAATTGGGTAGTTTACCTGCAACATTTTATGTTTTAACAAGGGTAATTTTTTATATGACGAACGATAACTTGCGTACATTCAAACAGAATCAACTACTCTTCTGCATACCTTTTTGAATTATACAGAACTCAAGGTCTGTTGATTTTGTTGAAGATCGGTTAAGGGAAAGGGGTAGTTTACCCGCAACGTTTTATGTTTTAACAAGGGTATTTTCTATGGCAAAAGATAGCAGCCGCAAATTCAAACAGAATCAAATAATTTTTTGCATGCAGCCCTGATTTGTAGAGTACTCAAGACCTATTGTTTTTGGTGAAGATCGGTTAAGGGAAAGGGGTAGTTTACCGGCAACGGTTTTTTATCAAGGGTAATTTTTACTTCCATGTTCCTTAAGGAAATGGTAGTATGGTGATGGCAAAAATATCGTGTTCGAGATTATTGCAGATTCTGATTGTACTACACTCAAAACATGAAAAAAAGTCGTTTTTCGAAAAGTGTGTGTGTGTGTGTGTGTGTGTGTGTGTGTGTGTGTGTGTGTGTGTGTGTGTGTGTGTGTGTGTGTGTGTGCATGTGCGTGTGCGTGTGTGCGTCTGTAGATTTTTTTTTTGGCAGACGATAACAGCCGCAAATTCAAACAGAATCAAATAATTTTTTGTATATCGCCTGATTTGTGGAGTGCTCACGACCTATTGTTTTTGGTGAAGATCGGTTGATGGAAAGGGGTAGTTTACCGGAAACGATTTTTTTTTATCAAGGGTAATTTAGTTTGTTTGGCAAACAATAACAGCCGCAAATTCGAACAGAATCAAATAATGTTTTGCATGCAGTCCTGAATTATGGAGTTCTCAAGATCTTTTGATTTTGGTAAAGATCGGTTAAGGGAAAGGGGTAGTTTACCAGCAACGTTTTATGGTTTACTAGGGTATTTTTTATGGCAAACGATAACAGCCGCAAATTCAAACATAATCAAATCATATTTTGCATACTACCCTGAATTATAGAGTTCTCAAGACCTATCATTTTTGGTGATGATCGGTTAAGGGAATGGGGTAGTTTACCAGCAACGTTTTTATATTTTAAAAGTGTTTTTTGTATGGCAAACAATAAGAGCCGCAAATTCAAACAGAATCAAATAACTTTTTGCATGTAGTCCTGATTTGTAGAGTACTCGAGACCTCTTGATTTTGGTGAAGATCGGTTAAGGGAAAGGGGTAGTTTAGCAGCAACGGTTTTTTTATCAAGGGTCATTTTACTTCCATATTCCTTAAGGAATGGAAGTATGGTGATGGCAAAAAAAATCGTGTTCGAGATTATTGCAGATTCTGATTCTACTACACTCAAAACATGAAAAATAGTCGTTTTCCGAAAAGTGTCTGTGTGTCTGTCTGTCTGTCTGTCTGTCTGTCTCTCTGTCTGTCTGTGTGTCTATCTGTCTGTAGATTTTTTTTCTATGGCAAACAATAACTGCCGCAAATTCAAACAGAATCAATTAATTTTTTGCATACAGGCCGGTTTTGCAGAGTTCTCGCGACCTATTGTTTTTGGTGAAGATCGGTTGAGGGAAAGGGGTAGTTTACCTGCAACGGTTTTTTTTTAGCAAGGGTAATTTTGTTTGTTTGGCAAACGATAACAGCCGCAAATTCAAACAGAATCAAATAATGTTTCGCATACAGCCCTGAATTGTAGAGTTCGCAAGACCTATTGTTTTTGGTGAAGATCGGTTAAGGGAAAGGGGTAGTTTACCTGTAACGTTTTATGTTTTAACAAGGGTATTTACTATGGCAAACGATAACAGCCGCAAATTCAAACAGAATGAAAAGATTATTTGCATACAGCCCTATGTTGTAGAGTTCTCAAGACCTTTTGTTTTTGGTGAATATCGGTTAAGGGAAAGGGGTAGTTTACCTACAACGTTTTTTTAACAAGGGTATTTTCTATGGCAAACGATAACAGCCGCAAATTCAAACAGAATCAAATACTTTTCTGCATACAGCCCTGATTTGTGGAGTACTCAAGACCTATTGTTTGTGGTGAAGATCGGTTGAGGGGAAGGGGTAGTTTACCAGCAACGTTTTTTATCATGCGTATTTTCTATGGCAAACGACAACTGCCGCAAATTCAAACAGAATCAAATAATTTTTTGCATACAGCCCTGATTTGTAGAGTACTCGCGACCTATTGTTTTTGGTGAAGATCGGTTGAGGGGAAGGGGTAGTTTACCTGCAACGGTTTTTTTTATCAAGGGAAATTTTTTTTTTTGGCAAACGATAACAGCCGCAAATTCAAACAGAATCAAATAATGTTTCGCATACAGCCCTGAATTGCAGATTTCTCAAGACCTATTGTTTTTGGTGAAGATCGGTTGAGGGAAAGGGGTAGTTTACCTGCAAAGTTTTTTTAACAAGGGTATTTTCTATGGCAAACGATAACAGCCGCAAATTCAAACAGAATCAAATAATGTTTTGCATACAGCCCTGATTTGTAGAGTACTCAAGACCTATTGTTTTTGGTGAATATCGGTTAAGGGGAAGGGGTAGTTTACCTGCAACGTTTTTTTATCAAGCGTATTTTCTATGGCAAACGATAACAGCCGAAAATTCAAACAGAATGAAATAATTTTTTGCATACGTCCCTGAATTGTAGAGGTCTCAATGACTTTCGATTTTGGTGAAGATCGGTTAAGGGGAAGGGGTAGTTTACCTGCAACCTTTTACGTTTTAACAAGAGTAAAGTACTTGAAAATTTATTTAAACTTTTTGAAACAATGGTAATTGTTAAAAATAAAATAATTTTGTTGCCAGGCAATAAAATTATAATTTTTTCATTTTAATGTAATATAATATTTTTCATTTAATACAGCAATAAAAAGGCAGGTAAGACACAGCCTGGTTGTTTGGTGAAAATGATTTTAAATATAAATCTTAGAATAAGGAAGTCATGTATGGTTCTCCATACCGATATTTTCATATGGTAAACGATAATAGCCGCAAATTCAAACAGAATCAAATAATGTTTTGCATAGAGCCCTGTAGAGATCTCAAGACATGTTGGTTTTGGTGAAGATCGGTTAAGGGAATTGGGTAGTTTACCTGCAACATTTTATGTTTTAACAAGGGTAATTTTTTTTATGACGAACGATAACTTGCGTACATTAAAACAGAATCAACTACTCTTCTGCATACCTTTTTGAATTATACAGAACTCAAGGTCTGTTGATTTTGTTGAAGATCGGTTAAGGGAAAGGGGTAGTTTACCCGCAACGTTTTATGTTTTAACAAGGGTATTTCCTATGGCAAACGCTAACAGCCGCAAATTCAAACAGAATCAAACGATTATTTGCATACAGCCCTAAATTGTAGAGTACTCAAGACCTATTGTTTTTGGTGAAGATCGGTTAAGGGAAAGGGGTAGTTTACCGGCAACGGTTTTTTATCAAGGGTAATTTTACTTCCATATTCCTTAAGGAATGGAAGTATGGTGATGGCAAAAAAAATCGTGTTCGAGATTATTGCAGATTCTGATTCTACTACACTCAAAACATGAAAAAAAGTCGTTTTCCGAACAGTGTCTGTGTGTGTGTCTGTGTGTCTGTCTGTCTGTGTGTCTGTCTGTAGATTTTTTTTCTATGGCAAACGATAACTGCCGCAAATTCAAACAGAATCAAATAATGTTTTGCATACAGCCCTGATTTGTAGAGTACTTAAGACCTATTGTTTTTGGTGAAGATCGGTTGAGGGGAAGGGGTAGTTTACCTGCAACGTTTTTTTATCAAGCGTATTTTCTATGGCAAACGATAACAGCCGCAAATTGAAACAGAATCAAATAATTTTTTGCATACGTTCCTGAATTGTAGAGGTCTCAATGACTTTCGATTTTGGTGAAGATCGGTTAAGGGGAAGGGGTAGTTTACCTGCAACCTTTTACGTTTTAACAAGAGTAAAGTACTTGAAAATTTATTTAAAGTTTTTGAAACAATGGTAATTGTTAAATATCGGTATGGAGAACCATACATGACTTCCATATTCTAAGATTTATATTTAAAATCATTTTCAGCCAAACAGCCAGGCTGTGTCTTACCTGCCTTTTTATTGCTGTATTAAATGAAAAATATTATATTACATTAAAATGAAAAAATTATAATTTTATTGCCTGGCAACAAAATTATTTTATTTTTAACAATTACCATTGTTTCAAAAAGTTTAAATAAATTTTCAAGTACTTTACTCTTGTTAAAACGTAAAAGGTTGCTGGTAAACTACCCATTCCCCTTAACCGATCTTCACCAAAATCGAAAGTCATTGAGGCCTCTATAATTCAGGGACGTATGCAAAACATTATTTGATTCTGTTTGAATTTGCGGCTGTTATCTTTTGCCATAGAAAATACGCTTGATAAAAAAACGTTGCTGGTAAACTACCCCTTTCCCTTAACCGATCTTCACCAAAAACAATAGATCTTGAGTACTCTACAAATGAGGGCTGTATGCAAAACATTATTTGATTCTGTTTGAATTTGCGGCTGTTATCGTTTGCCATAAAAAATTCCCTTGTTAATAAAACGTTGCAGGTAAACTACCCCTTTCCCTCAACCGATCTTCACCAAAAACAACAGGTCTTGAGAACTCTACAATGTAGGGCTGTATGCAAATAATCTTTCGATTCTGTTTGAATTTGCGGCTGTTATCGTTTGCCATAGGAAATACCCTTGTTAAAACATAAAACGTTACAGGTAAACTACCCCTTTCCCTTAACCGATCTTCACCAAAATCAACAACAGATCTTGAGAACTCTACAATTGAGGGTTGTATGCGAAACATTATTTGATTCTGTTTGAATTAGCGGCTGTTATCGTTTGCCAAACAAACAAAATTACCCTTGCTATAAAAAAACCGTTGCAGGTAAACTACCCCTTTCCCTCAACCGATCTTCACCAAAAACAATAGGTCGCGAGTACTCTGCAAATCAGGGCTGTATGCAAAAAATTATTTGATTCTGTTTGAATTTGCGGCAGTTATCGTTTGCCATAGGAAAAAAATCTAAAGACAGACAGACAGACAGACAGACAGACAGACAGACATACACACACACACACAGACACTTTTCGGAAAACGACTTTTTTTCATGTTTTGAGTGTAGTAGAATCAGAATCTGCAATAATCTCGAACACGATTTTTTTTGCCATCACCATACTTCCATTCCTTAAGGAATATGGAAGTAAAAATAAAATAATTTTGTTGCCAGGCAATAAAATTATAATTTTTTCATTTTAATGTAATATAATATTTTTCATTTAATACAGCAATAAAAAGGCAGGTAAGACACAGCCTAAGCTGTTTGGCTGAAAATGATTTTAAATATAAATCTTAGAATATGGAAGTCATGTATGGTTCTCCATACCGATATTTTACTTCCATGTTCTTTAAGGAAATGGTAGTATGGTGATGGCAAAAATATCGTGTTCGAGATTATTGCAGATTCTGATTGTACTACACTCAAAACATGAAAAAAAGTCGTTTTTCGAAATGTGTGTGTGTGTGTGTGTGTGTGTGTGTGTGTGTGTCTGTGTGTGTGTGTGTGTGTGTGTGTGTGTGTGTGTGTGTGTGTGTGTGTGTGTGTGTGTGTGTGTGTGTGTGTGTGTGTGTGTGTGTGTGTGTGTGTGTGTGTGTGTGTGTGTGTGTGTGTGTGTGTGTGTAGATTTTTTTTTATGGCAAACGATAACAGCCGCAAATTCAAACAGAATCAAATAATTTTTTGTATATCGGCCTGATTTGTGGAGTACTCACGACCTATTGTTTTTGGTGAAGATCGGTTGAGGGAAAGGGGTAGTTTACCGGAAACGATTTTTTTTTATCAAGGGTAATTTTGTTTGTTTGGCAAACAATAACAGCCGCAAATTCGAACAGAATCAAATAATGTTTTGCATGCAGCCCTAAAGTATGGAGTTCTCAAGATCTTTTGATTTTGGTAAAGATCGGTTAAGGGAAAGGGGTAGTTTACCAGCAACGTTTTATGGTTTACTAGGGTATTTTATATGGCAAACGATAACAGCCGCAAATTCATACATAATCAAATCATATTTTGCATACTGCCCTGAATTGTAGAGTTCTCAAGACCTATCATTTTTGGTGATGATCGGTTAAGGGAAAGGGGTAGTTTACCAGCAACGTTTTTATGTTTTAAAAGTGTTTTTTGTATGGCAAACGATAAGAGCCGCAAATTCAAACAGAATCAAATAACTTTTTGCATACAGCCCTGATTTCTTGAGTGCTAAAGACCTATTGTTTTTGGTGAAGATCGTTTAAGGGAAAGGGATTGTTTACCGGCCACGTTTTTTGTTTTATCAAGGGTATTTTGTATGGCAAACGATAACAGCCGCAAATTCAAACAGAATCATATAATATTTTTCATGCAGCCCTGAATTGTAGAGTTCTCAAGACGTGTCGTTTTTGGTGAAGGTCGGTTAAGGGAAAGGGTTAGTTTACCAGCAACGGATTTTTATTAAGGGTAATTTTTTTCTATGGTAAACGATAACAGCCGCAAATTCAAACAGAATCAAATGATGTTTTGCATACAGCCCTGTATTGTAGAGTTCTCAATACCTATTGGTGTTGGTGAAGATCGGTTAAGGGAAAGGGGTAGTTTACCGGCAACGTTTAATGTTTTAAAAGGGTATTTTCTATGGCAAACGATAAGAGCCGCAAATTCAAACAGAATCAAATAAGTTTTTGCATACAGCCCTGTTTTGTTGAGTACTAAAGACCTATTGTTTTTCGGGAAGATCGGTTAAGGGAAAGGGCTAGTTTAACAGCAACGTTTTTGTTTTATCAAGGGTTTTTTTATATGGCAAACGATAACAGCCGCAAATTCAAACAGAATCATATAATATTTTGAATACAGCCCTGAAATGTAGAGTTCTCAAGACCTGTTAGTTTTGGTGAAGATCGGTTAAGGGAATAGGGTAGTTTACCAGCAACATTTTATGTTTTATCAAGGGTAATTTTTTTTATGACGAACGATAACTGTCGTACATTAAAACAGATCCAACTACTCTTCTGCATACCTTTTTGAATTATACAGAACTCAAGGTCTGTTGATTTTGTTAAAGATCGGTTAAGGGAAAGGGGTAATTTACCCGCAACGTTTTATGTTTTAACAAGGGTATTTTTTCTATGACGAACGATAACTGCCGTAAATTCAAAGAGAATCAAATAATGTTTTGCACACAGCCCTGAATTGTAGAATTCTCAAGACCTATTGTTTTTGGTGAAGATCGGTTAATGGAATAAGGTAGTTTACCAGCAACGTTTTATGTTTTATCAAGGGTGTTTTCTATGGGAAACGATAAGAGCCGCAAATTCAAACAGAATCAAATAATTGTTTGTATACAGGCCTGAATTGTAGAGTACTCAAGACCTGTCGTTTTTGGTGGAGATCGGTTAAGGGAAAGGGGTAGTTTACCAGCAACGGTTTCTTATCAAGGGGAAATTTTTTTCTATGGTAAACGATAACAGCCGCAAATTCAAACAGAATCAAATGACGTTTTGCATACAGCCCTGTATTGTAGAGTTCTCAATACCTATTGGTGTTGGTGAAGATCGGTTAAGGGAAAGGGGTAGTTTACCAGCAACATTTTATGTTTTAACAAGGGTAATTTTTTATATGACGGACGATAACTGCCGTAAATTCAAACAGAATCAACTAGGTTTTTACATACCTTATTCAACTAAATAGATCTCAAGGTCTGTTGATTTTGTTGAAGATCGGTTAAGGTAAGGGGTAGTTTATCAGCTACGTTTTATGTTTTAAAAAGGGTAATTTTTTTATGACGAACGATAACTGCCGAAAATTCCAAGAGAGTCAAAAAATTTTTTGCACACTTTCCTGAGTTGCAGAGAGCTCAAGGTCTATTGATTTTGGTGAAGATAGGTTAAGGGAAAGGGGTAGTTTACCAGCAACATTTTATGTTGTAACAAGAGAGATGTTTCCATGACGAACGATAACTGCCGCACATTCAAACAGAATCAAATATTTTTTTGCATGCTTCCCTGAATTGTAGAGGACGGAAGGTCTATTGATTTTGGAGAAGATCTGTTAAGAGAAAGGGGAAGTTTACCTGAAACATTTTATGATTTAACAAGAGTAAAGTACTTAATTTTTATAAATAAAGTATCCTGATAAGAAGCTCATAATAATCCACTGTGGAAACGTAGATGAAATATCTATAAATGAAGAGTTAGGTGAACGGGGTGGGGGAAATTTTCTATAATTAAAAATTATAGTTGAAGGTGGACTGGAGAATTTTTTATATGTGTACTACGTTATCGGCAACAAAGAAGTAGTGTTTTGTTAAAATTTCTTCCCGGGCTCTTTAACCGTAGTCCAATGTTTTCTGCAAAACCAGACTTTTCGGCAGTGCCATCGACTGCCATCATCGGTGAAAATCGAGTGCGAAAACGTGAGATGGTATACGTTAGTGACCACAGTACTGTGGTTAATGCTGAAGCAATAAGTAGAAAGACGTAGTTTCTATGGAAATATTTCATTTCGAATATGGTTTTAAATATAAATCTTAGAACATTGAAGTCATGTATGGTTCTCCATACCGATATTTTTTTTGGCAAACGATAACAGCCGCAAATTCAAACAGAATCAGATGATGTTTTGCATACAGGCCTGTATTATAGAGATCTCAATACTTATTGGTGTTGGTGAAGATCGGTTAAGGGAAAGGGGTAGTTTACCTGCAACATTTTAAGTTGTAACAAGAGAAATGTTTACATGCCGAACGATAACTGCCGCACATTCAAACAGAATCAAATATTTTTTTGCATACATCCCTGAATGGTAGAGGACCGAAGGTCTATTGATTTTGGAGAAGGTCGGTTAAGAGAAAGGGGTAGTTTACCTGAAACATTTTATGATTCAACGAGAGTGAAGTACTTAATTTTTATAAATAAAGTATCCTGAAAATAAGATCATAATAATCCACTGTAGAAATGTAGATGAAATATCTATAAATGAAGAGGTTAGGTGAACGGGGTGGGGGTAATTTTCTATTATTCAAAATTATAGTTGATGGTGGAGGGGAGAATTTTTTAATTGTACTACGTTATCGGCAACAAAGAAGTAGTGTTTTGTTAAAATTGCTTTCCGGGCTGTTTAGTCGTAGTCCAATGTTTTCTGTAAAACCAGACTTTTCTGCAGTGCCATCGACTGCCATCATCAGTGAAAATTGAGTGCGAAAACGTGAGGTGGTCTACGTTAGTGACCACAGTACTGTGGTTAATGCTGAAGCAATAAGTAGAAAGACGTAGTTTCTATGGAAATATTTCATTTCGAATATGATTTTAAAAATAATTCTTAGAACATGGAAGTCATGTATGGTTCTCCATCAAGACCTATTGTTTTTGGTGAAGGGAAAGGTTAAGGGAAAGGGGTAGTTTAGCAGCAACATTTTTTTTTATCAATGGTAATTATTTTCTATGGCAAACTATAACAGCCGCAAATTCAAACAGAATCAAATACTATTTTGTATACAGCCCTGAATTGTAGAGTTCTCAATACCTATTGTTTTTGTTGAAGATCGGGTTAGGTAAAGGGGTAGTTTACCAGCAACGTTTTATGTTTTAAAATGGGTATTTTTTTTTCTATGACGAATGATAACAGCCGCAAATTCAAACAGAATCAAATAATGTTTTGCATACAGTCCTGAATTGTAGAGTTCTCAAGACATTTTGGTTTTGTTGAAGATCGGTTAAGGGAAAGGGATAGTTTACCAGCAATGTTGTTTTTATCAAGGGTAATTTTTACTTTTTTTTGGCAAACGATAACAGCCCCAAATTCAAACAGAATCAAATAATGTTTTGCATACAGCCCTGAATTACCGGTATAGAGTTCTCAAGACCTGTTGGAGTTGGTGAAGATCGGTTAAGGGAAAGGGGTAGTTTACCTGCAACATTTTATATTTTAACAAGATTAATTTTTTTATGACGAAAGATAACTGCCGTAAACTCAAAGAGAATCAAATAATTTTTTGCATACCATCCTAAATTGTAGAGATCTAAAGACCTGTTGATTTTGGTGAAGATCGGTTAAGGGAAAGGGGTAGTTTACCTGCAACATTTTATGTTGTAACAAGAGATATGTTTTCAAGACGAACGATAACTGTCACACATTCAAACAAAATCAAATATTTTTTTGCATGCACCCCTAAATTGTAGAGGGCTGAAGGTCTTTTGATTTTGGTGAAGATCAGTTAAGGGGAAGGGGTAGTTTACCTGCAACATTTTATGTTGTAACAAGAGATGTTTTCATGACGAACGATAACTGCCGCACATTCAAACAGAATCAAATATTTTTTTGCATGCATCCCTGAATTGTAGAGGACTGAAGGTCTTTTGATTTTGGTGAAGATCGTTTTAGAGAAAGGGATAGTTTACCAGCAACGCTTTTTGTTTTAACAAGAGTAAAGTACTGTACTTAATTTTGATAAATAAAGTATCCTGATAAGAAGCTCATAATAGTCCACTGTAGAAACGAAGATGAAATATCCATAAATGAAGAGGTTAGGTGATCGGGGTGGTGGTAATTTTCTATTAATGAAAATTATATTTGTACGGTGAGGGGGGAATTTTTTATATGTGTGCTACATTATCGGCAACAAAGAAGTAGTTCTTTGTTAAAATTCCTTCCCGGGCTGTTTAGCCGTAGTCCAACTTTTTCTGCAAAACCAGTCTTTTCGGCAGTGCCATCGACTGCCATCATCAATGAAAATCGAGTGCGAAAACGGGAGGTGGTATACGTTAGAGACCACAGTACTGTGGTTAAGGCTGAAGCAATAAGTAGAAAGAAGTAGTTTCTATGGAAATATTTCATTTCGAATATGATTTTAAATATAAATCTTAGAACATGGCAGTCATGTATGGTTCTCCATACCGATATTTTACTTCATGTTCCTTAAGGAAATGGAAGCATGGTGATGGCAACAAAAATCGTGTTAGAGATAATTGCAGATTCTGATTGTACTACACTCAAAACATGAAAAAAAGTCATTTTTCGAAAAGTGTCTGTGTGTCTGTCTTGTGTCTGTAGATTTTTTCTATGGCAAACGATAACAGCCGCAAATTCAAACAGAATCAAATAATTATTTGCATATAGCCCTGATTTGTAGAGTACTCAAGACATATTGTTTTTGGTGAAGATCGGTTAAGGGAAAGGGGTAGTTTACCAGCAACATTTTATGTTTTAACAAGGGTATTTTCTATTGCAAACGATAACAGCCGCAAATTCAAACAAAATCAAATAATTTTGTGCACACCTTCCTCAATTGTAGATAACTCAAGGTCTGTTGATTTTGTTGAAGATCGGTTAAGGGAAAGGGGTAGTTTACCTGCAACATTTGATGTTGTAGCAAGAGAAATTTTTTCATGACGAACGGTAACCCCCGTAAATTCAAACAGAATCAAATAATTTTTTTCACCCATTCGTGAAGTTATAAGTACTCAAGCTCTGTAGATTTTAGTGAAGATCAGTTAAGAGAAAGGAGTAGTTTGCCTGCAACGTTTTATGTGATAACAAGGTTAATTTTTTCTATGACGAACGATAACTGCCGTAAATTCAAACATAATCAAATAAATTTTTGCATACGTCCCTAAATTGTAGAGAACTCAAGGCCTTTTCATTTTGGTGAAGATCGGTTAATGGAAAGGGGTAGTTTACCTGCAACATTTTATATTGTAACAAGAGACATTTTTTCGGGATAAGAAGATCTTAATAATCCACTGTAGAAACGTAGATGAAATATCTATAAATGAAGAGGCTAGTTGAATGGGGGGGGGGTAATATTCTATAAATGAAAATTATAGTTGAAGGGGGAGGGGATAATTTTTATATGTGTACTACGTTATCGGCAACAAAGTAGTAGTTTGTTGTAAAAATTCCTTCCTCGGGCTGTTTGGCCGTAGTCCAATGTTTTCTGCAAAACCAGACGTTTCGGCAGTGCTGTCGAATGCAATAATCAGTGAAAATCGAGTGCGATAACCAGTGGCGTATTTACAATTTTGTTTTGGGGGGGGGCTAAAATTTTTTTGTTGCAATACCTCATATCGAACCTGAATTGATCCATATTGTTTCAATGCCTTAAATTTTAAAATAAAGTACTATGGCATGGGTTTGCATTTGTTTAGGCCTCTATTAACATACTAATTACATTATGAAAACAATTTTTAAGGTTGCAAAGTTTAAATGATTCTTGTATAAAATATAATCCAGTTCTTAAGAGAATTTTCTGTAGGGCTTAATCTATTAATTGCCAATTTTTAATAGTCTAGGCCTATATTAATTAACTTTATTTAAAATCAATGATTAAAACATTTACAAGAAATTTAAAGTACAATATCGGTATGGAGAACCATACATGACTTCCATATTCTAAGATTTATATTTAAAATCATTTTCAGCCAAACAGCCAGGCTGTGTCTTACCTGCCTTTTTATTGCTGTATTAAATGAAAAATATTATATTACATTAAAATGAAAAAATTATAATTTTATTGCCTGGCAACAAAATTATTTTATTTTTAACAATTACCATTGTTTCAAAAAGTTTAAATAAATTTTCAAGTACTTTACTCTTGTTAAAACGTAAAAGGTTGCAGGTAAACTACCCCTTCCCCCTAACCGATCTTCACCAAAAACAATAGGTCTTGAGTACTCTACAAATCAGGGCTGTATGCAAAACATTATTTGATTCTGTTTGAATTTGCGGCTGTTATCGTTTGCCATAGAAAATACCCTTGTTAAAAAAACGTTGCAGGTAAACTACCCCTTTCCCTCAACCGATCTTCACCAAAAACAATAGGTCTTGAGAACTCTACAATTTAGGGCTGTATGCAAATAATCTTTTGATTCTGTTTGAATTTGCGGCTGTTATCGTTTGCCATAGGAAATACCCTTGTTAAAACATAAAACGTTACAGGTAAACTACCCCTTTCCCTTAACCGATCTTCACCAAAAACAATAGATCTTGAGTACTCTACAAATCAGGGCTGTTTGCAAAACATTATTTGATTCTGTTTGAATTTGCGGCTGTTATCGTTTGCCATAGAAAATACCCTTGTTAAAAAAATGTTGCAGGTAAACTACCCCTTTCCCTCAACCGAACTTCACCAAAAACAATAGGTCTTGAGAACTCTATAATTTAGGGCTGTATGCAAATAATCTTTTGATTCTGTTTGAATTTGCGGCTGTTATCGTTTGCCATAGGAAATACCCTTGTTAAAACATAAAACGTTACAGGTAAACTACCCCTTTCCCTTAACCGATCTTCACCAAAATCAACAGATCTTGAGAACTCTACAATTCAGGGCTGTATGCGAAACATTATTTGATTCTGTTTGAATTTGCGGCTGTTATCGTTTGCCAAACAAACAAAATTACCCTTGCTAAAAAAAAACCGTTGCAGGTAAACTACCCCTTTCCCTCAACCGATCTTCACCAAAAACAATAGGTCGCGAGTACTCTGCAAATCAGGGCTGCATGCAAAAAATTATTTGATTCTGTTTGAATTTGCGGCAGTTATCGTTTGCCATAGAAAAAAAATCTACAGACACACACACAGACAGACACACAGACAGACAGACAGACACACACACAGACACTTTTCGGAAAACGACTTTTTTTCATGTTTTGAGTGTAGTAGAATCAGAATCTGCAATAATCTCGAACACGATTTTTTTTGCCATCACCATACTTCCATTCCTTAAGGAATATGGAAGTAAATATCGGTATGGAGAACCATACATGACTTCCATATTCTAAGATTTATATTTAAAATCATTTTCAGCCAAACAGCCAGGCTGTGTCTTACCTGCCTTTATATTGCTGTATTAAATGAAAAATATTATATTACATTAAAATGAAAAAATTATAATTTTATTGCCTGGCAACAAAATTATTTTATTTTTAACAATTACCATTGTTTCAAAAAGTTTAAATAAATTTTCAAGTACTTTACTCTTGTTAAAACGTAAAAGGTTGCAGGTAAACTACCCCTTCCCCTTAACCGATCTTCACCAAAATCGAAAGTCATTGAGACCTCTACAATTCAGGGACGTATGCAAAAAATTATTTGATTCTGTTTTAATTTGCGGCAGTTATCGTTTGCCATAGAAAATACGCTTGATAAAAAAACGTTGCAGGTAAACTACCCCTTCTCCTTAACCGATCTTCACCAAAAACAAAAGTTCTTGAGTACTCTACAAATCAGGGCTGTATGCAAAACATTATTTGATTCTGTTTGAATTTGCGGCTGTTATCGTTTGCCATAGAAAATACCCTTGTTAAAAAAACGTTGTAGGTAAACTACCCCTTTCCCTAAACCGATCTTCACCAAAAACAATAGGTCTTGAGAACTCTACAATTTAGGGCTGTATGCAAATAATCTTTTGATTCTGTTTGAATTTGCGGCTGTTATCGTTTGCCATAGGAAATACCCTTGTTAAAACATAAAACGTTACAGGTAAACTACCCCTTTCCCTTAACCGATCTTTACCAAAATCAACAGATCTTGAGAACCCTACAATTCAGGGCTGTATGCGAAACATTATTTGATTCTGTTTGAATTTGCGGCTGTTATCGTTTGCCAAAAAACAAAATTACCCTTGATAAAAAAAAAACCGTTGCAGGTAAACTACCCCCTTCCCTCAACCGATCTTCACCAAAAACAATAGGTCGCGAGTACTCTACAAATCAGGGCTGCATGCAAAAAATTATTTGATTCTGTTTGAATTTGCGGCTGTTATCGTTTGCCATAGAAAAAAAATCTACAGACACACAGACAGACAGACAGACAGACAGACAGACAGACAGACAGACAGACAGACAGACAGACAGACAGACAGACAGACAGACAGACAGACAGACACTTTTCGGAAAACGACTTTTTTTCATGTTTTGAGTGTAGTACAATCAGAATCTGCAATAATCTCGAACACGATTTTTTTTGCCATCACCATACTTCCATTCCTTGAGGAATATGGAAGTAAAAGGAAGACGGTGGTTTCTTTGTTTTGACAAGTTGTTTATCACACTCTGGACATCAATCCTTTCTTCTCGATGAATTGTCATCATGGCGAGCCCATTCAGACGTGCCTCGCTAGTTGTATTTCTTAGATATGTCTTGATTCTCTTAAGAGTGGAGAAACTGCGCTCGTTCGTGGCTGTTGTTACTGGTAGAGTTGCCAAGAGTTGTAGCAACCAAAACACATTAGGATAGATCTGACGGTCGCAGACAGACAACGCTTCCATTGCATTTTGTGGCAACTGCTCCAATCGACTCAGACGTAGATGAAAGAGTTTTAATTCAGCCTTTTTCGTTGTTAAATCGGCGACTAATGGATCTGAAGCATAAAATTCATGCAGTTTTTCAAGTCCATCAATGACACCTATGTCTTCAACTTTCCGTGGTAGAAGACAATTAAAGCTGTTAAAAAGTTCACATTGTGTCAAGAACCGTTCCTGCAATGAACAAATGTAGGCATCCAGAAAGGGCATGAACACAGACACTTTGTAGTAACCTTCAACATCATCACCGGTATCCTGATTTGCGCGATGTGCTTGCTTGGTAGAAATGCGTGGTTGCTTGATTTCAACTCCATTGGACGACGCTAATTTCTTGGCTTCTAGGAAAAGGCGGCTGAAAGTATCATCAACATTTTCTCTCATTGCTAGCAATTTCCTGTTGAGATCCCTGGCAATGTTGACTAACTCTGCAAAATCGATATCTTGGCGCTGAAGTTGACGACAGATGGACTCACCCAACGCGAACAATTCTGAAAGTATTACTGAGCGGACGACAAAATCTCCCTTGGTGATGGTTGCTAACAGAATCATGGCATCGTGGGATGTGGTTTTGTTGTCAAATTCTTGAATCTTCTCCAGAGCCGAAACAACACAACCATATAATTCTTTGAAGTCTTGTGCGCTGCGAAGACGCTCGATCCATCTAGTGAGAGTGGTACGTTTCAAACTCCGGGCTCGAACATCTGTTAATGATTCAAGGACATCATTTAATATTTGCCTACGCTTCGGCGGCCCAAAAAAAGTACGTACCATTTCCAGTGTTCCTAGTGAATTCCTTATAAGTGGAATGTTGCACGTGTCGGTGACTACCAAATTAAAATTATGAGCTGCACAATGAAAGTATACAGCTAATGGGTTGTCCTGTTGTATGAATGCATGGGCCCCAGGCACTTTTCCCGACATGGACGCAACACCGTCATAGCCCTGTCCTCGTAAAAATGAGACATCAAGACCAAATTTCACCAAGTTTTCAATGATCGATTCAGCTAATCCTTTGCCAGTCACATCGAACACTGGAACGAATTGCAGAAAATCTTCACGAATCTTGAGATCTGCGGAAATATAATGGGCACAAAGAGAGAGTTGCTCTATTCCGGCAACATCAGCAGTTTCATCCTCAAGTACCTTTGGCATCATTTATGCGCTGAACAATCCTTTCCAGTCTTTCCAGAAGTTGATTATTGATACAACTGACGATCTGGTTTTGGATTGGGGCACTAATGTATTTGTCGCGTTTACCAGTTCCTTCCAAACTTGCTCGTAGGTTTTCGTCACCTTTAGCGCGATATTTTAGAATGGCGCGAAAGTTGCCCGTGTTCATGTCATCTTCTTTGTCCACTTCAATAGGCCCGAAGTCCCTGTGTCCCCTTAATGCAATCTCCTGACGTCCACAGAGAATCACCGCCTCGATGATAGGGACTATTCGTTTCCGATTTTTTTCCACTTGCTCCACCAAGACTTGGTCCAGGCAATGTTTTATGTCTTCTGTCTTGTTCGCCATCATGTGAACAAAATTGTCACCATCGATTACGGCAGCCTTATGATAAGCATTGTTCGCATGGGTGTTGAAATATTCAAGAGCGCACTTCCACTTCGAAAACTTACAGGTTACGAGAGCTCCAACATTTTCATGGCTACCTTTACCCGAACTAGTCTTAGCGAAAAACACACAGTACTTACAAAAGGCACCGTCTTCTTTGGGAGAGTATACTAACCAAAAATACTTCTCCTTCTCGGTCCAACTTAGGTTGAACTTACGGTATTGGCCATTTTGCAAAGTGAGGGGAAATTTGTAAGTTGTATGGGGCACAAAAATATTTTGGAAATGATGTAGCTTTATGTGGTCAGCAACTTTTTCATTGTTTGATGGTATACAATCAGTTATGTCATACATACAACCTGATGGTGGATTCTCAAAGCTTGATGTGTCAATGAGAGATATTGATTTTGCCTCAGGACCCGGTAAAAGTGATTTCGAATTATCAAAAACACTTTTATTATTTGAAAACATCGGCGGCGGTGACTGTGGTGGATCATCAATTTTTCCCGCCTCAGAGGACGGAGTTTCCTCTAGTCGTGGTGTTTTGGAGAAATAGTTCAAAATGTTTCCACTTTTTGTTTTGCGATTCATTGTCGTAAGTTATCAGAATCAACACTTCACTACACTAGTTTCAATAACACTCGTTTTCGCAACACTATCCTTTGTTTCAATCAACAATATTAACACGTGGCTGACGCGGAAACGCCTCTACGAACGTTCGAGACGAACTAGTAAGTTTCCTGGTCAGCGCATACTCTGAGAGTGTGCCCACCACCTCAGTAGAATTAACCAATCACAACGTACAACCACGCCATTTATCGGCGATTCTCTTTTGTGCGGAGATTCGTTCGTAGCCAGTGCATTGTTGACATATTCAATAGCGGCCACTGTTGTAGCAGCATACAGACTGCTTCTTTGCATAGTAAAGCTTTGATGAGGTAAACCCTTGTTTTCCACTCATAATATTACGATATTGTGTGCATTTGTTTATAAACCTAAATTTTGGGGGGGCCTTAAGCCCGGAAGCCCCCCCTTAAATACGCCACTGCAGTGGCGTAGCTAGGGGGGGCAGCCGCCCCGGGCGGCATAGCCAGGAGGGCGGCAAAGTGAGCATAGACTTGAAAAAAGTTGTTTTCAGTTTATAAAAGTACAAACAACTTGTTTGTTTGATATCACTATTCCTTTCATAAAAGAAGCATAATCAGCCAGCTTGCTGTTGGTATAAGTTGCGTAATAAACGGTATTAGTCTATTTTGTACTCAAGAATCGTAATTACGGTTCGTTATGACAACAAATTACGCTGTAACAGAGGCTCTTTGTCCCTCTCTGTACAATACAGTATTTCATTCTCGGATGTTTAGTCTATGCGGTTTCTTATCTCGGTGTTTTTAAACAGTGCATGCTGTTTTAAATGAGTTTTGTTATTTTACGTGCGAGTGATGAGTAGACGTTTAGTCGTTACAGTGCATGCTGTTTTAAATGAGTTTTGTTATTTTACGTGCGAGTGACGAGTAGACGTTTAGTCAGTACGGGTTTTTATCAGTGTTCGTGCTCTTTGTATTAACTTGCTGTCTCCAATATTCTTTGCGACTTTGTAGTGAGTTGTTGTGCCGCAAAGGAAAAGTGATAATCATACAGTATTAGCTTTGTATAGATATTCTTAATTGTTATTCATATACAGACGAATATATTATTTATAAACGTATAAAAAAACGTTACGTGGGCTACGTATGTGCAGCTCTTCTCGGTTCGACGCAGCAGACGTGTTGATTATCAGTTGTTTATGAGTATCTTGAGTGTGCGGTTTGTTTTTGGTTCGTTCGTCTTGTGGGTATATCTAGGGCCTATAATACTTCACGTGTATGTCATCATACTAATACTATTATTGAAAATCAATTTTTTTTAATTTTATTTGAAGCTGATATGAAACGAAGTAAACTCAGTGGCGCCCAGTTTCGGAAGAGGAGGAAAGAAAGATTAAGAGCTACAACAAGTTCCAAAGAGTTTATGAAGTCTTTTATTGAAGGAAGACCGAACCATGAGTGTCAAAATATTACAATTAACAAGGAATCAACTTGCGATCATAAAATGGATGTTGTTAGCAACGAGGCTGTTGATAAATACAATAAAGTTAACGACGTGAATACTTCAAACTGTGAAAGTGTCAAAGTACAATTACAAGATTCAGTTGATTCTAGTACCATGGTTGATGTTACATCGTGCAGTCTTGAAATTACAGGCGATGAAGGACAGGACATTACTAGCGTGTTCTCGGTGCTGCTCTACAAGATATGGGAGTTTGGCCAAGCGAGATATCTCAATCCTTCCGAGATATAATGGTGAATAGAGGAACATGTCAGTTACAGAACAAGGACAGCCATTTTCCTGAAGATGAAGATTGACGATCCTTAAACAAGTGCAAAATGGCGAAAAGATAAATCGCACTTGGATGTGTTTTTCTCCAACTAAAAAATCTCTATTTTGTTTTCGTTGCACAAAAAAACTATCAAAAAAGCCAGTTCAATAATCAATGGTTTTCGTCGTGGCGAAAGTTAAATCCCCGTATTCAGGTGGATCATGAAAATAGTTCTGCTCATCGGTCTGCGTTTTTGGAATGGAAGAAATTGGAACGTTCTTTAAACAGAGGGGGACTTATTGATGGTGGGGCGTCAGTATAACAAAAATGATGAGAAAGAAGCGCACGATGCCAGGGGAGTATAGAGACGAATCTGCATTAACCGTTCAACAAGAAATGCGACGTTCTCTAATAGAAATTTTGGATAAAATATCAGTTGAAATTTCAAGCCGTTTCTCTAACACAAAAGAGTTAGAAAAACGCTTTGGATTCCTCTGTAAATTTGAGGCGTACGTAAATGATGGGAATATAGATTTTAAGGAACAGCTTTCCCAAATCAATATTAAGTGCACAGTGCTTGCAAAATTGTATCCACATGACCTAAACAGTGAAGAATTGTTAAGTGACTTGAAAGACGTCGTAGTTTTATTAAAAAGGGCAAAAGTTAACGGAGAACAAAAGTACACCTCAGGGACTGCTACAGTACATTTCTTCAATTTGATTAGAAGCCCACAAAACACTAGCAACACCTTTAAAAATGTTTCTTACTTTACCAGTGTCTGTGTCTTCTTGTGAAAGATCGTTTAGTAAACTTAAATTGATTAAATCGTACCTACGATCAACAATATCTGTTGAAAACGACACTGCTTCGTCTTTAGATTATATGATTTAATTACCGACTTTATTAAATATTAAGTGTTTATTAATAGAAGACGGAACCATTAACGGAAGTAATGGTAAGTGATTTATTTTATTACTTTTAATGTAGTTCTTTGTTTAACTTTGTGTTGCTTTAGGATATTCTTTTGACGATGCGCTTTAGACCTACAAGGAATTTGCATATTTATTATAACACTTTTATGTTATAAATTTGTTATATTACTACATTTTTTGTAGTCTACATTTATTACTAATAAATGTAAACAAACTGAATACCGGTAGGCCTAATATTAAACTTATAATATGTAATTTCTTAATTTTGATTTAACAAATATTCTTAAAACGTTTTCTGGACGTGCTTTCATATAAAAATCTACACATTTGCATTTATTAAGTACTTTGTTCACTGGATGGACCTTCATTTTTGCTCTTTTGTCCACTTTTAATTGTGAAGGCGAGGCGGCCGACGATTTTCTTGCCCCGGGCGCCAAAAAGCCTCGCTACGCCACTGCGCCACTGGCGATAACGTGTGGTGGTATACGTTAGTGACCACAGTACTGTGATTAAGGCTGAAGCAATAAGTGGAAAGAAGTAGTTTCTACGGAAACATTTCATTTCGTAAATGATTTTAAGTATAAATCTTAGGACATGGAAGTCATGTATGGTTCTCCATACCGATATTTTCTATGACGAACGATAACTGCCGTAAATTCAAACATAATCAAATAAATTTTTGCATACGTCCCTAAATTCCAGAGGACTCAAGGTATTTTGAGTTTGGTGAAGATCGGTTAAAGGAAAGGGGTAGATTACCAGCAACATTTTTTTATCAAGGGTAATTTTTTTTCTATGGCAAACGATAACAGCCGCAAATTCAAACAGAATCAAATAATGTTTTGCATACTGTCCTGAATTGTAGAGTTCTCAAGACCTTTTGGTTTTGTTGAAGATCGGTTAAGGGAAAGGGGTAGCTTACCTGCAACGTTGTTTTTATCAAGGGTAATTTTTTTTTTGGCAAACGATAACAGCCGCAAATTCAAACAGAATCAAATAATGTTTTGCATACAGCCCTGAATTACCGGTATAGAGTTCTCAAGACCTGTTGGTGTTGGTGAAGATCGGTTAAGGGAAAGGGGTAGTTTACCAGCAACATTTTATGTTGTAACAAGGGTAATTTTTTATATGATGAACGATAACTACCGTAAATTCAAACAGAATCAACTATGTTTTTGCATACCTTTTTGAATTATAGAGAACTCAAGACCTGTTGGTGTTGGTGAAGATCGGTTAAGGGAAAGGGGTAGTTTACCAGCAACATTTTATGTTGTAACAAGGGTAATTTTTTATATGATGAACGATAACTACCGTAAATTCAAACAGAATCAACTATGTTTTTGCATACATTCCTGAATTGTAGAGACCTCAAGGCCTGTTGATTTTGGTGAAGATCGGTTAAGGGGAAGGGGTAGTTTACCTGCAACATTTTATGTTGTAACAAGAGAAATGTTTTCATGACGAACGATAACTGCCGCACATTCAAACAGAGTCAAATATTTTTTTGCATGCATCCCTGAATTGTAGAGGACTGAAGGTCTTTTGATTTTCGTGAAGATTGTTTTAGAGAAAGGGGTAGTTTACCAGCAACGCTTTTTGTTTTAACAAGAGTAAAGTACTTAATTTTGATAAATAAAGTATCCTGATAAGAAGCTCATAATAGTCTACTGTAGAAACGAAGATGAAATATCTATAAATGAAGAGGTTAGGTGATTGGGGTGGGGGTAATTTTCTATTAATGAAAATTAGATTTGTATGGTGAGGGGGGAATTTTTTATATGTGTGCTACATTATCGGCAACAAAGAAGTAGTTCTTTGTTAAAATTTCTTTCCCGGGCTGTTTAGCCATAGTTCAACGTTTTCTGCAAAACCAGACTTTTCGGCAGTGCCATCGACTGCCATCATCAATGAAAATCCAGTGTGAAAACGTGAGGTGGTATACGTTAGTGACCACAGTAGTGTGGTTAAGGCTGAAGCAATAAGTAGAAAGAAGTAAATTCTATGGAAATATTTCATTTCAAAAATGATTTAAAATATAAATCTTAGAACATGGAAGTCATGTATGGTTCTCCATACCAATATTTTTTTAACTGTCAATACATTATATGCTTAAGACTGATTCAACCAGAGATTTATCAAGGACATTAAATTAAGCAATGTTTTAAAGTACAAATTCATGTTTGTCTGGTTCAAGATTTGTAATTGTCACAAATGTATCCTTAGATTATAAGATTTAATCTGTCAGATTTTAAATTATCAAATTATATATAAAATATTTTGTATCATTTATTATATCAATTTATGCTTTGATTTATCATAACTCTTCATTAGTATAATACTTGAGAGAAATTTCATATTTTTAACCATATTTTGACCTATCTACTGTTATCTACAACTATAAATAATTTACAATGTTTCCAAAATTTTAACACACATGAAAAACAATCCAAAAAAATAAAACACATGGTTTATATATAATATATTTTTATTCACATTTGTTTTTTTTTTCAAATAAAACACATTTTCTTTGATTCACTGTTTTACATACCATGCCCAGTACAGCTAACACTATGTACTGGTACAAGATTACAACAAAATTATGGAAAATATAGATATTACAGGTACCTATTACTCTGAATCGATAAACGCTATAACACATAGAAACACAATGTTCCAACAGCAGATGATACTAACAGAACAACAATGAAAATTTAAGAAAATATTAAAAGTAATTTGTTAATGTCAGAAAATTATTTACATTATTTCAAAAGTTAATGATATATATATATTTTTTTTCCAGTAATACTTTATAGTCTATTTTGAGCGTTGATTAAAACACGTTGCTGAAACTAAATGGAGTATGGGTATATGTGCCTTATCGTCATATGTACCAGTATGAAATACTGTATAAAATGTTTATATATTTTTGCAAACAGTGTATTCATTTCCAAAACTCTAAATGCTCTTTGCTTTCTATTTTTCGAAAAAGCATCTCTAGATTTTATCGAAAGTACTTGATGTTACAACAATGTTTGCATCTAATGTTTATGCACTAAACATTTATAGAACCAATAATAAAATCTTGTGTGTTTGTTATTAAATGAAGTGCACATGACATTTCATAAAACTTGTCACAGCAAAACACTAGAAACACAATTAAAAAAAAAGGAAATATATTTACTAAGGACCAATCATATGCATCAATCAGTCAGGTGAAAACACTCTATGCCATAATATTCTGCAAACAGTGTTAAAAAAGAGAATGAAAAAACTCATGGCCACATAGTTTTCTGAGCCAGTTTGACCAAATTCAGAATTGTAACTTGACTACGAGTCCTGTTGTTTTGCAATGGTTGTATGTGAATATACATTTATTAATTTAAATTCAAACGATTACTTTTATTATAACAATAATTGCTGGAAATTTTATTTCTATAAATTATAAAATGTTATATGCTAATAAAAAATCCAGCTAGAATTTATAACGTAACAGAAAACATTTAAAATTGCATAGAATACAATAAGCAAAACACTCATTGCAAGTACATTCATGTAATGTTAAATTAATATTCTTGGATTTCATTGTCCATGATGTGTCCGTTACTTAACTAAATATTTATTTCACTACGACTCGAAACATAAAACATTTTATGGGTAAAAACGTAAAAGTTTTACCTTATAACCTGAACCGGTTTTCACTTTTAAAAAGCTTCTTCAGAGGTTCTTCACCTCATCACCTTTTTTAAAGTGAAAACCGGTTCAGGTTATAAGGTAAAACTTTTACGTTTTTACCCGTGGTGAAGCTAGTAGTTAATGAATGGGTAGGCAAAAATCTTATCTTCAATTTTTTTTAAGGAATCACTAAAAGGATGGTGGTTCAAATCGGACGCTGAGGTAGAGTTTGCTGTAAGCGAATGGTTCCACAAACAGCCGTAAGAATTTTACTAGCAGGGAATCTACAGGTTGGTGCAACAGTGGAACTCATATCTTAATGTTAATGGAGACTTCTTTTAAAATTGTTGAATAAAAAATGTTTTACAGCTCTACACGTGTTTCTATTGAATAATCCTTGTATTAGTCATACACAATAATACAACTGATTGAACTTCAAATTTTTAAACTTGATTAGTTTCTATATATATGTTTAATGTTACAAATAATTCAAATAACAATCTTGATCATCTGTTAGTTCAGCAGAATAATAGGGACACTTTTAATAACCGCATAAAATAAACACACTTATAAACAACACAGCGCGCTTTAACATGAATGTTTGGACCACAGAAGTGAGGCATGCCTCAGCGCTCTATGTGTACAGCACGGGACAATCCCCCCTCCCTTCACTCCAGCACATTGCTTACATACGATGTATACAAAAAAACGCTGAGGCAAGTTCAGGTTGCCTCATTCGCTTTAAACGCGCTATGCCGAGTCTCACCTGTCACCATCTAGCGGTCGCTCAGTAAAGTACGTTTCGGCCTAATAAATTCGACAGTCGCAGTAACAATGTATAATCTTTACGTTATGTAGTTCATACGTATTTATAATTTTTATTCTACAGAATTTTTTAAGGTAGGCATTGCCTCAATTGCCTCCAAGTAACTTCGCCACTGGTTTTTACCCATAAAAAGTTTTGTGTTCCGAGTCGTAGTGAAATAATTATATTTAGTTAAGTTAATAGTTGTTTAGGAAAAGTAAACAGAGGAAAAGGTTGTTTGATTGTGGTGTAATGACAAATGGAAAAAAGTAGATGGGGGAGTGACAGGAACTTGTAGAGTACTGAAACATACGACAAAATTTTGTGAATTTTTTATATGTTTATGAGTTTATTTAGCACAGGAATATTGTGATTTAAGTGTGTTACTTCTAAAATGACACTCAAAAGTACAAGTTTCTGGTTGTGATACTGATGCTTAGGTTCTGTCATAGAATGTATAAAACCATTCAGAATTAAGTGTGGATTATGGCGCAGAGCAAACTGTATTAGCCTTAACAGGGGCATATTTAAGCTCAGTGGCTCAATGGGGTTTTGACTGCACATGAAATTTTGACTGCATAATATAATCAAGGTATAAACTCATTCACAACATTACATAATTAAAAATTGTCAATGATAATGATTCATGCATACATTCACTAATTAAAACAATCAACGAAAACACACACATACATGGGTTTTTTGTTATGTATAAGTCATGTTCAACATGAACAAATCTTATTAAGACTACTTGATTAAATACATATGTGTGTTAAAATCATTTGTGTATTAATGAGTTTTGATCATGTTACAATTCCCTGACATATGCATCACAAAAACCATAGCCATAAAATGAAATTCTATTATACCTCTGATTTTCTAAATATATTCCTGAAATAAATAAATTTTTGAAAACATAATGGTAAATATATGATGATTTATATTGGGTGCAAGAAAAGTGTAATGAAGTGGTTTCAAGCAGTTTCAGTTGCAAGGATAGTGGCAATACATTAACTTAAGTGGATTCAAAATTAAAAAAAGTAAAGATGCATTTTAATTCACTTTTTGAAATAGTTGTAATATCCAGATTGCACAAAACTAATGTGCAAGGAAAAGTGAGTCTATGCTTAACAGTCTTTTGTAAATCAGAACAATATATTATCAATAATTTGCAGCTTAGAATATTGTATTGTCAGCCCTAATAAAATATAGGGTCCACATTTTTTCATAAACATGTTAGATTTTATATTTTGTTACTAGACAGATTATAAGTCAGATTTTTTTATATTTAAGTCAGATTCTATTTGTATCTTCCATAACGCACTTAATTATCTTTGGCACTGTTAAAGACGGTGGTCATTTGTAAAGTCTTTCAATATAACGTATTTCTCCAAAATAAAAAAAACTCATGTTTTATTAATCATTTACAAAAAATGCATGAGAACAGTAAATTTCAATAAATTAGTAATACATAATACAGACTTCCTTGTGAGTATAAAAATAAAAATAAAAATTATATATGTTATCAATCCTATAACTATTTATGTGTTCACTATTTATAACACACATAAATATTGAACATATAATATGAACAAAATATTATACCGGATTCATAAAGTATTCACAAGTGTTCTGTATGCTATATGAATACATGAAAAAAACCAAAAACAAAAATCTATCTAAGTTGCAGAGTATGTCATTCAAATTAGTTACACAGTTTTAAGCTGGAAATTTTTATTATGCGTCATTATAATTTTATTTTTCTATTTTTTTTTAATTCATGTCTAAACTACTAAGAAGTAAAATATAATACTTTTTATTATATACCCGTGGACAATTCACTTTTTTTTATAAAAACTGCTACAACCTATGTACGAAAAATAACAATATCAACAGCAATAGGAATAATAATAATAATAATAATAATAAACATAAAATAAAATATATTATAAATGAAACAATTTAAATTTGTACACAATAATTATATAATTAATATTTGGTGAAAGGTTATATCAATATATTTATTTATTTATTTTCAATTCTACTAAAATATTCCACATATTTCTTTTTTAACAAATACAGTAATATAATATTTCATTGATTGAGCAAATTAATGTTACTTAGTGTTAAAAAACATGTAAAGCATAATTATTTGTTTAAGTTGTAATTGCCTGATAATACTTAATTACAAAACAGATTCCAGTCATTGAGATATACTCACACCAGGATAACGTTATAAATTTACCTTCTTACAATCAATATTACAACATAAAATTTACAAGAAATCATTTTAATTACACTTATTATATAGACTATATTTATATATTATATTATAGTTAACAAGAGTTAAACACTCTACTCTGAGATCATCAAATGAGATTGCTATGTGTGTTACTTACTATATGAGCATACAAATATAAACATAAAGATAAACATATATAACACATAATACTTAAACTATATAAGGCAAATTAAATAATAAATAAGGATGACAGTAATATAACAATTTTATGAAAACAAAATGTACTTAATTAAACAAAATAAACATTACTAAATTACAAAAATGTATCACTTTGCTGAAATGTTCTTTAACAGAATGGTACATAAAAATGAACAAGTAGTTTTAATAGACTTTTTTTACACCAATATCTTTATAAGCAATATAATACAGTTTAAACATTGGAGTTTGAAATAGCTTAATTTCATAACACAATCACAATTATTCATATTATGTCACCAGCAAATATAAGACAGATTCACTCAGACAGATGTAATCACACTGTGTGTGTGTGTGTGTGTGTGTGTGTGTGTGTGTGTGTGTGTGTGTGTGTGTGTGTGTGTGTGTGTGTGTGTGTGTGTGTGTGTGTGTGTGTGTGTGTGTGTGTGTGTGTGTGTGTGTGTGTGTGTGTGTGTGAAATGATTACATTTTGTGAAGTTTCTCATACATTCTGGCATTGGGCATACTAAATAAAATAACAACATACGAAAATTAGATTAATATACTTGAAAAGAGTACTGTATATTTCCACTGAGTTCACTACTTGTTAGCTAAGCCTGACACGGTCAGAATAATCTTCCAGTCAAAATATGATAAACAATATTCTCTCTTCAGTTATAGATACAAGGATAAATCTTTTCAAGGCAGTCTTTTCAAAACAATCTCTCTCTCCCACACACACACACACACACACACACACACACACACACACACACACACACACACACACACACACACACACACGTAAAATAATATTTTATTTTTATTTGTAAAAGCTGTGAAAACTTTAATATTAGAAGTACAATTTAAAGTAGGTGATTATTTCAGCTAGTCAAAATACGTTTTCTGTAGAATAGGAATGAATGTAAATACGAAGTAAATTAATATATTTCAAAATATTTAATTTAAAAATAAATGAAATTATTTTCAAATACTTGAAACAACTAAGTTATATTATGCAATTCAGTGAGATAAATTTTAATTTTGGAAATTATAGTGGTAGTAGCAAAAGCATAAATGCTGTTTTTGTAACATATGATCAATAATTATTAGCGCACAGTTAGTAATTATAAAATATTTGAATAATTTCTGCCTTATTTTTCTAATAAAATATCAGTGAGAATAGCTTTTGTGGCATCAATAAGATGAATACAGAGAAAACTTGATAGAACAACACTGTGTGGACCAGAAATAAATAAATATTGTTCTGTAGGAATTTACCATTATACAGAATTTCATAGTATAGTGTAATCATTCTTTTTCATTTTGACAAGTGTATAGGTAAACATCTCATAATTGAACTACATTAATTACTTCAAAAGTAAGAACACTGAAATGTGATATATTGAGATTTATGAGTGCAGAACACAAATGATAGATACAGAAAAAAACAATCTAGAATACCGAATGTTGTGCTCAGTATTGTACAGTTCATGGTCTGCTATTGATGTTCTGTTTAACATTTGTTTTTATAGAGATATAAATATACAACTATCTTATTTCACCAAAATGATCCACACGTGGTAATTTTGAAAGAGAAAACAATCGTAATGAAGAGATTTTCTTTATTAAAAATATAGTTAAATCAATAAGAAATGTACATTGACTCAATGGAATCAGTGTCTAAGATCAGAATGTTTTATAGCTGTAGAGGGGGGATCATCATTGTGTAGAGATTTTATTATAGTTACAGAAACACTGAAAATAAATAAAAATGACAATGAATTTGATTTCATTTATATACAATACAGCATAGAAAATGTACAAAAAATAATAGCAATTCATGGCAGTATAATGTTCTATAGGAACCCCCCCCCCCCCCACACACACACACTGACTAGACAGTATATGACTGTGTATTTTTGAAAACAGTTTCTCAATTTTATAGTTATCCACACTGACTATAACGTTGAAGTCAACTTTAATCCAATCCTCATATTTATACACTGCTCGAATGTAAAATGCATCAAATATTTATACACTACTCACAACAGTTTATATGTTTATGTTAGTGCAAAAATTAAATCTACTTGTTCATGTTTTTTTTTTATATGTAAACTATTTTAAATGTTTAACATAAATTCTTTTAATAAAGGAACACATCAAGCAACCATCATCAGATAAAATTTAAAATATTAATCCACATACATATATCTACTATTTTTAACAAATACACACATAGATTTATACAACAGCATTCAGTCAAACACACATATACACCATACCTACACAGTTGGTGCAGGTAAATCATTGTACCAAACACATTTACACCTTAAAATTAAGTACAAAAGTCATACTCTCTTACATGTTTCCAGTCGACATAACATAAACATATACATACACATATACTTACATTTATATCTACTCACATTCATACGTAAATGCACACAAACACACACACATACATATACATGTTTATGTGTATGTATATATATGCACAATGAGTTCAAACTAAAATGTACAATGTTAACATATACATGAAAGATTAAAAAACAGGTAACTGTTATTCATACAGGCAAAATACGACTGAATAAAGATGGATTCACATGCCAGCAATGCCTCAACGATATAACAAAAATGAATATAGTTTATAGAATATTGATAAATTAATAGAATATTGATCAGTATTTTGTCAATACATGTTAAACAAAACTAAAGTACAATTGGTTATTTTTTCACAAACTCATATTTATTAGTAATTATTTATGCTAATTAGTACATAATATATAAATACATATAAGACTGTGATAGAAACAACAAAGTACTTTAATTTTATTTTATGAAGATTGTTACAATTTTTAAGTATGTACATAAGAAAGTAAGAAATAAAATTCTCAATTTCTCCATTATTTTATTTTAGGGAAATATAAAATTTTCATAGCTTTTATAGAAATATTCTTAAGAATTGACTCGTATTGCACACATACACTCAAATGTGAATGTTTTTTATGACAGAAACTAAAGTATTGCCTCACACACACACACACACACACACACACACAAAATATATTGAAGTTCATTTTAAATTTTATTTTGTTGTGTTGTAGTTTTTTTTGATATACTAATACAGTAACATGTATACTTGTTATACAAGTCAGTCAAGGATATCAACATATTTTGGCAGCTGTGCATGTTCATATTCAATCTTTCCTATAAAGTCTATTCTGTCTTGTGTCTGTATGCAACAGATTCCTCTGCTACCACAGTACATATGTAAAATGCTCATAAACTGTAACTATATTTTCTTTATCAGCACAGCACATACAATAATATCAAGATTTCCACTCTTTGTTTTAGCTTTTCCTACTAATAACAAGATTACAAATATGAGAATGCTGTATAAGAAAACTTATTTTATATTTTTATAAAGTGTTCTGTAAATTTGCCATCAATGGCTTCAAATATGACTGAGTAATATTCTAATATTCAGTAACTCAAGTGACCTTATTTTACTGAATAACTTGGTAAATTATTTATGTCATTATATTATTATATTTGTATAAATGTTATTATTTATATAATGGATTATTTTTTCTTCACATGATGGATGTAGTATAATTTCCCTTATATTGTAAATGTTGTTCAAATACATTCATAATTTCTCCAACTTGTATTTTGTCTTTTTAAATGGAAGACAGTTACAATTTATGCATGAAGTCGTACTAGTAAAATAACTGTCCATTTATGTATATAATAATATTTCATTATCACTTATTAATACAAAGTTGTTAAATGTCAACATTTACATATACATTATTTTTATACATAATGAAATGATAAACATAAACCAATGTAACTAATTCTTAAGTCTTACGTGAGGGTCAGTTGAAAAGTTCGTGCAGCACCATCTGTAGCTTTGCGGTAGAACTAAAAATTTTTTAATTATTATTTAAGGCACTTTCACTTGTGAAAAAACTTACTTGTTATTTCCTCAAACGTCATATCGGAGTTGTATTCTGCTTCCTCAGTGAGGTTTAAATGCGGAATTCCACATGTAAACCTCACTGAGGAAGGAGAATACAACTCCGAAACGACGTTTGAGGAAATAACAAGTAAGTTTTTTCACAAGTGAAAGTACCTTAAATAATAATTATTAAGCGCTGTGAAAAAAGTGATGAACATTCAAAATAATAAAATTTTTTTGCCTGTTGTACGATTCATATTCCTTGTAAACACCTGTTAATGTTCAAGCCTATGTTCTAATGTATTCACAACAAATACAATATTACCAGCTATTCAAAATTTACATGTCACACACATTTTGAAAAATGGACAAAATGAAACACCGTACTAGCACCAATGGGAATTTACAAAAAATGGTAAATGTGTTAGGAGATGCTGTGCCTCCAAAAACAATGATTTGTAAGTGGGAACTCGAGTTTAAATACGGTTGTACAAGCACTGAAGCTGATCCCTGACAAACAATTGTTTCTGAACATACAGCATCTTCTAACAAATATACCATTTTGTTGTGAATTTCCATTGGCACTAGACCTTTTTTAAGAAAGAATTCACGATTTTGTCCGTTTTCCAAAACATGCAGACATAAATTTCAAACCCCTGGTAAAGAATGTATAAATTGATAGGTAAATTTGGAAATTGACAGGTGTTTACAAGAAATATGAACCATACAACGCATGAAACATTTTAGTTCTGCTGCTAAGCTATAGATGTCCCTTTGTGAACTTTTCAACTGACCCTCATATATATGTGCAAGATTTCTACAAATAAAAGAGGTTTGTACATTTTGTTTGTTTGTTTAAATTACATATCTTTCATATACTTTGCACTTCTCAGAATGTAGTCTTCTTTGATAATTATAATTTTGTGTGTGTAAAGAACAAAGGCAAAAATAAAATAATGATGCTAAAATATTATGAGACAATAAATAAAAGAAATATAACACTCTTTTAAGAGTGAAGGAAAAACAAAACTTTTCTGTTACTTACAATAGCATTATTTGTACTAATAATAATTTGTAACTACAGTAGACAGTGTATATTTATGTGTATGGTAATATACTGTTATAGCAACCTCATTGTTACATTAACTTTAAGACATGAATTATATATTTTAATATAAGTAAATAAATAAATAACTTTACAGAAAGTAAGTTTATATTATTTATTTAAATAAAAAATATACTGATTTTTATTAATTTAATTGATTTTAAGGTTAAGTTTATTATTTGAGTATATTCTGACAAAAAATAATAATTATGGTAAGTACCATATAAAAAATTAATTTTTAACTGGAGTAAGTGTATCTTATACGAAAATAAAGTAATTTTCTTATTTGTAAATGTAGTGTCATTTTGTTTGTTACATCACTAAAAGTAAACAGATTTACAAAAATGGTTTACTTCCATTTTAGTGATTAAATTGACATTCATGAGACAGAACAGAAGGAATCAGATTAAGTCACTTTGGCTTTTATTAATAATACCAGCATTAGAATCTTTATCTCCTGTACATTTACTTGGTAAGTCATTACTAATTTTGTTGATTACAGAAAATTCATAGTTGTCTCTTGTAGTTCTATAAAAAATAAGCTAAAATTTAAAAGAAATGTAAGAAATTCTTCTCTTTGAACCTATTAAATCACACTTAAGGTAGGAGAACCTCTTTTATCCTAGGACAAAATAAGTTATTATAAATCAACAGTAAAAGCTTAATAATAGACATCACGAAGTAAAAAATCGTTCATGTATTTAATTTATGTATTAAAAGATAAGAATTTTAACAAAAGGTGTATTATTATATAATTTGTGCAGAAGGAATCTTATTTGTACAACAGTCTTGCACATATTGTTTTCCCTTATAAAATGCTACAATACTTTTAAAAAAATAATTCTGCATTGTTTGACACAGTGGCTAATAAAACTTTACAACACATTGTATACTTAAGTTTAAACTCACGGAGACTCAATCAGCATATCTGTCACTTATATATTCACTTGATCAGTCAGTTTATTTTTATGTATACCACTTTATTTTATTTATGTTTATCTTATTCCTTTGGTAAAGCATATTTATACAACATGATACTGTATGTATTGGTTACTGTCACAATATACATTGAACATTCAGGTATTTTATGTTTTTCTGCACATGGATGACATGACACACACTGATAGAAAGGACTACAGACATTCATTGCTGTGGGGTCTATTAGGGTTTAAACTGTACCTAGCGAAGTGAAAGGAGTTGTGCTGAAGCTCCCATCTACTTGGAATTTACCCTGTGCTTGCGTTTGATCAGATCGTTATTACTATGCATTCAATGCTTGCATCTTTGTCACAAATACTGTCTTGTCTACCTGCAATTAAAAAATTCATGTTGGTTAATACTTACCTGGTTAATATAGATGTGAGCATACTTACAAAGGAGTTTTTTATGACAATTAAATCGATTAGGTGAAATGGAGAATATTATTAAAAAGAAAGCTAGTGCAAAAAAATAGAGTTTTGTACAAATATTTAAATGTGATTAAACCAGTTGATAAGACTAGGTTATGAGGTTTAGAAATCATGTCAGGAAGAGAAGATGTTAGTAATAAGTAACAAGACAGAGAGAAAGGGTGAGGCTGTAATAATGAGGATAGAGATAGCGTGGAGCAATCAATAACTCAGAAGCTGAGCCATCGGGGAGGCACACTATTATTCTATTGCGCATGCCATTTGGAAAGTCAATTCTAAAAACTTTATATATCAGACCAGCTGAGTGAACTGCTGTGAAAAGCAAGTTATACACAGCATACTATGATACTCAGGAGCATTTGTCTAAAGAAGGTTGGATATGTAGTACCAAAGTAAATAAACATGGAATCTTAAAATTATGATAAAAATTCTAGTTACACCCAGAATTGTCTGCATAATTATGGTACATCCTTACCTAAAAACACAGTTCTTGTAAAGAGTATTATGTGTCTACTGAAAGTTAATGCTCTAGTGACTATGAGTTGGCAAATATAGTGGGATTATTCATTTATTACAGAAGTATTGTGAACTGTGAATAAATATAGAATTACTATATTCATAATAAAGGAATCCTTTTTGTAACATCTGAGACAGTATAAGAGGCATGGCAGCAAATAAGGAAGTCAGTGTGGCCAGAATTTCACACCTGCTTCCATTATTGTACCAGAAAACATCCCAGAAAACATCTTAGGTAGTCATTTCTATGGGATGAAACAACCTGGGGAGCTAAAAGTCCCCCTCAAACTTGATTTTTATAATGCTGCCTGGCAATTGAACCTAGAACTTCTAGACTAGTAGCCAAGAATCATTTCTACTTGTCTACTAAGTCTACTAAGGGGGAATAATGGGATTGAGTGCAAGCCTGTAGGTGATAGTGGAAGTTTGTGATCATTCCACTGCATAACAACAGGGAATTGTTATATTCAAGAGAATTATTATAACCTATACACTTGTCTATTAACAATATATTTACGCTATTTAATGATATCTTCACTGCAACTAAACAAAAATTTGACATATTTTAATGAACTTTAGATGTAACTGCAAATGAAACACAAAACATATTTAACATTTTACAGATACATTAAATACAATAAATGTATAATAACATTTTAGTGTAGAATATTTATGAGTAATATTTTAAACAAGTAATAAAATTGTAAGGATATGTTTTACTATATTTTGACACATTTTATTATTCTAATATACATAGAAGCATCAAAATAATATATAACCAACCTCAACATGGAATTTCAGTATCATGTGTATGTGCAGATACAATGAACGGTCCTTGATCATTAGAAACAGCAACATTCACATATGGTAGTGGTTGTTTGATGTTATTATTTGATTGATCTATTAGTGGCTGTGTTGATATTGATTCTGTCAATCCACCTGCTAAGGGCACCAAATAATCTGGTTGCAAGCAGTCATCATTTGAAGGTGGTCGCATGATTGTTGTATCCCGTTCTGTCGACGGTGGCCTGTAGAATACTGGCAGGGGTGCTTTAATTACATCTGGATCCTAAAAAAAGTTAGTTTATTATTTATTAAACTAGATCAGTTGTCTCCTAGTGTTTATATTAATTTGATTTGCTTTTCAATTAATGTGCCTGAATAATTACTTATAGCTTAACATATATAGAAATATCTTAGTTTTAATTTAAACATTTCAAAATTTGTATACTTTTATTCTAGCTAGTATACAATAGGTGATTTACAATTAATGGAGTACAAAGAAAACTGTCTTTGTAGAACATAACTTAGACTCTAAGTTTATGGTTTTAAATGATAAGATTTTTTTTTGGATTTCATTGTACATGATGTGTCCGTTACATAACTAAAAATAATTAATTTACTACCGACTTGAAACACAAAGTTTTTTATGGGTAAGAACGTAAAAGTTTTACCTTATAGCCTGAACCGATTTTTGTTTTTAAAAAGCTTCTTCTGACGCTGTTACTGGGAGCAATGTCCATCTTGTTGTAGGCAACGGTATCGACTTTTGAAAGATCAATACCGTCGCCAACAACAAGATGGACAGTGCTCCCAGTGGCAGCCTCTGAAGAAGCTTTTTAAAAGCGAAAAGTGGCTCAGGCTATAATGTAAAACTTTTACGTTTTTACCCATAAAAAACTTTGTGTTCTGAGTCGGTAGTAAATTAATTATATTTAGATAAGATTTTTATAGAGTGAAGACAAGAACCTAGTAAGTGGAGGTTGAGAGAAAATTATAAATAAGATGTCAATTGTCAAAAAATAACTTGTTAAATTACAGCTGTGTGTGTGTGTGTGTGGATAAGTGCAAAAGGATATAGTGAGCTTTGTAAATAAAGAGTTATATAAGGAAGGAAACAGCTAACCAGGAGAAGTGATATGAATCATAGAAAATAATTAAACAGTCTCAAACTTACCAAATGGTATAGTACCAAAAGAAGAAGTGAGAAGAAGAGAAGGAAAAAGTATTGAGATCATAAAACAAAAATGAAAGAAGCTACAACTATGTTCAGCAAGTAAAGAAAAGTCACTAGGATCAAATAATATTGACAAAATCAAGAAAACTAAGCAAGGAAAGCTATAAGGTATAAATATGGATAGAAGAATGTGAATAAAAGAATAAAAATCTCTGTAAGAAATGATGATGAGGATGGTGTTTACCATGACTGACTAATTGCTGAACATTAGGTAAGGAGAAATCATTAATAAAAATTCTAGGAAACAGACCGTTACAATAGATATGTCATGTAGACAAACTGTAACAGTACAGATTATTAAAACAATGTGGAAGTTCAGGTATCAATAGGTCAGTTGAATTATCAAAGGTAGTACATTACTGGAAGTAGTCACATAATTATTAAAGTGTTAAAGAAGACATTCTGTAATACGTGTGTGTAAGGAAATAGTTGTCAAAGGATACAGAATAATTATTTTGGTAACATAACTGGAGAAGATAGTGAAAGAGAAGTTTTATGAGAATGTAACTGATATCAAAAGCCAGCATGTAGACTGAGTGACGTGAACCTTTAATTTTAGTTCTGGCTATCTCACTTGCCAAGTCGCTGTGGAATGATTAACTCCTCTGCAACGTGCATTGGTAATAAACCGTCTTTTAATATGTAGAAATTCAAAGGTTTTGGTTCAGTGCATGGATGGATTAAGGAAAAATTTGTCATTTGATAAAACCAGTGAAAATTCCATAATAAAAAAGAATATCAGTAACTGAAATTCAAAGAGATAAAATACAGTTGACCATGACACAACATGTCTATGACACCGTTTTTGTTAATGTGTTTATAGAAATAGAAACTCTTCATATTTTATAAGTTTGAAAACTGAGCAAATGTACAAACTATTTTAGTTTGACAAAAAGAAAACTCAGATAAAATAACTTCAAATAAATTTGGTTGTGATCTATTTCACAATATGAAGCATGGACGTATTACAGTATGGTTTATGGTGTTAAACATTTTGAAGTGTGTAATTAAAATATAAAGTTTATAAATATAAAAGAATACTATTTGGAAAAAAGTACTTTTTGGTAAAAACATACGTGATCTTTGGACATTCAGTGATGCAATCTTGTATATGATCGAATAGCACATACCATGCCATCTGATGTGGTCGATGATGAACACCAACAGATTCTGGAGCAACAAGCAGTATTCCTTCAATGTGAAGGGACACCAGTTGATTTGGCAGCATCACGCAGTATTCCTTCATCACAAGAGAACACCAACAGAAGGACCACTCACCAATTTGGTAGCAAACAAGGTGTCTCACAAAAAATTCAGGAACTAGATATCCAAAACAATTAAGGTAGGCATGTGACCAACAATGATACATTATCTGCACAATGAAAACAACAGGGGGGGGGGTAAAGAAAACAATAATCGAAAATGAATGTGTGCATGTCTGTACATGTGTGTTTATGGGGACTTTTCTATAAGCTTGTACAAGGTAATTAAAGGAAAGTGGTGGTATTATTTAACTTGGCCTAACATCTTTGAACTGAAATATTAACTTTTTAATTTTAACAAAACTTAAAGCTGATGAAGCTCAATGAAACTGTAATTGGATCATTGTAATCATTCTAATTCTAGATCACTATCTCAAGCAAGTTATAATAGAAATATTCAATCAATAACTTTTTATATAACAGTAAATGTTTTAACAATAAATTAATTTCAACTGCAAAAGAATGCAAACGTGAATAATTTTAATATTTTGAAGAATGACTGTTAAGATGACTCTATACAGTACAACCTGTCACATCCGGACCTGTGATATCCGGAACCTCCCATATCCGGGCGTATCTCCAAACTAATTTTTGCAATTTTGGTTAGCGAAATGGTTAGGGATGTAAAGATACTACTCTTGATGTTTTGGCTGTTCACCACTTTTTCTTCACTACACTTACGTCATTCTGCGATATGGTTCACTATTTTTGAATATTTAAGTTTTTACAATTGAAATACTTTATTTGGGGCAACTGAGTGTTAGCTTGCGTCCAGCCGACGCAGCGGCGTTAGGTCGACTCACTTTGGCTTCATGGCTTCCAAAAAACGTGTGCATTGTGTGAAGCAGCCGAAAATCACAAACTTTTTCAAAGACTGATGTAGGCGTACTGTAAGTAAAACTTTTTAACCAATTTTACTTTTTGTATTTTAAAGAGTACAGTGTACAAATACAAATGCTAAACCAATAGAAACGTCTAAAAAAACACGTTCTTCTTCTGTGTATCTTCTGTAATTGTTAATTATATTAATTGAGATTTTGGCTACTTATAGAGCTTTAATTACTGAACACAATGCAGTTTTCAGAATTGCTGTATATTTATTGGTTTTGAAGTTATCGCAGGTTGAACTGCAAAAATGAATTGAATAAAATTCATGTCTGATCCGACCGCGTGCTTCACTGTGACGAAGTTAGAGTGAGATAGTTGCTTATTATACGCACTCTGTCTTGCTTACGGCGCACAGTCTGTCCCTTTCATATAACGCTCAGATATGACGACATATTATGAATCGTTATATATACCCCTCCTCGGTATAAAAAAAATTGATTATTTATTAGTTTGCTTTATCTTATTATTAACATCATTACCTCCAACTTGCCTAATGTACTCTATTTGATTGTTCAGAAGAAAACTCAACCGTAATTTTATGCCAAATGACGATAACTTCAATGAGTTGAACTGATTTTGTGTATAATACAGTATATTTAATGTATCTTTTAAATGTCAATAAATTTCAAATGAAATTTGGGTATATCTGAAATCCTTGAATAATTTATGCACCCGAAATTTTCGCCGGTATTTTTCGTCAAAAAAGTGCGTTAATTATGCGAGAAAATACGGTATTTATAAATGACCTTGTGATATCCGGATTTTTCCATATCCGGATCGGCCGGTCGCCATATTAGTCCGGATATGACAGGTTGTACTGTATTAAGTTTACTTATTTGTCACCTCACCCTGACTTAATCTGTGCTTGTCAGACTCATTTAAGTGTTCCTGGACTCAGTACTCTTCTATTAGGGGCTTGTGTGGATATTTACTATTTTGGTTTTTGCTTTTTATGGGGACAGTGTTGCAGTTTCCAAATCTCACCTATAAAAACTGGTCGTTGATGGCAACTGGGCTTTTTTTTTTTTTTTTTTTTTTTTTTTGGGTGTGGGGGGGTCTTTTCTTTGTCAGTATAATTACAAAATAAAATGCATTTGTCTGTGAGGTTACCAGCAACAAATCATAAAGTAAACGCTATTTACAGGGCTTAAAACTTGCTAACGAGGTAAATTAAAATGGACAGATTTTTCTTTTCCATTTTTGTTCTCCATATGTTAATAAGACAGAAATTCGCTGTATATGCTCACACAATATTAAGAGTGTCATTGTTCTAAAGTGCTTTTTGGATAGAATTGTTGGTCACAAGTAGAGTTTTCCAACAGTGAGACTGAAAGAAATATAGAAGTAGCGGACAAGGAGACTGAAAGTTAACAGAAGCTGTGGAATATCTTAAAAACACTATCTCTGTCCTTAAGTTCTATCATATTGAGTATACTGAAAGCCCTATATTAACTGGCACAACCAAATATTGTTGAAAATCGTTACCTGCATACAGTATCCTAACCGCTCAAGAATAGTACCAAAGGTAGGGCGCTCTTCAGGATTTGGATGCCAGCATTGTGTCATTATGGCATACATTGGAGCAGGACAGTTGCTTGGTGGTTCTAAACGTCCTCCACTAGTTACTAACTGCATAACTTCCCTATTTGCACAGCCAGTGTATGGCATATAACCTAATGACATTACTTCCCACAGTAAAACTCCAAATGACCTGAAAATGAAAGTAGTTCATTAAAATAAAATTTAATTAAACTAATGTAATAAAAGTGAATTAACATTAACAGAGTATTAATTAGTTGAACATAATTAATTAAACTTAATTTTTAAACAATTTTATTACACTTGGAAGTTATTTTTCAAACACTGTTCTGATCTGGAACACCAGTTTTAGATAAATATTATAAAATTATTCATTCTGTCTTACTGTTTGTAGCAACAGGAGTCAATAAGTGTCTTATTGTTAATATGACAGAGAGAACTGACAGCATTCCAAGTGGCAGCCCCTGACAAACCTCACAATGAGCGAAAGTTGACTCAGGCAATAAGGTAAAAAACTTATAAATTTTATCTAAAACAAATTTTGCCTGTCAGAACAATGTTAAAAAAAAATCATTAGTGATACTCAAGATATGACATGGATAACAGATTAAAAGAATTCAATTATTACTGTATTATACTAGTATATTTACTTCCCAATGAGTTAACTTTTGAACAATGTGTAGTCCTACAAAGAATTCTTACTTTATACTCTAACTTTGTATTGGTACATTGCTTTAGTTGGAGTGTAACTTTGCACAAAATATTATGTTGTAATGATTAATAAAGGTGTGGTTTTCTGAGAATAGCTGAATATTTTGTTTTGTATTGGATGAACAGAATCCAGAACTAACAGGCTAGTGTAGAAATAGTGTGTTGAAACATATTATACGCATGGATATTATGTTATATGCATTACAGTACACCCATATTTTTTGTTGTATTACTTTTGGTACTGGAAGGTCTAGTTACACTAAAAGGGTTTCTGTCAGTCTAAGACCTAACTAGATCATATCTTCAGTTTTGGAAGAGATATACAGTCCTTGATCAATTAATTAGGTTGCCCTTAAAAAAACTTACAGTTTTTGTCAGTGAAACTTATTTTCCACATCGTTTAGATTACATAGATTACTGTACATGCTGTTAATTTAATACGATATTTTATTAGAAAAATAACTTTTTTGTGCTTACAACACATGCTGGCAACACTGTGAGATTGTGTATATCCAAATATAATTATTTCACTACCGACTTGGAACACAAACTTTTTTATGGATAAACACGTAAACGTTTTACCTTATAGGCTTAACCGGTTTTCGCTTTTAAGAAGCTTCTTCAGAGCCTGCCGCTGGGAGTAGAGGTGGGCCGATATACCTGTAACAGGTATTTTGGAACGATATTTTTGTGGAACAGATGTAACAGTGACTGAAAAGTTGAAATACCTGTTATTTGCGGCCTCACTGTTCCGAGTCGAGGCACGCCTCTACGCAACTATAAAAGTAACAAGTAAACGAATACGCTAAGGCCAAATACTAGGTGTAGCACTGGTACACAAGGAACAGCAAGTAATCGAGTATTTCAAATACTAGGGATATCACCGGTACACAAGGAAAAACAAGTAAACGAGTATTACAAATACTAGGCGTATCACGAGGAACACTAGTATTTTAGGAACAACTAGTATCAGGAGTATTTCGAGTATGAACTAGTACGAAGCCACTTTTTGGTCCTGAATACTTCATTCTGCGCAAAGAGACGAAGCTGTTTTTAATAAATGAACAAAATTCATACTGATGTTACATTTATTCTCGTGTGTTATGCAGATATATAATACAGATTATAATAAATTATATATTATGCTAGTCACCAACTTGGTAAATCTGAAAAACAAATTATATTGTGTTATAACCTACAGAGTGGCTGATAATAGTTGATAGGCCACTAAGAGCAGATATCTAACAAAATTTTCTGCAAACTGTTTAGGTTATGTTTTTATTAGGGTAATCGGTTTAAATCATGTTTATTCTCATTCACTCTTGTAGCTTACTGTTATGTTGTTATTATGTTTTTTTTTCACATTATTTGTTGTGCTATACATTATACTTTTGTTAATGTGATTTTAACTTCACTGTACATCTCACGTAGGCTAAATGATGAGATTGTTGTAACGGACATTTATGCACTTTAGTCCTGTTCATTAAATCTTTACTGATCTGATAAGGCTACCCTAAAAACAAGGTGTTTTCGTAAATTTGTTTCTTTTATCTAAACTGCTGATTTTGAATTTTTGTCTCTATCACTTTACTTATCATTTGACTAATAGTAGTTTCCACTTAGTAAAGAAATAAAAATAAACTCCATAACAGATAACACATTTAGGTGTAAATGGTCAAACTGCAGCCTCACGATCTGATGAAGATAAGAATTTACTAAACTTATTAGAAGGCCATCAATAAAACGAGGTAATAAGAAGAGAAAGCTACAAGTTTATCTGAATTTCTTGGAGAATGTAAAACATTCATGATTGATTTATGATATAGTTGGAAGTTTCCATTATTTGCCCAACTTGTGCTTTTGCCAGGACCTATCAGTTGCACAGTTGATCTATTAGCAGTGGTTCCCAACCTTTTGGGACCCGCGTACCATTTCGGTCTTCCGCATTCTTATCAAGTACTACCTGATAAGAAAATAAGATAAGAAGAGATATCTAATGAAATTTTACCGCAAACTGTTTAGGTTGTGTTTTTATAAGGGCAATCGGTTTAAATCATGTTTATTCTCATTCACTCTTGTAGCTTACTGATATGTTTTTATTATATGTTTCTGATGTTTTTTTTTCACATTATTTGTTGTGCTATTCTAAATTTCATTGCCTGAGTTTCGCAACTGATTTGTCTAACCAATGTTAGTTTGTTTACTCGTAGTGAAAACTTAAATTACTATTCCGAAAGGGAGACAGGCCTATAAATTCTCTTGTTTCTTATTTTCTTTTAAACAGTAATAGTTTAATAAAGTCACACTCTTAATACTTTTAGTTTTAATTTATTTCTTATAACAAATTATATAATATAGGTTATGTAATATCTTCAAATAAATACACTGTAAGTAGGTTTATTAATACATTAATAGGTATATCTAGGTAAAAATAAACCTACTTGTAGTGTATTATTTGAAGATATTACTTAGGAGACCTGCAGGAAACTCAACGAGTTACTTACAAAGGAATAATATAGGTTATGTATAATTAGTATATAATAACAGGTATTTGTACCTGTTATTTTTTTTTGGAACAGTATTTTCATACCTATTATTTTAAAATAACAGTTTAGCCCACCTCTAGCTGAGATCACTGTCCGTCTTGTTGTTGGCGATGGTATTGAGTTTCGAAAGATCAATATTCTGTGTGTGGGGTGTGATATGTTCGAATAATGTGTGTGATTTGAATTGTGTCTGTTCATTTAGGATATCATTTTTATGTGTTTTCGTGTGTTTGTATATTTCCAATTGTTCAAGAGTGTCTAGTTTTCAGCCTTTTGTGTGTTCAATGTATCTTTGAACAAGATAAAAAATGTAGCCTCAAACAAAGATACATTGAACACACAAAGCCACTACACTCAACTACAGAATCCACCTTTGCAAACCACCTCATTAAAGCAAACCACACATACAAAAACATCAACAATAACATGCACATTCTACACGTACACACAAAAGGCCGGAAACTAGACACTCTTTGAACAATTGGAAATATACAAACACACAAAAACAAATAAAAACAACATCCTAAACGAATAGACACAATTCAAATCACACACATTATTCGAACATATCACACCCCACACACACAATATCGATCTTTCAAAACTTAATTACCGTCGCCAACAACAAGACAGACAGGGCTCCCAGCGGCAGGCTCTAAAGAAGCTTTTTAAAAGCAAAAACTGGTTAAGGCTATAAGGTAAAACTTTTACGTGTTTACCCATAAAAACTTTGTGTTCTGAGTCGGTAGTAATTATATTTAGTTAAGTAATGGACACGTCATGGACAACGAAATCCAAGTGTTTATATCCTTTACAGTCAGCTGTGTGATTCAGTAAAGTTCTCATGAAGTTGTTTTGTTACCGGTTTATGTTTTGAATTATTACTTTTTTATGTTTTACTGCTTTATAAATTTATTTAAAGTGTTAGTCGTATACTCCAGTTCTAAATTTGTTAATTTTTTGTTGTTACTCAATTATGTTAACCTCAAACATTCATAAATGACATGGGCAATGTGAAAGATACCACTGCTGAACAAAAAACTATTGTAAAGCATCTCTTGAAGTTAAAATGTTTAATTATTAATGAAATTGCAAGAAAATGTAACATTTCTAGACAGTTTGTGAGAAGAATAAAGGAAAATTAAACCAACAACGTTTCCCTTTATAGTAAGAGGAAAAGAGTGTGTGGTCATAAAAAATTATTTCTCAAGAAGTGAGAGAAAATTAATGAAAATCATTAAAGAAAACAGGGTTGCCACAAATGCAATTATCACAAAAACACTAAATGCTTCTGGAATAGCAGTATCTGAAAGATATTTTTGCCAAAGTCTGTATGCCCTGAGAGTCAAAAGTCGACAACATGTTAAGATACCCAAGGTGACCGCAGCTATGGAAGAAAGAGGCTACTATGGGCCAGGAAGTAAAGGTGTTCACTTCTGAAGACTAGGATAAGGTAAGTAACAATGTTAGATTAGTTCAAGTAACATTAAAGTAGTTAATCCTCATCATCATTATCTCCACTTCATGGATTAGGCTGCACTGCCTGTTCCAGAAACCATCTCGTCCTCAGGTGCTCCACATTATGATACCCTAGGGTTTATAATTCAATGTAAGTTTGGGAAAGTGATCTTGCTGCATTCTTCCCAAATGCTTGCACCAGTTGGCCTTGTATTCCGTAATTCTAACCTGTAAATTAAAAATCTCATAACATGCACTCTTTGACTAACCTGAGAAATTTCATTTCTGCTGATGTAACCTTCCCTCTGCCTCTTTGTAACCTTCCCATGTCTCACTACCATACAGCGCCACCAATACACTCATAGTCTTATAAAACTTAAGCTTAGTGTCTTTCCTAGTTTTGTACTTTAAGGTTCTATGGATTGTCCCACATATATGTTTAAATTTATTAAGTTTATTTTTGACATCACAATTAATTGCAGGAGATATTTCACATCCAAGATAATTAAAACTGGATACCTGCTCCAAGATGTTTCCATTTACCTCTATCTTTGTCCTGACTGTATACTTCCCTCTAAAAGTCATTACTTTTGTTTTATGTGGAGATAGCACCAAGCCAATATTCCTCTGCTAAATTCCTCAAGATGAATTCTCTCTTCTGCAAGTTTTTTTTTTTTTAGCCATTGTATTGGTATCCGCATCACGGTTATTATTAAATATAATTTACCTTGACCGTCTTTGTGACTGCTTATTTCTTTCTCCTTGTACTAACGTGTTTCGGATTATTTCAATCCATCATCAGAGTGTAATAAAATCAGTCGATTATGACTTCGTTGCAAATATTAAAAGTAACACAGAAATATTCTGGACGTAATATTGAAACAGAATTACTTCACATTCAACGACAAAATTTTTATCCAAGAGGAGGGCCTTACAATGGGTTTACCTTTGTCTGGTTTGTTAGCTGACATATTTCTGAATAACTTTGAAAATATGTATTTGCTATCGTCACATAATAAATGGCATCATAACATTATGTTTTATAAAAGATATGTAGACGACACATTTGTTATCTTCAATGGAACCGCGAGACAAGCAGATATGATGTTGCAATACATGAACAACATTACCACAAATATACAGTTCACACTCGAAATGGAATCTGACAACGCCATAAATTTCTTAGATTTAACTTTTAGAAAACATAATAATAGATTTCACTACAAGATATACAGAAAACCCACTACAACCGATAGTGTCATACATGCCAATTCCTTCCACCCACACTCGCAAAAAATGGCCGTGTTTAACAGTCTGATACACAGACTACACAGTGTACCATTGGACCCAACGAACCACAAAGAAGAATTAGACATAATTAAACATATTGCAGTCACAAATGGTTACCGCAGCTCATTGATTGAACATTTGATACATAAACACATATATAGAACCAATAACGCTCACCGTGTAACAGTACAGATTTACCTGTACCAGAATAATGGTATGAGGCATATTGTCATTGTAAATTTTATTGTGTTCATACATATTAACAAGGGCAAGGTTAGTTTACCCAAGTCCCAGTAGATACGCAAATTCACCAGAGGGGAGCCGATCCAAGGTCAGCAGAGTACGAGTGAAATTAAACAAGTGTAATGGCGGTTTAGGCGCTACAAATTGACAATACGAACTTTTCATTGGCCCACTGAAACAAATCGTCACCAACAAACAATGACGACATAAAACAATTACGTGTTATACCGGGCGTTGGCGAAAAGAACAATGCACCATGACGTCAGACACCGCTGTTTTACATAATAATTGTGTCTGCCTCCACCCAGTTCTTCAAAAGCAGTCAGCGAGCACATACGCTTGCCGTTTACAGCGGGCAGTTCTCTGCCGAAAATGTAACATTTACTTTATAAAATGATATAATCAGCATCAGAGTTAACAATAACTATTAGTAGAAGCAGTGCACTTAAAAAAAATGTATTTAAATTAAAATCAGTGGGAAAATGACAACACTAAAACCGGCCGAACACCTGCCAACCGCCAGGAACAGCTAAGGAGGAATCTACGCCACATCAGTTTCAGGAAAGCCCTATATTAATGTTATCTAAATTCAAAATTACAAAATGAGCTCAAATTTCACAAATATGTTTAAATTCAAGTAAGTGAGAGAGTGAGAAAGTGAGCGTGCAAGTCTATGTTGATCAACGTAATATAACCTGAGGTGTTGGTTTGTGATAATGGTTAACCAGTATTATTATTAACATACAAAGAAAGTTATGATTTTGTTTATGATGATAATAACAAGGCTAAAGGAAGTAGTTTACATCAAATCAGAAAGTATATTTAATTAACCTTGAACAAGGTCAAGTGCGGAATACCATCGCCGCCATTTTGAATCTGAATAATTATTGTTGGTTATTCTTATATTAATTTGCAACATATTTAACAAAATAAAACCAAATTCATTAGCCTTATCTGGTGTGTTATGTTATTTCTACACCCAACAACCTCAGCCTCTTTCTGCTTAACGCAACTCTGGACCCGAAAAGCCTAATGTACTTTGAAAAAACTGAGCACGTGTTTCCACCAAAGGTGTGGTTCAGATTATGTAAATACAATAAGACACACATAATTATCCGACATATATGTTTATTAATAATCGAGTTAAAGAGAAACATAACAGATTGCGCCCAGAACAGGGACTTAAAACGAAACATAACAACCGCATCCAGAAAAACGCTACATATATGGCAATTGATTACACTAACAATTTTTCAATGATCATTAAAAATGCGTTTAAAAAGCATAACATCCACATCACGTTTAGAACAAATAATAATATCCAGAAAATACTAAACAATGCCACACGAAGACCAATTGAAAAAAGAACGGGCATATACAAAATGGTGTGCGATGACTGCGATAAGTACTACATAGGTCAGACTGGCAGAGGTTTTTTCGAGCGATAAATAAAGAACACCTACCCAGAAGTAATTCAAATATAACTAAATCAACTTATGCTAAACACCTCATTTCATCAAATCACAATTATACAAACTTTACAACAAATTGCATACCCCTACATATGTGCAAAAAAGGACGATATATGAATGCAATAGAAGAATTTGAAATCTACCGGGCCTTCAAAAAAGATCCTAACAATATATTAAATGAACAATTTTAGTTTAAATCACATATACTGTATGATAAAATTATAGATAACACGAACATAGATTACACGCCTCAACATAACAATCGAGAACGATCAAGTAAACTGTGCAGTATGTTGTCAACAAGTGTCGAGTGCGCACTCACATCCGCGTACGTTAGTCATACTTGTGGGACATGTGTTTGAATATTTCTGTGTTACTTTTAATATTTGCAACGAAGTCATAATCGACTGATTTTATTACACTCTGATGATGGATTGAAATAATCCGAAACGCGTTAGTACAAGGAGAAAGAAATAAGCAGTCACAAAGACGGTCAAGGTAAATTATATTTAACATTTTCTGTCTGTTGTATAATAACAACATCGTCTTCATATAAATTGTACATTGTGGAGAAAGCTAAATTCCACATTAAAAATTTTCCTTCCATCTTTTAAATAAATTTTCCTTTCCAATGTCCAAATAAATATTCAAAACTATCAGGGAGATATCGGAGATAGTATTAAGGTAGTTAATACTTCTGTAAAAAAGTATTAAGTAAACTTTTACAAAGGCTGGTTCATAAAGCTGACAGTAATATTTTTTTTTATAGGTTTACTTCAGAGATGAGTGCACACTTTAAGTCCTCAGTGACAAAAAGCAATATGTAAAACAAAGATCTGGAGAAACGTTTAATTAAGACTTTGAAAACTAGAGCCATTCAATAGAAAAAACACTGGCCACAACTGAAAAGAATTTTTGAATGGCAACAATCTCAGGAAAGAAAACATGGAAGTCAGTGTTAGAACATGAGACACTTATGAGAATGATGATGGCAGATACATGGTTAGAAGTAGTTGGTAAAACTGAAACTTCTGAACTGAAACAGCTAACTTTTATATCCGATAATGTGTTTCTTTGATATTAAATAAATGCACATTTTATTTCTATCTTGAGATATCTTATTAACATTAACTGGATTATTTCTGTACACATTGTTTCAATTGGGAATTGTGTTTTATTTTTGGAGTGTACAGTTTTTAAAAGTACAATTTTTGAAAGTATAATTTTTTAATGAAAAAAAAAGATATTAATTATAGAAAATTTGTTTTCATCCTTACCATACATCGGTCTTTGAAGTGAATATGCCATCTAGAAATGCTTCAGGAGGCATCCATTTAATTGGCAGCATTGCCTTGCCTCCTTTTCTATAGTAATCTGCCCTGTAAAACAAAAACATCTTATTACTAATTCTACTTCAAAAGTAAGAAATAGTGTAGTACACCTGTATGTTTTTACATCATGAAGAGATGACTAAGGCACTGAGAACTTTTATTTGTCATTATTACTGTATTTAGCACTATCAACATATGAAAATTAATGTAAACTTAAGATACCTATAAATATCTCTTGCCATTCCAAAATCTGCTATTTTTACTACTCTACCAGGCCCTTTTGTCGTGAGTAAGCAATTCCTTGCTGCTATATCACGGTGTATAAATCTGTTTTCTTCCATGTACTTACAGCCTTTTGCTACATCCATTGCACACTGCAGTAAGTCTTTCATCACCAATGGTGATGGACGATCCTACATAAAAATAAGTTGTGTGAATAGAAATAATATAAATATACACATATGAAAATGAACAAGTGTGTAGTGGGTGTCTCAGTATAAAATACTCACAGGCTTAGGTCTGGATTCTCTAAGAAATGTTTTAAGGTCCCCACCAGCTAATAGTTCAATGACAATGAAACGAGGATGTTTATCGAAACAAACACCAATGAAGTGTACTATGTTTGGGTGGTTGAATTTACTCATTATCAATGCTTCCATCAGAAAATCTGTTTCAGCTTGATTGGTTGACAGTTCTGGAAGTGTCTATAACAAAGGATAACAATTGTATAATAACTGTTTACATCATTAGCATATAATTTCCAGTTTTATAAATTACAATATTTTGTTTATCATCATTAATACTTCATTGTCAACATTTTATATAGATAAGTAGGGTAAGTAGGTTACTAAAATTGAGTAGGTTAAGTTCACTAAAATTAACAGAAAATATTTAGCAATATATCAATGGGGTATTGGGTTTTTTCTTTCCATAGAAAACCCAATGGAAGGAGAAAGTATAAATGTTAATCCATTGCCATTTTACAGTAATTAAGAAGATGGTGCAAACGATATAAGAAAGTACAGGTTGATAGAAAATTAATTAAATTGTTTTACACATGAATACATCTTTAAATTCAGAACACGGGACCAAAAGTTGGGTGAAATTGCATAGTTTGATCAGATATGGCTTAATAATTTCTGAAGTATTAAACATAACCAAATAAAACAATGTCAGTTGATAGTAGAGGGAATAAAGATTGGCCAGTGTCCTTTGGTGGTGTGATGCTCAATGTAGGTGATGGTGGAGATGGTGGTGGTGGTGGGGGGAGGTATTTGTGTATGGTCTGCTGCACCTTGGAAATTTCCACTTAGTATAACCTTGCACTCTGTCATGGCATGACGTTAATTTTATTGTCAATCAACAGCTTTCATTAAGGTCTATTGGTTTAATGTATACTGTAACGGTACATATCTTCACCATACCAATACCAGAACCAATGGAGGAGGAGTCGAAGCCATGAGGTCTACCGACGAGATCATTACGAGGAGGACCATCACCAGCCTGAACCCAGACCAACAGGAAATGGAAACCCACCAATAAATCGACAAGACAGACGGGATGAAGAGTCTGAACCATCTTTAAACTCAACGCGGCAGTGAAAACGCAAACAGGACCCTAACTGAACCAATCAGTCAGAAGATTACTATAATACAAAGCAATTACCTGAAAAATTTAAGAGAAGAATTATTAGAAGAAGAAGGCGACAACTCTAGTCATAACAACAATGAAATCGCATACATCACAGTGGAAATTAACGGAGTACAGACAAGAATAATGATAGACACTGGAGCCAACGTATCATTAATCGACGGGATCGAGCTAAACAAAATCCAGGAGGAAGGTAAGACTTACTTTACCAATAAGTAACATCATACTCGTGGGAGCGACAGGGCATCAGAACAAAACCGTCCGGAGACAAGTAAGACTAGAATTAACAAGCAACGGTGAAACCATTCCTATGACGTTCTTAGTAGCCAGTGGCTTACCATTTCAAATGTTAATTGGTTGCGATATGTTGAGGCAATACTCAGTGGTCATCGATATGAATAGAGCCAAACTATTTCTGAAAGCAAATGGTATAGAATGGACAGCGGACTTAACCGGTAGCGACAGTGCACCTTCAAACCGAACCATCTGGTAGCGACAGTGCACCTTCAAACTGAACCATCTATCACATTAAGTAATGTCAAGATCGTAGAAAACATACACCAAATGACGAGATTTTTTTTATGAAATGGACAATGAACAATTGTGGAATGAGAAAATCAATGAAATACATACATTCAAGAGGGAGAAGACGAGCGCTAAACTGACTGAGGAACAAGTAGAACAGTATCCCAAACCTGTACGATCGATACCGACACGTATTTTTGGATACACCGGGTAAAGTAAGAGATTACCAATGTGAAATTGAATTTAGAGAGCTTGTGAATTTCAACAAAAAATCTTACCCAATCGCATACTCGCTGAAGGAAGCAGTGAGGACAACAGATTACTAGATGAAGACATTATCAAACCAAGTTATTCCCCTTACACCAGTCCTATTTTAGCCGTCCCAAAGAAAAACGGGAAGGTGAGAGATCAACAAGACTATAGTGAACGACCGAACATATCCGGGAGAGATAGAAGAAATACTTAAGAAGTTCCACGGAACCAGATTTATTAGCACGTGGGATACTGTCTGCAGGTATTGGCAAGTCGAGTTACATCCAAACAGCCGGAAGTACATGGCATTCATTTTCGAAGGACGGAACTACCAGTTTAAACGACTACCCTTCGGACTTGTTAATTCCGTAGCCGTGTTTGTTAAGACAATGGACCAGATTCTTGGACAAGAGGCACTTCAGTTTACGACGGTCTATGTGGATGATCTACTAATTACATCAACCAGTTGGAATGACCATTGTCACCGAATAGAACACGTGTTGAAAAAACTATCTGACAACAATATAACACTCAAACTAGAGAAGTCCAAATTCATTGCGGACAAGGTGCAATTCCTAGGATTTAACCTATCTGAACATGGGATCACTCCATCCCAAGACAAAATTGAATCCATCCAAAAGTTTCCTACACCAAAGAACAAAAAACAACTCCAATCCTTCCTTGGCTTATGCAACTACCACCGCAAATTCGAGAAGAACTACTCAGAACTGACATTAAAATTCTCCCATCAGTTATCATCGAAGGACAAGTAGACGTGGGGAGCAGAACAAGACATAACACTCCAACTAATCAAAACCAAGTTCCTAGAGTCAGTAATGTTACACCACCCTAACTTCGCTGAACCATTCTACATGAACTGCGATGCCAGTGACGTCAGTTTAGGATCCTGTATTATACCAGGAGGATGACAAGGGAAATCACCGTGTGATTAGCTTTGCCAGCCAAGTCCTGAATAGCAGTGAAAGAAATTGTAACGTAACTGAAAAGTAACTGCTAGGCATCGTATTCGCCTGTAACAAGTTCAGGACATATATCTTGGGATACCGAGTCACTGTTAGGACTGATCACAAGTTGATATCTTTCCTCAAGAATTGCAAACTAAACCACGGAAGATTAACAAGATGGAGTCTAATGCTACAGGAGTATAATCTTAATTGGGAATACATCCCTGGTAAGAAGAATGTAGCAGCAGACACCCTATCCAGAGATCAGAGATCAGATATTCGAAGGAGAGAAGGAGACCATAATCAAATTATATCAAATAATCAAGAGTAGGTCTGATTTAGCCAACATCATAAAAGAACTTGGACAACAACAAAAACAGGATCCCAAACTAAATAGAATTCAACAGAGACTGGTAGAACAAGACGACCGTATAACACCATTTTTTGCATACACCAGGAGATACTATTTATCAAGACACAATACAGTTATAACACATGGAGAATAGTGATACCACGGACCATAGAGAAGGATATGATTCTAGATTACCATGTCAGATGGTCACATGGGGGCGTTGAAAGTAGTGAAGGCACTCCAGGAACATGTTTACATTAAAGACATCAACAGAAAGGTACGGAATTACATCAAACATTGTCACATTTGTCAACTCGTAAAGATCAACAATGATAGAAAGGAGGGTGTAATGATACCTATCACATCATCAAGTAAGCTAGAAAAAGTTTTCGTCGATATATGTGGTCCATTCCCGCGTAGTGGAGGGAAACACCAGTACAAGTACCTTATAATCGTATTTGATCACTATACCAGGTTCACAAAACTCTATCCTATAAACCGTGGAACTACGCAGAAAATCTTAAACATAATATTAGAACAATATATCCATGAGGTAGGAACACCTAAATCCATAATAACCGATCATGGGACACAATTCAAAGGGAGCAAATGGAAGGACACTCTACTGAATAACGGGGTAAAAACATACAAAACGTCAGTATACCACCCAAGCAGCAACCCTGCAGAACGAGTTTTAAGAGAAGTAGGGAGAATTCTCCGAACATATTGTTACAATCAACAAAGAAGATGGACAGAATACTTACCAGCTGTGGAAGATTTTATAAACTTATCACACCACCAATTTATTAAGACAACACCATATACAGTAATGTTCCAGAGACCACCACCCAGAATGATTACAGAGTTGATCCAATTTCCTAGTGGAGATGAATACAAGTTTGATGACATAAAATTTTACAACAAAACATTAGAACGGACAGAGAAGATCAAAAGAAAATACCAGAGACTACAACCAAAGCCAGTACGATACCAAATTGGAGACAGAGTGTTGTTGAAGAACAGAGAGCTAACCAGAACAATGGAGGGTATAGTAAAAAAGCAGTTACTATTATACACCGGACCTTACACCGTGATTAAGGACAACAGTAGTAATGCATACGAGATCATGGATCCAAGTACACAGAGAAGGAAGGGGACTTACAACCAGTCATCCATGAAGAAATACTATTGAACAATTAAAAGAATAATCATTGAATCAAATAATAACTAGTCTTTATATAATAATGAAACTTTCTCTTGTGAACTTATTTGACTTTTTCCGTCGAACGCGTTTTGGCATCGTGTTCGCCTTCCTCAGCTTAGAAACAGACTGCCAGTACTTTGTAATGGTTATTGCTTGGAAGGTATAGTGGGGGTGGTGTGTAGAGGAAGGGGATTGGCGCAGGGATCCAAATTATTGTTTGTTTTTTGTATAATTGTGTCAAAAAGTGTATGTGATTTATATTGTAATTGGTCGTCAAGTATGTTGTTTGGTTGTGTTGTGTGGTGTTTGTATATTTCATATTGTTCTGCTGTGTTGAGTTTTCGACCTTTGGGTAAGTAGTGTAATATTTCAAGATTAGTATCTATGTTGTTGTAGCTATGGTTATGTGTGTGGCAAACGCAGAATGTATATTGTTGTTGGATAAGGCTTTTAAGTGTTCAGAGTAACGGGATGAAAAAGATCTTCCCATCTGGCCTATGTAGAAACAGACCATTAGTAAACAACACACAAGCTCCCTCCCACAAAATCGCCAAACACCTAGACAAAATAATCAGAGAAAACATTAATCTCAGTAACAACACATCTATCAAAAACAACATCGACCTAGTCAAGAAAACTAAACACAACGGAAAAAGTCAAGTAAGTTCACAAGAGAATGTTTCATAATTATATAAAGTGTAGTGCTGTGAAAAAAGATGATGAACAAACAAGGCAACTACTAATAACTAGTATGTGTTAGAAGAAGGGTGATAAAGAAAAAAAATATATATATAGATAATAAGAAGGAAGTACGAATAATACCCATCAACAATATTGTTTCACTGAGAGCTAGAGAGTATGAGCAGAGGGAATCAATAAGAAAGAAAATATTATATAATCTGAACAGCAATAACGTGAATAATCCCAGAATATTTTTTATTAGTCGCACTAAGACTACTTTTAAAATTTATTGATGATTGACTGTAGAGAGAGGATCCAGCAATCATATACCTGAGCAGATGATACGTTCCTCTGAACTCAGAAGGTGTAGGATGGACAGCGGAGTAATGGAGCCAAAAGTGCCCACTCGACCTGTACCAACTCACGTGATAGGGAAAATAATTAGGGAAATTAAATATTATAGGGATGAAACACTAAGCAAGAAGATAGTATATTAAATAAAGAAGAAGATAGAAAATGTAAGAAATCAAAGAAAGGAGCTCAAGTAAATAAGTTATTAAATAAGTAAAATGATTTATAATTTCATCAACACCTAAACGATATTTTCTGAAATGATCAATTTTAGTGATGGGGCAATATGTAACGGTACATATCTTCACCGTACATTTGAAAACAACTATAAGAAATAAAACACTCATTAATTAACACTAGAACACCCAAGAGATGAATAATTGTGTACTAAATATTATATCCGGTCTGCGAACCAATTAAAACAACAAATGAAGAATAATAAACAATAATGAAGAAGAAAAATAGAAAACAAAATGGTAATGTGATTAACCAATAACCCAATAGATATTGTAAGTGAGAGGACAAAACCAAATATACTAACAACGAACACTAACAAGATACAGAAGGTAATATGAATAAACACAAATAAATTGATAAGCGAGGAAGAGATAAAAACTCTACTCTACAATGTGCCACTATGAGTGCCAAGATATAATGAAACAAATAAAACAAGGAGTCTACAGAGTTAAGAAACCAGTAAAGACACACAGACATGTACAAACTATTACTAAAGACTTGACCATGACTAAAAACTCTTTATTTTAAGGTGAAAATATAATTAATAAACAACAGAAACAATGAAATAAAATATTGGCAATATAAGAATGAGTTAGCTGTCATAGCAATAACAGAGTACCATGACTGCTTTTAATGCAAGTAAAGCCAATTAAGAAGTATTAAACAAAACCTGGTAATCACCAGTAAACATGTAAATATAGTGTGAAAAAATAATAAATAATGATTAACAAGAACAGGGGTGTAAAATAATAACCTTAAAACATTGAGATCAGGGGATAAAATGCACAGAAAGAAAACAATGTAAGACCATTGTTGACAGCCAAGGGGGTCCCAGATAATCTTACTCCGGGTACAAATTCACTTATAACTAGAATAATTTAATAGTAAAACGTAAAACTAGTTTATATTATGGAATTATGAAACTAGATATTATAAAGACAAACCTAGTGCTATGATTTAGTAATTAGGAGTGGCATGTATTGTGTCTAATGTAATTACACAGACTGAAATGGACAGAAAGATGTACCCATTAAACACACTCAGAAGTTCCACGATATTGTCAATCAGAGAAAGACAGTGACATAAATGTGTACTGCAATGTCTAATACTGCTAAGATAAGGTAGAATAAAGATAATGAACCATTAATTAAACCATAATTATGAAAAATTAATGTAACTGTCTGACTACACTAGATGCAAGAAGTGTTAGTGAATTATTCACAATTTCACATATAATAATGGGAGACTAACCATTATAAAACATTCTTTAGACTATAAAGACCATTTGTACAAAAAAGAACCACTTAAAATTGAGTATATTATTAACCATGAACCAAATCATAATCACCCATGGCATACCAAAACTATGAATACCAGTAACTAATAAAACTAAAAACAAGGAATTAACTATATTTGAATAAGAGCTGAGATATCCAGAAGTTGATATGGACATCTCAGAATGATTATATCACAGTAAAAAATGAACAGAGCCAATTATTAAAATAAAAAGAGTGAATCAAATTAACAGTGCTCTAGGCCAAAGAAAGCATAGACCAAATATTGTAATTTTTATTAATTTAAGACAATTATTATTGTAGTAGAAATTATCATAAAAGGACTTGGGAAGAAACATATGGATGAAATGTAATCACCATTTGTTCAATTTCCGTGAATAAACATGTAAAATCATAAGAAATGTGTCATAGTCGTAAGGGAAAACATTAACTTTTTAATTAAAGCACCAACATATGTCTTGTGAGGACTTGTTTTAACGAGCAAATCAATTGTAATAACTTGGTGTGGCTATATAAAGTATTACTAGTAATGCAAGGACGTTAAACCAATTTAAAAATATTTCTTTTATTTTGGACAAAAACGAAAGCATCTTTTTTATAGCCTCAACACCAAAGTCATTAACATTTTATAAAAATTAATTGTGTTCGCCAAGGGAGTGACCTCGCTCAAAGGAATGGCAGCAATCTCTAATCCAATGAAATTGATTAAAATCAACAGGGGAGTATGTAATCCCAAAATTGGAACAGCGAGAGAGATGCTAATTTCTTCACACTTCATATCTGACGAGCGAAGCAGTAACGACAGCCATTTCTGTGCACAGGAAAAGTCGAGTGCAGAATTGAATCAGCTGTTCGCGTTTCAATGTAAACGATTGGTCACATAACCAAAACATTTTTAAGTCTCGAGTTTAATGCATAAATGCAAATGCAATAGTGAAACAACATTGCAGGGTGTGCAATAGGCTGCAATTAAGTGAATTTCAGGGAGTATAGTGATTAATTATACTTACAATAAACCTGAATAACAGTAATTTTATGAATTGACAATGAGTAATGAACATAAACATAAACTATTATAGCTTTTTTGAAACATGAATCCATAAACTAATTGACTTTGATTCATGAATTTTAATGAATATTATTTGAATTTTAAACAGAAGTAAATATTTTGTACTTACCTTGTAAAGGTTATCCAACTAGTGATATAGACACTAAATTAATATGAACTCAAGAGGGGTTATCTAACCTCATGATTATTATTTTTTCGCTACATAAACAATCATTAAATATTTTAATGAAATTAAACTAAGGAATATACTGTAGTTAATTGACTGACGAGAGATCAGTAAGCAATGGACTTGATGATTAATAATGAACAATAGATGAACTTATGACTTTAATTATTTATGTATTTGTTATGTATAGGTTAAGAAGTTACCTTGTTTTAAAATAGATGCAACTTTGTATCAGATCAGCATGCCTGAATTAACCTCAATGTTGACGATTGTCAAACTTTAAAATCTATGTTAATAATTTAAATTTTTTTGATGTTATTTTTATTTATGTAATTCATTTCCGACTACTCAGTTTAAACAGTAGTGTATATGTTTTCTGTTATGTATATTGCAGTCTCAAAGAAACCACGAAAATTGTAAAAGTAATTAACAAAGTTTCAATGTTATATTCTAAAAAAGAAATAGTTTAACTACCCTGAGAGTTAGAGTCAGTAATAACTAATGTTAATTATTAATGAGGCAAACAGCCAGTTATTTATTAATCAATAATTTCAATTTATTGAAACTGTTAATAAATCACGTAAAACAGTAAAAGAGTTGACGAATTTTATTTTGTAGACAGTACGAATACATGTTAGGTAACTATGAATACTCCTACAGTTGGCACGAATTAACTCAAATACTTTGAATTGAGTTGTCTACTCGTATGTTAACATGGTTGTCAGCAAATCAGACCTTCAAATTCAGTAAGTACCAGATGAGTAAATAACTTGTGTTTGTTCCAGCAATAATTGAATCTACGGCGAACTACACTATCCACATGCGCCTGCAAGGGAGTCAACCCAACCAATTCGTATGTGAACTTCAATTTTAAATGAACCACATCATGCAAAGAAGAGATATTAAATATTTTTTATTAAACATTATTAAGCCATTTTAAACCATTTAGCTAAAATAATATTTAAATAACTGAAACCAAGTGTGACATTTTAACACGTACGAACTCCGAATATTACAAATTGGCCATCAACTTAAGAGGCCTGAAATTAGAAAAAAAGAACCAATGAAAAATAAAAAATAAATAAATAATAATAAAAAATAAAATAACCTAAACCCAAGCAACAACTCCAATACAAAAAGTTCAGGTTACACAAAAAGGATTCATAACAATACTAATAAAATTTCAGTACAGTGTTGGTAAAGATAATGTGGTTTAAAGTTGAAAAATTGTTAAATTTTACGATGTCCATCTATACTTGCTAAAAGTCAGCCAGAAATATGCCAAACACATACAACAGAAAAGAGCCGCTTATCAGCTTTTCAACAATACCTAAGGAAGTATCGGGTGTGGAAGAAATTGGAAGCAACCCAGTTGCGCAGCTGATGGCAGCGGCACAGGAACCCATAGATGTAAATGACATAAGTGATTATGCTACCACTTCTGAAGAATATCGGTATGGAGAACCATACATGACTTCCATATTCTATGATTTATATTTAAAATCATTTTCGAAATGAAATATTACCATAGAAACTACTTCTTTCTACTTACTGCTTCAGCCTTAACCACAGTACTGTGGTCACTAACATATACCACCTCACGTTATCGCACTCGATTTTCACTGATGATGGAAGTCGATGGCATTGCCGAAACGTCTGGTTTTGTAGAAAACATTGGACTACGGCCAAATATCCCAGGAAGGAATTTTAACAAAAACTACTTCTTTGTTGCCGATAACGTTGTACACACATATATATAAAAAATATGCACAAAATTAATGGCTTGTATAAGTTAATGACTGATCTCCATTAAGTAGTGCTCAAGTTTCCAAAGTTTTAATATTATGATGTCCGTAATTAAAACATCAGAGCAGGTTTAGTGTGTATGAGGGTACACCGTGGACAAAAATTTTCAACATTTCCTATTGAGCGTTGCTTAGAGTAAAGTTGCGAATTTACAGTGTACGTTTCACAGAACAAACACGCAGAAAAGAAGGAGCACTCCGAAGTCACTCATGGACCCTCAGCATCTTGCAGAGGGTTCATTCCCTAAAGACGAAAAGTCTGTCTATGAATCGTTCCTCTGTAAACACGTGCAGTTACACTGCCCAGCGATCCACAGGAAGCAAATCGCTATCCACGCTGGACACTTTTTCGGCTTGCACGCGTTATGTTGGTATGGGTTTCGGCAGTTTCCATTTAAAAAGCGTGCAAATGTAAGAAAATAAACATGAATGAGGCCAGAAATAATGCCAATTTTGTGTGTGTGTGTCTTCCCTCCCTTTTTATTGCGGTAGTCATAATAATAAAATGGAAACATTACATAACTGAGATATGCTTGCCTGCCACGAACGATATATTTTCTCTCATACATGATTTACATTAAAATGAAAAAATTATAATTTTATTGCCTGGCAACAAAATTATTTTATTTTTAACAATTACCATTGTTTGAAAAAGTTTAAATGAATTTTCAAGTACTTTACTGTTGTTAAAACGTAAAAGGTTGCAGGTAAACTACCCCTCCCCATTAACCGATCTTCACCAAAATCAAAAGGCCTTGAGTTCTCTAGAATTCAGGGACATATGCAAAAAATTATTTGATTCTGTTTGAATTTGCGGCTGTTATCGTTTGCCATAGAAAATTACCCTTGATAAAAAAACGTTGCAGGTAAACTACCCCTTCCCCTTAACCGATCTTCACCAAGAACAATAAGTCTTGAGTACTCGTGAGTACACAAATCAGGGCTGTATGCAAAAAATTATTTGATTCTGTTTGAATTTGCGGCTGTTATCGTTTGCCATAGAAAATACCCTTGTTAAAACATAAAACGTTACAGGTAAACTACCCCTTTCCCTTAACCGATCTTCACCAAAAACAATAGATCTTGAGAACTCCATAATTCAGGGCTGTATGCGAAACATTATTTGATTCTGTTTGAATTTGCGTCTGTTATCGTTTGCCAAAAAAAAAATTACCCTTGATAAAAAAAACCATTGCAGGTAAACTACCCCTTTCCCTCAACCGATCTTCACCAAAAACAATAGGTCGTGAGTACTCTACAAATCAGGGCTGTACACAAAAAATTATTTGATTCTGTTTGAATTTGCGGCAGTTATCGTTTGCCATAGAAAAAAATTTAAACCTGGTAGTCATGGGACTACCGGTAGACATGGAATCATGGGCAGACTTGTGCTTTGGGAAGGAATGAAGGGTTGGTTAAATAAACAGCTCTCATCGTCTTAATGTTCTCATCATCTGTTTTCTTGCTAGCTAGCCGTACGCTCGATCGAGTCGCTTTGGGGGCACGCCGGATGACCCAGGTATCGGAGATGCGGGCCGCTTGGGTGCTGACGGGGTTTCGTCAATCTTCAAATGGTTGCCATTTTCTAAGTTCTCGGCCGATTTCTTTGATTTTAGTCTCAAACGATAGGCCTGTTGACGCTCTGCATAGGATTTCCCGGTTTTCGGTTTGAAAATTTTGGTTCAAGTTTTATCGCGATTTGTAGGTCGAAGCATTTCAAATTTTTGAGTTCAAATGTTATTGTTTTCTGTGAGTGCTTCTGGTACTCGGAATTGGTGTTATTGGAGAGATTTAGTTCTGAGGATCACAACGCACTTTGTATTTTCGCGATCGGACTTGTAGTTCCCGAGATATTTAAGTTTTAGTGGAGCAATTTAGAAATTTTCGGCGCAAAAACACCCTCACGCAGACAAAGCCTAGAGGCGACTGAAGTCAGTTGTCAAAATTCTCAGTACTATTGGTGGAAGGGGGCCGAGTGACTCGATCACCTGACACCTGGTTTGCTGGGATTGGTTGAGCGGTTCGTGAGATAGTGGCATGCCAAAAGTACATTTGAAACATAACGGTCGATTTTCGCGAAACGTGCGAGTAAGACATTACATACCTATGGATTCCATGTCAAAAATCTACAGACACACACACAGATAGACAGACAGACACACACACAGACACTTTTCGAAAAACGACTTTTTTTCATGTTTTGAGTGTAGTACAATCAGAATATGCAATAATCTCGAACACGATTTTTTTTGCCATCACCATACTTCCATTTCCTTAAGGAATATGGAAGTAATAACTGGGCAAAATGGATGTGGATTTCAGAAGACAATGGAAGAACAATGGAGTTCGGCGAGTGCGTGTTTCAAGAACACATTTGTGAATAATCCTTTTGGTTATAAATGTGATGTGTCTAACAGACTATGGTTTGTGTGAGACATGAAACCAGTGAAGTCAAAACTGGTGAAGCGGTTGGAGCTTTCAAGTTGTGAGTGCCTGCAGAAAATTAATGGACAGCAATAAGATTCCAAACTTGTCACGATCGAATGGTTTCAAGTATCCACCAAACCCAATAGACTGCCACTTAATCAGTGTGTGGCTAATTTCATCACGATGCAGATTTGCAGACTTTGTTACGAGGGCAACTACAGGATAGTGGGTCAAATTATAAACGTACCAGTTGACGTGAATACTAAGGTGCAGCAATTGGCCAGGCATTTGGACACAGTCAGCACATAGACTACTTGGACATAGACTATATTATGAACATGTTTTCAACGTGAACATAAAGGAGAAATTTTATACAAAAATCTACATGTTTGAGTGGTTTCATGAAGAAATCTGTTGTAGAGCTTGCTCCATTACTTGATACATCAACCACTGTATAAACATTACAATGTTACAATAAACTGTGAAGCCTTAGGTAACAGTAAGATGGTGGAGAATGACGCCCATATTGAATCGATGGAGCCTGATTTGGTGCCGGAGTTGGAAGTTATGCTTGTGAGACAACACACCATGAAATGTAATGGAGACCAATGTCTAGAAATTACCCCTGGTCAGCACGCGACACCGATTAATATCATATATGACAGCTAAGATAAAGAGCTTTTGTTTCCTGCGATATACTATGGTATGCATCAGCAGTTCAGCCTTGTATATGTAATATATATGTATATGTAACATACATGATGGCGACCAGTGAGATCCTCAGAATCGATTGCAGTGGAATTACACCAGATCATGTTATACACATGACAATGAAAAACTGCGTATGCAAGTGGTGGATGGCACTAATATTATGTTCAGATGTGCGAGACAGACAGACAATATCACACACAAGATGTTAGAAGACAAAACATTTATTGATAAGAACCCTGAGTTTTTGAAATTGATTCCCAACTTCGTGCAATACTGGATGGGTCATAAGAAGGATTTCTTTGCAAAGATTCTCCAGTTGGCTAAGGTCATTATGTTTCTAACTGTGAATGCAAATGAAATCCACTGTCCTAAACTTCTAAAGATTCTTCACGACATAAGTGACTACTTCCAAGACACCAAAGTGAACGATCCACTGAAAGATGCGACTTGTTCCATGTGCAACCACTTAATGAATGGAGATTCGGGTACATGTTGCATTCACTTCACCCAGCTGTTCTGATAATGCTCTTCAGTCGAAACTCAAGTGCAATCTATTTGCAAAGTACTGTTGTCCGCATTCACACACTCTTCTATGGTTTAATGATGATCCATGCAAGACAGCCACTGTTGCCAATTTGGGAGAAATATCATTAAATCTAAGGGATCTGAAAATTGTAGACAACGTTCTGATTCAGCACTTCATTCTGGCCAAAGAACGAGACCAGAGTATTATTACCCATATCAAAAGAGGACAGATGAACAGCAGGCTGCAAACAAAAGCAGTTAAACTATGCAGACTGTTGAAAGAGAAACAGAACATGATGTACAAACATAACGTACTGAATGTTAATTGTACTTTGATTACAACTCATGACAAACATTCTACTGGTGGTGCGTTGAAGTGTAGACGAGTTCATTTTTTGCTGTTCCCCACTTGTGCAAAAATGATTCAAAAATCGTAAAGAGGCACAGTCGATCAAGTAATGTTTCTGAATGACAAGTCCCAATGAAATCAACTGGTGTATGTTGCACCGAGTAGAGTCACTTCTATCGATGGGCTGTATTTGATTAACAAGAGAAATGATTATAAATTGTATCATGGTATGGAAATTCAGCACCCATTGTCAGGGAGATATGTGATGAATATGAAGCAATGAAATGATGTACATGACAACGATCAAAACTCACAGCAGCCATTCTTATTTGTGTCAGTGATCAACACACAGATTTTGGTGGCACACGCTGAAAATATTGAAACTGATTCCATTATGAACACATCTGACTACTTGGTCATCAGTGAAACTTGAATGAATGATGTCACACTTATGAATGTATCTGGTTTTGAACTTAAAGCATATAAGAAAATGCCTCAGAAACACGGTACAATCAATTGTTGTCCAAATATTCTGCCAGTGGAGTCACCATATACAGGAACCTCAACGTTTTCACTGATTGCCAATGTATTGATATCAGTCATAACCTTAGAGTCAAAGAACTCTAATACATATGTAAAATTAATTTCTTTTTTAGTGTCCTTTTAGTTTTTCTGCATTTATTGTAAACTGCAGACTTACTAGTTTATGACATTTCAAATGTATAGCATTTTATTGTCCAATAAACATAATAAGCCAATTCAATTTTTTTAATTTTCCCAATTGTCCACATTAACTCGGATAATTAAGACTCCACTGTATTTAAAAATATGAGGATGAACATTACAAGAAACAAGATAAATAGTTAAATTCTTCTATTGATTAGTTTAGCAGAAATTTTCTGTTCAAGTCTCTACTTGTTGTTTAAGATAATGTTTTGGTATTTTTCAGTGAATACCTCTATATCTACAATAATAATAATGACAGCTTATGTTGGAATGTATTTGGTTAGAATAATATACAATTTAAACTTTGTAATCTTGATTGTTAATAAAATAATGACAAAAAAAAATAGCTCTGATGCAGGGATTTCCATAGGACGTAGGAGAGTTGGTTGCCCTAAATTACCCTGTGCTTTCATTAAATCCTTTGCATCCTTCTCCAGCACAAAGTCTCAAATACAAATAATTCTTTGACTCTCTTCCAGAGTCAGTGGTTGATGATCCAGAGCCATATGAGTTATGTTCCCCACACAAAAGACTTTAAACAATTCTAACTTGTTTTAATTGATTATTTAAAGTTATATTATGCATAAAATTTGAAGGAAACACTGATGATTTAGCTGGCTTGATAAGTCTAAAGAATACATGAAAACAAAACTGTATAGAAAACTACTTCTGACAGAAAGTATTAAACAAGTTTAAGAATAAAGCAAATGTTTTTTTATACTTCTATCTATTTAAGGGAAAAGGTTACCTTAACAGCTACAGGCTGCTCCACACAGTCACCTGCTCTGTGTCTGTAGAAGCCTTGGTATACTTCACCAAAAGCCCCTTGTCCCAATGCCCTTCAAATCACAGAAAAACAAGGAACACATGATAATTATTTCTGCTCTAACAGTCCCCACAAATAAAAAAAAGAACTTATCCCAAATGTTATTCTTTAGAAATGTTTTATCGTGTTCCATAAAGGATGGAACCATAAATTAAAAAAATGCTAAGCTTAGTTACTTATGGACATATACTCATAACTTAATGATTAAAAAGATTCCCTATTGCAAAACATAATACTTAATGTTAACAAACGTTCATGTAGGAGAAAAATACAACTTCATAACACAAACGTCACTTACTTTACAAGTCTTAGTTGTTCTCGAGGAATGTCTTTAAGGTCACGAATTGTGTATGTGCCACCACCAAATTCATAGTTTGGATTAAATTCAGTCATCATGCTGTCTGAAGCAACACGTATTCGGTTCAGTTGAAAGTCTGGTCCATTGAGCACTTTTCTGCGAAGTTTTGATGCATTTACTTGTTGATACCTGTTATCTGTATATAATCAACAAAGGAAAACATCCGTATGTCTCTGAGATCTGTAGCATACAATTAGTGAAAAATAAACACATACTGAGAACACAGACATGAAGCCTGTCTCCACATAAGGGCTATTACTAGTTTAATAGTAAACTTGATTACACATGTATCGAGGGAGGATGTTGAATTTCTGTATCATAAATTATGTAATCTATATTCATACATAATCTATATATATATATATATATATATATATATATATATATATATTACATACATTATATAAAATATGTAAGCTGATTCATGACTTTTGTAACACAATTCATAAAAATCATGAACTATTCAATCCTAGTGATTTGCTAAAAGTAGTGAAGCACACTAAACAATAAGAAATTAATGTGTCTATGTGTATTTTAGTTAGTGATAATTAAACGTAAGATGTTAATTGGCAAATGTAACTATCAGAAAATAAAATGTATGTACTTTTACTTGTCTAAATGAGTTAGGGTACTGTGACCAGGTTGTGTTTTATAATCTTGCCATCATTTCATTCTGTTTTTCACCTCTGCTTTAACCTTCCTACTTTTATTTTTCTATTTGAAGTTAAATAGAAGATATTTTTTAGGAATAAGGTTGCGATCTTTAAAAAATGACTAACATAATCATAGCCATTATTGTTTTCTGAATGAGGTCATGTTGGAGTATGATCATGTAAGAAATTGTTCACTTGTTATTTATTTCTTTTTCTACAAAATTTTCTTATTTTCCCCAATTTTTTCTTCAAACATGCATTTTATTACCACTTCCATTCAAGACTTCCATTCCACTTCCTGTGCTACCAAATAGGATGGAAAAATTAACGTTGGAATGCTAAATAATATTGGTATACTTCACCAACAGCTCCGTGTCCCTAATGGAAAAAAAAATTACATTAGCTTATTGGATTGGGAACTGAACATACCTAAGTGGTGTGTTAGGCTGTTGTCATTTTTGATTTATAAAAATTTAGTAATTACAGGTGAATACTGATAAGCAAATTCTTTTACTATTTTCACTAACAAATCTAGGTCTAATGTTCATTCCTGTTATCAGCCAGCAGTTCACATCTAATCACATATTGTTTTCTATAGTTCATTTGTCTTCATGGAATTCCACTGATTTTTTGAATATACAAATTTTCCTATAAGGGATAGGGACAGTCGAAACTAATTTTAATTTTATCATATGTTTAAATTCCAAGGTTGACTAGTACCCAATAAAAAGGAACTGTTAACAGTTATCCAAATTATAATAATTTTACAATAAAATTGTAGTTTCTTGCTTTAACACAGATATGATCTCATGATGAATTCTGTCTGAAGATTCATTAAACATCTATTTGTTTCATGTACAAATTTATATCCAAATTCTTGACATTAGAAGTAATCTTCCCAGATCATCTATATAAATATTTAAAGCCTACAAATTTCTGATAACACCAAAGTCCATTGTATCATTTTGAGTAGTGGCAGTAAATATTTATGCATACTATATGATGACTAAAATCATTTCTACTCCTGAAACTTTGATTATCTATAACAAGCACATTTTGTTCCCTTCAAAGTAAGTTTTTCCTTAACTGTGTTTTTATTACGATGACTTTTACAAAGAGACTACATAACTTTCTTTTCCAAACAATTTTATAGTTTCCCTCTTCTTTCAGTTTCTATATTTCATTTCTAATTCTATTGCTTAATTTATTTTCAACAATAAATATACATTAATTTATTTTATTTTATCAGTTCCTCTCAGTCATTCTTTTATCATATTCTAAAATGTTTTACAGAAGTTATACTTAGTATATTGATAAGATTTTTTTTTCAAATTCTGATTAATGATGATGCATTAATTAATGTTGCATTTATTTTTAACATTGTCTCATGAAAAATTCAAGTGATGCTAGTAATCATGAGAAAAAATTAAAAATTGAATAGCCAGAATAAAAAACAAGAAAAAGAGAAATTTTTGATTAATAAATTTTTAAATGATTTTAAACTAATTACGTTGTGTTATTATTATTACAGGTACACCCATCATATACACACACGAATTTAATGTGTTGTATTGTTGTATAAAGTGGCTCCCAAGAGCGTGGGGCTCACACATTAAATAATTAAGTGTTGATGAATAAGAAATGTACAACTCTTTCTCGTACAACCACAGCAGCAGCCGGAGGTTCTTCACGACTACTCATCAATTTTGTGAGAACACCTGCAACCTGAGGCCACGACGGGAGACGAGTGAGCAGCCAAATACATGTAATAGAATCCAGCGAGGGACGAGGATCATGGACTCCAGGACTACACGACTACAAAGGAGCATCCAGGATCGTGGACCTAGGACCGAAGAGGACACGCTGCCGATTTACCATGACAATAAGGTGAAAAACAACCCCATACCTATCAGGATCATCCTAGTAATGTAAGAAGTTATTATATGGAGTGGTCAAAAAGTCACACAACCCAAAATATACAGTTTAATACAAAAATAGATTTAAATGAATAAGTAAATAAAACATTTTATTCTCAATTTATTTGGGAGATGTAGGTGTCACAAAACTTAATGTAAAATTATTTTTTAGACTGTATATAAGAATTTGTTAAAAGATAATGTTCTAAATTAAATATATATTCAATTTATACTAATAGACATTTACGTATCTCTGCAGTGAAAAACTCATTTTACACATATAGGCCTATCTCTAAACAGGGCATGATTTAAAAACAATTATGCTGACTATGTTGTAATACAACCAACTGTTGAAAAGCCATATCATGTTAAGAAAAACATTCTGTGTTACCATATCATACCTCCCTACCTATCCCTACAGTCGTGAACATTTTCAAATTCTGGGTTGTATGAATTTTCGACCAACCAATTCTGTTTCTGTTACAATAACTCATACTATATATTCATCTGCACAAAGAATTTTTATAGAGTATGTTACTGTTTTTATATAGTACACTGATAAACTGCTGAAAACACCTGATACTGGAATTGACTAGAAGAAAAGAGATATATCTTACAGTATCCTAACTATCACAATATTATAAACCTGTGGCTTATGTTTAACCAACATATGTTATACACATAAAATATTTACTATAACAAACATGATTTTATTTAGAGAATAATTAAATTTGTATGTAAAAGTCTTGCTATTCAATCAACCTGTTCGGTCAAATAGAATTTATATCATTTCTATATTCAAAAAAGGTAGTACAGAACTAATGTAAAAATTATTGGAGTACAAATATAACTAGTTCAGTGGGAAGATTGTATGAGAAAATATTAATAGAAAGAATAGAGAGAGGCAGGTCACCAAAATAGAGGAACAAAGTAGCTTACATTGGGTACGTTTTATAATGACACAGTCTAATACTTAATCAGGTCAAAAAAAAAGTACAAGTTTGAATGAGGAAATCTTGTGTTTGTTGTCCTAGAAAAAATCTCTAATATTGTCCTCTTGAATAAGTTTTTTTATACTCTAGATGAGAATGTCCTTACTAAAGTATGTTAAAGAAGTCTGCGCCATGAATATGTTTGCAACAGTAGCAGTAAAAATAATAAAAAAATTGCAGAACCGTTTGATATCACAAAAACCTCATAGCATGGTTGGTGCTTATCCTCTTCTCAATTTAAAATATATATACTGAACCACTACAAGGAAATATGTAAGTATGGAAATAGAAATAAGTGCTGAATGTTTTATGTTTTTGTTCACAGACAACTAGGCCATTATATAAAGTGATAAAGATGATATGCAGTAAATACATAGGAAGCTATAGGGCAAATTTTCAAAGCGGCGCTTGAGCAGAAACTCACACATCTTAAGATAGAAGGAGTTGTATGATACCTAATAATTTTAAAACCCATAGAGATACACTGGCAAAGTGCCACCACCTGACCACTGAGGATACAGATAAAACCTAAACAATTGAGGTCTACTGTCTATGAAGATCATGTAGTCGTCTCAGGACTGAAACACTTGGTTAATGAGGCAATTAGAAGGAGAGTGGACATAGACAGTACCCTAAATGAATGAATAGAAGAACAACAGTTTATGTGGTATGAATATATCATATGAATGGGAGATAAACATGTGTTAGACTTGGCCATAAACATGTGAATAGTCAAAAAAGTCTCAGAGTATGTCCTGAGTTGTAGGTGAAGTAGGGGAACACTGAATTACCAGGAATAATGTGGAAGTGGTGAGTTCCAGAGAATTGAGGGGGGAAGTAGAGGAAGTACATGTGTGTGTGTGTTTGTGTGTGTGTATTTAACTGTCCAAACACCAAGTAGGAAATAATCTTCCCACCAGGAACTTAAAATTATCTGTGGGTCTGAGAGAAGGGGGTCTGTGGGTCTGTGTTAACACACATCTATAAGGGAGTAGATGAGGATGACATTTAGTGCAGACATCAAAATGTGAACCATACCATCTCTGCATACAATTTGCATACTATCTCTGTGTAATTGTAAGATTTATTAGCACAATTATATTGACATAGATTAGGCATAAGAAAGAGTAGAGAAAACAGAGTTGACACAAGAAAATATTTTACCAGAGACTTAAGGGTAATAGGCCCACAGAAACACCAAAAATTAAATTGAAGAGGATTTGGAAGGCAGAATATTAGAAACTGGAAGACTAGAGCAAAGAACAGGAATGAATGGAATTGACTCTTGGAATAGGCTAAGATCCACGACGGTTGTGAAGCAACAGATGATGATGAGGGTGTAACCAATATAACTTCCAACTGCTGACAACATGCTCCTCGTATATTACATTTTATAGTCAGTGACATGATAGATTTTATTTTTTATATATTTTATAGTCCTTCACTTTTTATAATTTGATGAAATAACCTAGATTCCTAATAATTTTTTAAAATTTTATCATATATCTTCAATTCTCGCATGTCAAGAAGCTTCAGCAGCCACATAGACTGTTTGCATTGAAGAGCTGTCCAAGATACATTTAGTACTTCTTATAAAAGTATAGCACTAGATAGTACTCCCTACACTATTAAATACAATTTAAAGTAGTCGTAAGAGACTTATTTCAAACTATATTTTTTTTTTACACAATTTAGTAACTTTATAACTTTACAGATACTATCATTTTCATTAGACCTAACTATAAAAACAGCATAGTTTATAGACATTTGTGAGACTACTACTCAACTGACTAGCTTCCTTTGTTTATTTATGTCATGATGGTGTGATAAAAATTGTATATGCAAAACATACTTTACACTTGTATTACTCTACACTAATAAATATCATTTTTCAACATTTAACAGGTGTAAAATCTATGTGGTGTGCTCAAAAAATTGGAACGAAAAATCAATGGTAATCATAACATAGGAGAGGCATACATGGCCATGCACAATGAACAGAAAGTATACCAAAAATAACGGTAAACATTGTAGTTGCTGATTCAACAAATTAACATGAAGGATCTTTTTTTTTTTTAAATTACAAAGGGGGCAAATACGACTCACCCTTATCTAGAAGATATTGGAAGAGCCAAACAACCAGATACCTGAGAGAACACCATACACACTATCGGACTTATGATGTTAATTTTATAGGCATATAATTGTACATAATGTATACTCTTACATTTCTATGGTTAAAGTTAAGTTTTCTACTAAATTAAAAAAGCAAGATGGTTATTACACAGCGCTAACTTCTTTATACACAAAAACTTAAAACTATCTCAGTGTATTACATGCTACAAAACCAATAGTATTATAGTTTACTGTTTACTACAGTTGGTTTTAAAAGTGTTGTTAAGTCATGATTATGTTATTATTCTTAATCTACTTGTTAGTACCTTCATTATAGCACTTCATTCCAATGAAAAGTGCTTCAGTATACAATTAATTCTGTGTGTGTGTGTGTGTGTGTGTGTGTGTGTGTGTGTGTGTGTGTGTGTGTGTGTGTGTGTGTGTGTGTGTGTGTGTGTGTGTGTGTGTGTGTGTGTGTGTGTGAACATGCAATATGTAGTTTTTGGAAGAAGTCAGTAAATAGATTACAAATTCATAGTGGTGTGGGGATCTACATTCTTCACTGTTACATATACTTCATACTCAGAAAACCTGCAATAGACCAGAAATATTTTGTTCATGTTTACAAATTTTTTTAAACAAGTTTGTTGTCAGACTTGTTAAACAATTATTTTTTTCAATGGGCTAAACAGGTTAAGTTTCCAGAGGCTAAGTCAACACTATCTATAATAATCTATCAATAACAAGATAATCTATCTATAATAATCAAGATAATCTATAACACAGATGTTCAAAAATTTTCTACTTCAGTTCTACAAGTGTCTGCTGGGTACTCAATACGAATTATTTAAAAATGCAGATCATGTTGTGTAGCACAAATGAGCACTGAAACTATCAGACAGTCTATCTATATGGGTTGTTTTGGTAGAACAGAGTAACCAGGTTTGATGTTGTCTGTTTCTTGAGGATTCTAGAGTAATCTACAGTGTTATATAATATTATTGATTAACTACAGTGATATATAGCATCACAGCCTGGACTTTTAAAAGTACAATACTGATATGAAGAATCTTCCAGTGATGTGAAGAATGGTGCTTTTATCAAAGAAAGTGATGTATATATTTCATGGACAACAGGTGTTGAGATACTCTATGTATAAATGAGAGTAAATACTATTTGAATACAAAAGAAATTGAAATATGTGATAAATGGAGTTATGGGATGAGAGGCTAACAGCTGAAATTAATAAGTGAAGAGAAATAACAAGAAGTGCGTTAAAAATTAAAACCACAAGAATATAAGCCACAATGTTAAACTGAAAAAAACAGAATTGATAAAAGCCTCAATGTAAGTTTAAAGATGTGTGTGGTACATTGTTAATGTCTTTCAGTCTTACTCAATGGTGTAGAGAATTGAACTCTTTAAGATGTGAACACAATTGATGCTTTTGAATTTTGGACATATATATATATTGAAGGATGTCTCAAAATTGTGGATGGTGAATGTCAAATAATGTCTTAAGAATGACTGACAAATGTAAGGAAGAGTTTTTTAATATTTAAAAAGAAAGTTTGCATATTCTGGTTACATTTTGCATAGACTCAACTTATACTTACAGTTTATGATTGAACCAACCACTGAACATTCATGTGAAGTCTTTCTGTTTCCTAGTCTGTGATCAGATTACACAATACTATTGCCTCTTGTTAATTATGGAAATCCATTGTATCTATTCACCTTTCATTTATAAACTATCCACTGATTCATCCTTTATATATAAAAATATCCTCTGTGTATGTGTGTGTGTGAGTGTGAAAATTTGCGTTTTTATGTAATTAACATAGTTTTTGATTAACAGAAACAGTTAGTAGCTCCATGTTAGTGATCCATATTAGTAGGCCTACAGTATGTCGAAGGAAAATAAACACTTAAAGAAAAATGTATCATTATAATAAGTATTACAGTACACAAATCTTATGCTTGTAGGCCAACCTGACTTTTAAGTAAAGCAAATGAATTTTTGGGTGAAGTTACTTTCTGTTTTCTGTTATTATACATGAACAAATTTATTCTATTTTATCATGCCATTATAACAAACTATGAATTAAAAAAACGACAGTAAAATATAGATTGTACTTTGGGTGGGTTCTCATGGCTGCTCCTGGATAGAAGGTTACTATCAGTGTGGCCACTGATATAGAAAGCTATAATCATAACACCTACCTTTATTGTTTTAGTACAATACATCTTTCTTTTGTTAGAAATTTGTGTTTAAATTTATTTACCATCAGTTAAAAATAGACATCATTTTAACAGTACCCATATGCACTAATTTATTTTGGTTTACTAACTGGGCAACAGATAGTAATATTAAATTATTTTATAAGTCAGCATTTCATGAACTAATCCTTATTCAGAAGCAACAAGGAATATTAATTTTTGTTCCTAGTCAACTTGACATAATTGTACCAAGAAATCTTGATCACTGAAAATTAGGTAATTTCACCAAATAAGAAGAAAGAAATTAGTAAGTGCAAATTGAAATCACATTATGTAATAGTAATAAGCTGGCTTGTTAGTATTATATTCCATTGAACTAGTCTCAAAAGTGTAAATTAGTACTATACATGAGGCTCATCCAGAAAGTATCATTTGTGTACATTTGTATTTAATCTATTGTCAGCAGATAACACCATTTTGAGAATTCGTGTGATTATATTGCACACTTTTCATAACTAAATCAATAAAACACCCACTGAACTGTAAGCTGATAATGTGATTTTTGAATGTGAAAAGTGTGCAATTGAGAAAAATTAGAAGAAATTTAATACACTACAGCTCTTATCATATGACTATTATTCATTGATTTCCTCATTTATGTTTCTAACATTTCTTACTGCCTTATATAGAAAAAGGCAGTGATTTAGTGAATTAGTGGGCCTTTTGACTAAATCCTTGTATACAACAGGAAAACTACAACAAATATATGAATGTAGTCTGTAGTTAGTCTCTAGTGTAAAAAAGTGTATAAGGGAAATTAAATCCATGTAGCAAAATCTAATATAACAAAATCTTAGCACAACAGACTGACATAGGTGTTGGCTTATTAAATGGACTTTAAATTATGGGGAAGTAAATTATTGACTTCTTAAATTATTGAATAATTCTGATATTTTCTGCCAGAACAAGCTGAGTAATGCATCTTTTCAGATTCATGATACGGGGTTGACATGTCACGTGTCTCCCTCATGGTTGGGAACCCTAATCCCTTTGTACTGAATGAGATAGTGTAGTCACTAAGGTCCGGAGAACTTGAAAAATCTAATATCCCACATCCAAAATACATAAATGGCACTTACTTTCTGGATGTGCCACTTGTGTATGTTCAAGAAACGATAGTTAGCTCATACTGATAAGCATGTTTAGGAGATTATGAGACAACTTGCAATGTTTGTCAGATAAAATTGTTAATGATATAAATTATACTAGCATATCTCTTAAAGTTATTGTCTGCAATATTATACTACAGTATTTTCATATTATTTACTGATATAACAAAATATCACAGTGTTAAATGAATCACAAGAAAGAACATATTACACTCACAATTAGAAGATCACTGTTGCTAGAATTTCAGACATTAATAATGTATTCTGGTGACTCCTATATACTGATATTTATTTGTCTCTTAATTATCTGATTGGTATTGGTTATTGCTTGATAGCCGATTTTACTGTAAAACAATATACTATCATGTATAACTTTCTTTAAAACTATCTGGTTGTGTTAAATAGTGGTTGCAGCTTTTACATACAATACATTAAAACAAATTTAAAATAAATTTAAACATATCTGTTACACGCATGCACACCTAAATGATGCCAGGGATAGTTATTTTACTAACTCAATTTGAGTACCAATTTGCAACATAAATTTTATTGGTGTTTATAAATTTTTAGCAGACTATGATGAGAGATGGAAGTTTAATAGGCATTATTAGGAGTACATACAAATAAAAACAACCATTATTTATGATATTTTAAAATGTTTAATAGGAACTGAACCCATACTGTAAAATTAACAAAATACTATATATAAACGAATTTGAAAATCGATTACAAGTAAGCATATATTATAAACATTATTTGTGAACTAAACTGTCAATTATTATCAGTGAATAATAATTATTCCATGGATCAGAAATGTTGATTGTAGAAATATCCCTATAACAAAACCTCAGTAACTCAGACCTCTTAACATGAAACCCTCCATAAAGTAAAACCTGTCAAACAGAAAAAAATGTAAAGTAGCTAATGTGAAATTTTGGAGCTCTAAGCTAAGAGGTAATTTCATACAAAAGTTATAAATATAATTTACCTAGGAAATGCTTCACTGCCTTATTGCTGTAACTTATTCATGGAGATACCACTTTTTATGAGAAATGAACAGTGAAGCAACTGTGTGTGTGTGTGTGTGTGTGTGTGTGTGTGTGTGTGTGTGTGTGTGTGTGTGTGTTTAAAGTGATTCATTTCCTGTTCCACCAAAGTTCAATAAATGTTCCATTATCTAAAAATCGGCATGGAGAACCATACATGACTTCCATGTTGTAATATTTATGTTTAAAATAATTTACTTGAATTCGGTTCGGTAATTTCTAAAAAAATATCGCCCACCCACAAGTTAATTTCACTATTTATAGATATTTTTGTTATTATGGGGTAGTCATTTAATATAATGTTATTTTCAGTCACTTTATCCATAAAAATTAGGTAGGCTTACTTTATTCTTATAAAGAAACCGAACTATGCAGATAATCAACCCTCATACGAAGCGCTCCGAAGTCACTCATGGACGCTGAGCATCTTGCAGAGGGTTCATTCCCTAAAGACGAAAAGTCTGTCTATGAACTGTTCCTCTGTAAACAAGTGCAGTTACACTGCCCAGCGATCCACTGGAAGCAAATCGCTATCCACGCTGGACACTTTTTCGGCTTGCATGCGTTGTGTTGGTGTGGGTTTCGGCATTTTCCATTTAAAAGGCGTGCAAATGTAAGAAAATAAACATGAGTGAGGCCAGAAATAACGCGAATTGTGTGTGTGTCTTGCCTGCCTTTTTATTGCGGTAATCATAATATAAAATGGAAACATAAACATTACATAATTGAGATATGCTTGCCTGCCACGAACGATATATTTTCTCTCACACATGATTTAAATTAAAATGAAAAAATATAGAATTTTGTTAAAGTGAAATGAAATGTTTCCATAGAAACTACTTCTTTGTTGTCAATAACATATTACACATATATAAATATCGGTATGGAGAACCATACATGACTTCCATGTTCTAAGATTTATTTTTAAAATCATATTCGAAATGAAATATTACCATAGAAACTACTTCTTTCTACTTATTGCTTCAGCCTTAACCACGGTACTGTGGTCACTAACGTATACCACCTCACGTTTTCGCACTCGATTTTCACGGATGATGGCAGTCGATGGACTGCCGAAAAGTCTGGTTTTGCAGAAAACATTGGACTACGGCTAAACAGCCCGGGAAGGAATTTTAACAAAGAACTACTTCTTTGGTGCCGATAACGTAGTACACATATAAAAAATTCTCCCCTCCCCAATCAACTATAATTTTCATTAATAGAAAATTACCCCCACCCCGTTCACCTAACCTCTTCATTTATAGATATTTCATCTACGTTTCTACAGTGGATTATTATGAGCTTCTTATTAGGATACATTATTTATCAAAATTAAGTACTTTACTCTTGTTAAAACATAAAACGTTGCAGGTAAACTACCCCTTTCTCTTAACCGATCTTCACTAAAATCAATAAAAAAAAAAAACCTGAATCAAAAAAATATTTGATTCTGTTTGAATGTGTGACAGTTATCGTTCGTCAAGAAAACATTTCTCTTGTTACAACATAAAATGTTGAAGGTAAACTATCCCTTTCCCTTGACCGATCTTCACAAAAAATTGCGTTCTCTACAATTCAGGAACTTATGCAAAAAATTATTTGATTCTCTTTGAATTTACGGCAGTTATCTTTCGTAAAAAAAAATTACCCTTCTTAAAACATAAAATGTTGCTGGTAAACTACCCCTTTCCCTTAACCGATCTTCACCAACACCAATAGGACTTGAGAACTCTACAATTCAGGGCTGTATGCAAAACATTATTTGATTCTGTTTGAATTTGCGGCTGTCAGGGGCGTATATTCTAGGCTAGCTAGGCTAGCTGCGAAGCCCAAAGATTAAAGCACAAAAAAATCTATTAGGAATTTCCATAAAATTGTTCATTTTATCGAAGTCAGACGTGTTTCCCTCACGTGTTTACTTCTGTTTCGTAGTAGCGTAATTACTAATTACAGACAATACAACTTCGCATATAACGGCGCCTGAATCGCAGCAAATTGCTTTACTCAGGCTTCGCAAGTAACTTGCGAAGCCTTTCCTCGTCACGATTCAATGGCGTTGCTATGACAACGCTGAGGGACTTGGTGGGGGCAATGATGTTTATCGTAGGCTAGGCTTCGCTCCTTGGGGAGCTAGCCAACAGTGTGAGACAGTAGGCCGTGTGGCACGCAAAGCAGTGGTTCATTTTAAAATTAGTTATAATTTTGGAATGATATTTTGTGCTGTGCGGTTTGAATAATAAATTAAGATGAGTGATATAGTTAATAAACTATTGACAAAGACACAATTTGCTCAGCTTCCGTATGAGGATAAGCTTCAAATTGTAAAGATAGGTAGGCCTCAGCCATCCCTTCTAGAACTTAAAAGTGAACATAAATAAAAGAACAGAGTGTATACTAGATGTTTTAGTGAGTCCAACTACAAAAAATACCCTTGGTTAACTGGATCGAGTACAACTAATAAATTGTACTGCTGGGCGTGTTTGCTTTTTTGCACCGATACAAGTCCTTGGAATAAGACAGGATTTAATAATTTAAATTATTTGCTAACGGCTTGTGATAAACATCAAAAATCACTTAGTCATATATGAGCATTCCCTTAATTTACAGAAAAAGATTGCCGACAGTCTACATAATGAAAAAGTAAAGGAAAATAGAATTATTTTAAGAAGACTGATTGACGCAGTAACATTCCTAGGGAAGCAAGAATGTCCATTTAGGGGCCACAATGAGTCTAGCGATTCAACAAATAAAGGCATGTACATAGAACTTTTGGAATTTTTATCAACGTATGAGCAAACAATAGCAAACCATTTAAAAACCGCAACAATTTTTAGAGGAACGTCACCGGTAATACAAAATGATTTAATTGACGCAGTAGGTAGTGTAATTACAGACAAAATCAAATCGGAAATATCTAATGCAACATTCGTTGCAATATTACTTGACGAGACAACTGACGTAACCAATAAAAGTCAATTATCAACAGTTTTACGATTTGTCGATAATGAAGAAAACTGTCAGGAACGATTTTTGCACTTCACTGATGTCAGTTTAGACCGAACTGCACAAGGATTGTTCCAAAATGTCACCAAGGTTGTGGATGATTTAGAATGTTCAAAAAAACTTATAGCCCAAACTTTCGATGGAGCAGCTGTTATGGCCGGCCATGTGTCTGGACTTCAAACCTTGGTGAAAAATAAGTACCCATCAGCAACTTTTATTCATTGCTGTAGTCACAGGCTGAATTTGGTTTTGTCAAAATCTACAAATTTTGTAGCAGAATGTAAACGGTTTTTCATCACTTTATCAGGAATACCTAGCTTTTTTCACATTCTACAGTCTGCACAACTGCTCTAAAAAACTTTATGGAGAAGAAACTAAAGAGAGTGGCACCAACAAGGTGGAATTTCTCATCAAGGCTTGTAAATACTGTCAAAGAATATAGAAGGCCTCTTATCATGTTCTTTTCATCAATAGAAGATGAACCCGGTGACTGGACAGGTGAAGAAGTGAATACTGCTTCAGGCTTTGTTTGTTTTTTACATAAATTCGACACTAGATTTCTTCTTCTTAGTTTCAGCAAAATATTTGCAATTTCTGATGTTCTTTTTGACATAATGCAAAAAAATGTTTGAACATTTCTTACTGCATGAACAAAGTCAATGAATTCTATGATACTCTGCAGAAAATTGGAGATGAGGATTTTGATCTTGTATGGACAGAAGCTACAAGTAATTCTGAATATGAAGATAAAGAATATGAACCAAGACACAAAAGACAGAGAAATGATGACCGTTCCAAATGGCAGCGTATTTTTAATGAAATTCTGGACACAGTGATGTCCTAGATAAAATTCAGGTTTGAGTCCCAAAAGGATCTTAAATTCGTGTCTTTATTGGATTCAAACAATTTTGATACATTTTGTAAAAGTTTCCCACAAAATCTGATGACAGAACTTAAAGAACCATAAAGTTCATACTTTGATATTGTTCACCTCAAAAATGAACTAAATGTGCTTTATACTCTAGATGAGTATAAGAAAAAAATCAGTGAATGAGATTACTATTTATATGAAACTCAATAATTTGGACATAGTGTTCAGTGAAGTGTACAAACTAGCAGAATTAACATTGACATTTCCATCTACAACTGCAACTGTTGAAAGAAGTTTCTCCGCTCTAAAGAGGATTAAGACTTACCTCAGAGCCACACAAGGACAAGTCCGGTTAAGCAACTTGGCTGTTATATCTATTGAGAAAAACATTCTTCTTAATATGAAAAAGTGATCAGAGAAACATTTTATTAAAATTAATCCTGAAATTCACACAAAAAGAGAGAAGAATGGAGTTCTTGTTCAAATAAGTCTACACAGAGCCGTCGTCGAAGTAAGTCAAACTTTCTTCAGTATAATTATGTATTATTTCCTCATGATGTAATGATATAGTTCTTGCTTTCTGTAATCTTTTGTAATCTTTTATTTGTTTCACTACCGCCGTCCGGCCCTAGTGACTTCGGTGGAACAAATGTATGCTATAAATAAATAAATGAATATTGAAGTTCTTTGCTTGCTTTTGTCTTTCTAATGATGCCATTTCATAATTATTGTTGAAGTATCAGTCATTATTATATAAGTTAGAATGCATTGGCATGGTGTCACAACAACACATCACTTCAAAAAGCTTGAAATATGAACGAGGGGGACCCCCTCCAGTGCATTTTCTTCAATTCTAAGGTGAGCTAGCCCAGGTCTCGAACTCAGCATACGCCACTGGCGGCTGTTATCGTTTGCCATAGGAAATACCCTTGTTAAAATATAAAACGTTGCAGGTAAACTACCCCTTTCCCTTAACCGATCTTCAACAAAATCAACAGACCTTGAGTACTGTATAATTAAAAAAGGTATGCAAAAGCGTAGTTGATTCTGTTTGAATTTACGTCAGTTATCGTTTGTCATAGAAAAAATTACCCTTGTTAAAACATAAAATGTTGCAGGTAAATTACCCTATTCCCTTAACCGATCTTCACCGACATCAAAAGGTCTTGAGAACTCTACAATTCAGGGCAGTATGCAAAACATTATTTGATTCTGTTTGAATTTACGGCTGTTATCGTTTGCCAAAAAAAAATTACCTATAATACATTTTAGGTTAGTTGTCTCCAAGTCGCTTATATTAATATATGTAGACGTATTTACCAGATATCTGTCATGCGACTTCGTTTTTCTTGTCCTTTGTGACGCGTTTCGGCAACGAATTGACATCTTCAGAAAACTTGATCACTCATTAGAGATCATTAAAAAATTAAAATACTAAAATCATTACAGTAAAAGTGCACTTTTTCGACAGCGGAAATTCACATACGCGAACATGAAATTTTATGTTTCTCGCGTGGACATTATCAATCGACTGATTCACTGTTTATATATCCACTGATAAAACTGTTTTGTTTATTATAGCCTGTGTGTACTGTAACTTTCTATTTACCGGCACCCGTGTGCAAGTATTGCCGTGTCGTACAATATGTTATGTGAAAATGTAAGTTTATCGTTCAAGACATAATCACTGTTGATTTTGACGGCTTTATATATTTCATACTCCTCAAGTGCGTCCATGTATTTTCCTTTCCTGCAGCAATGCATGGGCTGGAAATTTGTCTCAAAATCACTGTAGTTATGATTACATAGCATCAGGTGTCTGGCAAAATTTGATGTTGTTTTATGCAATTCCCTTCTGGGAAGATGTTCTTTATATCTTTCTTCAAACGGTCTGCCTGTTTGGCCTATGTAGAACATATCGCATGAGCTGCAATTCATCTTGTATACGCCGGTTCTTTTTCTTTTTTTATAGCTCATGCGATATGTTCTACATAGGCCAAACAGGCAGACCGTTTGAAGAAAGATATAAAGAACATCTTCCAAGAGGGGAATTGCATAAAACAACATCAAATTTTGCCAGACACCTGATGCTATGTAATCATAACTACAGTGATTTTGAAACAAATTTCCAGCCCATGCATTGCTGCAGGAAAGGAAAATACATGGACACACTTGAGGAGTATGAAATATATAAAGCCGTCAAAATCAACAGTGATTATGTCTTGAACGATAAACTTACATTTTCACATAACATATTGTACGACACGGCAATACTTGCACACGGGCGCCGGTAAAAGAAAGTTACAGTACACACGGGCTATAATAAACAAAACAGTTTTATCAGTGGATATATAAACAGTGAATCAGTCGATTGATAATGTCCACGCGAGAAACATAAAATTTCATGTTCGCGTATGTGAATTTCCGCTGTCGAAAAAGTGCACTTTTACTGTAATGATTTTAGTATTTTAATTTTTTAACGATCTCTAATGAGTGATCAAGTTTTCTGAAGATGGCTATTCGTTGCCGAAACGCATCATAAAGGACAAGAAAAACGAAGTCGCATGACGGATATTTGGTAAATACGTCTACATATAAAAAATTACCCTTGATAAAAAAACGTTGCAGGTAAACTACCCCTTTCCCTTAACCGATCTTCTTCAAAAACAATAGGTCTTGAGTACTCTAGAAATCAGAGCTGTATGCACAAAATTATTTGATTCTGTTTGAATTTGCGGCTGTTATCGTTTGCTATAGAAAAAAAATCTACAGACACACAGACAGACACTTTTCGAAAAATGACTTTTTTTCATGTTTTGAGTGTAGTACAATCAGAATCTGCAATAATCTCGAACACGATTTTTTTTGCCATCACCATACTTCCATTTCCTTAAGGAACATGGAAGTAAAACTTATAAAATTTACTTCCTCCATCTACAACTAATATTTTAATTTATAAAAAAAATTACCCCCTCCCCCTTCAACTACCCTTTTCATTTATAGATATTTCATCTACCTTTCTACAGTGTATTATTATGACCTTCTTTTCAGGATACTTTGTTTATCAAAATTAAGCACTTTACTCTTGCTAAAACATAAAATGTTGCAGGTAAACTACCCCTTTCCCTTAACTGATCTTCACCAAAATCAATAAGCTTTGAGTCCTCTACAATTCAGGGCTGTATCCAAAAAATTATTTGATTCTGTTTCAATTTGCGGCTGTTATCGTTTGCCATAGAAAAAATTCCACACACACACACACACACACACACACACACACACACACACACACACACACACACACACACATATCGAAAAATGACTTTTTTTCATGTTTTGATGGTAGTACAATCAGAATCTGCCATTATCTCGAACACGATTTTTTTTGCCATCACCATACTTCCATTTTCTTATGCAACATGGAAGTAAAAACAAAACATGTAGAAAGTACTCCTACATACAGTATGAAATTACAGATAATTATAGGTGTACTACAGACAAAAAATAGTTGTTTTTATGGTTCATCTTCTTCATTCACAGCACTTAATTAATATTGATTGTTAAACTTTCACTTCTGAATTTACTTTGTTTTTTCCCGTACGCGTTTCGGCGTAATGTGTGCCTTCTTCAGTGGTGTGAGACAGAATGTCCGGAACTTGTAACAGTTTTTTAGTTGGTAGGTTGAGTTGTGGGGGGGGGTGGAAGGGAATTGGCGCGGGGATCCAAATTATTGTATGTTTTATGTATAATTGTGTCAAAGAGTGTGTGTGATTTAAAGTGTAATTGGTCGTTAAGTATGTTGTTTGGTTGTGTTGTGTAGTGTTTGTATATTTCATATTGTTCTGCTGTGTTAAGTTTCCGACTTTTAGGCAAGTAGTGTAATATCTCAAGATTATTATTTATGTTGGTGTAGCTGTGGTTTTTTTGTGTGTATGTGTGTGGCAAACGCGGAATGTATGTTGTTGCTGGATACAGCTTTTAGGTGTTCAGAGTAATGTGAAGAAAAAGATCTCCCCGTCTGGCCTATATAGAACCAATTCCCACACTGACACACAAATTCCACACACGCACAGTAAACACAACTGACATTAGTTTCACAAATGATGAAATAACTTTATTAAACAAAGGGCTCAAACATAATTTAAAAAACAATACACCCAACAACAACTACAATAGACATATACGCGACTTAATCATAGACACCGAAACAGCTGTATAAAACACGCACATTAACGACCAAGATTCCATATGGCATGACATAAAACGTAAATTACAACGCACACAAAAACAACCAAAAGGACACAACAACGAAATTAAAACGCTAAAAAATGTAAAACAAAAATTACTTGAACATAACCTAACGATATTAAAAGCCGATAAAGGGAACATAAACGTTATAATGGATAAACAAGAAATAAACAATAAAATTGAGAAATTCTTCACCGAAAACAATATAACAAAAATAAATAAGGACCCCACATTAAAATATCAAAAACAAATAAACAAATTTATAAATAACACAAAACACATAATCCAAACAGAAAGCACCAAATACCTCAAACAAATCAGACCAAACCCCCCAAAACTAAATGCTTTACCGAAAACACACAAACCTAATATTCCAATCAGACCCTTAATAAACAACACACAAGCACCCTCCCACAAAATCGCAAGAAACCTAGACAAAATAATCAGGAAAAACATAAATCTCAGTAACAACACTTCCGTCAAAAACAACATAGAACTGGTCAAGAAAACCGAACACATCCACATTCCACACAATTCAACATTAACATCTTTTGACATAACCAATTTATACACCAACGTACCCATCAAGACACCATACAAACACTTGAACATTTACTCAGACAAAACAACACGCCCGAAACACACATACATGAGATCATCACACTCACCAAAATAATTACAGAACAAAATTACTTCACATACAACAACAAGATATACACACAAACAGACGGCCTCCCTATGGGCTCCCCCATATCAGGAATACTAGCTGAAATATTCATACACAACATGGAACAAAAACATATAATAAACAACAACAAATACACGAACAAAATCATTTATTGGCACAGGTACGTGGATGATATATTACTTTTATTTAATGGCAATACAAGACAGGTCGAAAATTTCCACAAATACATAAACACAATACACCACAAACTAAAATTTATACTGGAAATAGAACAAAACAATAGTATAAATTTTCTGGACCTAACAATTAACAAAACAAACAATACACACACATATAAAATATACAGGAAACCAACCACAACTGACATGGTCATACACAACACATCAAACCATCCAACGCAACACAAACATGCGGCATTCAACCATATGCTCCATAGACTAACAAAAATACCATTAAATAAACAAGATTATAACGAAGAACTCAACACAATCAAATATATAGCAATAAAAAACAGTTACAACCCTAATTTAATAAACAAACTACACAGACACATCATAAACAAAAACAACAAAACAAAAAATACCAACAACACACAACAAAATAAAAACATCACACTCACATACCATAACTCCAACACACACAAGATTTTGTGCGATTGGAAAAACATGAAATGCGATTGCCAACACATTCAGGAAACACAAGTACAAAATAGCCTACAGAACAAACAATACCATCAATAAACACATCAATGATACAAACACGGACATAGACAAATACAACAAAACAGGGGTATACAAATTAAACTGTAGTGATTGTAATAGTTTCTATATAGGGACGGGAAGATCTTTTTCTTCACGTTACTCTGAACACCTAAAAGCTCTATCCAGCAACAACATACATTCCGCGTTTGCCACACACATACACACAAAAAACCACAGCTACACCAACATAGATAATAATCTTGAGATATTACACTACTTGCCTAAAAGTTGGAAACTTAACACAACAGAACAATATGAAATATACAAACACTACACAACACAACCCAACAACATACTTAACGACCAATTACACTTTAAATCACACGCACTCTTTGACACAATTATACACCCCCCCCCCCAACACAACCTACCAACTAAAAAACCGTTACAAGTTCCGGACATTCTGTCTCACACCGCTGAAGAAGGCGCACATCACGCCAAAACGCGTATGGGAAAAACAAAGTAAGTTCACAAGTGAAAGTTTAACAATCAATATTAAAAAATAGTTCCCGTACACAGGCCCTGGCTTGGCAGAAAAGGCTCTCACCTTCACCATGTCCATCAACAACCTTGACGGCTGTGAGAGTGGTCTTAGTGAGGACTGACTTGTTCAGTTAGATGTGTATTCATATTTATGAATAATTTGTGATTATTTTAATTTATGGAATTTCTTTACAAATATATTTAGTTTTCATTTAGGATTATATTATAATAATTAGAACTCATAGTGTGTTGTGTACTTTAGTAAGAAGTAAGAAAAATTAATACCATGAACGTGTACCATTTTTCTTATTAATAATTATAAATAATTAAAATTAATGTACTATTTAGAATATTTAATAAACATTAGTTTTACTGCAACAGTAGGTATGTCAATTTATACAGGCAGTTGCTTTATTTAAGAATTGTTTTTTAAAGTATGCCTTTCATAAATTTTGGAGTTAGATTCTGCTGATATTATTTTCAAATTTGTATATAAATTTAAGGATTTCCAAATTTGTTAATACGTTTTGTAGAAATGTGCATGATTACTTATAGTCTGTTACTTTGTAAAGTCTGTTACAAATTAATAGCGTACGTTTGTTTTGGGACAGAAAGAGTTAGTCTCTGCTGGTATACAAATGACAACACCAATACTGCAGTAATGAATGTGATGAATGGCAAAGGAGGGGGTAATGTTTCCCCTCATTAAGACATGGTTGTGGTGGAAATTCCCTCTATGGTTGTGGTGGCCTCTCCTACTATTGTTTGTCTGTGGTCGACATATAATGACAGAGATAGCTAGGCAGATGTACTATCCACAATTCTCTTCAATTTGGTGCTGGAAAATGCAGTAAGGAAGTTACTGATAAATGCATATGGTACCACTTAAGATTGAGTGGTTAAATGCATCGTATATGCTGATGGAGTGCCCATAGCCAGTACTAGCTGTCAGGAGGGGCAAAATATTTTATAGGACAGGCAAAACATTTTCCAAGGTGGGCTTATATATTTTGAATTCTATTGAAGTATTTGTACCTAATAATCCAATGATCTCTACTGTTGCTGCTTTGATCTGAGAAATATGGAAATATGCACATGTTACAAATAAGCCTAATTTCCAGATAAAATTAATATTTCAGTTAAATTCAAAATACACTGAAAGAAACTTTGAAGTTACAAATAATTTACAGGTTCATTGTTGGCTTTATTCTTCAATTTAATTTTAATCTAATCCTCACATCTGCGGACAGACCACAGTATGCTTTTGCCTTTCCCTTGTCTCCAAGAAAGTTTAGACGACCACAAGTTCTTCAGTTGATAGGGTATGTTCATTCCTGAATACAAAAACGGCCATTGTTGAAATGTAATAAATTATGGCTGCATTCCACCCATTTATTAAATTAAATCAATAAATTATAAACCGACAGGATCTTGTTTTGTTTTGGGAAGTCATGAATTATAACTTGTTCAACTGGCTCACCTTTGCATGAGGGAGATTGACAAAAATTCCATACAGGATTCACTCACAGCAACTAAGAGATACATTGGTGGCGACATTAAGCCAGTGGCCATAAGACATTGAAGAAAATGGATTCCCCAGCCTTTGTGAACAAATTGTTATTAGTAAACAGATGAGATCCTCCATGGAAGAAACAAGGAGTGTCTGATGTAGAACATCATTTCTGAAAACCATGGGATCTCGAGAGGAACCGATGCATACAGGTTTAGGATGCTGCCTGCCTATGCTTGTTGGTGGCCAACAGGAGAGGCCGCCAAGCAGGTGCTACATACTTGTTGCTGCTCATAATAACAGACACAATGATATCTTGATGCGGATAGCCAGGTGGCTGAAAGTGTGGGGAAAACTTTAGCTTTGATACCTGGAGGTTACTGGATGGGTCTCTCCTCCAAGAAGAGTGATTTGCATGTAAAAAGTAGATCTACAGCTAAAGCAGATTGCTCTGTATTTGTCTGTATTGGATGTTATATGCCACTTCCGCAGCCAATCCAAAATAATGTCCAATTGGCATTGCATCATTACGCTCACCTGCCCCAGGAACAGGAAGCTATGAACATCTCTTTGTTACAGAAGAGGGACATTGTGATATCAGGATACTCTAGCAGGTCGTTCATGTACACAAGATGCAGAATCGGGTTGAGGACTGATCCTTGAGGAATGCCAACGCCTCAAAGTAATTGAGGGGGTAACATTGAGGACACACCCCATTGACGCTCACCGCTAATCCTAAAGATTCAGTAAATTAAATATGACCATATGAGATGCTATATGAGTCACTGGTATATCTTCAAAATTGCTAGCAAGAGCCATATCAGGAAGTAGTTTCCAGGAAGATTTAGCGGCTTTTTATGTTTTGGAATCAGAGCAATGTTCCTGGTCTTTCGCAGGTAGATAAAGTACTCACTGTAGTAAAGTCTCTTCATATTGGTTACTTTAGGCCTACAAATTCTAGACTACCGGTACCTGCTTTGTGTTCTATTCAAGGCTTCTTGTTTAAAAACAAACATTTATACATAACAGAAAAAGTCGCTTCAACTTTGCAACTGCCTGATGTTACATTCACTAAGCATATTAATCATAGTAACTGCACACCTTCTAACAAAACTAACAACTTTCCTATTCTTTATTTCACAAACAACTTACACAACAAATCCATGTTTAAAATAATGGCTACACATTAAACATATTCCCAACAAGCTACATGATATGTTGGTAAGTCTATACCTAGCATCTAGAGGCTACACAAGTACAAGTCACGGAAACTTTGTTTTTATTTTCATTAATTGTTTTAAGGGAATTTTTAATTCAAATTTTTTTTGTAATTTTTCCTAATATAAATTTAATAAGATTTTTATAAATAAAAATTTGTGATTAAAAATTCGTGAAGAATTTCTATACAACACATTAGGTAAGGCAAACTTTATTCTAGGTCAGGCGACACCTGTCCTGGACCACCCCTAGCTATGGGCATGCACTAATGATGTGGCACTGATTGCTCAAACAGAGAGAGATTTTAAATAAAAATTTGTTGTGTTGGAGAAAGAAGCCAAGAAAGTAGGTCTTTAAATAAAGAAATAAAAAACAAAGTGCCTACTAGTATTGTAGGTGTTAGTAGAGCAGGTGTTAGGCCTGAGAGAATCAGGTTAGGAGAGGAAGATGACAATTAAAAAAAATGATGTAAGGATTTTAAGTACTCGGTGGTACTTATAATAGATAACAAAATATCTTGCAAAATACGTGATCAAACATCAACTGGTAACAAATGTATTATGCTTTGGGCAGTTTACTGAGGTCAAGAAATATAAATAGAAAGTTAAAAATTAAGATCTACAAGACCATCTTAAGAATCAATGTAATATACAGAAGTGAGACATGAATGTTGAAAGTTATGGAAGAGAGTTGTCCTAAGCACTCTGAAAGAAAGACATGACAAGGATTTATTGTGCTAGGAGGGATGGAGACAGATGGAGAATATGTATAAACAAAGACCTGGTAAGCATTTTTGAGCAGCTAGATATTGTTACTGATACTGAAATAAATATAATTCAGTGGGCAGGCCATGTACAGCAGATAGAGCTGTGACAAAAGTATTAAATGGGGGAGAAGAGCATGACCCCGGAAAAGGTGGGTGGAAGATGTGGAAGAAGACCTGCACCACCTGGCAGTAAGACAGTGCAGAGCAGACCAGAGATGAGTGGAGGTGAGTAGTGTAGAACCCAGGCACTACAAGGGCTGTAGCACCAATGCTTATCATCATCAGTGACACAGATCCTCCAGAATACAAGCAATGGGAATAAACTGGTAGGTGCTACTAATTGATGAGAACTGACAATAAGAAATACAGAAAACATAAGGTGCATGGGTATCAATATTGATATACTTGAAATCACAGAGTGTAATAGGCAGTGGGAGTGCAATGAGAGGTGACTTAAATGAATAATTGGGTGAAATTCCCCCATACAGAAGGAAAAGAGGTAAACCACAGAAAAGCTGGACCATAGATTAAATATTGCCATGGAAGATAAAGGGCTGGAACATGAACAATGGATGAACTGCAAGCATGGAAGCTAGGATGCAAGAGTCAGTGATAGTAGTAAATAAAACTTATATAATGATGATGATGATGATTTCCTCTACATCATATACAGCGCTGTGCCATTTATACTTTGTAACATATTCAGAGTGAAATACAAAAATTAGTTTTTGCCTGGTGTACTTTATTTAGTTTATTTCTCTTCAAAACCTTCAGTTTATTATAGTATAAAACAGATTTTTTTAATTTTTCTCTGAGTGTTATTTTTACATGTACATTTTTTATTACACATTGCTTAAAAAACAAATTAGTGATAATGAAGTTAGATCGCAAAGTTAAAAGTTTTATCATTACTAATAATAGTAAATGTATTTAAAAGGTAAAAAGCAGGAAACAGAAACTAGTGAAGAATTTAGAATTTCATCCAATATTCTGTCAACTCCTAAAAAAAAAAAAAAAAAATAAAGATTATAACTTGAGTAGATTTTAACTTAAAAAAAAGTAAGATTAGCTGGATTTTCTGACAATTCAGAGATAAGAACATTACTCTTTTATTATAAAAATAGTTGACCAATATCTCATGAGCTTCATGCTACGTAAACTTACCATAGTATCAAGACTGTAAAGGATAGCAAAAGTAATGAGACAATTTTAAGAAATGTGTGTGGTGTACTGAAGTAAATAAGGAAGTTTGTATTGATTAGAAAAACCAACTAAAATCAATATTATTTGTTTATGATTACCATTATGACAAATCTAATTCTTGTATACACAATAATAATGACAATTATTATTTTGGTAGCAGTCACAATGTAGTGGATTATTATTCTGAACAACAAATGTGAATAGAATTTAATAGGAAGTAAAATAAAAAGAACAATAATAAGAAAAAGAGAAGAAGAAGATATTTCAAAGACACTAGTATATTTGGAACTGTCCCAATATCTGTACTCACACTAATTTTCGATGTTTTGAATATGCGATTGTATTGATATACTATGATGTGAAGAAGACGTGTACTAATTGTAAATTGGTCTATTTCTTAATGTAAAGCGAAAATGTGTGTTGTTTTCATTTATGAGGTTAGATAATAATGATTTTTGGTTTTTAGCTTACTGTTTAAAGAAATAAAAGACATGGTTAGGAAATATATGATGTTTAATATGTCTACACAATGCTTGAAAGAGAGAACCATTAAAAACAAAGAATTTATCATATTTTAAACAAAAACAACAACACAAAATGTAAATTGAACAGTAAGAGAACAAAAAAAAAATGTATAGCAAATTAAAACAAGACTTGTTAGGTGATCAATATTCTTTCGTGTTATTCAGTGAAATCTCGGAAACTTTGCTGGAAGTAAATTTTGTGCGAAACAAAAGCCGAGTATTAGTGATCAATGAGTATTAGTGGAAAACGAGTTGTGCCACAAGAAGGGAGGCATATATTGTAATAGAAAAGTGGTCACCCCACCTTACTTCGAGTTGGTTGCTTTTTCTGTGAGTGCACAAAAATGGAATATTATTGAAAAACAAGTAGGCAACTGTTGGAAAACAAAGACATATCACAAAAAATAGACATGTATAGATGCCTTACTTCAAGTTGGGTTATTATGTGGATTTCACAAAAACGAGTATTATTTTATATGCATGTTGGTTTCCATGTGTAATTTTAATTTGCATGTTAACCCAACAATGCCAACTTTGGGCGTCACAGGCACACATTGGAGTTATATTATTGCTAGAAACATTTTTCATAAAAAATATGACAATGAAACATGATTGCAGTCGTCAACTATTTCATAACATACACTAATAAATTTTCATTATTTCTATTTACTAATGAAAAGTATACATATGTGATATTCACTACATATTGATGCCAATAATCATATAATTTAAATATCAAAAATGAGTGTGAGTACAGATATTGGGAGAGTACCATATATTTATTTGTCTATACTAGAAACTTAAGTAACTTATGCCATGTGATTCAAAAATCATTTAATAAAATTCACTAATACAATTAAAAATTGAAACGCATCACTTCTACAGTATAATTGTTTTGGGGTGACCACAGCCTTTGAAGAAACAGGTTTTTATTGAAAAGAATCCTATAAAGGAATTTTACTTGTATGTACCATCATTACTTAATAATAATACTATAATAAAACTTGCATGATACTATAAACATGTTATTAACATCACTGACTTCCACACCTGAATACTATGGTGAATGCATATTATGTACGTATGTGTGCAGACGTGTGTGTGTGTGTGTGTGTGTGTGTGTGTGTGTGTGTGTGTGTGTGTGTGTGTGTGTGTGTGTGTGTCTGTTTTGTGTAGTATTCCTGTGTACTGTTAATTTATGTTCTGAATACTAAATAAAAATATCAGTGTATAACAAAATAGCCAGATTTTAAATAGGGCTTGAGTAAATGGATATAATAAAAGTAAATTAAAACATTTAAGAAACAATAATGCTGACTCACAAAATCAAATGTTTTGCATCCAGATAAAATGTTATTTCTGGTCTATAAGTCTGAACTACTGTCACTACAATATCATTTAAAACAACTGAGAATTTACTTTTCCACTTGAGCACTAAAAGTAATGTTAGTATAAAACTTACATAGCTCATAACTGTTACATAATATGATTGTTGTTTGCACTATTCCTATTTTATAATTTTAGTTCAAATGATGTTTAAATCTTCTATATTAGCTGTACCATTTAGATATTGGCCGTAAAGAGAAGTGGATGTTCTTAATTTTCAAATTCTTAATAGTATCAACTTGTTCAGTGTTTAACATTTAGCTATGCCATGTGTGTGTGTGTGTGTGTTTTCATGAATCTTGATTTACTACAAGTGTACTTTTTGAGTATTCAATTACACATAAATAATGTCCACATCTAAAACATCATAAACACACAAACTACACATATCCATACAACATTCATACAGATATCTCTTTTTTAAAAATATATATTAACACAATTTTTTTAACTTTTAAAACAATTAATTAGGATTATGAAATTATACTTACAAAGAAATACAAAGAGAGATCCAATCACAATAGACAGCACTAGTACAATAGCAACCAATGGAATGATATATGTTGATATGTGAGGTTCACCTTCCTCTTGTACTGGAAACAAGTCAAAACATTTATACTTTATTAAACAAATGTATGTTTATTATTCTAACTAAACAAGCTTAAAATAGGTTTAATCAAAACATGACATACAGCACAATATATTATAATTATATAAATACACTATTTTGAATCAGCTAATGTTGTCAAGAGTAATTTGATTTGCAATCAGGTATAAGAAACCAAACACTACACTTTAATCAATTCCTGAGAAGTTACATTAACTTGTAGTTATTCACATAAATAACATTGAATCTTACACACATACATTATCTGCTAACGTAAACTAAAGGTGCCTAACAAGCAAGTAATGTGAATTGTTTGGTGTCTACTACAATATTAATAGAAAACTTGAATTCACATGAGTCACACACTTTTTGTATAATATACAAGCAAACATTATTGTATGAGAATGATAATTAGCAGCCACAATTACATGTGTATGGAGGCCCGGCTCCAGGCAGGAGTGAACCGTGCCACCGCTCAGGGCGGCAGATTCTGGGATGTTAAGTTTTGAAATTGAGGGAAAAATAAAATTATTCACTTAATTTCATCACAATATGTAAGATCAGTAAGAATTACTTTACGTATAAAGTCAGCAGAGTTTAACGAAGAGTCAAAAACTCATGAACAAGAGAACGTAAACCTAACAATGAGTGCTGCCTTGCATGAGTCATCAGCAGATAATGTCACGTGAGTAAATTCAAAAACACGTCACCTGAAGTTTCGTCAGATAAGTGTACTAAACTGTGCAATGGCTTAACTCATGGTGAATCAAAAGACATCAGTGCTATTGATTTACAGGATGAACTTAAAGTGCTTTCAACAATTGTAAAACATAAAAGTACACCTGTCGAGACTTTAAAATTTATTCAAGAGTATGGGTTTGCACCAAATGTTGGTGTCACTCTTAAGAATTTTGCTAACATTACCTGTGACAGTGGCAAGCGAAGAAAGGACTTTTTCGAAGCTGAAATATATTAAAATCAAGTATGTCCGAGACTCGCCTGAGTGGTCTGGTGACTATATCTATAGAAGATCAGAAAGCTGAATCACTTGATTACAATGAAGTCATAAAGGAGTTTGCCAGTGCAAAACCTACACGAGTATTTTTTAACTAAGGTATGTGATACATTACTTTTGTTATATTTCAATCATAATAAATTTTAGTTGGTATTTTTATTTTAAGTCATCACATAGGCATACATTCTTATTGTCTCTCGATTCCTTATACTGTCTCTACAATTTTTATTGTAGCTGTTCGCCACATTGTAAATGGGAAAAAGTTCTAGTTATTTGATAAACACAACAATGCAAACATTCCTAGTTGTCATTTGAAGGCAATCGCCGTATCTTTAATACCATTACCATTAATACCATCAAGATTAATACCATTCTAAGTGCTACTGCAACAGTAGTTGGGACCAAATAACAAATAAAAAGACCACCATAATTAATTGCTTTTGTTAAGGGGGTTGTTACCACACTGTAAGTGAAATCTTACTCACGTGATGACTGAATGATGTTAGACATGATGGAGTTTGTTACACAAGATTTTGTAAACATAGATGAAGAGGTGGTGGTGGTGTGTAAAAAAAAATAGTGCATCTTCAGATGAAGAAGAGTACTAACCAAGAACTTCCAGAGATACTGATTCAGTCAGCTTCACAAGTGTCAAATTATATTTATATATTCAAGATCGGAGACAGTTTGTTGAAGCGGAGCAGAAAGTAAGTGATGCTATTTTCCAAGCACTTAACAAACCTGAAGAGCTTACTACTGAATCGCAGTATTAACTCCAAAACATAATCAACAATTTCAAGCAGTTTTAAAAAACTTAAGTATTTTGTACTGAAAGTAATGTATAAGGAAGATTTTTAATAAGATCATGTATAGCCTTACTGAATTTACATTAATAATTTAATTTTTCCACTCTTATTAAAATTTGGATAGATATTGCTAATTAATAATTTGAATAACCCATTTTTTTTTTACTGGTCCCTTTAGCTTCAATTAGACAAGCTCTTCTTTTACAAGATTACGATACTGTCTGTGAGAGTTTCTTTTATTCCTGTTGTCCATGACGTGTCTAATCAATAACTAATTTATTATAACTAACTATATAACTAATTATATATATGTCACTACTGACTCGAATCACTAATTAGTTTATTTATATTTATAACTTAATATTTATAAATTTATAATTAATCGGACATATTTACAATTAGTTGTTTTAGTATAATTTACAGTAGACTTACAACTACTTGGTCCCCAATTCTCTGACCTTCTGTATTATAACATATTATGTCTTTATACTTAGCATAATTAAAAAATAAAATAGAAATTTTAAATAAGTTAAATATTCAAACCCCCACTACAACTTGAAATATCTTTGTTGTCTGCTTCTCTTACAATTTATTTTTTCCAACATTGTTCTTACTTTCCACTTACAAAATTAGTATGTTGGTTTGGAGGTACTAGTACAGCATTTCCCAACCTTTTTTAGTCCATGGCACACTACAAATAAGAAGCTCCAGCACACTGTCTCCGTCTACCCCCCCCCAAACAGTACCTTTCCGTAATGTCTTTAAAATCGCACTGCAGCATAATATACCATAATAACGTGGTTTTCCAGTTACGCCAGTGGACTTTTCTAAACTGTAACGCACATTTATCAACAAACTTAGATTTTTGTGACTTATAAAATTACAAAAAGCCATTGAAACAGATTTTTTCACATAACTTTAATTTACACTTTCTTAATTTTCAAAATAATGAAAAACACAAAATATTACAATATTAAAGTTTTGTTCTGTATTAAGTAGGTTTTGTAGTCTTCTGTTTTCATATTTTAATGTGATAAATGGGACTGGTGTTTTTTCATTAGGTTCTTGTTCTGTGGTCGAATAGTGGACAAACATACTTTCATATCATGTTCCAATGTTTGAAGTTGAGATCAATTTTTTGATTTTATTAGGTTCATTGTGGAAAACACTGACTAATAAATATAAGATGTAGAAAAGGGAAGCAGCGCCTTTATAGCCTTTTTTGTTATCAATGGGTATTCACTCATCAGTGACAGCCAAAACGCCACAATATCAGGGTTTTTCTTCTTTATTATTTTTCCAAAATTTCACAACATACTCAGCAGGGCTTCGCGGCACACTAGTATGCCACTGCACACAGTTTGGGAAACGCTGTAACTAGTAGCTCCTTATTTTAGAAGACAGTTCAGAGTGAAATTACAACAAATCAATATATATGACAATCATGGTGTTGGGAAAGCACGTTTTAAGTTTGTGAATATTCTCAGGATAGAAAGGGCGAATAAATATGTATTTCAGTATTAAAAAACAGATTTTGATTATTTACACTTATTTATAAATAATTGATGATATTAAAATAAAAAAATAATACAAAAACAAAAAAATTTTAAGATTAGTCTAAAATTTAAATGAATCAAATGAAAATTCAAATTGTTGATAATGTAACACTAGGTATTAATATCAAATTTTTAGCAAATTACATACAGCTGTGTAACAAATGTAGAGCCTAGTATATTCCTTGAAATTAAAATTAAATAATGATTAGTTGCATTATTCAAAGTATGTTTTTAAAAAAATGAAAATTATTTAAATGAAAGAAAACTAAAACATAAAAATAGAAACAATCAACATTATATATATTATATCAAAATTATATAGAAAAGTTGAGTAGACTATTTACAAAACTTAACATTTGTTTAAAGAATACTCTAGCATTTAATGACAAAGATTACTCATAACAGACATTTTTATTCAAATTGTTGGTTCAAACTTTTATCTGAGCTATTAAATTTTAAGTATAATTATGCAATGCTGTTCTTATGAAGAATGAAAAAAGCAAAGCAGGCAAAATTTTCAGTAAGTTATAGAATGTACTTAAATAAGTTAAAATAAGTTAAATTAAATAAGTTATATTTGTACGTATGTTAATAATTAAATCAAATTTAAATGCAACTTACTGTTTGAAATGTATGAAAACTCTATAAACATATATTTAAATTAACTAAGAAATAATAATAATAATTACTAGTTATAAAAAATAATGGACACTGACTCAAGAAGAAATCATTTGCAATCGTGTGTAGATCCACGGTGGGGGGGGGATTTCCCCCTTAAATGGTCAGTTCAGACAGAATCTTTTTCATTGCCTTGTGACTGTAGAATGGTTTTGTGATTGTGAATTTAATAACAAAATTCATATCACGTTTAGGCTCATAGTTTTACTCTCAAATTATGCCTACTTTAAACTGTAACTGTAGGTTACCGCCATGTTAATTTTTGTGTACTTGGCCAACTGCCACAAAAGCTAGGTAGTCCTGACTCTACTACATTTATACTTAATGAATACTCACTCTTGCAGCTACGAGAGTTGTTAGCGAGAAACCAGCCTGTTGGACATACACATCTTACATTACTCCGTTCTGGATCTAATGCAAGGCATCTGTAATCACATCCACATCCTTCAATTGCAGGGATAATGTAAACTTCTCCATTACCAGTGTGCTCTGCAGGGATTGTGTTTCCCATCAATCCAGATGGATCTATCCACGAATAACCACCTTCTCCATTTCGAGATTTTTCTGCCCACGCTCTTCCTCCTAAACAAAGTGGATGTTAATTTTATTTAAGAAAGATAGCTGTGCTTTAGTACACCACATTTTTGACTAAAAATATACTACAAATGAATCAATTAGAATAGTGACAAAATACATATAAACAATTATTCACATAAAAAATTATAAAAATCACATGTTTATAATACATTATAAAATATTTATTATAATTATTTCTGTATGTGAATCACTTACTCTTTATATTATTATACCTGATTTCTGCTTTTTATTTGATGCAATTCATGTATCTTCCAATACCACACATTTATTATATTTTATTTACAAATAAAGTTTTTGATACAGTTTTTATTGTAGACTTAATCTAACTTGAGCATACATAAGTCATTGATGCATAGTCAGAAGCATGTAAGGAAATACACATGATATAGATGCTAGACGTTAGACATTAGAAATTAATTCTTCACTTAAACATACCACCAAATCCACCACCTCCTCCTCCTGCGGTGCACCCTCCCCCACCACCACCAAATCCTCCATGTCCTTGTCCATTATAGCATGACTTTCCTCCAGTTGCTCCTTGAACCAGTGCTAGTCCTGTTATATCTCTGAATGTGTAATTTCCACTCAACCATCCACCTCCAGCACCTACAATAAGCAATGAAATTCACTTTAATATGATATGAGCCAGTACAGTGGTTTTGTCTGTGATTCACAATTGGAACAGCCTGCTATGGGCATGGGACTGTGTCAAGGTCACGACCTTGTACTGCCTGCCCATCCCTATTGCTGGCAATAAATAAATAATACAGCAGTTTTGAGTCTGGTATGGCTTGGCTTCACACACACACGCAACTCCACCACTATGCAGCTTGACACCACTGTGGTTACTAGATGGTTGGTTTCTTTCTGGCAATGGTAGAAAAATGTGAATTGCATCATGGCCAGGGAGCACAAAAGACTGCAGGGAGAAGAAGAAGAAGAAAGTCACTTTAATACATGAAGTCTTGTATATGTCTTATTTTCTATTCCAACAATTCTGAGGGTGAATGAGTATAATGTATCACTTACTTAATTACTTAAACTGAACTATACAGTTGTGTAAAAAAATTCATTGGTAAAGAGTGCTGTAAACTAGTTGCATCGCTGTATTCAGTACACAGCACTGCAATAAAAAACAGCTATTTTCTTTCTGTGATCACAGAAAATTTGTAAGTAGGATGAGATTTTAATTTGTTCATAGTCTGCACAGTAATGTTATAAATTTTACAGTGCCTCTTATGACATGTTACAATAAATCTGTTATTTTAAAAGTTATTAGCAAGAAACCAATTTTTAACCTCTTTCTACCACATTGTAACTTTTAACTAGGGCAGTTATAGCTAGTGGCTCAATAGTTTCTGTGGCATTATTTGTAGGCTACATATAATTATGACAATACTAGATCAATCAGATGTTTCATTTCTATCAATTTCTTCCATATAATTTTCTTTATGCCAAGACGACGCATTTATACCTTCAGGATATGCTAGTATTAGAGGAAAATATGGATCAGTCCACTTTTAAAAATTTTAAAGAAGGATTTTTTACAATAAAACGATCGAATCAATGTAATTGTGGAACCTGGACTGACATGGTAATTGAACAAACCCTGATGAAATCTATGAAGACTGAAGGCGGACTGTCACGAGGAAGAAGTACCCGTGAAAGCGTCTTGTGCATCGTGAATGTTGTTTGCGATAAAAATGAAAGATTTAGTAACGTATCATTAAACTCCATGGAGCAACATGTCGACTCAAGAATTTTGCGCATTAACAGAGATAATGCCGACGTAAAAAAAAACTCATTGAATGGTTCACACTACACTATCCTTTTCCAACTAACAATCAAATTGTGTCAATATCAACTGGAGTTATGGGGGATGAACAGAAAAACTGTAACAATGGCAAAGAAATAGGTCTACAGTCCATGGACAAAAGGAGAAATTGTCCATCTACAGTCTACAATCAAAGGAGAAAAATTTAATAATTTAAAATTTAAGCGTGAGAATTGAGTTCTTTCTCTTTCGTCAGTTAACAGCTCCGCTGTGGTCCATGTTTGTAAGGTTCCTATTGACCCGTTATTACTCTTTCAAAGAACAAGTTTGAATAAAAAATTTGATGAACATCTCCATGATTATTTACAATGTGAATTGAGCCCGTATGAAATGGCACTTTTTGACGATGCTTGCATACGGAAAAATACAAAATCAAAAATCTACGATTTATTTGAACCCATTAGCTGGAGATAACATCAAATATGTCATAGATGGAGAATTTCTTCTTCACCGTGTGGTGTGGCAGAGAGGTGATACTTTTGGTTGTGTTCTTACAAGATATGTTGACTATTTACAAAAACATTGTGGCTCAAATTTAGTTGTAGTTTTCAATGGCTATTGTGACAACAGTCAAAATATTAAAGCAATGGAACAACTTAGACAAACTGCAGCTGTAACTGGATCTGTCGAAGTTCTTTTCAAAGAAACTATGGATGTGCCTATCAGCCAAGAAAAATTTCTTTCGAACCAATTTAATAAAAACAGATTAATTCAGATGCTGCTCCAAAAATTACAAGATTTCAACATCACAGCTAGACATCGTGACGATGCTGATGTATTAATAATCGAAACAGCCATTGAAGAATCACAACTTAACACCACCACATTGGGGAAGATGTCGATCTTGTGATTATTTTAATAGGGTGTACTCTTCCGCATCAGAACATTTTCTTTACGAAACCTGGTAAAGGAAATATTGTAACGGAAGTATATTCTTCTGCAAGCATCAACAATTTTATTCACTGTAAAAAACACATTATTTTTACACGCAATACTGGATGTGAGACAGCTTCTGCGATCTTTGGTAAGGGAAAAAATAGAGTGATGAAATTATTTGAAAAACGTCCTGATTTGCACCAAGTGTCATAAGTATTTCAACAAGAAAATTACCCTCCAGAAACCATATACAATAACAGCATACTTTTTCTTTTGGCCATATATGGTGCTCCAAAAACCGAAAAGTCCATTGATAATTATAGGTACTTACAATTTGCCAAATCAACAAAGCTTTATGTACCTGTCAAATTGTCCTCTCTTCCTCCTACTGCTGCAGGCACTCAACAACATCTCCGCGTCTATTACCAGGTACAAACTTGGTTAGGGAAAAATATAGACACTTAACGATGGGGATGAATTGTCAGGAACAACTTTTTGGAGGCCATTCAAACTTTATTACCACCAGCGCCAGACATATTGCTAAATACAATTTTTTGCAACTGTGTGAAAAGGTTGCGGTGCTAATTGCGGTTGCAGAAAAATTGGCTTAAAATGTTCCGCAGTCTGTGGGCACTATCATGGTCAGTCTTGTTTAATGCCGCATCACGTGAAACGTTTGATACTGATGCATCTGCTTTGGACACGGACAATGATGTTAATCCAATAAATATTTTATCCACAAACTTGACAGAATTAGAAGAAAATGACGATGTGCTTGAGCCGAACACTGATGACTTTCAGAACACGCACGATGAAGACGAAACCAAAAATTAATTAATATTAATTAATTAATTATATTATTCATCCACTAAAATTTGTTTTTGTTATTAATGTCATAATTCTGCATAACATGGATTAGCCCTACTGGGGGAACCATGTAAAAAAAACCATCCCTTGCATCCTACCTCGAAGGTGGTGCGGAAATGAATGCATTGAGCGGTTTTGATATTTTCTCTGCGTAAAAACGGCTAATTTTACGTGAAAATTGCATAGGATATTTTTTATAGAGAATATTGAGATCTACAAATTTTATATTCACCTCTATTGTCGTCTGACCAATAGGAAGCGAGATATTTGCAAAAAACATTTTTTGTGGCCTTTGACCTTTAATAATTTAAGATGCGTACACGATTGGCATTGTGACTTTTCACCCGTTATTCAGGACGTTGGAATAAAGCTGTACAAAAAACTCGAGATCAGTAGGATTTTTTGGGCAGTTTTTTCCTTAAATCACTGGGCTACTTAGTATTTTGTAAATAGCACTGAAATATGTGGACTGCATAAAACCAGCTGAGAGCTTAGTGCCTGTAATATTGGAGGAGTAAGGGCACAGTTAATTATACTGCACAGTGCCACACGTCAGCATGATCTTTTTCTTAGGTTCACTCTTTCTCCACTGTGCTTAATCATAGTTATACTTGTCCTAATATGTCTATGAAAAGTTTGGTCAGTATGCATTGGTATTTCGATGTGATTAGTTCGTTCTTTCTTACACTGCATACATTATTTCTTTGTTATCCTAATAGTGTCTTATTATAATAGTCCCATTACAACAGAGTGTGACTGTGTTTTTTTTTATAAAATGGCAAATAACAATAGGCCAAAGAAAATGCAGAAACATAAAAAATTGGAATGTTAATAAATGCAAGAAACCACAAAATTTAAAAAGTATAAAATAATTTACTCTGATTTAAAACTTTTTAATGATAATATTCATAATTATTTTAAATTTGTACGTATGTTAATAATTAATGTTGATTGTTTCTATTTTTACGTTTTAGTTTTCTTTCATTTAAATAATTTTCAGTTTGTTTAAAAACATACTTTCAATAATGCATACTAATTCTTTATTTAATTAATTTCAAGGAATATACTAGACTCTACATTTGTTACACAACAGTATGTAATTTGCCAACATCTTACCTGGGATACGAAATGGTGTTTCCCCTATAATTTCTACAATTACTTTTATCTCACTGTTATAGATTGGTATTATTCCTTCTGGCAAATTCTTCAGAACATTCATTAACTTAATTACTTCACTTATTTTCCTTAATTCCTTTGTACGTTCTCTCCCATGAAATTAATTATTTCACATGTTTATGGTCTCTTCCAGGAATTTCATTTAAAATTGCATCCATCATTTTCTCTTCCATAACCAGTTCCACTTCTGATCCCTTTTAAAATACTACCTCTTTCATTAATCTGTTATTGTTTTTAGTTAAATCTTTGAAGTATTCCCTCCATATTTCCATTATTTGGTCTTCTTTAGTCAAATTGTTAATTCTTTCATCATTATGTTTGTTGTTGACTATAGTATATTTTTCTCTCCTTAATCATTTCAGAGTATCACAGAAATGTTTTTTGGTACTTATTAAAATTATCACTTACTTTCTGCTTTTGTCCAAATTTAATTCACAATTTGTTCTATGCTTCATTCATAATTAGCTTCTCTTCTCTTCTACTTATATTCCTCATATTTTTCAGTCTTTTTTCATTTAAACACTTCTTCCAGTTTCTCAGGTATTTAAATCCCCCTTTCTACTACTCTTATTACTTTAATATCCCACTTCATACTACCCCAGATCCATTTAATTATTAAAAAAATAATCTATCAATTAATTTCATTCTTACTATGTTCTAAACTTGAAAATGTATTAAATTCCTGTCTGAATTTAATACATCCTATCATCTTTTGTTGAAGAATAGATATTGTTAGGATGAACTCTTTCACATTTTTTACCATCTCATCTTATCTACCCACCACTATCTTCATTCCTTTCTTTTGATTCTCTTTTCATTCAGGTTTCCTATAATCAATAAATTTTCTCCTTTCCTCTACCATTCTTCTTGAGTTTCTTGTAAAATATATTCTTTTCTTTCATAGTAGCATCTTCATCTACACCATATAATATGATCAATGCCCTTATACCATCATTTTCAGGTTTCATTTTCACTCTCAGAATTCTTTTAACTCTATTTTTTCATATATTACATCAATCAGTATATTTGGGGGCAATCAGTGATCCTACTGCTCCTTTTGCCATTTGCCCTCGCCCTAATCCTTCGATACTATATTACCAGGAATAGTTTTAGGCTATCATGTAAATAAATTCTTCTCATAACACTCAACATCAACAATTTCTTCCTTTCCCTTTCTTCTTTGTTTCAGCATTTCCTACTATTTCTATTTGTGCATTAACATCTCTTTTAATGTTTTTCTCCTTTCTGTTAATTTCTCTCACAATCCATGTTCCCATTAATTACTTAGCTCTTCTCCTGATCAATTTACGATTTTCACCTCCCTCCGCCTCTTGTATAAATTCCATAATAAAGTTCCTCTTTCTGTCTCTAGATGTTACTACATTATGTTTCAATATAATTTTTTTATTGAGAATACATTGTGTAATACATTTAAATCACTGCTTGTAAGATTTATTATGGCATAAGTTTAATTGGTTTGAGTAGAATTAACTTAATCATAAATAATTAATTAACTAATTTTGGATAATGGGAAAATTCATTTTTAAAAGAATTTATAATTATAATAAAAAGTTAACTATAATAATATTCCATACAAATACAATGATTACAATAATAATTATTATACAAGAATGATAATTACATCCATTATTTATTTTCAGAAAAAATAAGAGATTTCATAAGTACCAATAGAATATTTCACAGTTTATATAACAAGAAAAACAGTACTGACTAATATTTATATAAATAATTATGGTATTGAGCAGTTATTTATAAAATTCAAAAATAATATCCAGGTTTGAATGTAATAACCCAGCACCCTTTGAAAACTGTGTGCCCAATATCCTTTATGAAGCATGATTTTTTATTAAATCCTGCTGACAAGTAGATATTTCTTAAAACACCTAGTCAAAAGTTTATGTGAAAGTACTAGTGAACAAAAAAAACATTTCGAAGAAGAATCACTTGAACTGATAATTTCCATGCTAGTGTTATTAATTTTTTAATTACCCAGTAGGTGAGATGTATTTAAGTAGGTGTGGTCCTATAATACTTGTCTAAGAAGAAAACATTGCAAACAGTATTAGGCATGACTGAAAAAAATAAACCACATAAGAGCGGTAACTAATTAATCTGGGAACAATAATGCAGAATAGGCTACACTTAATGTTCATAGTTCAATAATTCTACAACTAGTCAATATAACATGGATTCTGCACTATATAAATTTATAAATCTGATAAAAACAGCACAATTACAAATAATATAGTACTGTGAGTTTTTTCTTTGATATAGCATTACCAGGAACAGTTTTAGGATATATCATGTAAATAAGATTTTTGCCAATTAACAAAGTATATTAGGTTTATATTTTGCCAAAAAAAGGTACCTGCTGGGTATGTTCCAAAAGCGTCTCCAGTTTGGTTCCTGACACTCTTATTGTGACCATGTCCATGTTGGCTGCCATCATCTGTAAATGGACCGTGAGCCAAACCACCACCTCCAGCTCCCACTACTAGTGGTATCCGCTCTTTAGTTTTTGATTGCTACACATTAAATATTTCAGTACTTTTTCTTAAATACATATATATATTACATTTAATATTTATAATTAAATTTACCTCAAGATGTTATTTTCCTATTTGGTACATGTTTCGAGAGTTCCTGTTCTCTCATCTTCAGCCTTCGCGATCTTGTTTCTGGTGAAGTATTTGTGTGTTGGCTGCTGGATGCAATTAAGGTTGTTTGTTGGTCTTTGGTATTTTAAAGTTGTATTATTGTGTGTGATTGTGGTATATGTTTTTGTATTTTGTGCATTTTCGATGTTGAGTGCTTTGAATATTGTGTCATGTTTTGTATTGATTTGTATTTGTTCTGGTATTAGTTTGTTTTGTGTTTTATGTTTGTATATTTGTAAATTTTCCCAAATGTTCATTATGGTGCCTTTGTGTGGTATATGTTTTATTAGTGTCACATTGGTTATGTCTGGGAATTCATGTCCTGTGTTTATTGTATGTGTGGCTAAATTGGATTTATATATTTCTGGTTTTTTGTATGTGTTTAGGTGTTCAAAATAACGTTTTTTCAGCTGTTTTTTTGTTTGCCCTATGTAACATTTATTGCAATCTTGGCATTCAATTTTGTATATACTGTTAGTTGTTGTATTATCTTTGTTGTGTGAGTTATTTAGAATTTGTAATTTATTTTTATTAGTTTTGTATGCTATTTTTATATCTGTGTTTTTAAATAGTTTTGTTTGTTTTGTCATTTTATTATTTATGTATGTGAATGTGGCCCATTTTTTGATGTTGTTGCCACATAAATAATAACAACAACAAAAAATGGGCCACACATGCAATAAACACAGGACACGAATTCCCAGACATAACCAATATATCACTAATAAAACATATACCACACAAAGGCACCATAATGAACATTTGGGAAAATTTTCAAATATACAAACATAAAACACAAAACAAACTAATACCAGAACAAATTCAAATCAATACAAAACATGACACAATATTCAAAGCACTCAACATCAAAAATACACAAAATACAAAAACATATACCACAATCACACACAATAATACAACTTTAAAATACCAAAGACCAACAAACAACCTTAATTGCATCCAGCAGCCAACACACAAATACTTCACCAGAAACAAGATTGCGACGGCTGAAGATGAGAGAACAGGAACTCTCGAAACATGTACCAAATAGAAAAATAACATCTTGAGGTAAATTTAATTATAAATATTAAATGTATTATATATATCAAGAAACGGACTGTAGCAGAAAGTGATTGAATGTGTGTGTGTGTGTGTGTGTGAAGATTTCAATATGTTAGCAAAAGTGATAACTTTCTTATAACTTCTATATTGTGTATTGTTATTCTAATAGTATCGCAATATATGATAATGAAAAGAACTTCAGGGGAAGGTAAAGATTGGAGTATGTGAGGCAATAATTGAGGATATGAGGTCATAGGTATTTGGAAATTGGAGATAAAGAGATCCCCTTACGATAGAAGAAGTTGATGTGTGTGTGTGTGTGTGTGTGTGTGTGTGAGAGAGAGAGAGAGAGAGAGAGAGAGAGAGAGAGAGAGAGAGAGAGAGAGAGAGAGAGAGAGAGAGAGAGAGAGAGAGAGAGAGAGAGAGAGAGAGAGAGAGAGAGGCAGACAGATGTTCCAACAGAAAGAAATGTATGTTTAAGTGGATTAAGTAAATTCTTAGTAAATGGGTTTGAAAGGATAGAGCGATTAAACAAAGAGTGATCAGGAAGTTGACACAGTGTGACCATCCACCATTCTTGGACTGAGGTTGCAAGAAAAGTACTGCTTTGTTTAAAACAAAACTATTTCCTTATATTTACCTGAACATCTTATGAAATAATGTATTGTTTAAATAAATTGTAATTGTGACTTATTTGTACTGCATGAAGCATAGTCAGATCCAGAGTTGTCCAAAGCAGAGACTAAATTTTAAATATTTTCGGTTGACCTGGTATGTGTATGCATTTTATTAATGGTCAAACTATATAAAATAATTAAAGTGAAAGAACTTAAGCAATAAATTATACCTTAAAGTACATTCAGTTTGACTTAACAAAATACTTAAAAGAAAAAAATGGATAACTGTGAACGTTTCATGAATTTTCATTGCATAATTACTTTTATATACTTTTCACTTGAAAATCAGACAAAATACATATTTAAAATAATAAGCAGAAGAAGTTCACAAAACATAAACATAAAAAAGTACAAACATTACAGATCATTTTATTGTCGTTAAAATGAATAATAGCATTAGAATTTATTTAAAAAATGATCAAAATAAATTCGATTGTGTATTTTTGTTATGCTACTGAATTATCACTTCCTTCAACTAAGGAACATATTAAAAACGTTAAAAAAAAAATGACAACGAAACATTTCCTCCAAGGTAAGTTTTAAAGCATATTATTTCATAGAATTCTTTTCAAAAATTATGAGTTTTACATTCCATTTACAAAAAAGGCTATTTCATTCAGTGTATATTTAAAACTGAATGGGCTTAGCCCCCTGGATCTGCCTAAGCCATAAAGTCATCATTATTAACACATATTTATTCTATCAGTTTATGTTATCCTATTTAATGCTGGTTAAATTCTTACAAATGGAATTGATTATAATTCTAACTTATACTGACCCCTTCAGTAGCTGAAGCAAAGTTGTATTGAATTGCGTCCACACAAGTTTCAATATGTGTAATTACCATAAAATACAGGTCAACTATATGCGTATGTATATGTATATGTATATATGCTAAATACAGATATACATTTACCACTTTATAGGAAGTAATGTTAATGGTTACACAAACTTAGTATTCAATACTTCAAAGCATAAGTTTTATTTAATAAGGCAGGTGAAATTAGATTCACGCAATTGAATAAAAGCTTTGTTTATTAAAGAACATGTTACACATTTATGCTTGTTTACAATGAAATGTTTAATTTGTTTACAATATATAATTATTTCACTACGACTCGGAACACAAAACTTTTTATAGGTAAAAACGTAAAAGTTTAACCTTACAACCTGAACCGGTTTTCACTTTTAAAAAGCTTCTTCAGAGGTTGCCACTGGTAGTGCTGTCCGTCATGTTGTTGGCGACAAAATCAATTTTCGAAAGATCGATGTTGTGTGTGTGAGGTGTGATATGTTCGAATAATCCGTGTGATTTGAATTGCGTCTGCTCATTTAGGATGTCATTTTCATTTGTTTTCGTGTGTTTGTATATTTCCAATTGTTCTAGAGTGTCTTGTTTTCGCCCTTTTGTGTGTACATGTAGAATGTTCATGTTATTGTCGATGTTTTTGTATGTGTGGTTTGCTTCAATGAGGTGGTTTGCAAAGGTGAATTCTGTAGTGGAGTGGAGTGCCTTTGTGTGTTCAATGTATCTTTGTTTGAAGTTACGTCCTGTCTGGCCTATGTAGAATTTGTTGCAATCTGAGCAATTTAGTTTGTAAACACCAGGAAGATCGAATTTGTTTTGTGCTTTGTGTGTGTGTTTTGATAGTGTGTGTTTTGTTTTGTTAGTAGTTTTGTAAGCAATTTTGTATCCTGCTTTTTTGAATTTGTGGGCTATTTTTTCAGTTTGTTTGTTGATGTATGCTGGTGTTATGAATTTGTTGTTTTCTGTCTTTGTCTGTTGTTTGTTTTGTGTAAGAGTTTATTGACTATTGTTCTGTCGTATCCGTTGGATTCTGCTAGATATTTTATCGTGTTTAGTTCGTCTTTGTAGTCTTTTTCATCTAGGCAGATGTTGTTAAGTCTATGTATCATGGTTCTGAAGGCAGCTAGTTTGTGTTGTATTGGGTGATTGGAGGAGCTGTGTATTAGTGTGTCAGTTGTAGTCGGTTTTCTGTGTTACAATGTTTAAGAATTCGTTTAACTGTTAAAGAAAAGGCGTTTAACTGTTTATAATCCATCTTCACTTTTAAAAATGACTATATGAAAACTTACGCTTATTTATTTTGTTACTAACGAAACTAAAACACATTAACAATATATATTGTGTTTTACAAAGAGATCACGATGCGTACGAATTCGGATTGCGGGCGCGGGTCACAGCACACAGAGCAAGCGGCAGCAACACACTCCGATCAGCAGGAATCCCCAGCACACACTTCTGGAACGCTTAACATACTCTCCCTGTTGAAGTAGCAGACTTCAAAGATCAGCAAGTACGCACAGCTTGACAAGGGCTCTCTTCACCAGTCCCTTAGATGTCCGAATTGTAGCGACACGAGCTATACCATCACTGCCATTGTGAAGTTCCACAATGCGACCTAGGTCCCAGTGAAGTGGAGGTCGGAAGTCTTCTTTGATTAATACCAGGGAGTCTGGGGATGGTGGTGTATATTCCTTGACCCATTTGGTCCGTTGTTATAGAGTTGAAAGATACTCATCTGACCATCATCGCCAAAAAATCTGGTAGAGTTGTTGAATACTTTGCCAGTGGTCTAATCTATTAATTTTTAGTGTACTTACATCAGGTACAGGAAAGGAAGCTAAGGACTGTCCAACAAGAAAATGAGCAGGTGCCAAAGGATTCAAATCGTTTGGACCATTTGAGAACTCAGTTATAGGTCTAGAGTTTACACGAGCTTCAATTTTAACCAAGAGTGTTTCTAATTCATCACATCATCATATGGTAATATATAAGTTCCCAATACTTGTTTAAGGTGATGTTTTACACTTTTTACCCCCGCTTCCCATAGTCCCCCACAATGAGGTGACCGGGGAGGAATAAAATGCCACGTTATTCCTACTGATGTGCACAGTTTGTGTACTTGATACTGATGAGTGTCAGAGGCGAACAAAAGTTGTAGTTCATGAAGTTCGTTTTTTGCTCCAACAAAGTTAGTAGCATTGTCACAGTATATATGTTTAATTGCTCCTCTGTGAGCTATCATTCTTTGAAGTGCTTCTAGAAATTTCTTTGTTGTCATATCCAGAACTAGTTCTATGTGTATAACCTTGGTAGCCAAGCAAACGAAGAGCGCTACATATGCCTTCACTGGCTGTGATCGGCGTTGTGATACTCTTCAATGAGAAGTGGTCCACAATAATCAATCCCACAGTTTTCAAAGGGACGAGATGGTTGGACTCTGCATGGTGGTAGGTTTCCCATGAGATGTTTAGCAGGCCTTGGCATATTTTTACTGCATATTACACAATTTTTTACAACTGATCGCGCTATAATTTTACCTTTGATGGGCCAATACTTAGTTCAAATAGTTGCAAGAAGAGCTTGAGTATCAGAATATGAGTCTCAACAAATATCATTTGTGTAATATTATGATCTGGAGGGAGCAAAATTGGATGTTTATACTCTGGATTCACTAATGCATTCATTAGTGAATGCCTCCAACGCAGAGGATACCTTCATCATCCACAAGAGGAGCTAGCAACTTGATTTTATTACTTGCTTCCTTATTCTTCTGAAGTTTGTCTATATCTTCACTAAAAGCCTGTTGAACTTCTTTAATCCATGTTATTTCAGCTTTATGTATATTGCCAGGAGTAATATATCCAGCATTCTTTTTATGTGGTTGTTTACAATTCTTAACGAAGCGTTGGGAGAGCGAAGTGATTTGTAATAATTTAGTTCAAGAGGAAAATTTGTCAATTATAACAACTGTTCTACCTGTTTCTGCAAAACCACAATGTGTTCTGTCTGTAATTTTACAGTTGAGTGTGAGCATGCTATGAAAATCATCATTTATATGCGTATGATTCTGGATGGTTGGACAACTGTTATATAAGTGTGTATGACTGAAATTTCTGTGACAGCCATGTCTAACCTCTTGTCTGTGACTGTGACAAGAATTAGGAGATGTACACTCTGGAGGAATGTTACAGCAAATATTTTTCTGGCTCACATTATGCATGCAATCAAAAGAGGCATTCTTGGATTGGTTTTGCATAAACATGTGGTCATTATTATGATGAACACCATCTTGGGATGATACATGATTTGCATTCCTATATGAATGATTGTGCATTTCCCTCTGCACATCTTCATATGGTACAGCTGTACTTGTACTACGATAATATTTTACATCACACTTATTTCCAGGAGAAGTTGCAGACAATTGTTTCACAGAGTTCACATACGGATTTGATTCCGGTGATGTATACTGTGTAGTGTGTTCATTGTTTGGCAAACGAGTATCACTGTATTTACCTCTTGAAAAGGTGGGATCATTGTACTTATTTAATAGTGGTAAGTAATCTCCATTTGAATGACCTGAAGGTTCCTTAGGACCATACATGCCATAACGACCTTTGTTTAAATAATCTCCTGGTGTTATCTCATTCACTTCTTCTGTTCTGTGAGCAGAGTGACCGCTGTAAACACCTCTGGCCTGACTGCTACCTCCACGTATCACATTACCGTCAGTTGATTACTTGGTATTACTATGATGATTATAATTACTTGGACCATCAGATTCATAAACTTGTCCAACTCGATTTTTTGAACCTGAAATTAAATTGGCATTTCTTGACCGCCACACATTGTACGATTCAGTTTGACGATTTACTACAATAATTCAATTACCTTGTATCCGTCAGTGACTTCGTTTTTTGCGTTATTCATATAGGCGCGTTTCGTGACATGTGTCACATCATCAGTATCCTTCGTCAAGCGTTAAAATTCACATAAAAACATTTGCACATATTTACTATATTAAGTCACAATAACAGCACACACATAATACGATATAACTTCGGCTCCGTTGGACCGGTCCGACCGCGCGTGTAGTTGACGAGCCACTAATTTAACTTAAGGCACTCTTTATCACTAGTCATCGCCGTCATGCGCGATTATATTTATGGCTATATCATATAGTGAGTTGGATTGAAACTTTAATTGTTCATTTAATATACTGTCACTGTTGATATTCTTATCTTTAAATGCTTTATAAATCTCGAATTCCTCGAGAGCGTCCATTAACCTACCCTTACCGCATACATGGATTGCTTTGAAATTAGTATTGAAATCTGTGTAATTATGGTTATGCATCATTAGATGGTGTGCATAATTAGATTTGGTCTTGTTTAAATCATTCCTTGGTAGATGTTCTTTGTATCTTTTCAAGAAAGACCTGCCAGTTTGACCCAGATAGAAACAATCACAATCATCACATGACATCCTGTAAACACCTGTTTTCTCTTCTTACGGAAATGGTTGTTTTATGCGTAACAAATTAGAAATATTATTATTTGTTTTAAATGCGACTTTTATATTAAATTTAGGTAACACGTTGGATATAATATTAGGTAAAAGGCTACCCGTACACTGTCGTTATATACTTTTTATTTTTATTTTTGTTAACTTTATTATCATCGATGGTATTATGGTGGGATCTAATTTTATATAGGTGTCGCTTAAGAAGTCTATCTATCATCGAACTTTTGTATCCATTCGCTATTGCTATGTGCCTTATTATATCCAATTCGTCCTGAAAGTCCTTTTGGTTAATGGTTAAGTGGAATCATTACCAACCTATGAACAAAACTGTTGTATGCCGCCATTTTCTGACTATATGGGTGATGAGAATCGGCGTGTATTGTAATATCTGTGGTGGTGGGTTTCCTATATATTTTATATTGGAATTTATTAAGATACTTGGTAACAGTCAGATCCAAAAAATTGAGTTTATTGTCAATCTCTGTTTCGAGGGTAAATTGTATGTTCCTGCTAAGGCTGTTCAAATAATGTTTTAATTTCTCTATCTGTCGTAGCGTGCCATTAAAAACTATAAAGGTGTCATCTACGTATCGTGCGTAGAATTTAATATTATTATAAAATTTGTTATTCTCTGAGAACATGTAAATATTTTCAAAATGATGCAAGTATAAATCCGCCAGCAGTCCTGAAAGTGGCGAACCCATTGCGAGACCAAACTCTTGTAAGTAAAAATTATTATTAAAAGTGAAGTAATTCTGCTTCAACAGGACATTCAACAATAAAATTAACTCATCTATTTGTTTATGATTCAGCTTCTCACCTTTAATGAGAAGATCTTTTACGATTGAAATTGTCATCTCACCTACGTACAAAATCGCTTCATTTGACATAGTTAATTTATACACCAACATGCCGGTTCATGACACAATTTCAAATAACATAAAAATTGAACACAAGTTCAATACTAATTTCAAAGCAATCCATGTATGCGGTAAGGGTAGGTTAATGGACACTCTCGAGGAATTCAAGATTTATAAAGCATTTAAAGATAAGAATATCAACAGTGACAGTATATTAAATGAACAATTAAAGTTTCAATCCAACTCACTATATGATATAGCCCTACATATGATCGTGCATGACGGCGATGACTAGTGATAAAGAGTGCCTTAGTTAAATTAGTGGCTTGTCAACTACACGCGCGGTCGGACCGGTCCAACGGAGCTGAAGTTATATCGTGTTATGTGTGTGCTGTTATTGTGACTTAATATAGTAAATATGTGCAAATGTTTTTATATGAATTTTAACGCTTGACGAAGGATACTGATGATGTGACACATGTCACGAAACGCGTCTATATGAATAACGCAAAAAACGAAGTCACTGACGGATACAAGGTAAGTAAATTATTTTGAAAATAGTTACTTTGTATACTATACAAAGCAAAAAAAAAAAAGATTTACTACAGGTGGCACATCTTCTTTTTCAACATATCTGCTGATGCCTGTCTCTAGAGATCTTGTAGCTATAACAAGAATCACTTCTTTATTACGGTTCGAACAGGCCGAAATAGTGACCTTTTTAGCAGCTGGCTGCTTTGATTCCTCTTTTGACACCAAGTTTGAATTATCGATATGGCAGTGGCGGCTCGTGACTTAAGAGGCTGGAGGGCGCAACCTTTAGGCTCCTTAATTATTTATCAATATAGAATTTAACGCACAATAGAAATGTCGCCAATATTTGATCACATAATTCATTAATAAAATAATAATAGTAACACATGCAGCATGCAATGATTATTTAAAAATTTGATCACACCTCAAATATTGTGAGCTGTTGTAGAGAGTCAGCAGTTTTATTAATTAACATAACCACAAACTGTCCACAAAAATGTCTATGCTGTTTCCACAAAAAAAGTAATATACCGTACTATATTTACATTATATTATTTCTATGATACCTACACTTTAAACAGACCTTTTATTTATATACAAAATCCATTCGCGTTTCCTTTAAATTAACGAACTTTTCTAACATCAGAGTCCTTCATTTCTTTAACAAGTTCCTTGTTGATAGATAACATCACAAGGGCATTCAGTCTATTGTTTTTCATTGTACTTCTCAAGAAAGTCTTTAGTCTTTTCAGAGTCAAAAAGCAGCGCTCAGGTTTAGCAGTTGTCATTGGGATAGTTATGATAATTTTCGGAAGTGTTGACACTTCTTTGAAAACTGACGTAAGATTGTTTTCTTCTATAAAGTTAAGAAGTTTTATTGCACTTTTAATATTAAAATCATGCCGTCTGTATAATAGTTCCAATTCACTCCGAAGTTTTTTCTTGTAAGAAAGGGTAATGTTGAATCACTCGCTTGAATTTTTCTTCCGGAAAGTTTGTAGAAAAAAGTGGAAATGTAGAAATAAGTCACTTGGTTCCTCAGGGAACTCCTCATTTATTTGTGTTTCTATTTCATTTATTTTCTCCCTCTCTGCATCTCATTTTCAAAAATTTCGATGTCACTTTGCCACATTACACTGTCTTTGTTCCTACTCTGTAGTTGTTGGTACAGTATGTCCACATGGGATAAAATTCTATGGAAAAAAGTTACCCAGAACATGAAATTTTGGTCCTAAAGAGCCCTTCTGTGACCACTTGCCTCATTAACTGTGAGTCTGTTTGTATACTGTTCTTCAAGAATTTCGAAACATTCCTCCAACTTATATCGGTTTTCGTACACAACGTTGACTTACGAATGTTGTAATTCCATCTTGTTATAGAAACTCTGGGTAACCTGGCTTGCACTACTTCCTTCAAAACGTCCGTTCGTAGAGATGAGTGTGAAAAAAATGCTGGAATGGCAGACAGATTTGAGAAAAAATTCTAACTTTGTTGTTTACACTTGTTGCTTTTCTAATAGCAAATTAAGTTCATGAGCATAACAGTGTACAAACTATGTGAACGGATACACTTCTCTAATTTTTGCCTTTACACCTCCAATAGAACCACACATAACATTAGCGCCAATATAAGTCTGAGCTATTAATATTTCCTTTGACGTGTGCAGAAGGGGATAGACATTGTTCATTATGCACTTTGCTAATGTTTCTGCACATTTACCTTCAGTACTGAGAAATCCCCAAAACCTTTCGTACACCAACCTCTTAAACACGTAGTTAAAAACTAAAACCATTTGACAGTGGTTTCTCACATCAGTTGTCTCCTCACATTCGATTGTCACTAATTAAGAAGCTTTTATCGACTTTTCTATTTCTTCCCTGCAGACACTAAGCATACAGTCCAATATATCGTTCTGTATTATTTTCTATGTACCTTTGAATACTGTGGCCGATTCTAAATGATCTTTCATTGCAGAAACCAGCTCCGCAGTAAAATTAATTAAGCCTTTGCATACCCCTGGATTTGTAGACGATGCTCATTCATTTTGAACTCTTGGAAACAACTGTAAAACACTACAGAATTTGACACTCGAAATCAGTTGTTTTAAAACATGTCTGTTTTTTGCTGACTTTAACATTGTGCTTTTCAATTTTTTGTCTAAATTGCGAGTCCAGACTAGACAGTATGTTTACTTTGGCTAACAAAGAAAAATCAACAACACTGTTCATGTGATGGACGGATATTTCATGCTTCTTAATTTTTTCTGTAAGATGTTTTATATCATTAACCTCTTTTAGAGTCCAAACACAATCACCATTGTCTCTGGGAGACAATAAAATACATGGAAAACAGAACATTATCCGTGAAGCTATTAAAAAAAACACACAAACTCAAAACCTAAACAGTAAACTAATGCCCACACTGAATTAACCACACCAGAGAAACTTATAAACACTAAACAGAGCAAATCTCATACTTTCCACAAATAGTGATAATGGGTTGTTTAATGATATGATTTAATCTGGGAGGCACGCGCCTTAGCGCCCTAAGAACGAGCCGCCCCTGCGATATGGATTGAAGAATGATGACTTTATTACAGTGTTTGCAAGAATATGGACTTTTACACTGTATGGTTTTATGGCCGGATCTTATTCAGTTTAAGCACAAATTTAGTTTTTTAACTTTTGTATAACGCTGTGAGGAACTAAGACTTGAAAGCTGTTTGCACAAGAATGTAGCATGATCTTCATTACATATGGCATATCGCCGATTGGGTGTATCTGCTGCATGACATACAGTTTTGTGTACCGGCTGGAGAAATTTAGAACTCCTTTGGTCATCTCGGAAGGGTGATTTTTTAGTGTTTTGGGTAAGATTTTCTTCCCTGATTTCCTGACTCAAAGATTGTTCATGAATAAATGTCATTAACATTGGAAATGAATAACGACAGGGATAGTGTGATGAGTTTGAATGTCTGCTGGCGGATTCGCCTACTTCATCTTCGTCATCGTTTAGATTATGTTTTGCCTGATACGTCTCCCATCGATCTCGTGCTTCTGGATCGAGTTTTCTCGTAACTAAGAACACTAACAGTGTGCTCCACTGTTCGATTGGTTCTCCGAGATTTTTTAGTGCCGTTAGGTGATTAGTAATTGTGTCATGTAGGTTTCTTAATCCTACTGCGGAAGACTTTTCCATACGTTTATAATTTAAAATTCCTTGTACATGTGCTTTGATTATGAGTCTATTATTTTTGTAACGCTGCTTAAATAGTGTCCAAGCCGAATCATAATTGTTAGCTGCTATTTTAATTTCCTTTATAGTATGCAATGCTTCATCAGTTAAGCACGAATGTAAATAATAGAATGTTTGAATAATTGTTAGTTTAGATGAATTATTTATTAAAGCCTCAAAAATATCACAGAAATCTGTCCACTCTTCGTATTTACCAGAAAATGTGGAGAGGGGAATATCTGGAAGTGGAATATCTGGAAGTTTTATATTATCGGATATGTTTGATTGTTGTGAAGACTGTTTTGGTTCTAAGACAGTTTGTTTATTGGCTTGAGTAGATAATAGATCTTCAATTTTCGCATGGACTTCAAAATAGTTGTCTTCAAATGTAGAATATTCTTCGTCTGAAGTGACAGCATCTTCATCATAACCTTGAATATCCGTCTGGACAGAGTTAAATTCTGACCAGCACTCGTCTAATTTCTTTAGTCTAGATTTTAAGTTTGAAAATGAGTGGACGTCTGCATCAAAAAGTCGAGAAAATTCTTAATTCTAGTGACTCTGCCCTTTATTTGGGCACGTTTACAAATTACAGCTTTGTAATCGTGTTTTGTAATGTGACTTTCATTATCTGAACCCATTGGATCTAATAAACGAGTATTGTGATTACAAATTGAAAACACTTAACGACTACAGTAATAATAACCAAATACAAATTCATCAACAGATTACACTATTGTTGCGTACAGTACAAGAGTGTTATTCAGGAATTTACTAATGTTTCTGAAATTGTTCTAAGAAATGAATGACTTGTTCGTGTTATCAACAATGACTAACGTTGCGGCACACAACTGCGTGCTTCAATTATGTGTGACCTTGTGGTTACACAACGTTATACAAAGGATTAATTCTGTTCATAATTTATATTTTTACATTAATGTTGTAACAACCAAAAGTAACAACCAAAAATTTAAAAAATTTTTTAGTGTGACTGAAAAGACGTTACATTCAGCATGACACACCTACTCAGCCCACGAGCAATAAATAAAGAAATGTGTGTAGAAGTGTCAAGTGAACGTTTACTTCAGACAATGCAAGTACGTTTCACATAGTTGTACAATAGGGCACAGGGTTGGCCGTGACAGACTCGACTAAAACACGAGATTTACAGCCTGCAAATGTCAGATAATGGAAATTGTGTCAAGTACCAATTTAGAGGAGAAACTGTGACGGACACACTGCCGGGTTAATTTGTAAGAGTACCAGTAAAGAATAAAAGAGTAAGTCACACAATAGTATATACCCTATACGAGGACGGACATCGATACCTAAAATAATAGAATCGAACTTGTAAACAGCAGGGGAACGACTTACTGGCGACAACGGATATTTACGACAGGCAGTAGGTGTGCCGTTTTGGAAACGACGTCACGCTGCGCCAGGATAGCGTTCAGAAAAAAAGGGTCAAACACAACGAACAATAACAAGAGACGACACATTGTTTTCGTGAGAACTGCAGTGAGACCCGGAGTACGCTTAGACAATGGCATGATAGACGAGCATGAAATTTCTCCTGTTCTAGGAAAAGAGTACGGAGGCTTTCGACGCGAACCCGTGGGGAGACAGGATATCCAATCACAACCCAGCATCTACCCAGAGACCTGGTGGAGAGGACCGTCGCCAGCATAGCAACGGGAACGTCGAATGGGAAGTGAAGAACGACACTCTGGATTAAGGGTAGGAGATCTTCCATCCTATCATGTGCAACTTGAGGCGTGTTGTCCAGTACGGTGCATTGTGGTACACGATGTTTGATAAAAACTGCTTGCAGGGCACGCGGGAGGACAGTCTCTCATAATTTTTCAACCATATACTTTGAACAGTCTTTTCATAAATTTTTACTCATCTACTTTGAGCAGTCAGTCGGTCAGTAGAACAGTCTTTATAATTTTCAACAGTCGGTCGTCAAAGTTCGATTAACATACGGACGGCAGTGGGACTTTGAAATTTTGCCACGCGTCATATAACTAAGAGACTTAGACATTTCGATTACAGGAATTCCTGTAGGAATTCCTTCCATTACAGGCATATTCAAAGCTAAGACATTGGGGAGACTTTACACGGTACATCCAAAGCAACGTGAGTGCTTCTATTTACGTTTGTTATTGGTGAATGTTCCCGGACCAACGTCTTTTGAATTTTTACGAACAGTTAATGGTCGAGTATTCAATACATACCAGGATGCATGTCGTGAACTGCAATTGCTAGAAGACGATAACCATTGGGACTTAACGCTTGCTGATGCTGCGTTGACATCAACACCGAATAACATTCGTCAGTTGTTTGCAATTATTTTGACGACATGTTATCCCTCGCAAGCACAAACTTTGTGGGAAAAATATAAAAATTGTATGACAGAAGACATCTTGCACCGAATTAGACAAACAAATCAATGCCAAAACATAGATTATACACCAGAGATGTACAATGAAGCATTGGTCTTGATCGAGGATTTATGTGTTCTTATTTCAAATTTACCACTTAATCATTATGGTATGCCATCACCTAATCGTCCAGCCACCGACTTAGTCAATACCGATTTACAACGAGAAAATCAATATGACCATGGAAGTTTAGCAACAATTATCATGAACAGTGAACCATTACTGACAGCAGAACAAAAAATTATTTATGATCGGATTATGCTGGCTGTTGCTGCTGAACAAGGCGGTTTTTTTTTCTTGGATGCACCCGGTGGAACCGGTAAGACATTTTTAATGTCGTTGATTCTTGCCAAAATACGGTCGCAACAAAAAATCGCATTAGCAGTAGCATCGTCAGGCATTGCGGCTACTTTACTGGATGGTGGGCGAACAGCACATTCAACATTCAAGCTGCCATTGGACGTTCATAATAAACCAGATGCAATGTGTAACATCAAAAAGAATAGTGGAATAGCTGCAGTGTTGCGGAAGAGTTCTATAATAATTTGGGATGAGTGCACAATGGCACACAAATATTCACTTGAAGCATTAAACAGAACTATGCAAGATTTAAACAGCAATAATAAACTTTTCGGTGGTGCTATCTTACTTTTGTCTGGTGACTTCCGGCAGATCTTACCGGTTATACCTCGCTCTACTTTCGCGGATGAGATTAATGCATGTTTGAAACAATCATTCTTATGGCGAAGTGTTGAAACACTTCGATTGACCATAAATATGCGAGTACAATTGCAAAATGATCCATCAGCACAAATATTTTCCGAACAACTACTAGATATTGGGAACGGTAAAATAGAACTGCAACCAAATACGCAATGCATTAAACTACCAGACAATTTTTGCACTGTTGTTCAGGATAAAAATGAATTGATTCAGAGTATTTTCCCGGATATACAGAATAATTATTTGAATCATGAATGGCTTAGTCAACGGGCGATTTTGGCAGCCAAAAACGTTGATGTTGACGAAATTAACTTCCAGATACAACAGTTGTTACCAGGCGATCTGATGTCTTTTAAATCAATCGATACTGTTGTTGATGAAAATGAAAGTGTAAATTTTCCGATTGAATTTTTAAATTCATTAGATATCCCTGAAATGCCACCACATAATCTTCGATTAAAGATTGGTTCCCCTATTATTCTCCTCCGTAATTTGAATCCACCTCAATTATGTAACGGTACGCGTTTGGTCATCAAAAAGATCACCGGAAACATTCTTGAAGCAACCATTTTGGCTGGGAAGTTTAAAGGAAAAGTGGTCCTGCTGCCACGTATTCCGATGATACCATCAGATTCTACCATACCCTTCAAAAGGCTACAGTTTCCAATTCGTTTAGCTTTCGCCATGTCTATAAATAAATCTCAAGGTCAAACAATGTCCATTTGTGGTTTAGATTTGGAAAATCCATGTTTTTCTCATGGGCAACTATATGTTGCGTGTTCACGTGTTGGGAAACCGTCGAATCTATTTGTGTTAGCTAAAGACAGGTTAACCAAAAACATTGTGCACCGATTGGTGTTAAATTAAATTGAAATTGAAAGTATTTATAATTCAAAAAAATAGATATTAATGTTTAAAAGTTTAAGACTGTCTGCCTTGCCTACCTCATTCATGAGTTTAAGCGTCACATGTTATTTACTGTATTATACTGTAATATACTTATATTTGTTATAAAATTAAATGGAAATAATAAATCTGATAAATTTTTATTTTGTACCTATTGATTTCTGCTTAATATCAAGTGTAAGAACATTTTAATTAATTGTGTTCAACGTACTTCCCCTTCAAATCTCAATCCAGTGAATTTGTATACCAACATCAACATTTTCGTCTTTGTTCGTAAATAATTTCATTGTACTAAAGGGTTATAGTAGTAGAAAGTCAAATAAGGAATCACCATATTTTTTTACAAATACCATCTGTGTGAAAAAGCATAGTGGACTCCGTGACTGATGTTCCCTTATTGTTCCTCTTAGATTGTTTACTATAATGTAATATAACAAAAACTTTAGCCACAGCAACGCGTGGCCGGGTCAGCTAGTTATACTCTAATTCAGAATTGAACTAACCAGTCACACTTACATCAATAATCGACGCGTAGAACTTTCGTTGATGTAATACCGGACGGCGAAATAATAACATTATACAGTGTTGCAGTGCGATTCAATATCATGTGGAACAATTACACCGCGGCATCAAAACACTAACAGTAATGAACATATCAAACGTTGAACAATACACAGACATAGATATATACACCATAGTTAACGATGAACTTTAATACGAACACACAGCGCGAGTGAATCTGTTTCGCGTGTGTTAAGTGTCACAGCTCAGCACAGCTTCCCACACATGATCCAGCAGAGAGGAGTTACGCCGATGGAAATATCGGATAAATTCACCTAAACAAGTAATCTTTATGCTATTCTTATCATAAGGAACTCTACTGTCCTGTCTCTTTTTCAAGAAACACCCCTTGAGCATGTAATTTAAACATGATAAATATAATTAACGCCATCTATCTGAGGCATACGATGAACGCATTAGTATAGGATTTATTGTTTGAATATTTGTGTTTCTATATATCGATTACATTATATATGTATGTGTATGTTTTTCAGCAAACAACGTATTGGATTTACCTTGTAATTTGATGTATAAACATGTGTTCTTTTATGTTCTTTTCATGAGTTTATGAATGTATGTATTTACAGGGAATCTTCCATATTTTATATATTGAATTTAATGAATGATATAATGTTAATAAATAAGTGTTTATTTTATCAATATGCGTTCATCATTGTCAAATTACCTCAGAACGAGAAAGTAATAGCATTTGAGTGATTTATGGTAGTTTATTTTATTAATGCAACAACTAGAGTCTCCATGCAATAGTTATGCTAACGTAAAGTAATTAACGTGTTATTTATTGATTACACGAGCTCATTATGCAAATTAATATATCCAATAATTACTTAATCACAGATTAGTTAATTCAGTAGCGTAATAGCATAACACCCCACAGTGTTGTATTTGGCGCCCACCGCACGGCAAAGAGCAGGCAGTAGAGATAGGATAAGCGTATATATTAATTATTAATATTTCATGTTAGTAGTTGTAAGAACAAATATTATTAGTGTGAAGCTAGTTGGACTGGGACTGAATGTTAACGCGTAGTAAAGCAGCAAAAATGACGACCAGTAGCACAGATTCCATGAATTTTGACATTAATAACCAACAGGGAGTACCTGGTGTCGAACGAGAGGAATCACCAACTTATTCACAAATGACCGAGGAGACGTCAGACGTCAGAGCGCGGGGACAGGAGTCCCAACAACAACCGCAGGAAGAGGTGACGTTGCGCGCATTAATGGACTTTATGAGTGGAAAATTCGAGAAACTAGAAGAAAAGTTTGAAAAGCAGAAGGAAGAGGCTAGTGAAAACCTTAGAATAATTAATGAAAATTTCGAGAAGCAGAATGAAAATTTTACACAAATACGCGCAGAAATGCGTGAATATATAAATAATTGTGACCAGAAGATAGACGAGGTACAGAAGCAGCAGAACGAGATCATAAAAGAGTTAAGGGACGACACCGACAAGAAATTCGAAGAGGTGCGTGAAACAAGAGAATTAGACCGACAGGAACTAAAGAGTGTTGCCCAGAATACTCAAACGAGCATCAAAAAGATCCACAATAGAGTGGAGACACACGCAAAAGAAAATCACAAGAAGCAAGAGGAATTGAGAGTCGAACTATTCCAAACAGTAAGACAATTACAACAGGAACAGGGAGACGTAAACAACACAATGCAACAGAAAATCAATGAGGTAGATGGAAGACAGAAGTCGGCGGAACAAAGACTAGATGAGAGCACCAGAGAGAAAACCACCCGTATTAACGAATTAAAATCCCAGATAGAACGACTACAGCGTCAGCTAATTGAAGGTGAGTCTGGAATAATCAGTAGAATTAACGGACACACACATACAGAGTTGAAGTATAACGGCACTGACAGGTTCCCAATGGAGTTCCTGAAGGAATTGTCAGAGATCCAGGAACAGTACTACAGCAACGGTGACATTAAATGGATCGGAAGACACTTGGAGATGGACGCTGGAATATGGTGGCGCGTCATAAGGAATCAAATCTCCACGTACGAAGAATTTAAAGAAGCTTTCACCTTGAAGTACTGGGGTCAAGAACGCCAGGACAATATACGCGACAATCTGGAGTACGGCAGATATGAGTGGAATGGACCAATCACAGCTGTCCAATATGTAGAACGGATTTTACTGGAAAGTCGGCAACTGTCACCAGCATTAACCGACACTCAGCTGATACGAAAACTAGCTCGCCACTTTGGTAAGGACTTGCAGCTCGCCGTGGTCACACGTGGTATCACGAGTATACCAAATTTCGAAGCGCTGATTACGGAATTCACAAGTATACAGTCGAGCGGAGATAACACTCGCAGACCACATTATAGACCTTACAACGAAGGGAGGAACAATCCGAGAGACAGGGAAACGCAATACAATAAAAATGAAAGTGACCGACAGGCAACAAGGGGTCGGTATGACAACAAACACTACGTCAATACAGTACAGTTTACACCAGCTGAACCAGGACCCAGTGGCACGGTCATTGACACTACCCCAAGGGCGAACGGTAACAGCGACAACAATAACAAAAAAAAAAAAAATACGTCGAACGAGGGGAGAAGATAGAATTTCTAAGCGACTTCTTTCCGAGTGAGAGTGTAAATATATTGTTACCTGATGTACGAAAGGACCTACTAAAAGAGGACGACGAGATTGTAAATAAACAAATATTGAAATGTCCCGAGATTACTATTAAATTTAATAATGATGTAATTGTCCAAGCCTTACTTGATACTGGTTGTATTGTTAACGGGTTATCGGAAACTTGGTTTAATAACCATAAGAAGAGTATCGAACCATATGAGACACTACCCGTAACGAATACATTTATAATAAGTGCTGTAGGAAGTAAATCCAAATTAGTTAAGAGACAAATATTGTGTGACATTGAGATTGATAGTATCCGATATGAATGTGTGTTTTTGGTAATACCAGAATTAGTGAAACCATGTATACTAGGAATTAGTTTTTTACAAGAAGTTGGGTGTCGCATCGACATCGGAAACAAAGTAGTTAGTTTAAAAAACGATACTGTTGATGTGGAGCACATTATACCAATCATGAATATTGACGTGATAAACAGTGAAGAAGAAGAGGGAGTACTGCGATGCATCGATGAGAAGATTGGGAGCATAGACTGCGTGGATGAAGGAATACTGCAACGCCTGAAGAAGATTTTGGTAAGGAACCGGAATGTTTTTAGGGAGTGCCCGGGAAGAATAGAGGGTTACACGCACGAGTTTCACGTTACGGACAGGACACCTTACTTTCAACGAGGGTGGCCTGTGCCGCTTGCCTACAGAGACAAGGTGAACGAGGAGATTAACCGGATGTTACGATATGGAGTAATCGAACGTTGCGCCAGCCCGTACGTCAACCCAATCGTGACAGTTATCAAGAAGGATGGGAGGGTTCGCCTATGCCTTGATGCAAGAAAAGTGAACAGCGTGACCATGCCCGATTACGAAGGAGTGTCCCCGGTAAATGAGATATTGGCTAGATGTGGTGATATGCAGTACTTGTCGACAGTCGATTTATCCAGTAGCTTCTGGCAAGTCCCATTAAAACGAGAGTGTAGGGATTTCACTGCGTTCATGCATGAAGGGAAGTGCTACCGATTCACAGTGACGCCATTTGGACTCAGCACCAGCTCTGCAGCGTTGACACGTGGATTGGATGTGGCCCTCGAGGAGGAGGTCAAGAAGAACACGATCATCTACGTGGACGACTGCTTGTGCTACTCCAATAATATACAAACACATTTAAATCATTTAGAAGCGTTGCTAAACAACCTCAATAAAGCAAATATAACTGTCAACCTCACCAAGTCACAATTCTTCAGACGAGAAATCTCCTTCCTTGGTTATCGCCTTACAACAAAAGGGATACAAGCAAACGATGACAAGGTAAAGGCGATTATGGATTTCCCAGCACCGAAGAATACAAAACAACTCAAAGGTTTTCTTGGTCTTACCAATTTTTATAACAGATTCTCGAGTAAATACGCAGAAACAACGCAACCTTTGCATGAACTGCTGAAAGGTGGACGAAAGTTTTCATGGACAAGGGAAGTGGACGAGTGTTTCCAGAGAGTCAAGAATTTATTTATCGACACAGTAACTCTACGGTTCCCACGGCCGAACCAAAGATACTATATTCAGTGTGACGCTAGTAATTTTGCGTATGGTGGCCAGCTTTACCAGATTGATGAAGATGGAGAAATCGGCGTCATCGCTTTTACAAGCAAGACATTTAAGGGAGCAGAACGCAGTTACTTCACGACGGAGAAAGAGCTCCTGAGTATCGTTAGATGTCTGGATAAGTTTCGTATGTACATACTTGGCCAACCACTCACGATAATCACCGACAATAAAGCATTAACATTTATGCACAAGTGTCACTTAAATAATTCCAGAATTACAAGATGGATCCTCGCCATACAGGAGTACAATTTCGACATTATCCACTGCAAAGGAAAGGATAACGTCGTTGCGGACATACTGAGTAGATACCCGGCTGACACGGAACAACACGAGACAAACGAGGAGACGCACGAATATTTGATTAATCACCTAGTTATTAAAATGAGTCAACAATTAGGCAAAATAATTAGAGGTATCGGCAAATACCAAAATGAAGATGCCAAACTCGGAACGCTCATAGATAAGATTAAGAATAACGTTATAGATAGTAAATTAAGTAAATTTTATAAAATTGTTAATGATAAGTTGTACCGACGACGACGTGGCGAATGGAAACTATACATTCCTAACAGCGTGTCGAAGGATCTAATTACAGAGATACACCAAATGTACGGACACCTAGGCCCGAAAAGGTGTATAAAAATGTTACAAGAGCACTTCACGATCGACAGCTTGATCAAGAAAGTGAAGGTATACACCCAAACTTGTGACTCTTGCCAACGGTACAAGGATACGAACAACAGGATGCTCTTTGGCGGAACAAAAGCCATGATACCATCAGCCAAAGGTGACATAGTAAGTGTTGATTACTATGGACCCTTACCAACAGGTATAAGAGGTGTCAAATACTTACTTGTCATGGTGGACAACTTCACAAAGTTTGTCAAACTATTTACACTAAGAAGAGCGACAACCACCACGACACTACGACGGATCAACGATTACTGTACGAAGTATGGACGACCGAGAGTCATTTTAACCGACAACGGCACGCAATTTACTGCCGAAAGATGGGTTAAAGGTCTCGAGGAGCTGGGAATACAACCAAGATATACCGCGATAAGGAATCCTCGAGCGAACTTAGCGGAAAGGATTAACCGCCAATTGGGAAATCTATTCAGGATCCTGGTACACGACCAGCATAGCAAGTGGTCAAGATACGTCGGAGTAATTGAAACATGTATCAATGAAACGTACCACGAAACAATAGAAATAACACCCCACGAGGCACACTTAGGAAAGAAGCCGACCCGCGCATGGGAGAAGTGGCTGGACAAAGATGTCATCAACAATGAACACAATCCCAATATTAATGTGTTTGTAAAAATAAAAGACAAAAGAGAGAAATATGCTAAACGTATCAATGATGGTAAGAATATTACTAAATTTGCTACCGGCGATAAGGTGCTGTTGAGGAGCTACCATCAATCCGACGCCGCAATGAAAAGGATTGACAAGTTTTTCGAGTTATACACCGGACCATACAAGGTTAGTCGCGTCCTTGGTAACGCAACATACGAGCTCGCTGAGTGCGATAGCAATGGAAAACTGAGGGGTATTTTCAACGTACGATTGCTGAAGAGATACTTTGAGAGGAAATCACAAGTCTCAAAGGAAAACGAAAGTGCATCGACAATCAGTTAGACTAGTGGATTCGGAGGCGGATCAACACATAAGGTGAATGTCCCGCGAAAACCGGTCCAACTAGCTAATCAGTATGATGTATATCTTATTAGTGTATAATGTAAAGATTTTGTACAAGGAGTTCTTAAGTCACAATGTGGCAACCTAACGACATTAATTACATGTGTATAGCCAGTGTTAGTGGAAATTTAAATAGAAAAGACAATTATGATGTGAAAAGTTCAATTGAATGTGCAGCAATAAATTGCGAAAAGACGTTATAACGAGTTTTATAGACACCCGATGATATTAGATTAATTAATCAAATCTGAATGATATAAAACAAAGTTATTTATAATCATAATGATCTCAAGTGAATTGTTAATTGTTCCTGAATAATGTATATAAATTTCTAATCAATATAATTAGTATAGATGATAGTAACACATATTGTGAGTGATACTCAATAATAATTAGTGAATGTATTAATGTGTATTTACAGGTCATAAATCGTATTTTAAATGGTCAAGATAGACTAAGAACATTAGCTATCATAATGATATTTAAACGATACATGAATAATTGTAATTCATGTCGAAAATCATTATTTCATGTGTTAGATTATAATCGGACGGCACAGCCATCCACAGCTATTATTATGGTACATAATCCCATATCTAATTAGATATGCAAATATGTAAAAAATGCGTTCATCTTTCCTCAGATGCGCGGCAATAAATTCCCAGAGGTAGTTTACGACCAAATATAGGGAATATATATCCATATACCCCAAGCAGAGGAAAGTAGGTCATTGACCGCGACTTTATCAGATGGGAATCCCACAACAAACTCAGAGCGCAGAAATCGGATTAGAGTGTCTTCCGCTAATCCAACATCAAATCCGATTTGGGGACCTATGTAACAACCAAAAATTTAAAAAATTTTTTAGTGTGACTGAAAAGACGTTACATTCAGCATGACACACCTACTCAGCCCACGAGCAATAAATAAAGAAATGTGTGTAGAAGTGTCAAGTGAACGTTTACTTCAGACAATGCAAGTACGTTTCACATAGTTGTACAATAGGGCACAGGGTTGGCCGTGACAGACTCGACTAAAACACGAGATTTACAGCCTGCAAATGTCAGATAATGGAAATTGTGTCAAGTACCAATTTAGAGGAGAAACTGTGACGGACACACTGCCGGGTTAATTTGTAAGAGTACCAGTAAAGAATAAAAGAGTAAGTCACACAATAGTATATACCCTATACGAGGACGGACATCGATACCTAAAATAATAGAATCGAACTTGTAAACAGCAGGGGAACGACTTACTGGCGACAACGGATATTTACGACAGGCAGTGGTGTGCCGTTTTGGAAACGACGTCACGCTGCGCCAGGATAGCGTTCAGAAAAAAAGGGTCAAACACAACGAACAATAACAAGAGACGACACATTGTTTTCGTGAGAACTGCAGCGAGACCCGGAGTACGCTTAGACAATGGCATGATAGACGAGCATGAAATTTCTCCTGTTCTAGGAAAAGAGTACGGAGGCTTTCGACGCGAACCCGTGGGGAGACAGGATATCCAATCACAACCCAGCATCTACCCAGAGACCTGGTGGAGAGGACCGTCGCCAGCATAGGAACGGGAACGTCGAATGGGAAGTGAAGAACGACACTCTGGATTAAGGGTAGGAGATCTTCCATCCTATCATGTGCAACTTGAGGCGTGTTGTCCAGTACGGTGCATTGTGGTACACGATGTTTGATAAAAACTGCTTGCAGGGCACGCGGGAGGACAGTCTCTCATAATTTTTCAACCATATACTTTGAACAGTCTTTTCATAAATTTTTACTCATCTACTTTGAGCAGTCAGTCGGTCAGTAGAACAGTCTTTATAATTTTCAACAGTCGGTCGTCAAAGTTCGATTAACATACGGACGGCAGTGGGACTTTGAAATTTTGCCACGCGTCATATAACTAAGAGACTTAGACATTTCGATATTGGCGCGTATCCGGTAATAGTGTACTTTCAGTGTCTAAAACATGCGACATACGCCAGTGCTTAACAATTATAGAATTATTTATTATACTCTAATTCAGAATTGAACTAACCAGTCACACTTACATCAATAATCGACGCGTAGAACTTTCGTTGATGTAATACCGGACGGCGAAATAATAACATTATACAGTGTTGCAGTGCGATTCAATATCATGTGGAACAATTACACCGCGGCATCAAAACACTAACAGTAATGAACATATCAAACGTTGAACAATACACAGACATATATATATACACCATAGTTAACGATGAACTTTAATACGAACACACAGCACGAGTGAATCTGTTTCGCGTGTGTTAAGTGTCACAGCTCAGCACAGCTTCCCACACATGATCCAGCAGGGAGGAGTTACGCCGATGGAAATATCGGATAAATTCACCTAAACAAGTAATCTTTATGCTATTCTTATCATAAGGAACTCTACTGTCCTGTCTCTTTTTCAAGAAACACCCCTTGAGCATGTAATTTAAACATGATAAATATAATTAACGCCATCCATCTGAGGCATACGATGAACGCATTAGTATAGGATTTATTGTTTGAATATTTGTGTTTCTATATATCGATTACATTATATATGTATGTGTATGTTTTTCAGCAAACAACGTATTGGATTTACCTTGTAATTTGATGTATAAACATGTGTTCTTTTATGTTCTTTTCATGAGTTTATGAATGTATGTATTTACAGGGAATCTTCCATATTTTATATATTGAATTTAATGAATGATATAATGTTAATAAATAAGTGTTTATTTTATCAATATGCGTTCATCATTGTCAAATTACCTCAGAACGAGAAAGTAATAGCATTTGAGTGATTTATGGTAGTTTATTTTATTAATGCAACAACTAGAGTCTCCATGCAATAGTTATGCTAACGTAAAGTAATTAACGTGTTATTTATTGATTACACGAGCTCATTATGCAAATTAATATATTCAATAATTACTTAATCACAGATTAGTTAATTCAGTAGCGTAATAGCATAACACCCCACAGTGTTGTAATGTGTAACCACAAGTATTAATATGCATCTTTACAATTGTTACCTTTCTCTGTTTACACTGAACACTTAAATAATTGTAACTCCTCTACACTTTCACTTCCACTGGTATTTGGGAATTTAACTTTCATTTGCCCTTTCACTGATAACACTATTTCCAGAAATATGTTCCGCAACACTTTTTCGTAGTTCACTAAGATTTTAATGTACCGGTTTCGTATCGTATCACGTGAAAACTGTCCGTTTAATAATACGTTTAGTCCATATCACGTCGGGGTCACCAAAAATATGTTTAATAAGGTAGGTGAAATTAGATTCATGCAATTGAATAAGAGCTTTGTTTATTAAAGAACATGTTACACATTTATACTTGTTTACAACAAAATGTTTAATTTGTTTAAAAGACTACAAAGACGAACTAAACACGATAAAATATCCTGCAGAATCTAACGGATATGACAGAACAATAGTCAGTAAACTCCTACACAAAACACAAAACAAACAACAGACAAAGACAGAAAACAACAAATTCATAACACTAACATACATCAACAAACAAACTGAAAAAATTGCCCACAAATTCAAAAAAGCAGGATACAGAATCTCTTACAAAACTACTAACAAAACAGAACACACACACAAAACACAAAACAAATTCGATCTACCCGGTGTTTACAAGCTAAATTGCTCAAATTGCAATAAATTCTACATAAGCCAGACAGGACATAGCTTCAAACAGAGATACATTGAACACACAAAGGCACTCCACTCCACTACAGAATCCACTTTTGCAAACCACCTCATTGAAGCAAATCACACATATAAAAACAGCGACAATAACATGAACATTCTACACGTATACACAAAAGGCCGAAAACTAGATGCTCTAGAACAACTGGAAATATACAAACACACGAAAACAAATAAAAACGACATCCTAAACGAACAGGTACAATTCAAATCGCACGCATTATTCGAACATATCTCACCCCACACACACAGCATCGATCTTTCGAAATTCGATTCCGTCGCCCACAACAGGACGGTCAGCGCTACCAGCGGCAGCCTCTGAAGAAGCTTTTTAAAGGCGAAAACTGGTTCAGGCTGTAAGGTAAAACTTTATGCTTTTACTTATAAAAAACTTAGTGTTCCGAGTCGTTAATATAATAGTGGTATTTAGTTTGTTTACAATGTTAAGAATTCGTTTTTAACTGTTGTCTTCACTTTTAAAAATTACTATATGAAAACTTACGTTTATTTATTTTGTTACTAATGAAACGAAAACACATTAACAATATATGGTGTTTTACAAAGAGATCGTAATGCGTACGAATTCGGATCGCGGGCGCGCATCACACCACACAGAGCGAGCGGCAGCAACACAGTGGGACTCCCCAGCACACACTTCTGGAACGCTTAACAAGTTTTTGTATTTAAAAATAAAAATTTTATAATTTTATTTTGATCACTAATCCTCAAAATAATTCTGTTTATATCAGACAATTAGTGATTTGTTTTCTGTATTTACATACATATTTTTAAACCTTACATGAAAATTACTGCAGGATAACATACTTTGATCTATATGAAGTAAAATGAAATTAAATAATTTGTACAATTTACATGCCATATAACATTGAGTGTCATTTCAGAAGACCTAAGGTAAAATGATTAATAGGCTACTCATTTCCAAAGTTGCTATAGGTTAGAGAAAACCATTTTCAGAAAACATTAAAAAATACTGTAGATGTAAAATATGTAAAAGAAGCAGTTCCTATTTTTGCACGCACTATTTTAAAAATACAACTGAATAAGTTACAAGGGGAATTTTGGAACTACTTATACCTGTAACTTGTGTATACTTACCATGAAAATGTATGATGCTCCCCCTCCTCCACCACCCCCTCCTAATACTGGAATTTCTTTGATGAGTATTAGAGTGTGTTTGTACTTTGACTTAGTTTCCATAGAGTCATTCTGTAATACGAAAAATAAATATTCACATGAGGCAATATCTTAAATTAAATACAGGCTTCTAAATCTCTTTTGCTTTTATAATGTTTATGTATTTTAACTACACATTTAGGAAATAGCTTTCAGTACATTGAAACAGTCGTGATGGTATAATGAAGCATGCTGTTTCCCTTAAAGAAGCACATGTATTTGGAGAAAGCATGATTCTCTAAAATAGAACAGCTTACAGTACTATAGTGTTAACCTAAATTACATACATAAAATGTTGTAAGACAGTAATACTTGAAATTGATGTGCCTGTAAGACTCCCATTGCCTTCAGTTAATGTTTTCATTTGGTTATTGTTATCAAAAAAGTTGTGTCCCATTGTGGTTACAATAAACAGCAACCATTAATGGAGATCAATACTAAAGAATCTCTATAATTTGCATGCAAACGAAACATAATAGTTCTATGTTTTTAAAGTTGATTTATTAATTATACATGAATGATATTTGCAAACATATTTTTAAATTCAGTTTCCCAGTCCTTATAAGATTGCGTGTTATTTGAAATTGTGCATCAACATTTTTGTCATTAAAAAAATTAAAAACTTTTAATAACTGGATTTCTATTAAAAATATAAATATAAAATGTAAAATATTTCCCATTAAAATTATTAAAATTGGAATAAAATTAGCATTATAATTGAAGTTCGTATGCAGAACTAGAAAAAAATTTGTGTGTGATACAAAAATCTTTTTGTCACTTTGCTTGAACATTTTTTAAATGTGGACCCATTGTGTATAACTTATTTAATAATAAATGAAATGTTTATCTACAAGATATGCAAGAAATAAGTGCTAATCAAAGTAAAAAAAGAACTACGATTTAGGAATTCCTTTAGAACATCAAAGTTTGTATAAAATCAAATGCCACCATTGTGCTAAATGAACTTAATAAACAGTGCGAATACTGTGCTAACATCACATACAATCATGTTTGTTATGGTGGAAGTATGTGATATGTGCTATAGGTATATTTTGAGTATACAACTGTTCAGTGAACTGTGAAATCCATATTGTGAACATGGTTTTGAAAGTGTTACATATTGTACAGAAAAATGACTTAATTAAATGATCATAAGAATAGTTACTACATATGTATATAAAAAATTAAGTACCATGACTTTGTTTAATACCTTGCGTCCTGCATTAGACCCTCTCTGTCCAACAAGTATGTATAGTTTTTGACCTTTGTATAACTCTACAACTAGACGTGCAACTGCACCTCTGCTTGAACCCACTTGTCCAGTACCAAGGCCTCCACTTGCACCCTTAGCTATTATACTTGTAGGCAAACAAAACAGTTAATTTTTAAAATTCAGTACTATAATGATTACAGTTTAAGATATCATTATTGCTAAATTTAACAATAAGGTTAACTAAATAAGGTAAACAATAAACTAACTAAAATATGGACAACGAAATCCAAGAATAAGGTTAAATAAGAGAACAAGGTTATTATTTTTTTTAACAAAGTTTCTTTTTTTCCAAATAAAATACCATGGTGTGACAGAAAAAGTAGTTGTGACAAATGGTGCTACATAATATACATTGTTATAATTTATATTTCGAATATATTTACTGTGTATTTGTTTCATATTTATTATTTATGAATGAATAAACTTACAAAGCTACAGGGTTACACAAACTTGACACCCTGTAGAATATTTACAAGTCAATAAAGGGTGTAAAAATGGGCAGTGAAGGAAAAGACTCAGACAGTGAACATATAATGTAACTTGTTATGCAAAAACTTAAGAAATAAAGTATGAGTTAGCCTAGATAATGCAAACTGTATGTAGGAAAAATACATGAAGAGCAACCATGTTGCATATTAACTTACTCATTTATTACAGTAATTTTAAAATTTATGATTATATTACCTCAAAATGTTTTATTTTTCCTATTCGGAACATGTTTTGAGAGCTACCGTGCTCTCATCTTCAGCCTTCGCGATCTTGCGTCTGGTGAAGTATTTGTGTGTTGGCTGGATGCTATTAAGGTTTCTTGTTGGTCTCTGGTATTTTAAAGTTGTATTATTGTGTGTGATTGTGGTATATGTATTTGTATTTTGTGTATTTTCGATGTTAAGTGCTTTGAATATTGTGTCATGTTTTGTATTGATTTGTATTTGTTCAGGTATTAGTTTGTTTTGTGTTTTATGTTTGTATATTTGTAAATTTTCCCAAATGTTCATTATCGTGCCTTTGTGTGGTATATGTTTTATTAGTGTCACATTTGTTATGTCTGGGAATTCATGTCCTGTGTTTATTGCATGTGTGGCTAAATTGGATTTATATATTTCTGGTTTTTTGTATGAGTTTAGGTGTTCAAAATAACGTTTTTTCAGCTGTTTTTTTGTTAGTCCTATATAACATTTATTGCAATCTTGGCATTCAATTTTGTATATACCGTTAGTTGTTGTATTATCTTTGTTGTGTGGGCTATTTAGTTTTTGTAAATTATTTTTATTAGTTTTGTATGCTAATTTTATATCTGTGTTTTTAAATAGTTTTGTTAGCTTTGTCATTTTATTATTTATGTATGTGAATGTAGCCCATTTTTTGTTGTTGTTATTATTTATGTGTTGTTCATTTAAATTAATTCTTAATTGTTCAGTTTTTATTTTATATATGATTTTATTTTCTATTTTGTTTACAGTATTTTTATTGTATCCATTTGCATAACCAATTTGGTATATTATATTTCTTTCTTTGTCAGTTTCTTGTTTGTTTAGGGGAATTTTGTACATCCTGTTAAATAACGAATAGAATGCTGCCATTTTATGTTGTGGTGGGTGGTCAGAATGGTTAGGTATAATGATGTTGGTAGAAGTTGGTTTTCTGTATATTGCATATTGTATGTGGTAGTTGTTTCTTGTGATGGTTATGTCTAAATAGTTGATTTTGTTATGTTTTTCTTTTTCTTCTGTGAATTGTATTTTTGGATGTATGTTATTGATTTGTTTTAATGTTATCTGCATTTGTATTTTTGTTACTTGATACATATAGTCCATCATATACATATCTTATATAGACCATCAAGATATGTAGATGATGGGCTATATGTATCAAGTAACAAAAATACAAATGCAGATAACATATTAAAACAAATCAATAACATACATCCAAAAATCCTGGAGGATACTCCACTGGGAAGTGGAGTATTGTATATGTTGCCTACAACATCAAAGGCAGTGTAGCAGAAGTCAAAAGGGCTTTTCTGAGAAAAATAATTTGTTACTGTTAGATATTGGATTAAGAATTAGATCCCAAATTTACATGTTTGGAGCATCACACTATATGAATGTAAAACTTGAACAATAGGGAAAGCCAAAACATGAACAATGGAAGAATTTGGAATATGCTGTTAAAAGTAAATATTAAAAATAAAATGAATGGAAAAAATATTAATTGAACAGGTTCAGGAAACAATGCAAGAAAGGAGAAGGATGAGACATCCAGAAATAATGGCATTGGTGATGGAGGATGGAGTGAAATAAAAATAATTGCAGGAGAAGAGAGGGATTAATAAAATACTGCGTTTTTATTTTTATATCCTCTCATAATTATTCTTGTGTAATTATTATTATTAAATAAATAATAATAAGTTTTTAAACTAATATATCTTTATATATTTACACATTTACAACAGTATTAACTGTCATCTTCAGAATATACAAATTAATATAATATGAAACCAATTATATTTTTTAATACAATATAACAATGCATTATTCTTTATCACAGAGAAATGCTACCATGTATTGCAAAATAGGAAAACAATGTAAGATTTCTTATAAGAATACAATAAGAGGATTTTCAAAATTTGCAAAGACAGCAAGAACAGCAATGTATAAAAAATATCCCAGCCTGTTTTCGATGTGCCAGAAGTGCGTACACCCAGAAAAGGTAATAATTGCCCATGGCTTCCCTATCATGTCCAGTGGCACAAAGAAGTTTAAAATATTTAGTGACTTCTTTCAGAGAACATAGTATCTAAGATAAGTCCAGTCTCAGCAGTTGTGACCAAACAATGTTTTTACCTTTTCTTACCTGGTCAACTGGACCCCATATTTTTGCTTGGTTGCAACTGACCGAATCCGTGGGAACTAGTAAAAACATTCCTGTTCCAAACTTCAAAATTATATGTGATTATAAGTTTTCTTATGCCATGGAACCCACATGTGATATCCTCTTAGCTGCAAGCAGAGTGAGCAGAAATGGCTTGTTAAAAAGCCAACTCTTGTGACGTAATGTTTCGATGTCTATGGATGCCTATGTAGGGCAAGCAAAGCGAGTACAGAGGTCTGTCATATATGGGTTCAGTGTATAGAGTGTAAATATCTATAGCTGATAGAATGATGTTTTTGATTGCAATTGACAGGGTTCAAATTTCCACCTCGGTTGCAACTCACCAGATTTTGTATGACTGGATTGCAATTGACCATGGTACGGTAAGGCCAATACTTGAAAATAATTATCTATGTTAATTGTACTTTAGCAAATTTATTTATAAAGGCATAATGATAAATTATAAAATGCCAGTGACAACTACAATCAATTCTTGATTACTCGTGTCAGTGATTAAGACAGGTATCAATTCAATGATCAAATAAGAAAAAACAATAACAATGAAAAATCAAGGTTAATCCAAAAATCAATGTTGTTAATACACTAAATTGCTAATCAGTAGCAACTAGAGGGATTGCCCCAGGCTCCTCTTTGTAGGAGGCTTCCAAATTTGGAAAATAAATTTTTTTTTGGTAAATTTTTAATTTATTAGGAAAATGTTCTGTCATGTCCTGACACACAACACTAGGAGGAGGACAGGATTTGTCCTAAAAAGTGTTCTTCAATTTTCAAACCGTGAACATAGTACGCAACTGGAGGAGGAAGTGCAGGGTTCAGGGTTTATCCAGGATTTAATTGATTGATTCCAACGATTTTTTCATGTTATTTTGAAACCTACCTTACAATCCTCCCTCATAAAGTGTTTGCAGATAGTAAAAAAAACTTATAAAGGTAAGCTTAATATTAGAAATATATTCATACTAAAAAAGAAGCACCTGTTGTACCTGGTGTCAATGTCTCACCACACAGTTGGAAGTTAGGTTTGAATTGGGTTAGAAAAGGAACTTGCAGTTGAAAGTGTGAATGAGAAAGGTTTTAAAATGTTAGGTATTGAAAAGAATGTACACAAAACACACACACACACACACACACACACACACACACAGAATGTAATAGAATGATATGTAAAAGTACCAACATGGGTGACTGAACTTGCTAGTTAATAATAGCCAGAAAGGGCGTTTAACTTATAGCTTGTTTACAAAAATGTGTACGAACTGTAGGGTAAGTGGGGGTATAAAGAAGTTGTTTAGTACTATTATTGCTATTTCCGATCTGATGATGAGCTGTGAAGCTTGAAAGTGCTAATCAGAATAATTTTTCTATAGTGGTGTGCAACAATGTTAATTCTCTTTGTGAATATAACACTAACACAACTTTCTTAATTAAATTTCATGTTTTACTTGTGCTTATATGATCCAAATTTTTGTATTTACTCAACATCTGTTTAATGTGCTACAGGAAAAATCTAGCAGTGATGTAAATCTCTTCATAAATGAAATTAGGGCAGTGAAAGAAAATATCGCAGCACTAAGTTCAAATGAACTTCTGCAAAACTGTATGGACAAATGTTAGTGCATGAATGCTGATCCCAATAATGTACTGCGGGAATCTGTAAATGAAGTGCATAGACGCATTGCTTATGAAATTCTTGATTCTACAACAGTGCAATTAGATGCCCAATTCAGTGAATTTGGAAATATATATTTTGTAGAACTTTTAAATGAGAACAAATTGTTGAATTTTGGAGGAATTTTCCTCAGCTCCAGTTTGACAAGCTGAAATGTCTGTTTACAAAATTGTCTGACTGGGTAACACTGTGCAATGAATTATTGAACATCTACAGGAGTGATGATAAATAGTGTGTTAAACTATTGTGGAGAATCAACTTGATAGTGTGTATGAAGAAACATTAAGGTGAAATTAGTACTAAGTATTCCAGTTACATCGGCCTCGACTGATTGTTCAATGAAGAGAATCAAAATATACCTTCATAATGCTACGAAAAATAAAAGATTATGACAATTGGCTACTTTGTCCATTGAAAAAGAATTGACATTTATGTGTACAAACGAAAGGGTAATTTTTGCAAACTTCAAGATACGGCATGTAGAACTCATTTACAAGAAAATACGAAACATTTGTGTATGCCTACAGTAATCTGGATTTGTCATTATTAAAAAATTTGAGTAAAATTTATATTATTCTAGCAATATTTTTTAATGTATATTCATTAACACCACCAATAACAATATGATAATTTTTTCTTGATATTTAGGCCAAATTATATAATAAAATATGTATGTTTCAGACAATCACTTAGCTATTATTTTCATTAACTCTGTTTACCATAGTTTTACTAGTTCATTAAGAATGTTAACAATTACAGTAATTGGTTGCTTTTGGGTGGTATTTTTATGTCTACCCCAATTATTTTGTCATCCTTCGCCACTACCCATATTATGGGAGAGGGGTCTCAGAAAGAAATCCTCCCAAGGCCTCCAGTGGCTTAGGTATGCCACTGTTTGTTGCTAATTGAACAAGCAATACGTGTTCTCAGTTGTTTAGTTGTTTATCATGACCTTTTGGGATTTGTCTATTTGTCTGTCTATATTTGGGGTATGTCTCATGATAACATTCAACTGCATCAACCTATTTTCATAAAATTTTGCACTCATGTCCATATCTTTAATCTACAGAGCCCTATTGTTTTTTAGGTTGACCTCCCCCAATAGGGCGGCAGGGGAAAAATGGGGGATATAAAATTTTGAAAAACATTGCAACATAACCATGTGGGGTATCAAATTTAAAGAGAATTTTAACCAAATAGTAATTTTAATGTTCAGCTTTAGAAAATATAAAATTTTTGGGCACCAGGAAAAGTTGTACATTTACAAAATTTTGGGAAAGTTGCACAAATCTATGTGGGGATATAAAATTGAACAGAATTTTAACCACAGTCTGAATATAGTCTTCCAGCTTGAAAATTAAAACAAAATTGGACACCAGAGCCGATAAAAGTATTAAATTAAAAGTATTCAAAAATTGTGAAAATTGTATACTAAGCACCAGATTAAACAGAACGATGTTAACCCAAATCCAAATGTACTGTTTGCTTTGAATATTTTTAGGAGTGTCACAAGCTAAAAATGGAAGTCAAAATTTTGAAAAATATGTAATAGTCTGAGCGAGATCTGCAGCTCAGGGAGCTTACTAGTTGATAACTAAAATAATTTACTGAATGAGCAAAGTAACTTCTCAGTTTTAACTCAACCATTTGTCATTTGTCTATCTATCTGTCCACCTATCTATCTATGCAGTGGTTGTTTTATAAAATTATAGGTGCCAGAACGCACAAAAAAATGATAGTAGTTAAGATAAAGATTAGTGCTGGTGTTTGATTTTGACAAATGTTTAGTTTTGTAGTGGGGCTGATGAGGGGCACAATTTAAAAAGTAGTAGTAAATTTGTGTAATAAGTAGGTTTTCCTTTTCATATATTTTTTCGATAATTTATTTTTGGATCCAAGAGGTTCCGGAATGCCGTTCCGGTGTGTTCCTCCTGAAATTAAGCCCTGTATCTATGTATCTATTTGGGGTATGTCGCATGACAACTTCTGAGTTCACCAACCATTTTTCGTAAAACTTTGTATGCATATCCATACTTTTATCCTAAAGAACTTTACTGTAGTACAGATTGATAGCCCCCAATTTTGAGATCAATGGAGGGGGAGAATTTTGAGATCAGTGGGCAAAAATATGAGGGATCAAAATTATGAAAAATTGCAAAACTGCATGTGGTTTGCAATTCTCTTCAACTTGTAAACTTTAAAGTGAATTTTAACAAAAAAATTAATATAGTGTGCAATGCTGGAAATTTGAAAAATTTAGGGCACTAGGGGTTTAAAAAAAGATTAAAAATTATAAAAATCTAGCCAGATACTAAACGGAATGACAACCTAAATCCAAATGTAGTGTTTAGTCTGAAAACATGCTTTTCTCTAGGGGCACCACAGGGCAAAAACTGAACTCTAAATTTTAAGAAAATTGTATATATATATAGTTACTCTACCGGGTAATATAAGTCTCCCGTTTATCAACGTTAAGCCCACTGTTGGGTTCGCCAATTTATTACTCAACGTGTATCCCGTGTTAATTTGCCTCACGTTGGATGCGTTAATTTATAATTTCTCCTCTCTCTTCCCGTGTTAATTTTTTTTAAATGTTAATTTGTAATAAAGATTGGTTTGTTCAATGATGAAAACAGATTGAGTAAATAGTGTATCAGTTGTTCGTGATTTATTTATGTTGCGTGTTTTGTAAAGTGATTTCATATATAAATTTTATGAAATGAATTATTCTGCCTTGTTTTGATAATCAGAATTATTATTATTTCAATTCAGCAGTTAAAACTTCAAAATTAATTCAAATGTAGCGGTCGAGTCATCCCATACAATTCTCAGTGTTCACCTTCGATATTAGGCTTAACCCTATTCGTTAAGGTTAATCTTGGTTTTGTAGTTTATGTGATTCCAACGACTCCTCGACGTCTTCTTGGTCTTTGTAATTATAAAATAAATGTTGATTATGTCTTATTTTCATGAAAGAATAACGCATGGATATGATTTATTAACATTATCGTTTAATCTTTGCAATTGTAATTCAAATTGATGAAAATTTTCATTCGATACATACATTAGTAACAATCGATAGTTATCTCAGGAGTGAATAATAAAAATAGGTTAAACATATTTCGTGGGAATTCTTGTGGCTGCTACGAAAAGTTCCATTACATATTAAACAACAATACAGAGTACATTACAAATCTTTCTAGTACTTATAACCTAAAAAGAGAGTTACAAAAATTATTAAGAAAAACATACAATGTCTGATGATATTGAGTACACCTCGTACAGAGCATGCTGGTTAGTGTGACGTCATCATCATGGCTGCCTTCGTCCGTTCCAGATAATAACTGAAGTTTTACTAATGTGTTTAAATAAATGTGTTCCTTGTACCCACTGATTCTGATATATAATGTTTTTCACTTATTAAAATCTTCACTAGTGATTAGTGGTAGTGTGAATTATAGTGTTGTCTAGTGGTTGTTCGTTTTGGATTAATAATATTGTCAGTTATAAAGTTGAATTATACGTTACACTTCTAGGCGATATTGCTGTACGTCTCCTTGTTTTTGCTTGATATTTTCTTTATGGTGTTTGTTCCCGGTTAGTGATATGACTGAAGTTAAGAAATTTTTTATCTTCAGTGGTGGTCATAAAATTTTCTTCCACAAAACGGTTTCTGAGTTTAGATTTTCTTTTTAATAATATCCCAGCGAGCACTCTTAAACTGTTCTCAATCACAATTAATAATAAAGTGTCATTTCTTCTTTTTTAGTCATCGAACTGACCAAAACTTCTTAAATTCTGATTGGCCCCTTATGTACAGTTTAAGTGTTATATGACCAATACGCCTTAACTACTTTAAATTTTACAAATTACTTTAACATATAATTTTATCATTATATCCTAATGATTCATACAATGTTTATATGATTATTAATTATACAATTACAAACAATTTGGTACTAAACATGCCTTGGTTTATACCTGTAAAACCTTAGTACTTAGTGAATTTTTCTGATATATGATGAAACAATTTATAATGGTTGATGGTAAGTTATATCTAGACTCCATGAGATACATATATTTAAATTAACTAACTAATAACATGAACCCTTATAATATATCACAAAACTCTTAATAATAATACTTGGTTTGACAATTTTAATTTATTCATACTGTTGAACTATTGTCTGTATGATAAATCATTTTTACTTTCTGTTAATAACAACAAAAAACTTTTTATAAAAAATAAATAGTACACTGTTTAAATGTAGTTTGTGTCACTATTATTATGCCACTTTTCAGTGTTTATTACCACCTTTCTCACTGTAATGGGTTGTGCCCCTTATTCTCTCTTTTTATGTACACAATTTTGTTTAACAACATTTTTATACTAAAGTTAATACAATTAAATATCACTATTGTTTGATGACTCGGAACACTAAGTTTTTTATAAGTAAAATCGTAATAAAAGGCTTTGACATTAAAAACCTATACACAAACATCCCCATCTCTGAAACAATCACCATCCTACAAAACAAACTCAAACAAAACAACACACCAGACGAACTTATCAACGAAATAACAGAAACTCTGAACATTATCACAAAACAAAACTACTTTACTTATAACAATAAATACTACACACAGAACGATGGCTTACCCATGGGCTCCCCCATATCCAGCATTCTAGCAGAAATCTTCCTCCAACACTTAGAAAAAACAAAAATACTCACAAACAATGACAGACACTCACATAAAATACTATATTGGCACAGATACGTTGATGACATTCTAATACTATACAGGGGGAACAAAAGACAATGTGAACAGTTACTAACGCACATAAACAAAATACATAAAAACATAACCTTCACTGCCGAATACGAACACAACAATACCATAAACTTCTTAGACCTCTCCATCACAAAACTAGAACACAAGCACAAATTCAGTATATACAGAAAACCAACTACAACTGGCACACTAATACACAACACCTCCAATCACCCAACACAACACAAACTAGCTGCTTTTAGAACCATGATACATAGACTTAACAACATACCCTTAGATGAAAAAGACTACAAAGACGAACTAAACACGATAAAATATCTAGCAGAATCTAACAGATATGACAGAACAATAGTCAGTAAACTCCTACACAAAACACAAAACAAACAACAGACAAAGACAGAAAACAACAAATTCATAACACTAACATACATCAACAAACAAACTGAAAAAATTGCCCACAAATTCCAAAAAGCAGGATACAGAATCGCTTACAAAACTACTAACAAAACAGAACACACACTATCAAAATGCACGCACAAAGCACAAAACAAATTCGATCTACCCGGTGTATACAAGCTAAATTGCTCAAATTGCAATAAATTCTACATAGGCCAGACAGGACGTAGCTTCAAACAGAGATACATTGAACACACAAAGGCACTCCACACCACTATAGAATCCACCTTTGCAAACCACCTCATTGAAGCAAACCACACATATAAAAACATCGACAATAACATGAACATTCTACACGTACACACAAAAGGCCGAAAACTAGACACTCTAGAACAATTAGAAATATACAAACACACAAAAACAAATAAAAACGACATCCTAAACGAACAGACACAATTCAAATCGCACGCATTATTCGAACATATCTCACCCCACACACACAGCATCGATCTTTCGAAAATCTATCCCGTCGCCAACAACAAGACGGACAGCACTACCTACGGCAGCCTCTGATGAAGCCTTCTAAAGGTGAAAGCCGGTTTAGGCTGTAAGGTAAATCTTTACGATTTTACTTATAAAAAACTTAGTGTTCCGAGTCTTGATGATATTAAATAAGTCAAAGGTTGATGTTGAATCATATTTGGTTCCTTACTGATTTTTCAAAACTGGTATTTCCTTTTAATTAGCTATTGATTACGATTTCGTGTTCCCTCTCTGGATAGGGTTTCATTATTATATTTATAATTCTTTTTACAACATTTTGTTTCATTACAATATATAGTATTTAAAATTTATATTTATATTACCTCAAGATGTTATTTTTTCTTATTTGGAACATGTTTCGGGTACCATCTTGTACCCATCCTCAGCCTTCCGGTTTTTGTATCTGGTGAAGTACATATGTGTTGGTTGACTATTATTATTGTGGCTTCCTGTTGGCTTCTGGTATTTCAAATTGGTTTTATTGTGTGTGATTGTGGTGTATGTGTTAGTTTTTTGTGTATTTTCGATGTTGAGTGCTTTGAATATTGTGTCATGTTTTGTATTGATTTGTATTTGTTCAGGTATTAGTTTGTTTTGTGTTTTATGTTTGTATATTTGTAAATTTTCCCAAATGTTCATTATCGTGCCTTTGTGTGGTATATGTTTTATTAGTGTCACATTGGTTATGTCTGGGAATTCATGTCCTGTGTTTATTGCATGTGTGGCTAAATTGGATTTATATATTTCTGGTTTTTTTGTATGTGTTTAGGTGTTCAAAATAATGTTTTTTCAGCTGTTTTTTGTTTGTCCTATGTAATATTTATTGCAATCTTGGCATTCAATTTTGTATATACTGTTAGTTGTTGTATTACTTTGTTGTGTGGGCTATTTAGTTTTTGTAAATTATTTTTATTAGTTTTGTATGCCATTTTTATATCTGTGTGTTTTAAATAGTTTTGTTAGCTTCGTCATTTTATTATTTATGTATGTGAATGTGGCCCATTTTTTGTTGTTGTTATTATTTATGTGTTGTTCATTTTGATTAATTCTTAATTGTTCAGTTTTTATTTTATATTTTATTTTATTTTCTATTTTGTTTACAGTATTTTTATTGTATCCATTTTCATAACCAATTTGGTATATTATATTTATTTCTTTGTCAGTTTCTTGTTTGTTTAGGGGAATTTTGTACATTCTGTTAAATAACAAATAGAATGCTGCCATTTTATGTTGTGGTGGGTGGTCAGAATGGTTAGGTATAGTTGGTTTTCTGTATATTGCATATTGTATGTGGTTGTTGTTTTCTTGTGATGGTTATGTCTAGATAGTTGATTTTGTTATGTTTTTCTTTTTCTTCTGTGAATTGTATTTTTGGATGTATGTTATTGATTTGTTTTAATATGTTATCTGCATTTGTATTTTTGTTTCTTACCACACAAAGGCACGATAATGAACATTTGGGAAAATTTACAAATATACAAACATAAAACACAAAACAAACTAATACCTGAACAAATACAAATCAATACAAAACATGACACAATATTCAAAGCACTCAACATCGAAAATACACAAAAAACTAACACATACACCACAATCACACATAATAAAACCAATTTGAAATACCAGAAGCCAACAGGAAGCAACAGTAATAATAGTCAACCAACACATATGTACTTCACCAGACACAAAAACCGGTAGGCTGAGGATGGGTACAAGATGGTGCCCGAAACATATTCCAAATAAGGAAAAATAACATCTTGAGGTAATATAAATATAAATTTTAAATACTTTATATACTGTATATCAAGAAACGAACTGTAGCAGAAAGTGATTGAATATATATATATATATATATATATATATATATATTATTGAATATAATATTATATATTCAAATGAATAATAAAGTTAACAAATGAACACACACACACACACACACACACACACACACACACACACACACACACACACACACACACACACACACACACACACACACACACACACACACACACACACACACACACACACAATTAGCATATGGGGGTTTTGTTACACATAAGAAATGGAATTTCAATATCATCAAATCTTATTAAGACATACTTGATTATAGACATGTTAATGGTTTATGTATTAATGAGTTTTGCTCAAATCACAAAATTATGCATCACAAAAATTATCAGCTCCTCCGGAAATAAAATTCTGTATACCATGATTAAACTACAAGAAAGAAAACGAGATAACATACACGTTAATAATCAAAAGTTGTGTGCACTTAACAAAAAAGAAATTGTAATAATTAATTTATTTACGTGTAAAATCCATCCTGTGGCACTGTCCATTTCTGAATGCCAGCGTATTGTTTCTCCGTCAATACAGTTACATTGACATTAGTCTTCCTGTACGATTGACTACACTGTTCTGGTTTTGGACCACTCATTCCTTTTGCATCACAAGTTGAAAACACATAAACTGTGCAAAATAAACAAAAATTATGTAGCTATAACAGCTAGTGACATTTAAAATGCATAAGATCAATGCTATTTCAGGAGGACTTTAATCAAAGTGATTGAATAGAAACTTGTAGCAGATACATAAAAAAATAACTTATTGATTGTACACAAAAATAATTGTTTAAAGTGACAGATGTACGTGTTCAGATTTCAGATACCAATGAAGCACAATTAACCAAAAACATGCTAAAGCATACGAGCGTGATCATAAGCAAAGGTATCAGATATTGCAGTAGTATGAGAGCACAATTTCCCAGCCTAAAAAATTGAAGGGATACCAATAAAATGCAAGTGTTACATTTGTATTTTGAAAAGATTATATTAATAATTAGTTGGTGTAAGTTCCAAGGAGATGAACAACTTTTTAGTATAAGCTATATGAGGTGCTTTAAAGCTTAGTTTTGCAGTATCCTGACTGCTACCGTTGATAAAATTTGTTGTATTCAGCTAAATGTAAAATTTTTTCAAGTTAAAAATTTGAAAATTAACATCATTATTAGGGTGAATGGTCTAGCCAAATTTTCAAAGCTATCTGCATTTTAAGTGCACCCCTACTCCTCTCTCTCTCTCTCTCTCTCTCTCTCTCTCTCTCTCTCTCTCTCTCTCTCTCTCTCTCTCTCTCTCTCTCTCTCTCTCTCTCTCTCTACATGAGGTAATTATAGGAAGGCAGAAGAAAAGTGAAAGCATAGAGGACACAATAAATTTACAATTAATTAATTTATGGAATGGATATAAATGTAATTTGTACAATGTTATTACACATCTTTCTTCCACTGTCTATTACCTTTCAGTGAAGAAGTAATAGAGAAAAAGTCCTATACATCTGTACTGAAAATTTCATATATAATGCCAAGAATTATTCAAACAAGATTATATGCACAGGGATAATGTACATATTCATTTTTCATATAATGATGTAAAAGAACACAAATGTAATAGATCGTTAGGGTCAGGGGCGGATTTAACATTTTGCCGCCCGTAGGCAGTATAAATTTGCCCTCTCCCACAAATCTCTGTTGGGGGGGGGGGGCATCATTATATTCCCTCTTTGGTTTTACAGTCCGCACTAGGGTTCTGTTTAAATCCAAACTTTGCTACATAATCGCGTGTGCTCTCGTTCATTTGCCAATTAATAGGATCAGAATCTAAGACCTTCCCTACCTGATTTGATGACATTTCATCATGATTTTTGACGTGAACTTCGTTCTTCAAAAATGAAGGTTTCTCCACAACAGACCTCTCTGGCTGAACTGTGTGAACAGTATCTTCACCTTCACTGCTATCACAGTTTATGTCGGTATCACTAGAATGCCTCGATTCCTTAAATATTAGCTTGCCTCGGTTTCTGGAACCAACCTACAATTCGGTATTACATTGAGAGATCTACATTTCTCATTTTGATCTGGACTGCCAACATCTAAAATCTCTCGGATGATCAACGCCAAATATTTCAATGGTTGAAAACATAAACATTCGCACGTATTACTTTTGGGTGAAAAACGATAACTGCGTTATAGTTACAAATTAAGTGAAGATAATTTTTATATTCGTGTGTGCTTAATTCAACTGGCATGTATACTTGTAAATTTGTTTGAATCTAAAAATATCATTTCTTAACTCAAATTTTGCCGCTCCCCAAAATTTGCTGCCCCAGGCAAGTGCCTAGTCTGCCTGTGCGTAAATCCGCCCCTCGTTAGGGTAATTTAATTGTGATATAACCTCTTCTACGAAAGTCGCAGTTTGCTTTATAGTGTTTCGTATGTGCTGCAATTTAACTAGATGCAGTTTTGCAGTTATCAGTACCTACATGTTGTGACTGTAGACAGTACTGAACCATATACAATGACTTACTTTACTGTAGTAGCCTAATGTTTAAGTTAGAATTTATCCTATGTTCCTGTACTGAGACTGCAAGTTACAAGTTATATTTCAGTTTACAACCAATCAATAAAAATACATGACTATCCCTAAAGAAATAAAACAAATAAATTAGTATTTATTGCTTCAACATGTAGAAATTCATCTGTACATTTTTTATAGCATAGTGATATTATAATACTTTATGTTTAAAAATACAAACAAGTCAATAATTTGAAACACTACTGACCCCTCCACTATGTTGTGATTTGGTGTAGAGATTGTAGCGTCTTATAAAATGATCATTGCTAAAAAGCCTGTAATCGGTTAAAAGACAGTTTAATATCTACAGCTTTATAAATTGTTCTTGTTAGGAACAACTGTAATGAAAGCAACTTATAAAATGCATTTTATCAGATATAACATTCAGCGATTGTAAGTAACATTCAGCGATTGTAAAAAGTGGGTAGAAGGAGTTGTGAGCAAAGAAATGTATGACATTTTAAGAAAATGTCTAAATTAAGATATAAAAGTAATACTTATCTAAAAATGAAACTTTTTCTTGTGAACTTACTGTTTATTCTCTTCTCGTCGAACGCGTTTCGGCGTACGTATTCGCCTTCTTCACCTTAGAGACAGACTGCCATCATTTAGTAATGGTTGTTGTGTGGAATGTGTAGTGGGGGTGGTGCGTGGAGGAAGGGGATTGCGCGGGGATTCAACTTAATGTTTGTTTTTTGTATAATTGTGTCAAAAAGTGTATGTGATTTATATTGTAATTGATCGTTAAGTATGTTGTTTGGTTGTGTTGTGTGGGGTTTATATATTTCATATTGTTCAGTTGTGTTGAGTTTTCGACCTTTGGGTAAGTAATGTAAAATTTCAAGATTAGTGTCTATGTTGGTGTAACTGTGGTTTTCTGTGTGTATGTGTGTGGCAAATGCGGAGTGTATATTGTTGTTGGTTAAAGCTTTTAAGTGTTCAGAATAACGGGATGAAAAAGATCTTCCCGTCTGGCCTATGTAGAAACTATTGCAGTCATTACAATTTAATTTGTAAACACCTGTTTTGTTATATTTGTCTATGTCTGCGTTTGTATTATTGATGTGTTTTTTGATGGTATTGGTTGTTCTGTATGCTATTTTGTATTTGTGTTTTCTGAATGTGTTGGCAATTTTGTGTGTGTAGGAGTTGTGGTATATGAGTGTGATGTATTTATTGTGCTGTGTGTTGATGGTATTTTGTGTTTTGTTGTTTTTGTTTTTGATGCGTTTGTGTAGTGTGTTTATTAAATTAGGGTTGTAACCATTTTTGATTGCTATGTATTTTATTGTGTTGAGTTTGTCGGTGTAATCTTGTTTATTTAAGGGTATTTTAGTTAGTCTATGGAGCATATGGTTGAAGGCCGCATGTTTATGTTGTGTTGGGTGGTTTGATGTGTTGTGTATAACCATGTCAGTTGTGGTTGGTTTCCTGTATATTTTGTACGTGTGTGTATTGTTAGTTTTGTTAATTGTTAGGTCTAGAAAATTTATACTATTGTTTTGTTCAATTTCCAGTGTAAATTTTAATTTGTGGTGTATAGTGTTTATGTATTTGTGGAAGTTTTCAACTTGTCTTGTGTTGCCTTTGAATAAAAGTAATATATCATCTACATACCTGTGCCAGTATATAATTTTGTTAGTGTATTTGTTGTTGTTTATTATGTGGTTCTGTTCTATGTTGTGTATATATATTTCTGCTAGTATTCCTGATATGGGGGATCCCATCGGGAGACCTTCTGTTTGTGTGTATATCTTGTTATTGTATGTAAAGTAATTTTGTTCAGTTATTATTTTGGTGAGTGTGATGATCTCTTGTATGTGTGTTTCAGGTGTGTTGTTTTGTCTGAGTAGTTGTTCTAGTGTTTGGATGGTTTCTTTGATGGGTACATTAGTGTATAGATTGGTTATATCAAAAGATGCCAGAGTTGAGTTATGTGGGATGTGGATGTGTTCTGTTTTCCTGACTAGGTCGATGTTGTTTTTGATAGATGTGTTGTTACTGAGATTAATGTTTTCTCTGATTATTTTGTCTAGTTGTTTTGCGATTTTGTGGGAGGGGGCCTGTTGTGATGATTTAAATTGTGACAATTAAAAAAAAAATAAAGAAATAAAAAATTTTAAGTTGCGAACAATTAACCATTTAAATCTCACAATGATAATAAAAAACATGTAGGTACTAAGTGTGAATGGAAGTAGTAATTAATAAGGGCAAAGAAACGGTAAAGAAAAGACATATTGTAAATAATTATTATTGTCGCATTTAACCCTTTGCTTGTTATCAGGCGCCTACCTGTTGATACCGGACTCGACATGTTTACCGAGTCTTCTGTAATTAAAATAATATAGAAAAATAATGTTAATAATTAAAGAATCTGAAGACACAGATAGTCACGAAAACAACTAATTTAAATGATGTATTTTTATCTAGCGATAGTTTGTATAAATAAAAAGGTTTTATTTAGAGAGAGACCGGGACTATATTCTCGCGGAATAAACACCCCACTATCTATTGTCCTGTACCAGTGGTAGCGGACGAAAAATCTCTCTCTCGCTATGACGACTCCAAGCAGTGCACACGCACGAGCGAAATGCTCTGTTGAAATGTTTTGTAATTGGTTATTAGTTTGGATTAATTCTTATGTATTTTACTAACTGCTACAAAAGAGTGTAATATGTAACGTTAAGAGAAAGAAAAATTAAAAAAACGTAACAAGAAGAAATATGTGACAACCAATAGTACGAGTGTTAATAACTATAACAGCTATCTTCTCCGATTGACGACTCTTCACAACATCCTGCCTGGAGACATGAATCATCAGAATTACAACTCTAGTAGACCCGACCGATAATGCAGTTCGAGACATCTGAGAATCAACGAGTACCTGTGTAGAAGGCCCACTCTATCCTGCAGACGTTTAAGCCGTGAACAACTGAGACCAGACCTAGACGAGGACGACGCTCTTAGGATTCCCAAGATGTAACCATATGGAGGAGACTTCTACATCCCAAATTAAAGGTGACTCGATAGCACGCCTATCGAGGAATAATAATAATAGTAATTGTAACACAATACTCTCTTAAAGAGACTTTCAGAGACGATTGACTTTATAAGAATATAAAAATTTAAATCTAAGAATTTAATTGTAACTATTCAGGCTTCTTGCAATTGTAACAGTTTAGATTTTAACGTATCGTAGTATAATTAATACCATTCTTCAAATGGAATAATAATGAAACTTAAAAGTAAAAGTAAAAGTAAAAGTAACAGTCTTGCAACCTAATATCTTGAATTGAATATAATTAATTTTTAAAGTTTAAAGACTAAATACCAAATGGTTACCCGGATCCGGGGAAAAGCTAAATATAATTTGTTGTGATCCCACAGTCTATATAAAGCAATTTAAACAAGTTAATAATTTCATTAATAATGTAATGGGATCTGTCTTTTGAGTAAATGTCATTTGTTTTATTTTAAATGTTTAATAAAGGGAAATCTTCTTGTTGCACACATATACTGAGTACATAAATCAACAGTTTTCCCTTCCATGATTCCTTTTATATTTACTGTGTGTTGTTCTGTTTAAATTTCAGCTCGTCCCGAATAAGGCAGCCTGAAGTAATTGGCCGAACCAATTACTTTGGGTTCCCTCTGTTATAACTCAAGAGAAGAGGTTATAAATTGCGCCACTCTGCTAATTAGTTAAAATTTTGCTGCTAATTAAAAAAAAAAAAAAAAAATTTTGTGACTTGTGTTATTAAGCAGTAATTGTGCCTATTAACCCAGACCATAATCTGTTGATTTATTTACTCATGTACTTTAAATGTGTCTAAAATCTTAAATAAAATTAAACGATAATAGTTATTATTATAGTTTTGTAAATAGGTAATTTTAATTATTATTTAGATATAGCAATGAACATAATATTGAATAAAGACGCCCCGTGTAGTCGATATAACATCAGGTATGTGCTTGTCAAAAGCTCATTCAACAACACGTCTGTTTGTAAACAATATCAGACCGGTTGATTTCTTGTCCGCTCCTGTAAGTGTGTATATTGTCATTGTAAGACTCCCCCATCGCGGAATTAAACTATCACTTCACCCTCTGTGTTAGCTCTATTGTTATAAGTAGCATGTCCTTTCCTGTGTGTCGTTGCCGCGGATTCCCCCTTTTGCCGTACGCATCTGTAAACATGTGTGAGATTTCTCTCTCTCTCTACATATGTAAAATGACAACCTTTGTCATCTCATTTTAACTGTTTATTAATAAATGTGTAAGAATACGATTTATTTATATTGTTATGTTTGTGTAAAATGATATAGCGCGTATAGTAGTAAATACAAATAGTAGAATAATTAGTTCTAGCCACTTTACGAAAATGGCTGAATTTAATCCTGATTTATTAGTAAAAGATGAGCTATGCTACGAAGCACTTTTAAGAGGTCTAAAACACGTGAATGTAACCGTGTCTGAATTACGAAAATCATTACGCCAATCCGGATCTGAGACAAGCTCGCAGTTAGACAAATTGCGTGAACTCGATTATGACGGCGAACGAGAAACCTGTTATGCGAAATATAGGGAACTGATAGTATTATCTCAGAGCCTTAAGGAAAAGAAATCACCTACGGAACTTTTGCGCGTTACTCAACGTATAGAACATTTAACCCGCCGATTAAATAATTTATTAAGCTGGCCCGACGTCACCGTAGTCCCCGCCGATGTGCAGAAATTTCCAGATGAGGCATTACGCCAATTACCCATAATTATTAACGACTTAAGACGAAAGTCAGATGAATCGAGAATGGAGGAAATTGAGCAAGACTTACAAAAATTATATATCTCCCCTGGTCAATCCCCTATTGTAGAACTCCCTCCCACCACCTCAAACCCCGAATCACCCACCGTATCTAAGATACCACTGAGTCCTGAACAATTACCTAGTAGAAAATTAAATACCTTAACTATGTTAGAACCCCCACCCCCTAACGTTCAACGTACTCGCACTAGTCAATATGCGATTGCTAATCCTAATGCAACCACTAATTCTTCGAACGAAATACAAAACGTAAATTTTAATGTTGACCTCTACGGAAAGATTTCCCACCCAGTAGAGAAAATAATTAATGAAATTCCTTACACCGATGGGTTAAGTATAACGATACTGTTAACTTTTATCAAATACCTACTGCAAATAAAAGATCTACAACAATTAAATGATCGGCAAATACTGCAAGTAATATTACCCAAATGTAAACCACCATTACGAGATCGTGTACTAGAAACATTAAACTCGAGTCTTCCAGTAGAAGAACTTCACACGAAAATAATCAAATATTTTATCCCCACTGGAATTTATGAGGATATCAAAAGAAATACTGTACTTCGGGTACAAGGAGCTCATGAAAGACTGGCCCACTATATTGCGGACATCCGTGAATCGTCACGTATACTACAAGTCGACTGGACTGAAAAACAATTGGTCGATACTATCCTAGTAGGCTTATCTCCTGATGAACGCTCCCGTTTAGCACTAATAAGTAGACCCCTTACGTTCGCGGACTTTGAACAATGTAGCATTCACTCTTCCAATGTGTGGTACGCAGATCAGCACAGACATGCATCGGTATCCACTACACAAAATAGAAAAGAAATGCAAGCCTTAGTCTCTGACGCAAGAAGTCTACGAGAAAGAAAACCATTTCGAAGATCAACCTATGGCCATGGTAAGTCCAAGGAGGCTCAACCGCGACAGGAAACCTGTGAGACCCAACGTAAAGAATATGTATGCTATAACTGCGGAAAATCCGGACATCTCAGTAGAAACTGTAAACAGAAACAGTATAATCAAAAAACTCATTATCAAAAAAAACATGTAAGGCAGGGAGATCCGAAACCCTGTGTCTTCCGCAGCATCGTAAAACAAGGTAAACCCCTGAGAGTCAATAAAATAAAACAAATTAATAATAATAACAAAAGAAAACTTGACCCCTATGTAAAAAAATTTATCGATAAATGTAACGCTATTAATAAGTGTGATTTCAGTAAGTGTCAATTACCTTATGTACAAGTAGACCTTGGTGTAACATCCACCCTCGGTTTAATTGATTCCGGATCAACGCGAAGTTTAATTAGTCATGACCTCGCCAATAAGTTATTTAAACATAATTTAGTTAAACGCAGTCAATCTGTAAATATTAAATGCTCAACCGCTAACAAACAAAACTTAATGATAAAACTTATCATTACATGTAAAGTAAAAATTAAAAATTTTACGTGGTATTTTCCAATGTTAGTGTGCGACGAATTAGGACCCGAGTTAATATTGGGAGCTGATTTTATCAGTAAAACAGGAATAATTCTAAATATTCATGATAAGAAATTTTACTTTGGATTCGATCGTTCACGGAAATATAACTTGGAGGATAATTCAAATAACACAGAAAGTACTAGCACTACTTCTTCACATGTAAAGCATCACGAATGTGAATTAGGTCATCTGGAAAGTAACGATAGACGGAACATACAAAAGTTAATAAATCAATTCTCCAATGTCCTCACCCCAAAGTTAGGACTGACGGACCTGATAGAGTATAAGATAAATTTGAGCGATAATAAAATAATACGTTTAGCCCCATACAAGTTATCACCGCCAAAAATGGAAGTAATGAGGAACCAAATTAATAAACTGTTAGAACAAGGAGTCATCGAACCCTCTACGTCATCTTATTCATCCCCCGCGTTTTTAGTACCCAAAAGCAACGATAAACATAGATTAGTTGTAGACTATAGACAACTAAATAAACGGATAGAATTTGAATCAATACCACTTCCCGACATCCACAGTGCTTTTCATTATTTTACGAAAGCAAAAATTTTTACCATTATGGATTTGAATCAGGCATTTCATCAGATACCCCTTTCGGAAGAATCGAAACGTTTCACCGCTTTTGCCGTCCCTTTCAACCTATACCAATTTACAAGGGTACCCTTTGGTATATCCCAAGGTAGTTCTGTATGTAGCAGATTATTAGAAAAATTATTTCATGACATAAAGTTTAAATATGTGTATCACTACCTAGATGACATTGTTATTTACAGTGAGTCAATTGAACAACATCTTGAATATTTACGTGAAGTACTATCCCGATTAGAGAAAGCTGGATTAACTGTAAACCCCAGTAAAGTAAATTTTGCTGTGACACAATTCTCCTTTTTAGGTCACATCGTAAAAGCCAACGGAAAGGTAAGCATAGACCCAGAGCGCACCCGTGCTATCAGAGAATTTTTACCACCGCGGGATGCAAAAGGAATTGCCCGATTTTTAGGAATGATAAATTATTTCCACAAGTATATTCCACATCTAGCCGAAATTGCAGCACCGCTAAATACTTTGAGAAAGAAGGGAGTAAAATTTGAGTGGAATGAGCAACACCAAACCGCATTTGAGATATTAAAAGAAAGCATCATATCACCCCCTGTACTACAATTAGCCGATTTTACTAAACCGTTTGTTGTGCAAACAGACAGTTCAAGTGTCGCCCTAGGTGCAGTAATATATCAGGAAGTAGATAACTCTCGCTTACCAATTAGTTACGCTTCACGCACCCTGACAGACCAAGAAAAGAAATACTCTGCTTACGAATTAGAATGTTTAGCTATCGTTTTCGCGTTTGAGAAGTTCAAACCATTTTTAGAACATAAAGAGTTTTTGTTAGAAACAGATAATCAAGCTTTATCCTGGCTACTAAATCACCCAAAACAATTAGGTCGTATCGGAAGATGGGTATTAAGATTAAATTGTTTTAAGTTCAAAGTACAACATATTAGAGGCACCCAAAACGTAGTTGCCGATACCGTCACGTATGTTCCAGCCGAGTAGTAATAATTACGAAAACAAGAGTAGAGAGACACCGATTATTAATACGTTAATTACCGAATTTCCTCTTGCATTTACGGATTTAGCCCATTATCAACAACAAGACCCTCGCTTGAGTCCGATTATCGAACAACTTGAAAAAGGAAACAAGTCAGAAAAATACCTATTAAGTAAGAAAGTATTATGTTGTAGAATAGCGAACGGAAAATATTCACGAATCATCGCCCCGGATATTATTAAACCTATGCTAATGGAATATTATCACTCTTCCCCCATTGGAGCACATATGGGAATAAATAAAACCATACATCGGATTCGTAGAGAATACCACTGGGAAAATATGAACATTGAGATTGCTAACTTTGTAAAAAGGTGCAAGTTGTGTGCACTCAGCAAACCAGCGAGAAACAGCCAAATAAGTCAGTTAATATCTGAGATTCCTGCTACCACATTCTCCAAAATTTATTTAGACTTTTCTGGACCCTACCCACATTCCAAATCAGGAAATACAATGTTACTAATTTGCGTAGATTCTTTTAGTAAATTCGTCTGGATGTACCCCATGCGGCGAGCTTTAGCTACGACAACAGTAAGCATTCTACAGAATAGATTATTCAAAGAATTCGGTATTCCAGTCCATCTAGTGTCGGACAACGGACCACAGTTTAAGTCTAAGGAATTCAGGAACATGTGTTTCAAACTAGGTATAGACCACATTACCACTACAGAGTATCGTCCGCAAGGTAATATAGCTGAGAGGTATTTGCGAAACCTAAAATCTGCTTTAATAGCCTACCATGCTAACGACCATACTTCGTGGGACCAGAACCTATCCTGGATACAATTCGCCTTTAATTCGGCATATCATGAAGGACATAAGTCTACCCCATTCGAATTATTGTTCAAGTATAAACCTAACCACCCATTATCCACAAAGTGGAAAATACATGAATTATTACCCCTTGAAATTAGGGATAAAAATATTAGGAAAATATGGAATGAAGCGCGTGCTAATTTACGAACAAACTTAGCGAAGTCAAGGAAATATTACGAGCAAAAGAATAATAATAATAAAGTAAAGTACCAAATCGGAGACTTAGTTATGTATAAAACGCACCCAACGAGTAGTGCAGTCGATAAGACAACTTCCAAGCTATCATACAGATGGTGCGGTCCTTATCAAATTCAAAAATACTTAACTCCGGTAACTGTAACTCTGTATGAACCCTCTACTCACAAATATGTGTGAAGGACACATATTTCACAGATAAAACGTTATCTTGAAGAAGAAAATAGTAGAGTGCCAATTAAATAAATAAATGTGAAGACAATGTTTAGTACTCAACTGCAAAAGTACTTAAATAACCTTTGGCTACCTTGTCGTATAACTAGGTACGAGGCCTGATCAACCTTGAATCCTCTTCATCGAAAGTAGAGAAAAGCAAGAAGTCAGCTGAGATCCAATAATAAAAAAAAAAAATGGAGTAATTAAAGAGTAAATTCTATAACTAGAGAAACTCTCAAGAAAAAGAAAAATCCGGTAGTAGTCATAAGTAGTAGAGTTAAGAAAATTTAGAATGTTGAAAATACTTTTATAGTGTGTGAATTTTATGTAGTAATCAAATTAGTGTGTAAAATATGAAGTATATGTATAAATAGTAAGAATCAGCAAGTCAAGAATGACCGATGCTGTTAGTAATTACATACAGCTAGAAACGGGTGAGAGAAATTTAACACTGTACTCCCCAAGCATACTCTCGGTACGTATCTAACCAAATTTTCCGGAGTCGGTGTTGGTTAAGAGGCGGAGTATGTGACGATTTAAATTGTGACAATTAAAAAAAAAAATAAAGAAATAAAAAATTTTAAGTTGCGAACAATTAACCATTTAAATCTCACAATGATAATAAAAAACATGTAGGTACTAAGTGTGAATGGAAGTAGTAATTAATAAGGGCAAAGAAACGGTAAAGAAAAGACATATTGTAAATAATTATTATTGTCGCATTTAACCCTTTGCTTGTTATCAGGCGCCTACCTGTTGATACCGGACTCGACATGTTTACCGAGTCTTCTGTAATTAAAATAATATAGAAAAATAATGTTAATAATTAAAGAATCTGAAGACACAGATAGTCACGAAAACAACTAATTTAAATGATGTATTTTTATCTAGCGATAGTTTGTATAAATAAAAAGGTTTTATTTAGAGAGAGACCGGGACTATATTCTCGCGGAATAAACACCCCACTATCTATTGTCCTGTACCAGTGGTAGCGGACGAAAAATCTCTCTCTCGCTATGACGACTCCAAGCAGTGCACACGCACGAGCGAAATGCTCTGTTGAAATGTTATGTAATTGGTTATTAGTTTGGATTAATTCTTATGTATTTTACTAACTGCTACAAAAGAGTGTAATATGTAACGTTAAGAGAAAGAAAAATTAAAAAAATGTTGTAACAAGAAGAAATATGTGACAACCAATAGTACGAGTGTTAATAACTATAACAGCTATCTTCTCCGATTGACGACTCTTCACAACATCCTGCCTGGAGACATGAATCATCAGAATTACAACTCTAGTAGACCCGACCGATAATGCAGTTCGAGACATCTGAGAATCAACGAGTACCTGTGTAGAAGGCCCACTCTATCCTGCAGACGTTTAAGCCGTGAACAACTGAGACCAGACCTAGACGAGGACGACGCTCTTAGGATTCCCAAGATGTAACCATATGGAGGAGACTTCTACATCCCAAATTAAAGGTGACTCGATAGCACGCCTATCGAGGAATAATAATAATAGTAATTGTAACACAATACTCTCTTAAAGAGACTTTCAGAGACGATTGACTTTATAAGAATATAAAAATTTAAATCTAAGAATTTAATTGTAACTATTCAGGCTTCTTGCAATTGTAACAGTTTAGATTTTAACGTATCGTAGTATAATTAATACCATTCTTCAAATGGAATAATAATGAAACTTAAAAGTAAAAGTAAAAGTAAAAGTAACAGTCTTGCAAGCTAATATCTTGAATTGAATATAATTAATTTTTAAAGTTTAAAGACTAAATACCAAATGGTTACCCGGATCCGGGGAAAAGCTAAATATAATTTGTTGTGATCCCACAGTCTATATAAAGCAATTTAAACAAGTTAATAATTTCATTAATAATGTAATGGGATCTGTCTTTTGAGTAAATGTCATTTGTTTTATTTTAAATGTTTAATAAAGGGAAATCTTCTTGTTGCACACATATACTGAGTACATAAATCAACAGTTTTCCCTTCCATGATTCCTTTTATATTTACTGTGTGTTGTTCTGTTTAAATTTCAGCTCGTCCCGAATAAGGCAGCCTGAAGTAATTGGCCGAACCAATTACTTTGGGTTCCCTCTGTTATAACTCAAGAGAAGAGGTTATACTGTGTGTTGTTTAATAATGGTCTGATGGGAATGTTAGGTTTATGTATTTTTGGTAATGCATTTAGTTTAGGGGGGTTAGGTTTTATTTGTTTAAGGTATTTGGCGCTTTCTGGTTTGATTATATGTTTTGTGTTGTTTATAAATTTGTTAATCTGTTTATGAAATTTTAGTGTGGGGTCTTTATTTATTTCCGTTATATTATTTTCGTTGAAGAAATTTTCGATTTTAGTGTTTAATTGATGTTTGTCCATTATTTTCTATTTTAGTGTTTAATGGACATAATGGACAAACATCATTAAACACTAAAATCGAAAATTTCTTCAACGAAAATAATATAACGGAAATAAATAAAGACCCCACACTAAAATTTCATAAACAGATTAACAAATTTATAAACAACACAAAACATATAATCAAACCAGAAAGCGCCAACTACCTTAAACAAATAAAACCTAACCCCCCTAAACTAAATGCATTACCAAAAATACATAAACCTAACATTCCCATCAGACCATTATTAAACAACACACAGGCCCCCTCCCACAAAATCGCAAAACAACTAGACAAAATAATCAGAGAAAACATTAATCTCAGTAACAACACATCTATCAAAAACAACATCGACCTAGTCAGGAAAACAGAACACATCCACATCCCACATAACTCAACTCTGGCATCTTTTGATATAACCAATCTATACACTAATGTACCCATCAAAGAAACCATCCAAACACTAGAACAACTACTCAGACAAAACAACACACCTGAAACACACATACAAGAGATCATCACACTCACCAAAATAATAACTGAACAAAATTACTTTACATACAATAACAAGATATACACACAAACAGAAGGTCTCCCGATGGGATCCCCCATATCAGGAATACTAGCAGAAATATATATACACAACATAGAACAGAACCACATAATAAACAACAACAAATACACTAACAAAATTATATACTGGCACAGGTATGTAGATGATATATTACTTTTATTCAAAGGCAACACAAGACAAGTTGAAAACTTCCACAAATACATAAACACTATACACCACAAATTAAAATTTACACTGGAAATTGAACAAAACAATAGTATAAATTTTCTAGACCTAACAATTAACAAAACTAACAATACACACACGTACAAAATATACAGGAAACCAACCACAACTGACATGGTTATACACAACACATCAATCCACCCAACACAACATAAACATGCGGCCTTCAACCATATGCTCCATAGACTAACTAAAATACCCTTAAATAAACAAGATTACACCGACAAACTCAACACAATAAAATACATAGCAATCAAAAATGGTTACAACCCTAATTTAATAAACACACTACACAAACGCATCAAAAACAAAAACAACAAAACACAAAATACCATCAACACACAGCACAATAAATACATCACACTCACATACCACAACTCCTACACACACAAAATTGCCAACACATTCAGAAAACACAAATACAAAATAGCATACAGAACAACCAATACCATCAAAAAACACATCAATAATACAAACGCAGACATAGACAAATATAACAAAACAGGTGTTTACAAATTAAATTGTAATGACTGCAATAGTTTCTACATAGGCCAGACAGGAAGATCTTTTTCATCCCATTATTCTGAACACTTAAAAGCTTTAACCAACAACAATATACACTCCGCATTTGCCACACACATACACACAGAAAACCACAGTTACACCAACATAGACACTAATCTTGAAATTTTACATTACTTACCCAAAGGTCGAAAACTCAACACAACTGAACAATACGAAATATATAAACACCACACAACACAACCAAACAACATACTTAATGACCAATTACAATATAAATCACATACACTTTTTGACACAATTATACAAAAAACAAACATTAAGTTGAATCCCCGCGCAATCCCCTTCCTCCACGCACCACCCCCACTACACATTCCACACAACAACCGTTACTAAATGATGGCAGTCTGTCTCTAAGCTGAAGAAGGCGAATACGTACGCCGAAACGCGTTCGACGAGAAGAGAATAAACAGTAAGTTCACAAGAAAAAGTTTCATTTTTAGATGTGTTAGTGCTGTGAAAGAAGTGATGAATAATCAAGACAACTATAAAAGTAATATGAGATCATTATGTTTGTACAGAAGGTCAACATTTTTGTTGTTTTGTGCTTACTTTTCTTGCAATAACACTTGTGATTCAAATATTATATAACACACACTTACTATGCAATATGGGCATTTTATTTTTGTAAAAAAATTTTACTTATTTCAGTAGTCAAAAGTCACTGAAGAATAAATGTATCATTTAGGAATATAAAAATTTATATCAAATAACAAGTTTCCTATTTTATTTATACTAAATTTGTAAGTATATCACTACTGACTCAGAACACAACGTTTTTTATTGGTAAAATCGTAAAAGTTTTACCTTATAGCTTGAACCAGTTTTCGCTTATTATAAGCTTCATCAGAGGCTCTGACAAGGTAAAACTTTTACAATTTTACCAATAAAAAACTGTGTGTTTTGAGTTGGCAGTGATATACTTATATTTAGTTAATCAATGGACACGTCATGGACAACAAAATCCATGATTTGTATTTATGATTAAGAACCTATGATATATTTATATTATTCCTATTTAAAAAAAAGTCAGCTGTTTTTAACAATAAACACAATGTGTAATAAATTTTAACAATTTGTCATTCAGTTTAAGTTAGCACATCTGATGATGGTGGTTTCTATGCATGAACTGTACACAGTACTTCACAAAAATAAAATATTGTTCTGACATATTATGTTTATATTAAAATAAGAATTACTATAGTGTTCAACTGTAAATACGTATGGTATATGTCCATGTGAATGAGGTAATTAATGAATAAAAGAGAAAAAGCAAGTATGTACAGTTAAAAGAAATGTATCATATACATTCCTCATTTCAATGTATCATATTTATGTACTTACATGTTTCATTTACGAAGGCTGGATGAGTTACAGCAGCATCTGGAGGCTCTGAAACATAGAAAACAAGTTTTGTGTTCTGTATACATCTTCAGTTGTAGTGTACTAGCTACTCGTATAGGTAGGCCTACCAGTGGTAGGCTTAAAAACACAGTGTTTGCAAGTTTTGTAGCTGCCAGAGCTCAGTTTGTGACTGCCAACTACTACCAATTGATATTTGCAGATCTAAAGAATGTAAACTTATTTTTAAAAATTATTTTAAGAATACAGAAATTTATAGATTTGACTGAAGTACTGTAATGGGTCGAATTAGAAGGTTTTTTATTTTATTGATTTTGGTCTCGATTTTATAAAGATTTTAAATTCACTTCATATATGTGAGCCACCCCAGTTTAATTTTATATAAATTTAAATCATCAATTCCACCCAGTATCAAATTGTTAACTGCACCTGTAGGGAGCCTCAGTACAGCAATGCACAGTGTTAGCCAAAACAAATGTACAGACGTATTGCGTAACCGCCCAGCAGCAGCCTTGTGACACAGTCTACAGTCTGCAGTTTACCAGCAGAGAGTGAACAGATAGCCAGCAGCAGCATAAAGTGCTGGAAACAGTAAAACTGTGGCCTCGGGAGTGCAAGATAGGCCGTAATAATTAGTCGGCCTATCTATTCAAGTCGGAAAGTAACATCCTAACCTGCCGGACGCGAATAGTAGTGCGTCCGCCGACCGGACACAAATTTCACCTAAATTACAGAGCAAAATTGTGAAGCAGCAGTGGTGTTGTGGTGAGGCGGCGGCGGCCATTTGAACAAAATTCTCAGCCCGGCCGGGTGCGTGAAAAACCGTGTGCACACAACAGTTCAGTTTCATCATGTAAAGAGTGGTAACCAAGATATAAAATTACAAAACAGAGTTAGTGAAGTGAGCGGGCCAAAATCAAGTGAACAATACACTTTCGGGCAATTATTAATAAAGATTAATAAACATACGAGTCGCGTGGCAACGAAAGCAGTGAGCCGTCGGGTAACCAGTAACCGTATTTTCAACAAAATTTTATAAAGGGCTTTTTGTGCAAACATGTTAATTAAATAATAGTAGTTGGTTTTGTAAAGGTGTGAATGTGAGAGTAAATAGCAGATTGGGGCTGTCTAATTAAGGTAAGGTGTTTATTGTAATTCTGTAAGTATAAGTGTAATACCATCATGTAACTATCAGTAAGGGTTTTATGCATTTTCAATGATTTGAGCCAAGAGGCCAAATAAATACCAATTTAATACTTGAAGGATATTTTAAAGTAAAAAATAAAATTTTAATTAATTTCTCTTTAAAAATGCGTTGCGTAAGTTCTTACGATAACCTATAATCATATTTGCATTTTAATGTTCGTGGTGTGGACCCTGGCGGAAGGCGAAACAGGTAGGTGGAAAATAAAATAAAATTTGAGTATTTGTATGTGAATAGAAATTCACAGCGTTTTGGCGCTACGAACGGGACTCGAATTTGAATAATTAAAATTCCACACCTACGATAAATGCAAGTTTGATTTGAGGGTTGAGTAACAATACATAAAAAATTACGCAGCACATACAAATTAGTACATCAATGTACAGAGGTTAAGAGTTAAGTGGTAGATGTTTTTGTAAGTAAATTTAGATTAATAAATTTATAAAAATGGCAGGAAAGAATGAGAGCAATATACATGAAACGACTAGTGTCGAAAACTATAATGAATCAAATAGTATGAGTGATTTTGAAATCCACTCGACTCCAAACGTGAGTCAGGAAAATAAAACAAAACACAATTTAGATGAAACAAATATTACGGAGGACTCAGGGGTACAGTTAACCCCCACCTCAACAAAATGTAATAAATTAGATGATGACATAATGAGTATATTAAGAACCATATCAATGGACATTCATGAACAGAAGAACAAATTTAACGAATTAAATAATCGTTTTGACAATAACGATATAAAACTGAATTAAATCAAAAGTGAATTTAATTGTAAATTTGATGTACTTAAATTTGACATTGATGAAGTAAAAATAAAATGCGACAATAGTTGTAACGAATTGAAACGAGACATTGAGAAAATAGTAGAGTCAGTAGAAGAACGGGTCAAAAGTAAAAATAATAATGACAGTAAGAAATTAACAAGTGATAACAATAATGTCGAAAATGAGAATATAATTAAAAATTTATTCATGTTTAACGTACCGAGTCACTATATGGTTAATATAATTAAATTACCTTGTTCGGTCCACCTTAGTGACACTAGCTGCTGTCGGTTAATGACGCGTTTCGGGATAAAATCCCATCTTCAGATACACAATTATCAAACTTTAAATGTATACCACAATTTGTGGTTTGTCATAATTTTAAAATATTTTAAATAAAATATATATAAACAAAAACGTAACAACAGAATCGTTCAGAGCGTCCGCATGCATGCACGCTGTATTACGACCTCCTCACGACTGGCTATACTTATCACTCAACCGTATAGCAGTGTCAAACAGGTTATTAGAACCGAAGTTCATTTGATCGTTTAATATGTTATTTTTGGTCATAGCGTTTTTTGTAGCTTTGTATATTTCGAACTCCTCTAGACTATCCATTAATTTACCCTTCTTGCAAGTATGCAACGCCACGAAATTGTTTTCGAAACTAGTATAACTATGATCATTTTCTATTAAATGTTGTGCATAACTGGAATTATTATTATTTGTTTTTGGAATGTGCTCTAAAAATCTTGTGTAAAAATCTCTGCCGGATTGGCCAATGTAGAATGCTGCACAATTATCGCATTTAATTTTATAGACACCTGATTTATTTTTTAAAGGAATATTTATTTTAGTTTTGAAAAAATTTTTTAAATTATTACAGGTTTTGAACGAAATAGTATAACCTTTACTTTTAAAAACTGATTTTAAAATATTTGGCAACAAGCCAGTATAATTAGCTGAAATGAATTTTTTATGGTTTTTATTATGTTGGTTAATAATATTGGTATTTTTATTTTCTAAACGTTTTTTATGTTTCATTATCATTTTATCGACTATTACTGGCCTGTAACCATTATTTAGAGCTATTTGTTTTATAATATTTACTTCTTGATCATAGTCTTCGTTATTAAGGGGAACACTAAGTAATCTGTCAATAAAGCTGTTAAATGCAGCCATTTTTTGGGCTGGAGGATGAAATGACTTAGCATGTATAACCGTATCTGTGTAAGTGTGCTTTCTGTATATTTTGTATGTCAGTTCATTACCGTTATTCGTTATGGTTAGATCCAAGAAATTAATATTTTTGTTATTTCCAATTTCCATAGTGAATTTTATTGTCTTATGTATTTTATTTAAATAATTATTAAACGACTCGAGCTGTCTATTGTTACCATTGTAAATAACAAAGGTGTCATCCACATATCTTGAATAATATACTATTTTTTTGTCAAAATAATTGTTTTTTAAAATTTTAGTATTTTCTAGATGATTCAAATAAATATCAGCAAGGATACCTGAGAGTGGAGAACCCATTGCTAGGCCCTCATTTTGTTTGTAGTATGAACCATCAAACGAAAAGTAGTTTTGATTAAGTACTATTTCTAGTAGTAACATTAGCTGATAAATTTTCTTTATTTCTAAGGTATTATTATTTATTAAATTTTGTTTGAGTATTTTTAAAGTTTCAGCTATTGGGACATTGGTATACAGATCCACTATGTCAAAAGAAGCTAGCTTGTAACTATGCTTAATATTAATATGACGTAATTTTTCAATAAAATCTTTATAACCTTTTATACTCTGGTTATTATCTAAGCTTATATGTTTTTTGATTATTTTAACCAAGGTTTTTGCTACTTTATAGCTTGGAGCGGTTGTATAATTTACTAAAGGTCTAATTGGTGTGTCTTTTTTGTGTACTTTGGGTAGACCTTTTAAGCATGGTGCACTAGCTTTTATTGGTTTCAGTGAATAGCATATATGTTTCTCTAATAGATCTGTACATTTATTTATTGTTTTATTCAAATCTAACGTGTATTTTTTGGTGGGATCATTATTTAACTTTGTTATGTTATTATTACTAATGAATTTGTATACCTTTTGTTTATATTCGTCTAAGTCTAACAATGCTATAGTATTGCCTTTATCAACCTTCGTTAAGTAAATGTTATTTTGTATGAGTTTTTTATTTAGCTGTTAGCTGTTAGTTGTTCATGTTTTGTTGTTGTATAATTTAATTTCTTTTGTTTATGATAATTCTTATTAATTGCTTTATTGAATTTATTATTTATTAATATACGTAATTCATTTTGTTCATTTAAGTCAGGAACACACTTAATTACAGATTCGGCTTCAACTATTTCTTTAATTATGTTATTTTTATTTTTAAGATTCGGTGGAAAATTGTAATTTAGTCCCCTATTGATAAGATTTTCCTCTGTATTCGTGAGAACCATGTTAGTCATGTTTATCAGTCTAGGGTAGAAAGTATGTTTTTCATTATTGAATTTATCGTTGTTTTGATTGCTTATCAGACGGCCAATTTTATTGGTTTGTTTATTCTTCTGGAATCTAATATTATCCTTAATGTACTGATTAATACGTTGCATGATTGTATCGCATAGAGCAGGGTGAACATTATTATATAGTTCTAAATGTGTTTTATATACAGCTGAGTTCAATGAGATTTTCTTCCTATATAAGAATTTAATTTCTTCCTTTATCCTGTATTTACTTGCAAATTGCTCAGTTTTTCTGGCCATTGTAGAGGTTTCGTTAATTTTGATTTTAGCGTAATTTGGGATAAGATTTTTATATAGACAAATTTTATTAAATTTAATATTTAAATTATTATTAATTTATTATTTATTTTATTATTTATTATTTATTTATTTATTAAATTAAAATTTAAGGTAATTTAATTATAATTAAAAATGTATTAGAGAGTAAGGTAACAAATGTTAACAATAATATTGAAAATGGTAAGGTGATTGAAAGGGTGGTATCAGAGAATGATACGTTGAAAATAGATAGTGAAATAGTGAGAGAGAGAGAGAGAGAGCGTTATATGTTGTAACGAAGTAGTAATTAGTGTTGATGAATTAGAAAAAGAATGGAGAGAGAGAGTAGATGAATGTGTAGGGCAGAGGGTAAATTTTCCCCTTATTTGTGATGAACCAGAGTGTTCAAAATTGTTATTGTTGGAGGGCAAGAGACCCTATTTAATGGAAGATTTAAGTTATATCCCTTTGTTGTATAAATTAGTACCCTCTGTGTGGAATGATGTTGAAAGTATGAGATGGTGTTATGATGGGAGAGATTTAGATAGAGACTCGGGTGTTGATAAAGAAATAGAATTATGTAAGTTGCAGAGAAATTATAATGAGTTGAAAGAGATGAAATACTTACCTGTTAAAATAGAGAGTGAAGATTATTTTGATGATGCATGTTTAAATAATAATAATTTACCTTATGATGAAAAAAGAACTGACTTGACAATGAATATAATTACTAATGGAGACTGGACAGAAACAAATAATGTTGACTTGGTTTATGATTATTTTGGTAAAATGAATGAATTTGTTTTTTTTGGTGACGACACACAAAACAGTAATTTGTGGGCTAATGAAATTGAACAATGCTATATAAAACAAAGACTTATCTATGACGATGGAGGTTGAGCCTTAAATTCACAAATGGACAATTTTAAATAGTTTGCTTATTGGTTATGACCCAGCTGATTTTGACATTGAAGTGTGATATAACTGAATAATTATTGATGAAGAATTGTAAATAAGTGTAGTGAATTTAAGTGTATGTATTATAAAATGTTAGAGAAACAATGTATGTATGTAGTAGACCTTGTTGTGATGATAATAATAATATTTATATTTTGCAGCCTAAATAAATAACAAAAATAATTTGGAATGAGTTATAGAGGTACATGAGGTATAAGAACAAATGGGGGTTGTTGGCACCAGTTCCTCACCGGTCCTCTTAGGGGTTTAGCAATGAGAATTCTTCTGCTTCGACAGAAGACTTCTCATTGGGGGGGGGGGTGTATTGTAATGGGTCGAATTAGAAGGTTTTTTATTTTATTGATTTTGGTCTCGATTTTATAAAGATTTTAAATTCACTTCATATATGTGAGCCACCCCAGTTTAATTTTATATAAATTTAAATCATCAATTCCACCCAGTATCAAATTGTTAACTGCACCTGTAGGGAGCCTCAGTACAGCAATGCACAGTGTTAGCCAAAACAAATGTACAGACGTATTGCGTAACCGCCCAGCAGCAGCCTTGTGACACAGTCTACAGTCTGCAGTTTACCAGCAGAGAGTGAACAGATAGCCAGCAGCAGCATAAAGTGCTGGAAACAGTAAAACTGTGGCCTCGGGAGTGCAAGATAGGCCGTAATAATTAGTCGGCCTATCTATTCAAGTCGGAAAGTAACATCCTAACCTGCCGGACGCGAATAGTAGTGCGTCCGCCGACCGGACACAAATTTCACCTAAATTACAGAGCAAAATTGTGAAGCAGCAGTGGTGTTGTGGTGAGGCGGCGGCGGCCATTTGAACAAAATTCTCAGCCCGGCCGGGTGCGTGAAAAACCGTGTGCACACAACAGTTCAGTTTCATCATGTAAAGAGTGGTAACCAAGATATAAAATTACAAAACAGAGTTAGTGAAGTGAGCGGGCCAAAATCAAGTGAACAATACACTTTCGGGCAATTATTAATAAAGATTAATAAACATACGAGTCGCGTGGCAACGAAAGCAGTGAGCCGTCGGGTAACCAGTAACCGTATTTTCAACAAAATTTTATAAAGGGCTTTTTGTGCAAACATGTTAATTAAATAATAGTAGTTGGTTTTGTAAAGGTGTGAATGTGAGAGTAAATAGCAGATTGGGGCTGTCTAATTAAGGTAAGGTGTTTATTGTAATTCTGTAAGTATAAGTGTAATACCATCATGTAACTATCAGTAAGGGTTTTATGCATTTTCAATGATTTGAGCCAAGAGGCCAAATAAATACCAATTTAATACTTGAAGGATATTTTAAAGTAAAAAATAAAATTTTAATTAATTTCTCTTTAAAAATGCGTTGCGTAAGTTCTTACGATAACCTATAATCATATTTACATTTTAATGTTCGTGGTGCGGACCCTGGCGGAAGGCGAAACAGGTAGGTGGAAAATAAAATAAAATTTGTGTATTGGTATGTGAATTGAGTATCACAGTACCAATAAGCTATTACAACTAACAGTATTATAATAAATAATAATGGCTCCCATGTATACCACCGAAGTAGCTTAGGAGTAGGCAGGGTAGGCTAGGTGAGCCGTATGGCATACAAGGAAGGCAGTGTGGCCAGCACTACGCTTCAGCCGCCCAAGGAAGGCAGTGTGGCCAGCACTACGCTTCAGCCGCCCATTATTATCCCCAGAATGTTATCCCAGGTACTCATTTTCAACAGGCTGAGTCAACCTGGGGGCTGAAAAACGCACCTTGATTTTATGGTGCGGGCCCGGGAATTGAACCTGGGACCTCTAGATTAGTAGCCAGGTGCCATACCCACTGGTCTACTGACTGGCCATACCCACTAACTAACAGTATTAATCTGCTGATAATCTTAGAATTAATTGACACAAACATGACTTAAACATGAAAGGCTACATGCCACATAATGAACTGTTTATTTTTGACCCAGTCCAGCATCATTGCCTTTTTATGTCTGCAAACTGTTTAACTCAAGTATCTAAATCATCTAAACTTCATGGTCCATCACTTTCAATACTTAAAAGTGATAGTTAATTTAGTCTTGATAATGCCATTGTGTTTCTTAAATGGTTCTTTAACATTTTAAATTTAAAAATGATATCTCTGATGTTGTAATTGTGATTGGTAAGGTTAAAAATATTAAACAGGCTGTACTTATATCTGGGATGCTAAAAGCAATTAATTTATTCTCAAGTAGTAAATATTCAGATAACTCTCTGATATTGCTCATTTTCCTATTCTGGATTTCATCTTTCATTGAATTTCTGAAGCGAAGTACCGGTACTTTACTTACTAAAGAAAGAGTTACATCAGCTTCATACTTTACAGAATATAGAGGCTGATGTCCCATTTGGTCATTTAGAATATTCTACAATACTAATTAGACTTGAAAGTTTTACCCCCCCCCCTATTAGGTCTAGTTTTAGCATACTGTAGAACCATTCTTAATCTGTACAGTTAAATTATCAAATGCTTTATAAAATACATTTACTTTAAAACTTTGTAAAGGATTATTGAATACTTTGTATCTTTTAATAGTTCATAAAAAATGTATTCACTGTCCCTTGGGGTTTCCTTGCCATTGAACACTCTATGTCCCAAATTGTTGTCAACTTTTGGGCTTGATTCATTATATTATAAAAGTCTTCCTGAAGACTAAGTAAGGGTGTTTAGGCCTTGTTCAAGGAGATTACTTGCAACATCCAAAGTAATGTCAGATCTTTGAAGGGCCTTAATTGTGATTTGAATATGTTCCAGAATTTTGCTTTGAAAAACAAACATTAACACAAAATCAAAAGATGACATGTTTCCAAAGAGTGGTTGTTTCAAAAATTTCTGAACCGTTATTTGAGGTGAGCAGTTGATTTTCATCAGTCATTTTATTACTGTAGTGCAGTGGGGGCTTGTGACCAAAAATGTGGTGGTGCACAAAAAAATTAAGCCTCAAGCAAGAACAGTGTTAGGATTTTATTATGACATTCAAAGCAGCCAGTGGCAGTATAAAAAAAAACTCAGTACAGACATTTTAATAGCATTAAATGTAGGAATATAAATTGAGTATATAGAAGAAACAAATTGAAAACATCACAAATTATATATATATATATATATATATATATATATATATATAATATTTGTGATGTTTTCAATTTGTTTCTTCTGCAAGTAGTATAATTTCGTATATATATATATATATATATATATATATATATATATATATATATGATTGTATAACAAAAATACATTATACATTTTTTATATGCAGAAAATTTCTTGATTGGCTAACAATATTCTTAGTGTTCTCAGAATGTTGGCATCTAAATGCTATATTGCATATAATTATTTCACTACCGACTTGGAACACAAAGTTTTTTATGGGTAAAAACAAAAGTTTTACCTTATAACCTGAACCGGTTTTTGCTTTTAAAAAGTTTCTTCAGAGGTTCAGGTTATAAGGTAAAACTTTTATGTTTTTACCCATAAAAAACTTTGTGTTCCGAGTCGGTAGTGAAATAATTATATTTAGTTAAGTAAATATAACTAAACACCCAACGAAATCCAAGCTATATAGCAAGTTATAACACATCAAGGATTCTCTTCAAAACTGTACACATTTTATCACCATCTTCTTAAAATATGACTTTAATATCCTGATTATTTTTCCTAATTCCATATACTACACAAGAGTTCATTTTACTCACTTTGTGATCTTGAGTTTTTTTTAATAAGATCGATACAGTCATTATTTGTTTCAGTACTCTAAGCATTGTTAAAGTGTTTATCCTGTGGTGAGCATCAACATGGCTCATAATACACATCATGTAATATTTGCAAATAGCAAAGTCAAAAATGACTGCATTTCTGTCCAGTTTTTGCTTCTAAAAAATAATATTCTGTTGAAAAGGACCTACTTGTTAAAGATTCCTTACGTAAGGGGCCTTGAGCTATGGAATATAAAATTAGCATATTTTAATATGAATGTTTTAATTCATTATTCTGTAAATTTTGCTCTGAAAAAAGACTTATGACTGTATTATACCAGCCTACAAGCCTATCATTAATTCCATTTTCTCTGTATTGTGTATCAGATTGCTGGAGTTCTATGATCAATATGAAATGATAGTTACCAACACATGTTTTGAGGTGCCCAATAGAAGATAATACACACTTCTGGGAAAAGCCAGGGAATAGCAGAAGATACCAAATAGATTAAATTCTAGTCAAACAAGAATACAGAAACCAAATCAAGTCGAATCATTTGTATTCTGGCTGTGATATAGACAGTGATCATGTCCTTATGATGGCAAAATCTGATATTAGGTTTAAGAAATACATAGAGATATCCAACATACATGGTGCACAGAAAAACTAAAGGAGGAAGAAGTAGTTAGTGAGCTAAAAGTAAATTCAGATACTCTGATTGTTGGGAAAGAAGCTTGGGAAGGAATGAAAGAAAACATATTAACTGCTGCTCAGGAAACTGTAGGCAAAAGGAAACTTGAAGCACAAAAAGTGTGGATGACCAATGCAATTTTAGATCTCATTGAAGAAAGAAATAAGATGAGGAAAAAGACTTTAAGAAATAAAAAAGGGTAAAGAAATCTTATTACACAAAAAGAAAAGTGGTTGCAGGAAAGGAATGAAGAGCTTGAGGATGACCTAGCTAGAGGACGATCAGAAAGAGCATATGCAAAAATCAGATCACTGCAAGCAAACTAGAATAAATGTGATTAAGAGTAAACATGGTGATAAGCTTTTTGAAATTGAGGAAATAGGTGAAAGATGGAAGGAATACATTGTAGAATTGTATAATGGAGAAGACATTAGGAATAATAGGCAATACACAGAAGATGAAAGCAATGTGGACTGGGACATGCTAGACTCTCAAATATCTAGAGTAGAGTTTGACAATGCTCTGAAAAGCTTTAGGCTGCTGACACAAGGGCCACTCAGTCGTGCCCGGTTGTTTTGTGTAGTTTTAAATTGTACCCTTGCACACGAGCAACAGTGGCACGCAACTGTGGCAGGCAGAAGCCAGTCCCCGCCATGAGTGGTGACGATTTGTGGCATTGGAGCTTGCGCACAGGCCACTTTCAGTGGCGCCACAGCAGTGTTCAGAGTAGTGTTGTGAAGCGTGTATTAACACTGTGTTTTCTATAAAACTTTGGGAGTTTTCTTAATAATATTTTTTTGAACTTTTAAGACTTTCTTGTTTCTAAAAACTATTTAAAAACTTTTAAAACTATCATGCCAGATTTTGATTCTGATCGATTTATAATTGAATTCAGTGAAATGGACAGCCTGATGAAAAATAAATCAGGTATGTTTCTAATCAGTACTGTAGTAAAGTATGTAATAAAAATTAGAATAGTAGTAATAATAATAAAGTAGGCGTACTGCACTAAACTAATGTGTAAACTTCATAAAACAACTAAAGTCATCTAAAGTCATAAAATTTATGACATAAAATCATAAAATTTTATTTAGTCATAAAATTTATATAATGTCTAAACTTGGTAGACATTTTATTGTGAAATTATATTATGACAGAAATGTAGGTGTATGTAATAGAATAGAAACAAAATACATATACAAGGTCTAAAAAGTGCAGTATTTGACTAATGTCTAAATTTTGTATAATGCGAGAGCTTGGGAAATCCAGAAAAAAACTTCAGTACCATGCAATTCCGCTTTGAACAAGTTTTTATATTTTCTCTCTTATTATTAATAATAAGAGTTTTCGAACAAGAATATATTTTTAATATAACACTATTTCAATAGTATTTAACTAACAGCATCAAATATACAAATTAATAATTATTTAAATTAACAGTATTTAAACAGTGTTATATTAAAAAAATAATAAAAAATATATTCTTGCACGAAAATGTAAATTATTAATAATAATATAAAAATAATACAAGAATAGTTGAGTAAATATGATGGCTCCTACAAGTGTAACAAATACGTAACAATATTCTCCCTGCAAGATCAGTCTATAGCCATATCAGTTTACTGTTGAGTATCATAATTACAACAGAAGAAAAACAGCAATGACTTCTAAATTACATAATAGCATATTAGCGAATTCGGGCGAGACAGTCTCAACAATGTTTTATGCAAACACTACTTGAGCACATATGAGTCAAAACAATCTTGCAAACAATGGAGACACTTTACAGTTCCAGACACGTTTAGGTCTGGCCTACAGGACACCAATAGTTAATCGATTACTCAGCACCAAACTGATTAATATTTCGTCTGCTGTAATATGATTTATTTGTGTGTGTGTGTGTGTGTGTGTGTGTGTGTGTGTGTGTGCACGCCTGTGTGTGAAAGAGAGAGGGATGTAGGGAGGGAGGAGCAAGGTAAAGAGTGTATGTGGGTGTAATGTTCTTAACATAATCTATCAAAATCTTTGAAACAAATTAGATGTGACAAACTAACAATATTCATATAAATAGAAACCCTTTCTATTTTCAAACAAATATTTCCACTGAGAGATATATTTTAGGTAAGAACACATTTTGACACAAAATAAGTTGTTAAAATATTTTTTATTAGGACTATGGTTCGATAGTGAAACAGTATCAGACAAGGTTTCTCTGAAAAAGGTCAATACATCATTCTATCTTGCCATAGCACGGATTTTGTGTACAAAAGAATTCGGCAAACTTCTCTCTTATTACTAAAGCTGACCGTGGGCACCCTGGTTGTATGACACGTCGATCTTCTTCCAATCCTACAACATCCTTCTCATGTTTGTGTTTTGCCTCTGTATGTGAAATTGTAGCAAATTAGGAAGCTGATTAAATGTTTCTTGTGCCATCCTGAAGTAGTTTAAGAACTTCGCATTGTCTGCTTTTAGCTCACTCATTAGTGTATAAAACTGTTCCACCACCATCCGTTCACACGTTATCTGGTGCATCCAGAATCGACGTTGTCTACGACGCCGTCGCCGACGTATGAGAAGAACAAGAAGAAGCACTTCCTCGTCAGAGTCCTTGATGAAACTGATGTAAAAACTAAATGAAACAATCTTTTATCACTGAGCAAATGGAGAGTGGTGCGTCTCTGAAGCAAACCCATTCACACGAGCCACTGAGTGGCCCCACAAAGAAGCTGGTACAAGCGACTGAGTGGCGTGACTGAATGGCACCACAGAGTGGCCCGTGTGTCAACAGCCTTAATAACAATAAAGCACCAGGCACCGACAACAACCTGGCGGAAATATTAAGGAATTTGGGAGAAGCAATAAAAGAGCATTTGTTTAAATGTATTAGTGAATGTTATGAAGAAGGAATGGTACCATCAGATTTTATTGATAGCAGAACTATTATAAACCCAAAGAAAGGCAATGCCTTGGACCATGCTAACTACAGAACAATTTCCATCCTATTCCATGCTTCTAAAATTCTTTTGAACATAGTGGAGAACAGAATAACAGGGGAAATTAAATTAAATCTAGGAGAAGATTAATTTGGTTTCAGGCCAGGAAGGGGAACTAGAGAAGCCATATTAGTGCTGCAACTGATAGTAGAGAGGAGAATAGAAGTTAACAGGAAGATGAATTTGACCTTCATCGATCTGGAAAAAGCTTTCAATAGTGTTGATTGGGAGCTCTTATTTCAACCAATGAGGAATTTTGAACTTGATTGGAGGGATAGAAGACTGTTTTTGAATTTGTACAAATTGCAGAAGACTTAAATTCATATAAGTGGCTGCAAAAAAAGAAGCCTGAATAAGAACTGGAATCAGACAAGGATATTCTTGTCTCCACATTTGTTTAACTTATTTATTGAAGAGGTTATCACTAGAATGAAAGAAAAAACTAAAGGCATTATGATTAATAGAAGGCGCATTCATAGTATCCACTTTGCAGATGATATAGTAATAATCACAGAAGACTCAGTACAAGAAATAAAGAGAATGTTAGAAATCTTGCCTAAAACCCTAGGGAAACTTAAATTAAGATTAACAAGGAGAAAACAAAAACAATGGTGATAGGGAAGAAGAAAGAGAATGCAAAACTTGATATTAAATTGGGTAATACAATTTTAGAACAGGTTAAAATGTTTGCTACCCAGGGAACACCATCACTTGTGAAAATAGATATGGACAGAGATTAAGAGAAGAATGGCTTTAGCAAAATCAGGCATTTCAGAACAAAAAGGAATTTACTTATAAATAATCACTTTAATTTGGAGGTGAGGAAAAGGTTCAAAAAACATTTATGGGGTTTGAGTGTCTTAACTTATGGGTGTGAAGTATGGAGCCTCGGCAAAATAGAAAGGAGGAAGCTGGAAGCAATGGAAATGTGGGTCTGGAAGAGAACACTGAGGATGAGTTGGCTGGATAAGAAAAGTAATGAGCAAGTCCTCGCAGAAGTAAATAAAGATAGATCAGTTTTAAAAATGATTGGAAGAAAAAGGGCAAAATTGATTGGGCATGTGTTACAGCAAAATCAATTCTCAAGTAACAGTTTTGAAGGAAAGGTGTTCAGGGAAAAACCAAGAGGACGACTAAGAACAGCGTTCTTCAAAGACATGGGAAAGGAGATAAACTTCCTATTGTACTGCAATTTAAAGAGGACAATGATGGAGAGACAGATGTGGCTAACTTGACAAGGCATGGCCTTTAGATGATGATGATATGTATCAGACTATCACCTGTTATAGGAATGCAATGTTTACTACTTTTATCTTTACTTACATTTTCTTTGCTGCAAGTGGCTGTTTGATCTATTGTTTCTTTTACCTCAAAAGTCACCACTTCACTTCTGTATTTTCAAAAATTATCTTTCAGTAGCTGTAATTTGTTCTTCGGAGCTGCTCGCTTCATCATTTGTAGATTTATTTTTACTGATTTCACTTTCACTAACTGTTAAATATAAATCAATTTATGGGATACTTTTATTCTTTTTTTCCTATTCTTTCTTCTTTTCCAATATTTGGATGTTTACTAGTATTACTGCACATTTTACAGAATACAGAAAATCAAAAACACCTAACAGATATCGTTAAACCACGAATTGATAAATGTAATGTTACGCAACACTACAACAAGTGGGTTGAAAGCAGTGGCGAAGTTACATGGAGGCAATTGAGGCAATGCCTACCCTAAAAAATTCTGTAGAATAAAAATTATAAATACGTATGAAGTATGTAACGTAAAGATTATACATTGTTACTGTAATTGTCGAATTTACTAATTACATGCTTTACTCAGCGACCGCTAGACGGTGACAAATGACAGCAGACATAGTTAGTTTAAAGCGAATGAGGCAACGTGAACCTGCCTCAGAGTTTTTTGTATACATCATATGTAAGCAATATATTGGACGAGACTGGACAGTGCGGGAGCGGGGGATTGACACACTGTAGCATTGAGGCATGTCTCACTGCTGTTGTGTGAGTTTTAAAGCACGCTGTGTTGTTTATAATCGTGTTTATTTTGTGCGGTTATTAAAAGTGTGCCTGTGATTCCGGTGAACTAATAGACGATCAACACTGTCATTTAAATTATTTGTGACATTAAACATATATATATAGAAACTAATCAAGTTATAAATTTTGAAGTTCAATTAGTTATAGTCTATTATTGTGTATGAATATAAAGTGTGTCGCCCGAAATGAGTGAACGCGGTCCTTTTAATACTTTGTCAGGTCTTTTAAACTTATTACAAAGTAAGCCGTTTTCTTCTTGGAGTTACGAAGAAAAATGTGGTGTTAAAAACAAGAGATTTATGCCTAATTTAGAAATTAAACATTTTAATGGTAAAGTATCTAGAAAATTTCAGTTTTCTTGGTACGAGCGATATTCGTGGTTGACAGGCTGTTCCGAAACCAACAGACTTTTTTGTTAGTCATGTATCTTGTTTTCTGGTGAAAAAGAATGGATTTTATATGGAGTGACAGTAACAAAAAACTTTCTTAGAAAGGCAGACAAACACCAGAAATCAAATAAACATATTCAAAATGAAGAGCGGTACCGTTTGCTGGGACGCGTGAGGATTGAACATACTCTCTCTGAAGGGGCTAGAATTCAAGCTGTTAAACATAATGAAGTCGTGAAACAAAATAGGCTTGTTGTTGAAAGACTTGTTGATATTGTGTATTTTCTCGGGAAACAGGAGCTTGGATTTCGAGGTCATTTCGAAGGGGAAGACTCAGTCACCCCGGGGTAATTATAATTATCTAGAATTGTTAGATCTTCTTTCTAAGCAGGAGCAGTACATTCGAGATCATTTCCAGTCTACATCAGGATTTAAAGGTATATCAAACTATATTCAGAATGAATTAGTTGAATCTGTAACTGATATAATTCAAGAGAAGATTAAGGCGGAGTTAGATTCTTGCGATTTTATTGGAATTCAGGCAGATGAAACTTTAGACGTATCAAGTAGATCTCAAGTCAGCATAATTTTTAGATTTTGTTCAAAAGAAGGTCCAATAGAAAGGTTCATTGGGTTTCATGATGTTTCAGTAGATAAGACTGCATCAGGCTTATCAGAATTAATTGTTGACAAAAAAGTGGGGTGCAACTGAGAAGGTAGTCTGTCAAACATATGATGGAGCCTCTGTAATGGCTGGAAAGCATGGAGGTGTTCAGCACTTCTTGCCCAAGAGCATTATTTCTACATTGCTATGCTCACAAGTTAAACCTCGTACTTCTTCATTGCACTAAAACAATAAAATCGGTTAGGCTCTTCATTCACAATCTGGCAGCATTTCACACATTTTTTTGTAGATCCTCAAAGAGATCACAGCTTTTACAATCTAGAGGATTTAAACTTCCACAAGCATCCACTACCCATTGGAACTTTCATTCCAGAGCAGTTCATACCATCTTTTCGCACTATGGTGACTTGAGACAAATTTTTGAGGACATTACAGAGAATGATGAAGGATGGGATAGTGATTCGTACAATTCTGCTGTTGGATTGCTTAACATACTCAAAAAGACCCATTTCATTTACTTACTTTGTTTTTATAGGGAAATATTCGTTTATACTGACCATCTCTTTTCTCTACTGCAACACAAAACTATCTCCGATATAATTCTGTGCAACACTGAAATTAAGAAAACTACTGCTATCCTCAAGGACATGAGATCAGAAAACACTGTGTCGTCTTGTATTGAAAAATGTCACCAAATAAGCAGCGAGGTAAATATAGATGACAGTAACAGGAACCTGCTGAAAACGTTAACTTATGAAGTTCTTGAAACTTTGATTATGCAGCTGGAGGTACGGTTCAGTGATTTCGAAAGTATCCAGTTTGTTGAGTTGTTGGATCCAAATCACTTCATTTCTTACAAAGAGAGTTTTCCTTCTTCTAAACTGAACAGCCTTATAAATAAATACCCTTTTTTCAATAGCGAAAGACTGGAAAATGAATTAAAAAACATTTACTCAGATACTGGAAAACATTTGTTCCCTCAAAGACTTTTACATTTTATAATTCTTAATGACTTAGAACCAGTGTACGTGGAAGTTTCAAAATTAATTCGTTTGATTTTAACGTTTCCTGTTACCATGGCTTCTTCAGAAAGGAGTATGAGTAATTTGAAAAGAATAAAAAACTACTTGCACAATACGATGACTAATGAAAGACTTAACTCTCTTATCACCATTGCTATTGGAAAAAAAATTTGTGAAGGAATTGATGAGTGACCGTGGAATGAATGATCAATTCCGTGAAGGAATTGATTGAGTTGTTCAAAGACCGTGTAGTTGACAATTTTGCAAGCAAGAAAACTCGCCGTGTTGAACTACTCTACAAAAAAATTTAAGGTAAGACTTTTGCCTACCCATTCATTAACTACTAGCTTCGCCACTGGTTGAAAGCACAACAGATGACACTCAGTACACTGATTGAGTTCAACTGACTGATAGAGTGAAGGGTGCCCAGAGTGTGCTGGATAACTACAGTATTTGGCTGTGGCAGAAAGGGAAGTGAAGGGGTGGCTAACAATGCCAATCTCCATCTAGCCTCAAACCCATTGTTATTTCAATTCAACTTGAGTTTGAAATAAGTGTACTCAACTCAACTGAAACACATAGTACACATATATACATGTGCATCAATTAAAACTAGTTTAAATCTAATTTAAACATAAGAAACTTAATTGACAGAAAAAATAATCCTGGTTTGCAGTGATTATTTTAAAAGATGATTTTCTTGGCTCCTAGATGATGCGCCCCTTTCCACTAATGCTGTGGGGGGCATTATTTACGCCACTGAGGCCTACCTCATGTGTCTTACCTATTACATAGACTACTCTACAGGATGCACGCTTTTTTTACTCAAAACCAACACTAAATTTAAGGGTACTCATGGTATTCATGAATTCCCAATTAAGATAATAAATGCATGTAATATAAATTTCAGTAAATAAAGTAATTACATTCTAACTGAAATATACATATATAAAAACTGCAACCAGGTTATAAGTATTAATTACATGACTATTAGGCCCATTAGCCATAAGTATAAGTGAAATCAGACAATTGTTTTCATTTATACTGAACAAAAGCTCATCAATCACAAAAGCTCATCATCACAAAAGCAGGGTATCAAATTAAAGGAAATTTTAACCACAATCTAGTTACAGTGTTGAATTTGAAAATTGAAATATTTGTGGTTAAGCCCAAAAAGTTGAAAATGTTGATAAAATTGCAAAAATTCATATGGAGTATCATATTAAAGAGAATTATAACCAACATCCGAATGCAGTGTCAAGTTTTTGGGATCCCAGGGTTCAAAAAAGAAATAAAAAGTTGTTAAAATCTAGTAGGGTGTTAGACTAAAAGGAACAGTAACCAAAATTCAAATGTTTTGAATTTTTAGTTATTATAATATGATTATGTGCTCTATAATTGGTAGAGTAGAAATAATTATAATGTGCTCTAAATAAATAGTAGAGGAAGCAGGATTTTTGGAATTTTTCCCATAATTGTAAAATTATCTAATATCAAAATAAATGTACTTTATATTTATGTACTGAATCTAGTATCAAAATAAATGAATGTACTTTGTTCAAAATAGTGAGCTAATTCTGCAGCTCTACAAGTACAGTAGTAAATAGCATTTCAATCTGTGTAAAGATGAAATCATGTTTACATAATTTCTAAGTGTAATAATTAATTTAAAGTAAGTTCTGTACATTATATGTATTTGATTAAGATCAAAGAAAAACTAAATATTATTTCAATAGAAAAGTGATAAACATGAAGATGACAAAAGTAACACATCCAGGATTTGAATAAAGACTAGAAGTAGAAAAAAGAAAGAGTTTTATTAATAAGAAAATTCAAATACTTAAAATAGGAAAAAAATTATTATAGCAGAATGCAGAAGTTTTAAAAAATGAAATAGGTTTACTCTAATTTTTTATAATTATTCAATTATAGAGTAAAAATATCTACTTAGTATTAAATATATAAAAATGTGCCATTACTGAATTTGGAAAATATAAAATTTTAACTTTTTGGCTCTCAAAATAACTGACAATTATTATTAGGTGCATATTCTACACAAACAAATATGGTGTGTACACACACACACACACACACACACACACACACACACACACACACACACACACACACACACAATTTTCAGGGATATCTTCAGCATTAAATCTAAGTGTTAAGTTTACTGTCATTAAAGTATTCATAATAAAACATTTTAAGATAAGTACTTCCAAAAATAAGTTGTACTATTTTTTTTCTCTAAATATATATTCATAATTACAATTCCAATAACATACAGCTTGCTTCGCTGTGTAGAAATGGTAATTAATTTTAAATTAATTTATTAGTAGTAAAAAATTTAAACATAATGGTACATAAAATTTCTGTAATTTTAATTGTAACAATGTGTATATATTACAATGCTGCAAGAAAAACATGAAATAGATTAATGGCAGATAATATTCATTTTTAATATTGCAATTTAACTTTTGAGACTTTGTTAATTTATGTGACTTACCAAAAACTCCACCAGCAGTAGAATAATTATATCCATTTAATTCTTCTTTAGTGAAATCTGAAACCATAGGAGTAATATTAAAATATGAAACATTTATACATAATACAAAGAATTTTGGAATAAATTATTCAAAAGTCATCATCACCACTTATGCCAGTGGAGCCCATTCTTTTGTGGCATGAACAATTTTTGTAACTGTGAAACTCAGGCATGCCACATGAAAGTATAACAAAAAGCAAACAAATATTTTACTTTATTTTCAAACAAGTGAAATTAAGAAAAAAAATTCCAATTTTATAAATGTATAAACAAAAGCAAGAAAAAACAGATTGATGACACATTCATAAGATCTTACCTTACCAGATTCAACTTCAAATATTATTTTCTAGCCTATTCCAGGAAATTTATAATCAGATCTTATCACATCAGTTAAAAGATTCAGCAGCCACCTAGTGGCAGAACATTAAAGGTTTGAGCCTCAGTTGGGTTGACTTTCAGCAAGAATTAATATTGAGATTTGACTTTGATGCAGTCATAGCAGCAATACACAAAAAGTTCCTAACTGAGGATGAGCCAACAGGAATGCGAGCAGGAGCATTTTTTATCCACAAATTGCAGTTATTCAAAAGGATACATCTGGACAAGAGTGGCAATGGATCTGTTCCTTTTATAATTGAGCCACTCCAGGGTAATATCAAGTATCCCATCCCAAAACATTTGAAGAACCGCGGGACATCATCAGACAATTAGAAGAGGGCCATCCTGCTAATACAAGGCTTGTTGTAGAGGAAGGTAGTCACAGAAAATGTATTAGATGTGACAAAGTAGGGCATTTTAAATAAAAATGTCCTATTATTATTCAAAGGCTTTCACGGCCTGTGTCAGTTGAATTTAAACTATTTAAACTGCCAGGGAGTTTGACCGTGGTCCAAGGTTTTTATTAAAACCAAACGTTTCAGCAGCACCACTGGCTGCCATCTTCAGTGGATGTATCGAGTCAAACCTAACGTGGGCATTGTTTGTTAGGACCATACTACTGTTGTTAAGGCTAAAGATGTCTCGCGATGCTACCTGTACTTATAAATTCATTAAGTAACACGAACAGGTAAAAATTGCACCAACAGCCAATCAGAAGAAAGAAGGTGTATGAGAGGCTCACAACGCGGCCTGCCATAAAGTACTTAAATAAATGCTTTCGCCCCGACGATTCATAGTGAGCACAGCATGCTTCTGAATCAAGACAGACTCCATATGAAGGCCAGGGAAGTATGCACTCACTGCTGACAAGAGCTTTGTCTCATTGTAGATGATCCAATGGTCGGCATTGGCAAGCACGTGTTCGGCTACAGCATACTTCTCCAGCTATCCCAATCTACAGTAACAAATATGTTCACCCATTCATGATTGAACCCATCCACTGCAGCCAATGGGGCTGCTGAAATGGTTGGTTTTAATGAAAACCTTTTAAACCGGCAGATATTTTTAAAATGTCCTATTTTGGAAAACTAGAGGCGGACCATTTTAGGCAGGGACTGGATGGTACGGGGGATGTGGTTTTGCCCCCAGAAATCAGTTTCCACACGTAGATATAGTGGTTACAGAACAGTGGTATTGGGCAGATTACTTTGGACTCTTACTAGCCCTGCCCAGCTGTTATCACTAACATCAAAGAGAAGTCATTTACAGCTGCACTTGATACCCAGGCAAGTCACTCCTTTTATTAATGTGGATGTAGCCAAATTACTTCAATGAGTAAAATGATGCAAGCGTGAGGAGGTGCAGGGAGCTGTCAATTTTATGAGATGGTAAACCAGACATCCTTGAAAACAAAGTGTTCAGGCATATACATAGAACTGGATGTTCAAATAATCAAGGGGATTTGACACCAGATGTTATCTTGGGTGTCATGCATTGGGTTAGACATGTATGGAGTGATTACAGACTAAACTGCAAATGAAAAATTTTTAGAGAAGGATGAATGGTTGAGGGTGTGACAGCAGCATTAAAAAGACTACAACTACCTCAGTTTTGAATTAATTGAAAATAGGGCCTTTGGACAATGAAGAGGGAATGAAGATCAGAGTATTGCTGCATAGTTACCCAGAAGTTTACAGATACGATAGGCTACACAGTGAAAGTTAAACATAGAATTAACTGTAAGGATGGTACAACCACAAAACAAAGACCCTATTCTGATAAAAGAAAGTTTGTTCTGGATAAGACAAAACAAATGGAATGCCAAGGATTAATAGAACCATTAACATCTAACTGGGCATCACCCATTGTGTTACCAAAAAAGAAGAATGGAACATATACACAGTGTGTAGACTTCAGGAAGTTAAACAGCCAAACAACATCCATAGCCTTCCAATGGGAGATTTGAAGGACCTGCTGAAGCAAGTGAGTGATTTGAAGGTCTTCAGAACACTGGATCTCAACTCTGGGTATTGGCTCTGTTGCGGTTGAAGAAAACTCCAGGCCAAAGACAGGAATGCTCCATTGTGCTGCATCACTGTTTCTAAAATATTCACTCAATAATCATTCTATACTATTCACAGTTGACGAATATTAATTTTGGGGGCGTTACAAATATTTAAATGTCAGTTGATTTAAGTAAATATCTGCAATGTAATATAGTTCAATTGTAGAGGTCAATTTTCATTGCAATGTAATTGTAGACTGGTGATTGACTTTCCATCAGAAAGTAGAGGTATTTCATAATAGCAGGAAATAGTAATAAAAATAAACTAATAATAAAAAGTAATAAAACAATAGTTTAATTATTAACTATTAATAATAATATACCATGTAATGAACTTTTTTGACTTTAAAACCTGTGTGTCAGCCAATTTTTGCTTGTTACATATGTAAGCTTCATCAGAGGCTCACAGACGTGAAAGTTAGCTCAGGCACAGTTAAAATTTATTTTAAAATTTTATCTACAAATTAGTGTTTTGACGCCAAAAAGTGCATTATATAGTATTTGATACATAGACAACAAAATACATGAAAATAGTATTAAATCAGAATCATAAGTAATAGAGTTAAATAATAAAATTAAATAATGTGCCTATTAATTGGCTCCTTCAAATGATACTAAATACCTCATAAAAACAATAACAAAAAACAAAAAAAATCTTAGAAAACCTTTATATATTGTAACGATTTGTTACCAATTCAAATATAAATATATAAATTTGTGAATTAATGTTTGTGTAAAAAAAAATTTTGTTGTTGTTTATAATTTTTTTATTTATAATTAATTAAAGTCAATTAATTAATTATGTTCTGTGGTGTTCCGAATCTTTTGTTAATAGTTTTAAGTGTTTTAACGCCTTTTCCGTATTTTTAAATCCTCTCGCCACTTGATAGAATTGTCTCCAATAACAATCGATTTGTGTATTTTTCTTATTTGGAGGTTATCTTCCTTCAGGGTGGTGAGATTCTGGTAGTTAACTCTATTAAATTTACTTATTGTGTTAATTATATTTTAGGAATGAAAAATTGTTCAATTATGTAATATATAAGAAATTTTATTAACAATTATTTATTATTTCGACTCTTTATCGATATATAAATCGATTCTCAGGGTATCGTTAATTTGTACAGTTATTTATATTAGGATTCTTTTAGCTGTTATTTTAGGTAAAGTCAGAGAAATAAGGGCAAAGTTTATAAAGTATAACATTACAAATATATCACCTTAAAGATTAAAATACATATATGATAGTTAAATATAATGGTAAGTGAGCAGATTTCAAACCATTCAGTAGCAAAGGCTGTGTTGCATTGTATTGTGGGTAATCAATGATGGCTGCTCCTCGTGTATAGTTGCAAGACGGTCTCACTTCGCTGTTTCAAAGTTCAATAAAAGATGCTTTCCCTCTGAATTTCGTCCTTGTGGCTGCAATTCTTCCTTCTTGTGTTGGTGGAGTGTCTATGGTTCAGTTTTAGTGTTGTACTTTGAAAAATAGTGTAGTAATAAGTCAATTCCACTTTCGTCTATTGGGCCGATATTTGCACTTTTGTGTGGTGAAGTGTTTTTCCTGTTTTAATTGTTTAAATGTTATATTCACTGGTGTTCTGTTCTGTGTAGTACTAATTTAGTGTCTGTAGGTATATGTTCCACTTATTTTCCGTTTAAAAATGTATTTTTACTGAAACTCTCGTTTTTGCACTTTAGGCTTATAAAACATTCGCCATTACGGTAGCAGAAATTAGGTTAAGGTTTACAAAGTACTCGCATCGAGTGTATCATTCAACGTCTAATAATCAACTAATTTACTTCCTTCGTCTTCGGCTAAAGTCTTAGCCAAACCAATCTTATTCAATACATTGTTCCAAATTTATTTGCATCCTGTGCATGTGAGAAAGTTACATTATATAACTGATTATATTTTTGTTATTCTTCAAATTTATTAACTAGTAAATACTTAATCTTCTTCTTCAGTTCATTCTGCTTAATTTGATACCAAATAATGTAGTTTTATTAAGTTTTTGATCTAAAATGGTATTTTTTACCTCATTTTGTAATTGTAAGTTTTACATTCACCTCCTGTCCTTGTCTTCCAAATGATGCCATTTTACAAGTTATATTAATGATTATATTATATCTCAGATTGTAATAAAAGGTTTATCTTCCCTTAATTTCTTGCAATTAGATTAATCGGTTATGTTTTAAAATATTATACAGTAATATATGACTCCCCTCTCTAAATTTTGAGTTTTTACATTTCCATTTTTAACAGTAATTCTGGCTATAATTTTACCAAATCTTCCTTACTTATATTTCCAATTACATGACTTTATTACTGATTAACCTTATATAAATTCCTTCAGTTTAATTGTTTTTCTGTACTTATTTTCTCAGTTTTGATGATGTTTAGTTTTTAACATTTGGCCTAGATTTCTAACAGGTTTTACATACAAAGTTTTTTAAATAATACATATTGGTTTATACCCTCTCTGACTTGCATTGCTATTGTGACATAAATTAACATTTTCTTATTGTAAACAAAATAACAATTAGTATATGGTTCATACTATTAATACATAACACATAATTCAAATTAACATTTGTCTTTCCAAATCAGCCATTTAATACTCAGTGATTAACATAATAAATATATTATAAATAAATGATGTTGTTTTGACATTTTTAAACTTGCTTATTTCTAATACCTTATTCTATATAAACCAAACATAATTATTATAATCTTATTCTCTATTTCTTACTTATTTCTTACTAAGTTCTACTTTCAGTTTTTATCTGTTTTTATTTTTATGGGGTAATGACTCTTTGTCACTTCACTTTTATTATGGCCTGCTCTTGTTTTATTTTAGTCATTCTAATGAATGTTATTTAAAAGAGTGGCAGTTATCTAAAAAACACATGTATTATCGGTCATGATAATACTTTATTTACATTATTCATGAACACAAATTAAAGCACTTTAAAGTTGTAATATTTCACCATCTACTTAGTTTGTGAACTTCAATATTGAAACATAAGGTTTATTTTCTATAACACTAAAACTTGCACTGATTCTCTTTTTATTCCTTGATTTTATTTCTAAATAGTTATATAGTTTTGTTAAAATCAAGAAATCTATTTACAGAATATAATGAAGGTTTGTTTTTTGGTATTATATTATTATCTCACATTGGTTCACTCTCAATTCTTACTCTATACACTTTTTGGCTTACATCTATTTTACATGTGGTTTTTACATTTGACATTTTGTTATACTTTTATTTATTATTATCATATTTATTTTGGGGTTTGGGTTTTTTTTTTATAAGAGCACTCCTTCTTCTTGTGGATGCGTCTTGTTCTTGTTTCTTCATTGATCCCTTCTGTTCTTCTTGTTTCTTATAAAATTATTTCCTTCATCTTCTTGTGGATGTCATCAGGTTTTGTGTTTATTCCTCACCTACTCTTCTTGTTTCTTACAAAATATTTTCTTTTTTTGTTGTGGGTTTAGTCATTTTCTGGGTTTCTTCCTTACCTATTCTTCTTGTTTCTTACAACATATTTTCTTTTCTTGTTGTGGGTTTAGTCATTTTCTGGGTTTCTTTCTTACCTACTCCTATCCTACCTGGGTATTACCTTTTTTTATATTTAGTTTTTAAATTTATGTTGATGATTCATCACTCGTTGTAACCTTAGTTTTACATGAACTTTTATTTTAATCTATGATTGTACTTCACGGTGGTTCTTAATTAATTTATTATATTATTTTGCTTTCTTTGGATTTAAACAATGTTTTTTATTTTATTTTTATGATCATTTTACCATTCATTTTTATGGGCTTATCTGTCATGCTACAATATATAACAATTACAAAACAATAGGATAATTCCTTAACAAATAAAAATGACTATCTTGCACAGTGCTCATTCAAATTAATAATAAATTAAAAAATAACAACTATATAAACACACACAGGCTACAATTCCCATAAAAATTTTCAAAAATTTGTTACTTACATAAATATATATAACTAATACTTACTCCCAACTCCAAAACACATTGGGCTCATTGCAAAGTCATCTAATGCTATGTCCCCTTTTGCAGAAAAACTTCTTTTTGCTTCAAAGAACAATATGTACCTGAAACATGTATACAGATTTCTGATAAGGCATTTGTTTATTTGAAATTTGCACCACTCTCTTAAATGCACAAAACATTTCTTATTTCCTTTTCAAGGAAATATATAATATTTTGAAAATCTGAAAACAAATTTTAAGTGTTCTTCTGAAAACATTTTTTCAGAGCAAAAGAGCAACTACAATATGTTCAGCCATTACCATACCTGCTCATCATCTATTTAGCAAGCTTGTGTTTACTTTGTTGCTACTAATGTACACATATTACATATTTGGAGGTAAAGTAGAGCAATTTGCCATAATTCTTTGCCCTGGAAACATATCTTCCACTGTCAATTGTCTGCTCATCATGGCCCCTTAAACTTCCTAGTTCAAGGCTTCTATAATTGTCCTCTGTTTTCTTCTTTCTGTAGGGACTACTCTAATATTTCCCTCCATTATTTTCAATGGCTACCTTGAATTGTCCACTTTAATGTGTCCGTAATAATCAGCTTATTTTTTTTATTTTTCTAGTATATCAGAGTCTACCTTCATTATTTATTTTATATCAGCCCTAAGGATGTGTTCACTTTTTAATATTCTGCAAATTATTCTGAGATTCACTATTTTAAGGATTACAATCTTGTCATTTGATTTTTCTTTTATTTCCCACATAGCCATACAGATGTTCTCTTGATTACTGTATATAAATTTCTCGTTGATGTCCTTTTCATACTTTTATTCCACTTGATTCCAATTAGTTGTTGTACAGCGATTTATCCTTGACTTATACAATTTTCTTCGTTTATCTTACAATTTGGTATGACACTAAATTTTGAGCCTAAGAACTTGAATTCCTTATAACTTATGATGTTTGTAATTTCTATACACACGTCTTCTCTCCTTTCCTTCACCTACCAGACATTTTTTCCCCAGATTCATTTCTGAATACCATTCTTCATCTGAGGTAAAACCCATGCTTTATGTACTACATTTAAATTCTTAAAATATAATTTAATAGTGAAGAAAGGAAACACGATATCTGATGCATTGTGTTTTTCATTTGCATCCAAATATACTTGTTTGTACGAGTCCAAGTGCGATGCAGATATTGAAGGAACAATAAGAATAATACAAAGGGAATAAAATTAGCCTGAAGAAAAATTAGCTATAACACAACACATGTTGTAATTACCTTTGTGTTATGTGAGGTAGAATTACAAGAACACGACGCCAAATATCACCTTGATCACCAAACATGCGCCAAAGTTCTGTGGTCTGGTTGCGATTGATAGCCTGGTGAGTTTCAGTAAGCATCAATGCTATAGACCCACTGTGTGGTCCATATTGGTGATAGTAAAAAGTCACCTGAAAAAAATGCAGATTAAATTAATATTTAATTTTCTTTTTTTAATATTTTACTGTATGTTTTTAACACAGTATAGTTAGTATTTATAGTGCTGCTGTCTTTCTAGAACAACTGTATTCCTTGTCTTAATTCCTTTTTTTGTTCTGAGAATTGCTGTGATCAGTGGTGGCGATAAGGCCCCCGCAGACCCCGTGGTGCGGGGGGCCCCGCCACTCTGGCCCCTAGAAAAAAATATGAAACGAGCTATAATAGGAAAAAAAGTTTTAATGGGGTCCGACTACCGGCAAATTTGTATTTAAAATACGAAATATACGTTTTATTTAAGTGTATAGACATGCAAAAAAACTACATTTTCCGAAATGACATTACTGTTTGTAGTTTGTAAGCGAAGCTTATCTTATCTCTTGTGGTGCCCGTACGTCCGTGCGATGAGTCACTCGGCACTGAGGAGATGTAAACAAACACAACACAATGTAGTTCAGTACTCAGTAGTGCGTTGCATCCCCTGCGCGATAGTACTGTATTGCATTCATTTCGTAATTTAGTGCCGTTTAAGTTTAATGACTTAACATTTGATTTTAGTTTTTGTATTTTGTGTAGAGTTAGAGTGTTAGAGACAGAGTTTATAAAATGGAAAGTAAGCGCGAATATTTAAGTGGTGCTACGAAAAGGAAACTGCAAAAACAACGAGAAGAATCTAAAAGTAAACTTTCAAAACTCGACCAGTTTTTAAAAAAATCATCAAAATGTGAAGTTGAACAACCCAAACCCGGGTCAAGTGCAAGTAATGAAAAAGAAACAAAAATCGGACTTGAAGTTGATTGTGACAGTGACAATAAACCTGATTTAAACATTAGTCCGTCGGATACAAGTGATACAACTACGGAAACAAATAAGCAACTGCAACATGAACAAGAAGAACAACTGCTAGGCATTGAATGTGTTCGCCAGTCCGAAGACATACCTGGACCAGAAAATCAGTTTGAACCAACTGAAGTTATAAATAATCACGCAAATAAAACTAGTTTAGCAGGCCCTTCCGATCCAAACTGCCAAAGTTTTGAGACAGATATTGCATTCTATAAAAATCAAGCTACAATGACAGACGAGGTGAAAAAGTTAATAACGTTAAGTGAACTTTGTCAAACAGAGGGTCCTTTCCCGAAGGATTCCGTTTCTAAGCGGTCTTTCAGTACAGCATATTATTCTTTCAAAACTACAGCAGGCCAAATTGTTCACAGGTTTTGGCTTTGTTACTCTCGTAATCTAGATGGAGTCTATTGTTTACCATGTTGGCTTTTCAGCCAAAGTGCTGATGCCCAAAGCTGGCGTGAAGGCGATATTAGAGATTGGAAAGGTCTCAGTAAAAAAATTAAAGTTCATGAAAGTAGCAATGCTCATTTACAATCTTGTCTCACGTATGCCACTTGGAAAAAGAGTAAAACGGTAGCTGATCAAATTTCCGATGAGCGGAAAAAATGGAAAGATATTTTCATACAGATTGTGGATGTCATTCGAACCATGGCACTGTGTTCATTGCCGTTTCTTGGCCATAGAGAATCATTACATGAAATAAATCCTGAAAGTGGAAATTTTTTGAACATACTATCTTTAATTTCTCGCTACGATTCTCTCCTTAGTGCACACTTAGAAAATGAAAAAACCAGATCAAAATACCTCCACTATGACATTCAAAATGAAATCATTAACTTGCTAGGAAAATCAGTATTGACTGCCTTACTAAAACAGATTCACTCGTCTCTTTTTTTTTCTATAATTGTTGACAGCACACAAGACATTTCTAAGATTGACCAAATGAGTGTTGTAATCAGATACATTAACATAGTAGAAGAATCTCCTGGCAATTATAAAACTGTGATTAGTGAGTCCGTTTTGGGATTTCAAGAAATAAAGGATCCCAACAGTGAGGGGTTTCAAAGTAAGATTTTAGACTTTTTGAAAACAAATGAAATTGACATTAGTAAGTGTAGAGGTCAAGGTTATGACGGTGCAGCAACAATGAGCGGGAAATACTCTGGGTTACAGAAAAGAATTATGGATATAGTCCCAAACGTGGATTACGTACACTGTGCTGCATATAACCTGAACTTGGTGATCAATGATTCAGTATCAAATATTTCTGAAATAAGACAATTTTATGACATAGTTCCGAAAACTTATGTGTTTTTCAGTGAAAGCTTACATAGATGGCAAGAACTTAACACTGCCGTTAAAGAAGACAGCTCTGCCAAAAATCTAACTTTAAAAAAGCTATGTCCAACAAGGTGGTCTTGTAGACACGACTGTCTGTTAGCTTTAAGAAATGATTTCAAAATTGTGATTAAGTGTTTGACAGAAATTATTCTATACAGCTCAAAAAAACCCGAGGCAGAAGAAGCATTAGCAATTAGAAACCACCTGGAAAACTTTGAATTTATTCTTGTGCTCTGCCTTGAAACTAAGATTTTAGAGAATGTAAATATAACTTCGAAAGCACTACAGAGGCCAACTGTTGACCTAGGCAGAGCGTGGCAGTTTCTAAGCCGCGCTTGTGATGAGTTAAAAGTTTTAAGAAAGGACTTTGCCGGCTTTCTTGCTGGTGCTAAACAGTTGGCCCAGTCATGGGACATAACTTGTAACATGAAAAATAAGCGTAAGCAAGTTGTAAAACGCTTCTTTGTTGAATTATCAGTTGACCATAGAATTGACGACCCAGTGAAATCATTTGAAGTAAAAGTTTTCAATGCAACACTAGATATTGTAATAGCTCAGCTACAAATGAGATTCGAAGGATTGTGTTGCATTGATGATAGGTTTTCATTCCTGACGCCTCAGAATTTAGTAAACTTCTCACAAGAGACAATAGTGGAGAAAAGTAAGGCTCTGGTAAATGTGTATCCTGGTGACCTTTCCACATCACTGCCTGACCAAGTAATATCCTTCAAAGCTCTGATGGCCAAAGAAATTGTACACAAGAAAAGCATTCGAGAAATGATGAATTTACTGGTTGAAGAAAACAGCTGCCTTATGAGCTGCCTCCCAGACTTAACTACAGCTTTGCAGCTTTATTTAACCATACCTGTCACAACAGCTACAACGGAAAGAAGCTTTTCAAAACTTAAATTAATTAAGTCATACTTAAGAAGTGCCATGGCCCAAACTCGGTTGAGTGACTTGGCACTGTTAAGCATTGAGCATGAAGAGACACAGAAAACTAATATCAACGAAGTGGTTGAAAAGTTCTTAGCTATTAAAAAAAGAAGACTAGGCTTAGGAAAACAGTGAACTTTGGTTGATCCTCATCTGTAAATATTGTACATTACTTGAGTTCGAGTGTTATTGAATTGGATTAGACTTAAGGAGAACGTGTATAGAGTATATTCAAGAATTTCACAAATTCAGTTACAAACTAATTTAAATGTTTGAAAAAAGCTAGAATGTTACTTTGATATTCGTTTTTAAATAATAAATTTTTAACACTCTGTGTGCGGTACTGTTTCATAGTCTGAATTTAGATCTTTGACGTAAAAATAAATAATTCTTTTTATTTTGGTTTTTTTATAGTTTGTATAGAACTTTGTCTATTTAGCAACAATGAATTTTAAGAGTTTGTATACGTGTAAAACATCCTTTGCAAATTGCAAACGCTTTGTGATAGACGAGAAAGTATTCACAAACCATTGTTGTGAAACACATGTAAATAGAAACTCATTTGAGTGTTTTATTACGTATACAAAATTTAACCATTTTTATAGGGCCCCCTAATTAGTATCGCGGGGGGGGGCCCTGTTTCGTTAGCGCCGCCACTGGCTGTGATGTCTTTTTGTAGGAATATCTTCCTCAGAATGGGTGTCAGAACACAGAGAAAAGAATGAAGAGAAAAAATAGTCATATCCAGAAATTCAACATTACCTGCAAAATGAAATATTTTTCACATTACATTCACAAAAATTATTAAACCAATAACTTATTTAGAGTTCTTCAAAGTATGCAGTTGAAGATCACAAATTTACTGAAGAAAGATAAAGTCAGATACTGCTATAGGTACTGTTGTATGTAGTAACATATTTGCCTTTATAATTTATAGATGAGTATCCCTTTATTTTCCATGTTCTTTCTATTTATGAAGAAGTAGTAGTGATTCCTTGTATTTAATTTCATAGATTGGTTTTATTTTTCAACCCACAATTAGTGCTATTCTTTTATTAACTCCTGTTCTTTCAGCCATGTCCCAAATAAACAGTTTAAATACACAATTTAATTTTTTTAAATACCAGTATTGTTGCTTAAAATACTCAACTTATATTTAGTGTTTGTGATTTCTTTTTTTACTTACAAAACATGAATTGTAATGTCTGGAAGAAGTGTTACTAGTAATTGGTGGAGGATGATTGAAAATTGGACTTTCCAGAATGGCGAAAGCTCCAAGTGACTGCGAAGGTCCTGACATTTCAACATACACATACTTCCCTACACAAATGATTAATGTTTATTAGAACATTTTAAACCAAGTCTGTAATTATTCAGTAAATCATTTTGCTAATGAAAATTAGCTACATATGTTTAATTCTTGGATTTCGTTGTCTATGACGTGTCCGTTACTTAACTAAATATCACTATTACATTAACGACTCGGAACACTAGGTTTTTTATAAGTAAAAGCATAAAGTTTTACCTTACAGCCTGAACCAGTTTTCTCCTTTAAAAGGCTTCTTCAGAGGCTGCCGCTGGTAGCGCTGTCCGTCTTGTTGTGGGTGACGGAATCAAATTTCGAAAGATCGATGCTGTGTGTGTGGGGTGAGATATGTTCGAATAATGCATGCGATTTGAATTGTGTCTGTTCGTTTAGGATGTCATTTTTATTTGTTTTTGTGTGTTTGTATATTTCCAATTGTTCTAGAGTGTCTAGTTTTCGGCCTTTTGTGTGTAAGTGTAGAATGTTCATGTTATTGTCGATGTTTTTATATGTGTGGTTTGCTTCAATGAGGTGGTTTGCAAAGGTGGATTCTGTAGTGGAGTGGAGTGCCTTTGTGTGTTCAATGTATCTCCGTTTGAAGCTACGTCCTGTCTGGCCTATGTAGAATTTATTGCAATTTGAGCAATTTAGCTTGTAAACACCGGGTAGATCGAATTTGTTTTGTGCTTTGTGTGTGTGTTTTGATAGTGTGTGTTCTGTTTTGTTAGTAGTTTTATAAGCGATTCTGTATCCTGCTTTTTTGAATTTGTGGACTATTTTTTCAGTTTTTTTGTTGATGTATGTTAGTGTTATGAATTTGTTGTTTTCTGTCTTTGTCTGTTGTTTGTTTTGTGTAGGAGTTTACTGACTATTGTTCTGTCATATCCGTTAGATTCTGCTAGATATTTTATCGTGTTTAGTTCGTCTTTGTAGTCTTTTTCATCTAAGGGGATGTTGTTAAGTCTATGTATCATGGTTCTGAAGGCAGCTAGTTTGCGTTGTATTGGGTGATTGGAGGTGTTGTGTATTAGTGTGTCAGTTGTAGTTGGTTTTCTGTATATACTGAATTTGTGCCTGTGTTCTAGTTTTGTGATGGAGAGGTCTAAGAAGTTTATGGTATTGTTGTGTTCGTATTCGGCAGTAAAGGTTATGTTTTTATGTATTTTGTTTATGTGCGTTAGTAACTGTTCACATTGTCTTTTGTTTCCCTTGTATAGTATTAGAATGTCATCAACGTATCTGTGCCAATATAGTATTTTATGTGAGTGTCTGTCATTGTTTGTGAGCATTTTTGTTTTTTCTAAGTGTTGGAGGAAGACTTCTGCTAGAATGCTGGATATGGGGGATCCCATGGGTAAGCCATCGTTCTGTGTGTAGTATTTATTGTTATAAGTAAAGTAGTTTTGTTTTGTGATAATGTTCAGAGTTTCTGTTACTTCGTTGATAAGTTCATCTGGTGTGAGTTTGTTTTGTAGGATGGTGATTGTTTCAGAGATGGGGGTGTTTGTGTACAGGTTTTTAATGTCAAAGGAGGCTAATGTGGCATTATGGGGGATATGTATGTCTTTTATTTTTGTTACTAGGTCTGTGTTGTTTTTTACTGCAATGTTGTTGTCTAGTTGTGTGTGTTGTCTGATAATTTTGTCTAGATATTTTGCGAGTTTGTGTGCAGGGGCATTACGGTAGTTGATAATGGGGCGGATCGGAATATCTTCTTTATGGATTTTGGGAAGCGCTTGGAGGGTAGGGCTGATGGTCAGATTTGTTTCATGTAGGGCTTTTGTTTGTGTGTCATTATGTGTTTGGCTTTGTTGACTAGTTGTTTTACTGTGTTTTGGTATCTGTCGGTGGGGTCGTGTTTTAGTTCTGTGATGTTGTTCTGTTCCATGTACTTTTTTGTGTAGGTTGTCTGTGGGGATGATTACAATCGTGTTGCCTTTGTCTGCTTTACAAAGGTGATGTTGTGTTTATGTGCCTTTTCCCTCAGTTTGATGGCTGTGTGTATTTCTGAGTTGTGGTTGTTGTTGTCTGGTGTCTTATGTGCTCCTATTATATTGTTTATATTATGTCTTTGTGTGTCTTGATGTTCTGGTGCTGTGTTTTGTATATTTGTTTCAGTGTCAACTATGAGTTTTGTTAGTGTTTGGTTGTTATGTTTGTAATGTCTGTTATGTTTTAGGCCTTTATCAAGGAGTGTTTGTTCGTTTTTAGTGAGTGTGACGTTCGTGAGTTTTACTGTACATGGGTTGAATTTGTGTGAGGGAATTATATTTGTGTTGATTGGTGTCAGGTTTTTTTATTTTTCTGTCGTGTTTTGTCTGTATGTTATGTATTTGTTTTTTTGTCCATTCATTTGTGTGATGTATTGTGTTCAGTCATGTAACTGTGTCCGTATATGTTGGCGATCTGTAGGTGTAGTGTTAGTGCTTTGCGGTTGAGAGTGTCTTTTTTCTTATATAGCTGTTTTATGGATTCTTTTATGTATGTCCTTTGTGCGATGTTTTGTGTTATTTGAGCAGCCTGGTTGTTGTGTTTAATTTTGATGTGGGCTGACATACTAATACACAACACCTCCAATCACCCAATACAACACAAACTAGCTGCCTTCAGAACCATGATACATAGACTTAACAACATCCCCTTAGATGAAAAAGACTACAAAGACGAACTAAACACGATAAAATATCTAGCAGAATCTAACGGATATGACAGAACAATAGTCAGTAAACTCCTACACAAAACAAACAACAGACAAAGACAGAAAACAACAAATTCATAACACTAACATACATCAACAAAAAAACTGAAAAAATAGTCCACAAATTCAAAAAAGCAGGATACAGAATCGCTTATAAAACTACTAACAAAACAGAACACACACTATCAAAACATACACACAAAGCACAAAACAAATTCGATCTACCCAGTGTTTACAAGCTAAATTGCTCAAATTGCAATAAATTCTACATAGGCCAGACAGGACGTAGCTTCAAACAGAGATACATTGAACACACAAAGGCACTCCACTCCACTACAGAATCCACCTTTGCAAGCCACCTCATTGAAGCAAACCACACATATAAAAACATCGACAATAACATGAACATTCTACACGTACACACAAAAGGCCGAAAACTAGACACTCTAGAACAATTGGAAATATACAAACACACAAAAACAAATAAAAACGACATCCTAAACGAACAGACACTATTCAAATCGCACGCATTATTCGAACATATCTCACCCCACACACACAGCATCGATCTTTCGAAATTCGATTCCATCACCCACAACAAGACGGGCAGTGCTACCAGCGGCAGCCTCTGAAGAAGCCTTTTAAAGGAGAAAACCGGTTCAGGCTGTAAGATAAAACTTTATGCTTTTACTTATAAAAAACCTAGTGTTCCGAGTCGTTAATGTAATAGTGATATTTAGTACATATGTTTACATATTAATTGTTGTGCAGTGTAAAAACACACACACACACACACACACACACATCAGTTACATATCTAGGATTTGGCTTTGGGGGTATTTGAGTCACCTTCATACAAAAGAAAAAACAAATTAAGACTAATCAACATTACTATCTTTAAAGTGCCTGAAAAACATGCGATAACATCCTGAAATGAGTCCCATTAAATTAAATGGTAATAACACAATGAAAATATGCATTATTGAAACATCGTTAAATGATACATATTGACTGAATTGATTTTCATTTATTTCATATTTCAAACATATACCCTAATGCTGTGTAATAAACCTGTTTATATATTTAAAAAAGAGCTACTACTATATTAGCATAGTACCTGAAAAAATAAAACAGCCTAAAATTAAGAGATTAACAAAATTTGTTAACTTTTTTGACCTTCTAAGGGGGGGGGGTCCGGTCCCATTCATAGTAAATAGTTACTAAGTTAAAGAAATAAAGAAATAAGGTTTTAGTGTTTAAGAGAAACGAATTTTCTTTAGTTTTCACCACTGTCATTTATTCAAAAAATGTATAAGATTGAAGACTTTACCTTACATCCCTCATCCCTCATATTCAGCTACTTTCTTTTACAAAACTGTCTTTTGGTATCCAAGATCGTCACCAAAACATGTTTAAACATTCATAACTAATATGATATGTCTGCATTGACAGACAGAAAAATAACCTCAATGTACACACAAACACATACATAAACATACACCACATGCATTTAAAATCTTACATTACAGTACTTAGGAAAATATTACTCTTTATATCTTATTTGAAATTAATAACCTGTAGAATTTTTGTATGTGTGGTCATTGCTTGGTCCAGTATAGTCAGTTGGAGTTGGACCAGAATGAAGAGTCCAGTTCATTTTATTGTCTGGGTGGTTAGTCCATCCACATAATCCATCTTCAAAATTGCATTGAGTCCCTTCAATAGGCACTTTATCTGAACACAAAAAACAAAAGAAATTAATATTAATATAATTAGTGCTTACACTAATTGCAGTGTTTTTCATAAGATGTTTTTTTCAAGTAATATATGTATTATAAATTAGTTTATTTTCTGTTTTATTGTTGATAATTTAACAAATACAGCATATTTTGTATACATTAATCTTAACATTCTGTATTTCTGTCACTGTCATATATACTGTATTGTATAAATTTTAGGGATGGCTTTACAATTAGTATTGAAGAGCTTCAGAACCACCATACATATCGCAAAATATATGTACTGTGGTTATATATATTCATTTGTTTTTATTTAGTTTATTTCATATCATTTATTTGTATTAGAGTGAATTGTATTTTAATCACAATAAACATTATTATGAACTGAATGAGACTTCCATGGTATGCACGAACCAGCATATTAACTGTAGTATCATTCTCAGTTTGAAACATGATTTGCCTATTTCTACTGCACAGGCATTTGACAACAGAAAGCCAGATTTCTCACTCACTCATAGGACAAGATTGGAGCTGCAGTGTGTGTGGCCCATAATATCTTTCCCAGAAGCCTTTACCTCTTTCCCCCCTTGACCTGCTTTAAGTGAATGTTGAGGAATGGAAGGGAACAAGTGATTCCTGAGCATCAACTTTATTTCCTATGTTCAAAATTTACTGGTCATCTAGTAGCATCTCCCATGTTTTACCTAAAACATCTTAAAATTTTTGAAGAAAGCTAAAATGTATAATTGTTTTGAAGATAATGTTCTGTGACACAATGAATTCAAACAAAAAGATTTGTTTTCATCTGAAAAAAGGGCTGTAAAATTTGAAATAAAAAATTGTATCATGTTTTGCTATTAATTCACAAACAACAATCAACAATTTTATTTGTGAGCTGCCTCTGATATATTTGTATATTATTGTCCTGTATTCTAAGAAAAGTGAAGTATTTATGAAAAGATGGTTTTCTGACTACTGTAATTTGTTCCATCTGCTTTTCAATTTTTCCTCAATCTTTTTTATAATGAAAGTAGACTTTTGTTTTTATATCTGCTTTCTTAGTTCTTTTAACATGGTTTTATCCTTGGATTTCTGTTAAGCGCTACCTGCGGCAGCCTCTGAAGAAGCCTTTTAAAGGAGAAAACCGGTTAAGGCTGTAAGGTAAAACTTTTTGCTTTTAATTATAAAAAACCTAGTGTTCCGAGTCGTTAAAGTAATAGTGATATTTAGTATGGTTTTATCATTCTTTTTGTTGTCAATCTATAGATTTGTCTGTGGCATTCCTCCAGTTGGCTCGATTCTTTGCGCTTCTCTTTGTATCAACAAAGTTCCTACAACCAACATCTTCCGTCATTCATTGGACATAATGTAAACAACGCTGTCTTCTGTACCACTTCAATATTTGATCTTCAGAAAACAATTAGTCTTTCAATACATTACAGTGGTCAATAGAGGACAGAAAAGATCATTCTATGTAAACTCAGGTGGGTATTAAGAATCAATATTTGTTAGAAACTGGCTGCCATCTGCTGAAGACCATACTTCTGTTCATTAACAGCTGGTATAATGTGAAACTTTGTTTGATGCACACCTGAAATCCACAGTTAAGTGGTTATTAAATATTAATAAAAATGGCTATTGTTTTTAATAAAAATTTAATATAAATGATTAAACTTGTTAGGTGGTTTGATAACTTACAGCAATAACCAAAACTGGAAAAGAGATTCTTTCTTATAAATTCATAAAAATAAATGTACAATAAAAAATAATTAAATTTTTGTAGTCAGCAAAACATGTACCTGTTACATAAGAATGTGATTACGTTTTATAATTGCACAAATTACACTCACCACAATCCTGAGTTTCGTCACTGCCATCCTGACAATCTACTGCCATGTCACATACTTGTGTGTGGTCGATACACTGTACATCTGAACAACGGAACTGCATAGGTGAACACTCATTTACTTTCTTTTCTGCACAAATAGGAAACATAAACATGTCATAAATAAAAGTGACAACAATACCAATACCATTATTACTATACGTATACTACCATTACTTTAACCAATGCCATGGCTGCCCATAAGTAGTGGATTGTAAAGAGGCCTTTTTGGGGGAAGAGAATATTTATGGAGAAGTAATTCATATTGCATACTTTATAAAAAGGCATCACATTTGTTAACAACTGAAACATTTGATAATAAAACATATTTGTGTGTGAAATATTTGAAAAGGTAAAAGTTTTTTTAAAAGTTCTTTTTTCAGAAATATGAATTACAGTTTGTGTTTGTTTTAAGGAGTGCTTTGAATTTTTAAAAACAAAACTAAGCTTAGAGTAAACAAATAAATAATTTTGTTTCAGATTTTAAACTATTTTCATAGATTTTGCAAGAGGAAATTCCTCTTGTTCCTCCTCACCAGAATTAGTCCCTGCTATACAAATAACAACAACAACAACTACTACTACTACTACTACTACTACTACTACTACTACTACTACTACTACTTCTGCTTTTCTTACAAGAAAAGAATTTCAAAAGAATTCAGCTTCATCTCATCAGGTGACTACATTTTCTTTTATCATATTTAAAAAAGATTTTTAATATTTATGTTATTCTTGTAATAGTATTTAAACATCTGGAATATACACATATTATTTAAAATATTATAGTTTGCATAGAACATCACATTTGTGAGAGTAGGGATTTTTATGCCAAAGTGGAAAAAATTTGAGTATCTATGTTGGGAAAAGAGGTTGATTGATCTGGCTGCGTGAGTATATCTGGCTACTGAGCACAGTTGCTGTGTTAGTATGGCTTGTTGTATAGAGGTGTTGTCCAATATTGAAGCATGCTCTGTTGTCTGATTTTTGAGGGCAAAAAATTAAAATTGGTGTGAAATTCATCGACATATTGTCAAGGTGTACGGTGAGGATGGGATGTCATGCCCCATGTCCATGAAATGGAGCCAAATGTTTGAAAATGAAGAACCAACATGAACGACGATATGTGCTTTGGTACTCGTAAAATGTGAACACCATCTACAATGAGGAACCTGTAAATGAAATGGTCTTTCCAACTGCCAGGTTAAAATTCAAGAGAGTGGAAGTGAACTGAGCATTTCCTATGGGAGTCCATCATGATTATTTATGATCAGCTGGGTTATTGTAAGGTGTATGAGTGGTGAGTGCCACGTGTGTTAATTGAGAATCACAAAAATCAAAATTTTGTGACTGCATGGTCCTTTCTTTAGCATTATTCTATGAATGGTCCACAGTTTCTAAAGAGAATCATGACGGGACATGACAGCTGGGTGTACCATTACACTCCAAAGACAAAACAAGCATTGAATAAATGGAAACACTAGAATTTGCCACAGCCAAGAAAGCCAAAAAAACTCCAATGGTTCGTAAGATTATGATGACAGTCTTTTTCTATTCTGAGGGAGTTGTTTACAGTGAGCTTAAGTCCCAAGGAGTAACAATCATGCCGAATTGTACTGTGAGATTTTAAAAACGTTGTGAAAAGCCATTAAAGGTGGAAGGCCTGGAAGATCGAGTGATGGTGTCATTCTTCTTCGTGACAACGCCATCCCCCCTTCAGCCTGTGTCACACAGGAGTTGCTACAAAAATTCAAGTGGGAAATGTGGACCATCTGCTTTATAGCCCTGGCCTGGCACCCTGTGACTATCACCTTTAGGTCCTCTCAAGACCTGGGAGGCAACATTTCGCTTCAGATGCTGAAGGAGCTCAAAGCGGTTACAACAAATTGGGCAAAATTTTTATGCCTGTGTAATTGAGAACCATCACATAGTATGAAAAATATTTAGAAAAACTGGGTGACTATGTCAAAAAAATAGATAAATGTGCCTATTTTATTGTTCAATAAAATAATTTTTCTTTTGAATGCATGTTTGTTTTATACATATGGGGTGTAACTTACTTTTTGATTCACTACCACACAAGCAACAATAATGGCAATACCAAGTAAGTAATAATAACTAATTTATAACATAATAATAATAATAAAATGATCATAAGATGATGACAATGATAATTATTATAATTATAATGATAGTGGTAATGATACAATAACAGTGGTGGACTAGTTCAGGAGAAGAAGTTTGCTTTACACGACATTCATTCATCCTGCTGTTTTATAGGTTAAAGGTTTAATGTCAAGGTTGAGTAAACTAAACCTTGTCTTCAACCATTGTCTTGAGCCAAAGAGCAATCTGGCTGAGATAAGCAAACCTTGAACAGTCACACACAAACACATACAAACTAACACCCTACATGGTTACACAAAATAACTGGATCTCGTTGAATGCAGACTGTTTTATGTCTCTCTGAATATGGCTGTAGGGCACAGCAGACCATTGCTTTAGTGCTTGAGGAAAGATAATGATGATGACATTGATGGTGATAATGATAAAAAAGTATTATTCAAAGCTAAGGAATATTTAAACATTATTCATACCGGTACTGAGATGAGATTAAGTTATTAATTACAATTTAACAAAGAGGTATATACAACAATCATAACCACTGAAGTGCATATTAACATTTTGTGCAAGTCATTAAACTTACCAGGGAAACAGTCTTGAAGTTTTATGTTGTCCAGAGCTGTGTGTGAAGGGTATCTGTCACTGGGTGCCACTTCAATAATTATGTTAAATTCTTGTCTTATCCTACCGACATTAAAACTATGTTTTTCCCACCTGATACACAACACAAAAATTAAATATAATTTGCATAATTATACAATCTGACATAATTGATGATAGAAATCACATACATCTGTTTTAAGTGAACTATAATTATGTATACATGTTTTAGAGTTAAAATAGATTAAAATAATATTCATTCTGTTTGCTGAATATAAATTATCATGAGCACAAGAAACAATAAAGTAAAATACAGGTCATTACTTCTCTTAAGAAATGGTGTTCTTAAGAGAAGTAGAAAGGCGTTCTAAACTTGATTGTATACAGAATGAAGTCATAAGAGAAGTTCTTAACTTGTATGAACGATTAAAAGATTATAAACAACAGTGGAAAGAACGCTTGGAAAGAATGTCAGTTTCAAGACTGGCCAAACAAGTCTGGAAATATAAACCTATAGGACACATGGATGTGGTTAGATCCAGGACGAGGTGGCTGGAGGATATCTGAAGGTGGAACAGGCAGCACCTTGCCTATGCCATGATGACTTAGATACTATAACTTGAAACAGCTAGTCATCTACACAGTCACTGACCTGCCATGTTACTTGAGTAATATAATGGGAATCAGTTTCCCAAACTGAGAATGACTATTGAGGATAGTTGGCCCTAAACGTTGGATAATTATGTATTGAAAACTGGATTTACTGTTTATGTCATTTTACTGCAGATGACATTTTGTCATACTATTGATAACCTTATATTATAAAATATTTTAAAATTATTTTTGTTATGTCAATCTAGTCATTATGTCAACAATATTTAAACTAATCTTCTGAAAAATCAGGTTCATTAATACTCTCTTGTGCAAATTAAATCTTGGGTTCATTAAGACAGCTATCAGCAGATGCAAGATGATGGACAATAAACAGGCTAAATTTTGAATAAATTTATGGGCCATCCATTGAAATAAATTTGAAGTAATAAGTAAATTATGATAATTGTGTATTCAAAATAAAATATATCATGATAGAATAGTATATCATAAAGTGATAACAATGGATACCAGCCTGTTCCAATGAAATTATCTGAAATGGTTTTCAGTGAATTATTATGTCTGTTATAATTCAGAACAGACGGGTCGTAGCGGAAGCCAAGGCTCACAATGGGCTGTAGTGCTGGGGAGTAGTAGTAGTAGTATAATTCAGAATGAAGTAACTCTAAGTTACTGGACTGTTTTGAAAGATGTAAATTTGATATGAAGGAAATAAGACAACAAAGAAAAGATGTACGTACATTTAGTTTTGTTTGTGATTCAAATGAGAGCACCCTCATTTTCCACACCAGATCCATTGATGATATATGAGATCTAGACAGAATTTTGTAATAGTGTAAACACATTACCCATCTCTAATATAGATCTGAACATTTAGGTGTATTGAAAGATGTTTCAAAATTTTTTGTAAATATGAAATGTGTCTGGGCTCAAAAACACATGCGACTCATCAAAGGTGGAAAGTTTAAATAAAACTAACATGTGCAGGACTCATTTTATTATTATTTTTCTTCACTAAGTTCAACCATTCAGGAAGAAGCAGGTCAATTAATTTGTTCATTATGTTGGTAGGTCAATAAGTTATACTGACCTTGGATTGTTGGATTGTTTAGAAGAGAGAACATGAATTTATTCTGAATCAAGCTGCAACTGACAAACATAGGGTATTTTATTTTTTTTTACCCAAAATGAAGATTTTAATTACTTTCATTTTCATCATACTTTTAAAGATATTACTTAAACTTACTCTGGAAAATTCTGATTAGCACATTAATAGGTCTTATTTAAAAAAGAACTTTGTTATATTGTATAAGTTAAAAAAAATTAATAATTGATTTAGTGTTTACTGGATCAACTTCTGAACCAGGTCCTTCTGTTCGAATCCGAAGGAAAATTCATAAAGATGATTAAAATTACACACACACACACACACACACACACACACACACACACACACACACACACACACACACACACACACACACACACACACACACACACACACACTTTTTTTTACCCAACCCAATGTGTTTAACTGTGCACGCCTTTACATGTCATCAACTACGATGAGGAGCTACAAAAACTGCTAAAAACTGTTCTTACATGAGTTTTTCTGTAATAATTTGACTTTATAATGCATAATATTTGTATAACTGACAGAAAGTATTCATTTACAATACGAGCCTCTTCTTGCACTCCTTAACTAACTGAGAAAGACGTTAACATTTCAGAGGCCTAAATATTACCCACACTTACAATCCATCCACACTTATATATTATATGAAGGTTCTGAACTACCATTACTTCATAAACTTTACCTGTATTTTCGATATTGCTTCATTACAGTTGGAATTTCACAAGTAATGAGAAAGTTTCCTGTCTGTATATACCCACGTTTCCAGAGATATTATACCCAAAAATGTCTTGTTCTTGATAAAACTAATTTTGCGTCTGCTATCCTAGGATTCAGTGACTCTGTGAACTCGTCTGTCATGCAGTCGAAATGTCTGAATGCATATTATTACGATGCAACATTGGGCCACAGCCTAACGGCCCAGAGAATTTTACTACAACAAACACCGTCCATGGTAGGAGAAAGTTTACGAGCAAGACCATCCCTGTAAGTCTCCATTTATTAACGAATACAATTTAAGTTAGTCTATAAGTCAGTAAAGTAGAGGATTAGAGGATTTCCACTCCACCTTGTCCGTGTCATAGGAAACGTCACAGAAAATGGCCAGAAATCAAGGTACCAGACAAGGATTTAGCCTCTCCCCAAGTTTATTTAATATGCATGGAAGAAAGTTTATGAAAATTAATAGCTGTTTGTCCTACAGGTATATGAGAGCTCAAGTAGCACATTTGTACATGCAGATGACCATATAATTATAGGAAAAAGTAAAAATGCATTACAAAGGTCTATTTATGCATTGAATACAACCTGGTATAAATACAATTTTTAAATCTCTAATATTAAATAAAAAACAATGGCCTTCGTTGGTAAGAATCCTGTAAATTGTAGTTGATAATAACGTTCTGGATCAGGTATCACATATTAATTATTTGTGTCTGATATAGGAAGGATCAAGATACTGAAAGAAAATTACATGAATTTAGTTATATCTGCGTGACAATTAGACGACTATTAAAGAATAACACACGGGGGGTGACACAACTGAAGTTGTATAAGGTTGGTTTCGATGCCAACTTTAATATGTGGCATTAAAACATGGATTCTCCTGCAAAAATATGTTCCTAAAATACAGGTCTCTGAAATTAAACTTTTAAGAGCTGATTGGGGTTGTAGTTTGAGGGACCACCTTAGAAACGAGGCTATGAGGAAAAGGTACTATCGGTTATTGATAGAGTAAAGGAATACAGGTAAGATTGGAAGTCTCCTGTACTACGCATGATAGACACGCGTATTCCCAAGCGCCAAATAAGGATCAGCTGGCAGGAGGAATCGTGGGAGATTTTGGAAACAATGTTCAGAGACTCAGTGAAGTCGGAACGGGCTGTAGGCCAATCTATGGAGTGAAGAAGAAGTTCATAAAACATCTAATATGTTCTATAATAATGATAGACGAATACCAACACAAGTGTCATATTTTATTTTTTTATGACAAGAATTTAATCGTGAATGTGAGCATGACGAACAAAAAATAAACTGAACGTCAGGTGAAGCTTATAAGTGGCATTATTCATATAAGCTGGGGGCTTTGCATCTCGAAAGAGTACGAGAATTAAATAACCGCACTCGTGTTAATGTAGTAACGAAGTAAAGGTAGTGAAATCAGGACGCGAACTAAACTACAAATGGAAACATCTAGGCAACACAAATGAAATTTTTGGTGGTAAGTAAAGAGATGTATTCCTGGCGAATCCCAGTCGTGGGAATACAAGTGTCGGACTAAATATGTATTCAAAAAGGAAGATGACAGGAGTACAGGATAAGTAAGGAGGTGAAAAATCTTTTGAACGAATGCTGAAAGGCAAAAGATTAAACAGGATAAACAAAGACCGGCAGGAGGCAGAAAGTCCCGCGGGCGGCTTGAAGAGAAAAGGCTACAGAAATAACACCTTCTGCAGGCTATACGTGGAGAAGAAAGAGAAAGACAAAAGGACGAAGAACAAGATTAAGAAAACGAGGAAAATAAAGATGAACTAATGTTAAAAAACAAAATGAAGAAGAAAATTGATCAAAACACACACTTCCACAAGCAATGATTCACATACACACCACACAAAGAGTTTGCTTAATTACTTCCTAAGTTTTGAAAGGCTTCAAGACTTTTTAAAGCGACAATATATTCTATTATTTACGCTACGCTCTGGGTTTGTCAGACGTAATTAGAAAGAGTTTAATTGGCGTTAACATTTCGTAATTGAATTTGTACAGTTTTAATGTGTAACCGTGTGTAGGAGGACTGTACGTGGGCAAGTTGCGCCTTCTATGTGGTTGTTTGCTTTTCTTTTAACAGTAGCGTTTGGCGTAGAAACTATGTGTTACGGGAAACGATCTTTTGACGCGCACTTTTACACGTTCAATTGAAATGTAATCTCAATTTGTCATCGTCAGATTGTTAATACCATAGATTGGACTCTGTATAAGGCGACACACGTATAAACAGATATCATCTGTCTACATAAATGTGTAGACAGTATAGCACAGTTTATCTGAAAAGAAAAATATTCGAAGTGCACTTTGAGAATTACAGCGCTCATCTTGCGCTTAAATTTAGTTAGTTTTAGTTTTCACGTCTATATTATTTATTTAAACATTTCCGTAAGTTTGTGTAAAAGGTAATGTTGAGTTTTATAATTTTGTTTACGTATAAGATGTACGCAATTATTATCATAATTATCCTTCCTTCCATTTCCGTTTCTCTGTGGGCTGTTTTCTCCTTCGCCAGCATTCCATGATTTTCTGATTCGCTTTTGCTCGTTCTTCTTTCGATAACACCGTTTTGGTTCTCCTTGGTGTTTCTTCAAACAGACCATTCACCTCGCAATTTACCCTCTGTTTCCTATTCTTCTTCCACATTTTCTAGTTACCGATGAACAACTTTCAGTCATTTAATACTTCTGTCTTTCTATTCTCGTGGTAGATTGAGGATCTTGTTTGCTTCCTTAATGGTGTCATTCTTCTAAGGTGTCCATATGAAGTCATTTGTATTTTCTTTATCACAGTCGAGATTTTCTCAAAATATAAGCATCAATAAACGAGAAAAGCGAGCACTCTGTTTTAACTGATTCACTGTGACCGGATTATTACAGGCAGTTAGAAAACAGTGTCTAAAAAATAAAAAAATTTCTCTCTCCTCGGTGTTTACAGATTCGAAGAGCTGCCACATAGTGTGCCGCCCCTTGGCAAGACAACACAAAAATCGGGACCTAGTTTAATTCTTTACCAGTAAACTAAACCAGCTGCCGTTGTTAGTAAAACTCTTACTAACAAATTACAAAACAAGTATGATATAGGAAACTGACAAGGTTTGCATAAACTTATTCACTCACTAGGTATTAGCTAAAACATCTCTTTATTGCTATTGAAATATTAATCAAACATTATTACTGATTTTAAAGAAGGTTATTTTTGTAAATAGTGCTTTTACTGCTTCAAAGATCTTAATTATATTATTCTTGTTATATCAAAATTTATTCATATAACTGTTAGTTTTAATACCACGGATCCGGGTCTCAATTTTCTCAAAATTATTAATTTATCAATATATACATTACGGTTACTATTACTTCTTACAAAATTACAAACTATGCAAATCTGATAATTTGTTCATTACATTGCGAAAGTTCTTTAAAGTTCTTTGTTACTTCTTATTAAGGGGAAATTTACAAAAGTTGTGGTTTGATATCACCTGAGGTTGTTGTTGTATTCTTGGGACATCTCCAGTTGTCTTCTACGGGTTGAGTACGTTGTTCTTGGTGCATCTACATCGGGTTGATTTTTAGTTTACTTGAAGCTCTCGAAGATAGGTTGTTTACTTGAAGTTCCACATGTTGTAATTTCACTTTTCTTAGTGCAGATTCTTGTAGTTCACATTTTGTTTATTTTAATTACAGTTATAGTTCTCACTTTGCAGTACTATAGTCTAGTAGTTAACTATGTTACACTTACATTTGATTTTGTTTTTAAGAGATGTGTTGGCTACCTTTTTCTATTTTATTTATATATTTTCTCACAAACTCTAGACACTACATTATTCACAATAACAAGATTTCACGCTGGATATACTTCTAGAGAACATACACATACGTATATGTGTACAACACCAAAACTCACGTCTACTCATGCGCGTACGGTTTAGGGGAGAAGGCTCAGTAAGCTAGGGCGTATTTACGCACTAAGAAAATAGTTCGTACTTTTTCTATTATTATTTATTCATTAATTAGAAGATAAATACTTTATGTTTATTTTATTATGACTTAGGGATTTCTTTATTTCTCTAGTCGCATTTTTAATTATTTAAGTAATTATTATTATTATTCACTACTTAATACTTTTCTTGGCGTGTTGGTACTGGAAGGTTTCACGTTGATTCAGGAATCTGGGTATAGGTAAGGGTGTATGATACTCTTACATATTAAAATTAAAAAATTTTAATCTGTGCGATTTTTTAATATATTTAAAATCGTCACAATAGCATACAGTTCGGCGGCGGCGGCGGCGGCGGCGGTGGCGGTGAGAGGCGCCCTCGATGACAAATGCACTTCCCACTCCTCTCTCCGTTTTCGGCCCATCAGTGGTATGTTATTCAACGTATTCTTCCAGGGCTGATTTAAAAAGGCGTTTCAGTTCAGTTAGGTAGCACAATTCCTTGCTTCTACTTTGGTTTGCCGTGTGCGGCTGGATCATCGGCGCCTGGATATTGTAGCGCCGGGCTATTTCGGCCGTACGGATGCCGACTGGTCGAATGAACGTACGACGGCGGTTGGATACACTCGAAAGTCTGTAGTTAGCAATCAATACGTGGTTTGTGTGGCTCGGTAGTGCTAAAATTTAGCCACATATCTCAGAAACAGTAACTGACGTCGAAGATGTAATGACGTCATTCCTGCTTCACCCTATAAGATTTGTGCGGAATGTCCCTGTGGCATAGAGCATAACAGAATTCTTTTTCAAGCACGACCTCCTGGCTGTACAGTACACTGCGCATCCATAATCCATACACTGCTGTGATAACCACACTATGTGCTATCAGTAGCCGTTGTTTTTCAAGACACCAGGTGAGCCGATTGTTAACCATCCACTTCAGTAATTTTCTTAACAGCATCTCAGAGATACTAGACTATAGTTCTCCACTTGTAATTCCCTCATCGTGAAAGGCACGTTGCAGGTTCTATACCCGCATCTCCCACATTTTAGATGGCACTACTGCGGTGTACAGGCGTAATAAGACTTCCATATCGTCCCCACCCCAGGTCATGTAGGAGATGCACCTAATGCCATTTAGCGAGGATTTGCAAGCCAAGTCGTCTACAAGCGCATCCCACATCAAGTGTCTGTCGAAAGTTAAGCACAAGAATTTTATTTCAGACTTACAGCGCAGCCGAACACCGTTTACGGTTAGCATCAGGTCCGGATGCCTTCCTCGTTTTCGACAGAAGTGGACAACACAGGTTGCCGAGAAGGAAAAGGTTATGTTGTTAGTATTTTTTACCAACGTGTCTATAGCACCTTGCATTTTACGTTTTATCACTGTCGTTGTTCTAACCAAGTAGATCAGCGCAAGATCGTCAACGTACAAACACTTCCCAACTGATGTTTTTGTACCCTTAAAGATCCCGTTGTCTGCTATAATAAAAAGCGTCCCTCTCAACGGAAATCCCTGCGGTACTCCATTTTCCAGCTCGTGTGGTAAGGAAGTGATTGCCTGATCCGAGCTGCTTCCCTGAGAAAGCTGGTGATAAATTTGGGCAGGTTACCTATGAACCATGCAACTGTTTCACGATGCTATATCTCCATGTTCTCTCAACAATGTTTTATCGAATGCTCTCTCAGAACTATCGAAGAATACAACAATCATATGTTTTCCTTCGATGAAACTGGGTTTTGAACTGAGTTCCCCAGATATATGAGTTGATCTGGGACCTACACTGTGTGCGATCAGTAGCCGTTGTTTTTCAAGACACCAGTTGAGCCGATTGTTAACCACCCACTTCAGTAATTTTCTTAACAGCATGTCAGTGATACTAGACGATAGTTCTCCACTTGTAAATCCTTCGTCGTGAAAGGCACGTTCTAGGTTCTATACACTACGTCTTGATCGACTTCAACTTTTCTTGTGAGGAAGTCGAAAGGGCTTCCAAGGTGTCAGCAATTTCATCGGGGTTGCATATCAATTGACCAACGTGCTCTATACAAGTCATAGGCTTAAACAATGATGTGCCAGCGATTGCTCTGGCCTTCTTTCGAACTTCTGTCACTGGGGTCGACTGTGATGTGCTCGAGACATAGTTTTTCCAGCTTATCTTCTACCAGCGAGTATTGTTATATGAACGGCGACTCGAAGTCTCTTAAAAACGATGCGATTGTCTTCGGTTGGCGCTCGTTTAAATCTGTCAGGGCTCGTCGTTTCTCCCTTATCGCGTGTCTCACAGCGGAACTCCACCACGGTATCGGCGTCCTAGATAACCGACCGCCGCTCCGAAGGATGTGATCTATACCTGTTGAAGTGATGACAGCAGTAAAACTGTGTACATTTACTTCTACATTACCACTGACATCTATAAGTATAGCACTCGTGAAACCTGTCCAAGCAGCATGATTCACGCGCCATTTTTTCGGCATGCTTATAATGCTCTTTGGAGTTCACGTTATTATCAGTACTGGGAAGTCGTCGCTCCCGTGAAGGCCTGGGACACGACAGATGTAGGGCAAGACTCGCGCTACAGATCGATAGCCGAGAAAGTGAATTGTGTGTTCGCGCCTGTGTTTAAAAAGACACATGCGTTGTTATGAAATAGATCTCCAGTTCTTAATCCGGCGCTGTTCGTCCTATGACAAACCTAAGTGGGACTATGAGCATTGAGGTCTCCAACCAGAAGTAATGGAGATGGGAGCTGCTCGATTAGATGCTGCAGATCTTCTGCTCACCACGCAGAATCGGGTAAATAGGCTATAAGCAGAAAAACGTCATATTCAGTGGCAGTGTAATAAACTGATAACTACTGCTTGCAGAGGCGTAGAGAGAGGGATATGTACGTCTGGCGGGATATGTGTTGTTAAGTAATATGGCGACGCCTTCCCTAGCTCTGATGCTTCGTGTCGCATCACAGGGGAAGCAATCATATCCTCTCAAATTAAAACGTTCTTGTGCTTGCAAACGTGTTTCCTTCAGGCACACACACATAGGTGTATGCCTGGCCAGTAGCACCTTCAGTTCGCAATACCGAGAAGTGCAACCATTAATATTCCACTGAAGGATGCTCTCCATGCTGGATGTTGGAAGAGTTAATTGCTACGGACTATGCTTTCTCCCTTGGGTTCCGTTTTGGTCAGTTTTTCTTTTTCTTATTTTAAAGATTGCCAAGTTTCGCAAAGTCACCGGGGTGGGCGAGATCACTAGCACCGACAATGTTTCTCAACTCCGATCCGGAGCCCATCTCCTGGTCTTCGGGGACATTTAGTGTCCCCGCTTACATTTTTAGAAGTCCTCCGTGGCATATTTAGGAGGACGGGGTGATGGATGGCGATATCCTCTCTCCGTTTCGCCCCCAGTGGAGGTTCCTGCAGACTCAGCCACGAGTTTTATGCCCACCCTTCTTGGCGGGCGAAGTATGGTTCTTCCAGCAGACCCGTTCTGACTTTCTCTAATCACCGTCTGTATGTCTGTCTCAGTCGCACTGTCTTTTTAACCTTCTGATTGCCTGTAGACTTCAGAAGAGTAACGCTCAATAAACTTCGTTACTGGAGGCAATGTTTCCTTTACAATAGGGGCTGGTGATACTGTTGATTTTATAGCCTGTGAGTAACTTACTTCCCCTTGGTTGACTGGACTTACAAGTTTCTTTGCATCGAAGTAGCTAACTTTTTCAGGGTACGTACTTACTGAGTAGCGACCTCATGGTTATAAACAATACAACTGCGGACTGTATGAATGCTGACTACCGGAAATAACACATTTCATACGTTTAGCACAGAGGTGGTCACTGTGAGCGGACTTTCCATAGAAGTATGCATGTCAGGACCCGAGCACATCGTAACGCAGTGTACCCGAAACGCAAGTATTGCATACACTGCATTGGCTGAGGGACGAAAGCTCTTACACTCAGCCTACGAATGCCTGCTCTAATCTTTTCCGGCAGAGTTGTCCTGTTGTAGGTTAGGACGTAGGACGCAGATGGGAGCATCTGTCCTTCCCTCACACCGTTAGCTTCCGACATGCAATAACGCCTTATGTGGCAAGACCAGTGCAGAGGATTTCTTCCTCTGTGCAGTTAAGAAGGTCCCTGCTCACTACTACCCTCTTTGTAGTGTTCAGGGTGGTATGAGGTATGACTTCTACATCTATCTTCCTTATCTTTTGCAGTTTTGTCCCCCCCCCCCCACTTTGTTGATCGATCATTCAGGGTCTCCACGAATAATCCACCTGCGGCTTTTCTCATATACTGGACGGCTGATCCAACGCAACCGGGATAGCCTTTTATATCAGGAAAGGGCTCACTTTCGCAAAGTCTCCTTCCTTTCTCTTAACATCAATACTTAGGCGCTCCCAGCGCATTGGCAGACAATGTCAGAAATATTTCAGCATCAACCAAGGAGCGTCCTTCTCTCCACCCTCCGAGGAGTGTTCTTTTCTGAAGTGTTCAAGGGATCCCTCAACCTCAGAATTATTTTGCGAAACTAACATTTTGGTTCCACGAGTACCAGCCAAAGACCACCGAGGCAGAGCCCCCGAGTACCGCAGTTATTGTGTGTCCAAGCAGCCATGCGCCCTGAAGGATTAGGCGACCCTCCCCCCCCCCACACACACACACGTGCAGCCCGGCCTACCTGTCGCTCAGTGTTTAGTAGAGCTCTGTGCGTGCGGGCTGTGTGTGTGTGTGTGTGAGTGCGCGTGGGGGTGCGAGGGTCGCCTAACCTTCAGGGCGCATGTCTGCTTGGACACACAATAGGACCAAGTACAACAGGGTGCGTCCTGGTGCCCTGAGGCCATCGTTCGCGATTCCATAACCTATAGCAATCCACCCATTGGTCCCACCGTGGGTTACGTTGCTTTAGAGCGGTACGCAAAGCCTCGTCGAACCCTGTTACCCAGATAAAGAGTCGCCTGCCCCCAAGAGACCAAGATGTAGGCCTAGTCGTAGGGTTGGATTTTTGGGGGGCAATTATTATTTTTATTATTACTTCTTTACTTATTTTAATTATTTATTTATTATATTATTATTGTTATTACTTAAATTAATTGTTTGAATTATAACACTTACAAGAAACATATTGTAATATTGTAATATAATTGTTATAACGGAATGACGAAGTGAGCTTTCGGTTAACTCTTGGGATTTGGAGAAGAGAAGCGGCTGCTTATTCCAGATAAATTAAATCTTAGATACCCTATTGATCTCTTACCGTGCTTAAGGAAAAAAAGAATTACAAAAATATCTTGTTAAGCCTAAAGAGATAAGGTGCTTATATTCCGATTGCCTCACATGAAGGGAAACCGAAGCCTATCCAAAGCCTTAGAAGAAAATACTGTAGAAAAGATTACACGCGTGTTTTGTTCGCAGAAGGTCGCCTACAGAACATCGCTCTTGCGACAGAAATTTCATATAATAAAACGATTCCTATGTACGTTTAAAAAATGTAACCTTAAAAGCACTGACTTACGTATATCTGCTTTTTTTCTTCGCCAGTGACCGCCTGACCGCCTCTATGAAAGATTTGTGCGCAGTTCCTCAAGATGGTTTATTTACTAATCGTACTGCGGTAAAACATATCTTACAAATGTTTACAGGAAAAACGCAATGTTATATTTCTATAATCATAATTACTTTTTATATATTATTATTTATATTATCATTACAAATCTCATTTTGCGTGTCTTTACAGCAACTGTTTGAGATTTTAGTTTCTTGCAGTTACTATATTATGTTATTCACTATTATATAAGATTTCTTCTGCAACAAGGTTAAATTTATTAGTATGTTTTACTTATGATTCCCAATAAAACCTGCATATCAGAAACTAGATTTAAATTTAGATATAATCAGTTGTTTCAACGTTACAACAGTCAGAATTACTGGTTAAACGGTCAGAATTACCGGTATTTTTAATAATATTGTTACGACGGTCTAACTGATCGTCGTACGGTACAGTGGAAAACAAAATACAAAAGCTTTAATTATCACAATTAAACAGTTTGTAATCAACAAGATAGTCTGTTACAACAAATCAAATTAGACGTGTAGATATTTTGCTTTAGAAATGCATTGCGACGTTGAAAGAAGCTATCATGTAGTATTTATTTGTCTGACCTACATACAATTTATTGTAATCGGGCCATTCTAGTTTGTATAGTGAATTTTTATTGTGAAAATCGTGTTTAGTTCTAGTTTTGTTTGATCAAAAACTGTAGTACGTGTATGTGGTGTATGACATTTTTATGTTTGCATCTTTAAATAGTTTGATGTCACGGCCGGCGCCAACTCTGACTCCTTGCCGGACTATTAGGCCGCGGTCTAATACTGTTATTGAACGGACGTTTCGGACCCACCATCGGAGGCCACCTTCAGTGTAACGACTGAAACGTGACTATCACGGTGTTCACCAGTATCCAATTATTGTTCACGTTAATTATTTAATTACAATTAGAAATATAGTAGTATAAATATAAAAGAAATATAATTATAAATATTGTCTATTACAAATCGGATTTTATACATTATTAAAATTTCCAAATTTAATTCAACTGTTCGTTGTAATTTTACTCAGTATTACGGTAAATTTTATCAAATGTATATTTGCAATACAGTATTATATAATGTTAATAATAAGTAACTCGCTATTATACAGCAAGTTTTATAAATTATTAACAACAAAAGAAATAGTGAAATACAAAAAACTCAATTGAAAATGTGACCGTCCCTTTTCTATCATTACCCCATCACTTTTAATGTGGCAGACGTTCTTTCAGAAATTGGTGTTCCTTTTTGAAGCTGTCTGAGAGGAATACTTATTACATTTTTAACCTTCCATAAACTTACACATATTAGAACTCACTTCCTGAGCCTGGCTGTGCACAATATTTTTACCTAATTTTGACTTAACAGGAAGCATTTGTAATATTACATAATTGACTAAAATCATACTATAAAATAACAATATTTTTAATAAAATAAAAGTATATTCTATTTGCTTTGAAATATCAGTTTAAAGCAATACAATATCAGAAAACACAACCATGGAAGTATTAAATGAGACTTGAAATGTAATTAGATTATTTAGTAGGCCTACACGATATAATCCTATACTAAAAGCTAATAACGATGGAACATAAACACCTGAGTCAAATACAAACTATACGTTTTACGCTAAATGTTTTGAAAAAGCATCAACACCGATGCACTCATTGAGATGTAAGGTTGCACTGACAAAAACAAGGCTCTGCGTATGTTGCTTTCACTAAGGCCACCATATAATAATGACGAATTATCGACGACGACGGCGGCGGCGGTGATGATGAGACGATGACGATGATGATGATGATTATTATTATTATTTTATTAATATTGTTATCGCCATATTGTATTTTGAAGATTAACTTAGTGGGAGTGATCATATCTCAAGCTTAATATTGAATTGTCCGATTTTAAAGGAAGAATGTTAACATTTCTGTGAACGTTGTTAACGTTTCTGTAAATACTTAAGCTATAGACTTATAGTGTGTACTGTACATAGATCCTGTCAATGTTGGGGTTAAAAATAAATGTACTTTATTATAATGTAAGTTTTAGTGTTCTAAACAAAAATAACTCTTCCAATTACCACGAGATTGTAATATATTTTATCATATTCTTAAAAATTGTATTATTATTATTATTATTATTATTTTACATTCATATATGCTCAGCTTTTTCTTGTATACATATATTTTTTATATTATTATTAATAATAACAAAACTTTTTTATAAGAATATATATTTTTATTTTGTGAACTACAATGTTTCAATAGTATTCAACTATCGTCATCATCAACTACCATGATGAAACATTGTAACATTATAATTCTCAAAATAAAAAATATATTCTCGTAAAAACGCTTTTTATTATTAATAATAATATTAATATTTTGTTTTGCTGTCTCTGATCCTGTGAAATAACTTGCCTACGAATCTCATTTCTCGCCTTTTCGTTCTTCCAGTATTTCTTTATCATTGCATCATTCCTTCTTCTTCTTTCTTTCTTCTGCCCAAAAACCTTTCTTTGTTTCATAAAGGTTAAACAAAGATTTAATTAAAGCTTTTATCAAAAAGATTAAATATTTTTTTTGTCAATCCCTCCAGATTTATTCGGACCGGTTGTGCGTAGAATGAATTCGTTATTTACGTATAGTGTCCGAACCCTTTTCAGTTTCCAGACATAGTTCTTATTTTTTTTTATTTCCTCTAACCTCAATCTTTATTTGCGCACAAATAGTATTTTAGTCCTTTCTTCTTTTTTAAAAATCCTTCAATTTCTTCCGATTTAGAACTAAAGATTCTGCTGTGTAAAGGCACACTAGTTTTATGAGTAAACACACAATGCTGTATTTTTGCTTTTATGTAGATTTATTTTATGTTGTAGACATCCTTCGTAACTGACACCCTTATTCCATTTTTCGAGATAGCCTATCATCTCATTTGCTTGTTTGTCTAAAGCGTTGCGTTGTATTTTCCTTCGATACACCTACACCCCCCCCACACACACTACCTTTTTAATTTTGTTGATTTTTCCATATTCTGTGTCTAAAAGTCATAAACTCCGTATTTTCAAAGAAGCATGCAAACCAGCCAGTCCCTCTCAAAACGTCAACTTGGTCTGTTGTTTTGGAAACGATTGCCAGAATGTACAAATATCAAAAAATTAATTTTGACATTTGAATTTTGATAGCTCAGTCCGATTTCTTGAATCCCTCTACCTTGGAGTTTAGTTTCCTCTTCTTTGCTTACTTTTCCCAGAACAAAATTTAAAAGCATCGGAGAAAGGTAATCGCACTGTCTGAAGAATGGTTGTCGGTGTTGTTGTTATTATTATTGTACACCTAAATCATGAAAGTGGCCTTGATTTCGTTGCACTCTGAATGTGATCGTTAGGAAGCGGGATTTGGTTTAGATTTTCGCTGAGCATAACGTAATTTTGATTTTATTCTTACATGCAGATCGCAAACCAGTAAATGGCATTCCTGACTAGTAAACGCTTAATCGAGGTATAGGCTACTTAGAGAGGTCCGAACCAGTCAGGAGAAGACACGAGTAGCGATGTGTGTCAATATTCAGTATTTAGTAAATATTATTTCTAATGAATAAAGCGGAAGCGGAATTTGATTCTGATCACTACTTGTCTAAAATTAAACCCAAACTTCTACCTAATAAAGATCATCGAAAATTACAAAACCTATTAAAGTATAATACAGACAGACTTGCCATAACGGAAGAATCGATAAGAAAATATCAAGAAGAAATTAAAATATTAAGCATGGTAACTGGGAAGAGTTATCTACAGAAATCAATAATGCAGCAAAGGTAACATTTGGTTTAGTTAAAAATAAAAGGCAAGTATGGTGGAATGAATTGTGTGAAGAAGCATTAGCAGAGAGAGCAAAAAAATGGAAAAAGTGGAAATGCTCAGGGAAACCTGAACACTACGAGCAATTTAAGCAACAAAGAAAGGAAGCAGCAAGGATAATAAGGGGAACTAAAAGATCTTTTAAAAAATTAAAACTTGTTGAAATGCAGAAAAATTTTATAAAAAATAATTGTCGAGATTTCTATCAGACTTTTAAAAATAAACTAAAGGGTTACCAATCACCAAGTGTTTGTTTTAAAAATGAAAGTGGTAGAACTGGCCTAAGCAATGCGGAAAATTATGAAATACTTGCAAAATATTTTGATCAACTTTTAAATTGCCCGGAACCGATTCAGAGTTTAGAGCTGTCAGACATTTATGAAAATTTAGAAGAAGATACACCTCCGACTATCGAAGAAATTGAAGAAGTAATTAAAACTTTGAAAAATAATAAAGCTAGTGGAGAAGACTCCATATCAGCTGAACTTTTGAAATGGTCTCTACCAAAGATCAAAAATGATCTACAATTAATTTTTGAAGAAATTTGGAAAACAGAAAAAATCCCAGAAGAATGGAAGGTGGCCTTAATACATCCGCTGCATAAGAAGGGTGATAAGCAAGAGGTTAATAACTACAGAGGAATATCTTTACTTCCAGTTGCACATAAAATATTTTCAAAGATTCTATCGAAGAGAGTAGAAAAACATTGGATAGCCATTTGGGTGAATATCAGGGTGACTTTAGGAAGGGCAGATCCTATCCAGAACAAATATTCACTCTGAAGTCAATAATCCGTTACAGGCTACTGAATTCAAAGGAGATCGTAGTAACATTTGTTGACTTCAAAAAGGCATTTGATTCTGTTGTTAGCGAAACTATAGATAAAATAATCCGAGAATTTGGTGTTAAATCTAAGTTGGCAAATCTAATCCGTGAAACCCTTACGGACACAATCTCAAAAGTAAAATTCATGGGAGAAATATCTCAACCATTCAAAATAAATACAGGTGTAAGACAGGGTGATGGTTTATCCCTAATTCTGTTTAACTGTGTCGTAGAGAAAGTAGTGAGAATTTGGAATGAAAAATTAAAGGAATGCAAAATATCACCAAACATGTTGGGAAGAAGGAACAAACGTATTGAAATAAACTGTTTGGCATTCGCAGATGACTTTGCTATAATTTCTGAACATCTGATATCTGCAGTAACACAAGTTAATTTTTTAGAGGACATAGCCAGTAGAACAGGCTTAAGAATTTCTGCAGAAAAAAAAACAAATTTCTCACAAACATTAAAAAAGGCGCCAATATTCCTGGTAACAGATATTGGTCGAATAGAGAGGGTTCGAAAATTTAAGTATCTAGGAGAGATAATTCAAGAGAATGGCTTGGAAAAATCTGCTATAGAAGAAAGGCTTCATAAGATGGAAAGGGCATATGGTATAACTAAAGATATTTAAAAAAAAAGTGCGTATCTAAAAATGCGAAAATAAGCCATTACAGTACAGTAGTGAAGCCAGAATGCTTATATACAAGTGAATGTCTAGCACTGAATTATAATTTAAACAAACTAGAAATATTGGAAAGACGAATTATTAGGAAAATATTAGGCCCACGAAAAACTTCAGAAGGTTGGAAATTAAGAAGTAATGTTGAAATATATCAAAGTATAGTAAATACTCTCGACAATAGGTTGAGAAAGCAAATCTTCAGATATCTGTGGGGGAAGAAGTCAACATCAAGTTGGATTAAAGAAGTCCAAAAGGTTTTAGAAAAAACTAATATACATGCAGAAGAAGCAATTGAAGGAGAAGTTTTTCGGGCAAAAGTGTTAAAAATGGAGGGAGTGCAGGGTAGGAGAGACAAAAATGCAGGTTCAAAGTGGACTGAAGACAGGAAGAAGAGACACAGTGAGAAGATGAAAGAATATTGGAAAAAAGGAAAGAACAAAGAGTAAAGAATTGAAATTGGCATGTGGTCCTTAGATGGCCGATACGAAAAAAAAACGGAATTCAGTTTACATCTGAGAACTAAACCAAGCAGCAATTTTCCTAGCTTAATTATGCCCCGCAATTCTAAAGCGTATTGATGCGCTGTACAGTAGTTTATATTGCGTCGCGTCGTCAGAAAGATTACGTGCAAAGTAAGAAGTGTTGATCAGCAGACCAATAACGGACGTCACGGGAGCACGACGTCGGCGAACATGTGTAACCAATTTATTTCCCGCACGTCGGGAAACAGAAATTGAAAATGATTAGAATGAATGGACGGGACGAACGAAGCCGTACAAACGACATACATTTAATTAGCAGGGCTGCCAACGCCTGTGAATGATATTCGTGACGTCACAGCTGTTCTACGCACACACGTCGCTCTATAAATTACACCGCTAAACAACACACGCGCACGCACACGCTTGTACATAACGTGAGCGCGCAAACTCAAGACGTAGATGATGTAAATAATAACATATTTCTAAATATACGGCACTGGTGTGTGACCGTCATGGCATGGTTTCAATTCCCATCAAACGTAATGCGTGTTTTTTTTTTTTTACTGTTGCTCTGTTTCACGAATAAGAACAGCAGGCCAGCAATAGGCTACTACTTATACGAAAAACACAACAGACAGCTCGGAGTCGATGATGTCATATGTTCTTGAAAGTATATTCTCTAGCTTGGAGGGTTGTTAGATATGAGGGAACGATTTTGCACAGAGATTAAATTCTTATTCTTCTTCGGGCGTTGGACCTAACGATCAGTTGTGCACTCCTTTGTCCGACCATCTTTTCTTTGGTCTTCCAATATTTCTTCTTTTTTTTAAGGAAACGGAATACAAATTTGTTTTGGCATTCTGTTCTTATGCTTCTTTCCTAACATGATCTGTCCAGTCCTGTCTGTATTACTTTATATTTTCTTTTAGGTTGTGTATTACAATCAGGGCCGGCCCCAGTGCTTCTACCGCCCTGTGCAGTATTTACGAGTGCCGCCCCCTCCCGATTTTAACTCTGAACACATTTACGCACACTAGACCTTCTCTAAAGATACGTCGATTGCCTTCAAATGACGACTAGGAATGATTGCATTGTTGTGTTTACCAAATAACTAGAACTTTTTCACGTTTACGATGCGGCGAAAGAACGGCTACGATAAAAATTGTAGAGACAATACAAGGAATCGTGAGACAATAAAACTGTATGCCTATGTGATGACTTAAAATTAAAATACTAACTTAAATTCATTATGACTGAAGTATAACAAAAGTAATATATCATACACCTTAATTAAAAAATACTCGTCTATCTTTTGCACTGGCAAACTCCTTTATGACTTCGTTGTAATCAAGTGATTCAGCTAACTGATGTTCTATAGATATAGTTGCCAGACCACTCAGGCGAGTCTCAGACATACTCGGTCTGAGATAAGTTTTAATAACTTTGAGCTTCGAAAAATTCCTTTCTCCGCTTGTCACTGTCACAGGCAATGCTAGCAAAATTCTTAGAGCGACATGTAAAATAATTCTTACTGATCTTATATATTGTGATAAAATTATGTGAATCATTTTATTTTTTCCCTCAATTTCAAAACTTAACATCCCGGAATCTGCCGCCCTTTAAAATTTGCTGCCCTGGGCGGTGGCACGGTTCGCCGGCCTGGAGCCGGGCCTGATTACAATGGTGGTCCTTATGCCATCATTTCTTAGCCGGGGTCCCTCCATAATACTCCCAGTATTATTTGAATCTTCAGATTTTTAAATTTTGATTTTGCTAGCCTGTATTTGCTTGTGGGTGTTTGCATTCTATAATCTGATGTTGTTTCGTCGTCATATCTCCTCTGATGTCCCAAGTCGCTATACTTTCACTACTGTATGGTTCTGAAACTTGGGTCATAAAGAAAATAGATGAACAGAAGATGCAAACAGCAGAAATAACATTTCTGAGATCCGTTAAAAGGTGTAATAGATGAGATCATTTAAGAAATGAAGAGATGAGAAATGATATAGATAATTTTTCAGTTAATGAAAGGGTTTAAGAATACAGAATAAAATGGACACATCAATAGAATGGAAGAAAGAATACCAAAGGTGACGAAAGATTACAACCCTAGAGGTAGAAGAAAAGTTGGTAGACCTAAGAAAAGGTGGACTGAGGAATATGAACAGTCCACCTAAAACTAAAACTAAAACGCTACAGCCTAAAACCGTTAGGAAGAAGATGATGATGATGAAGTCTTTGTATACAGGAGACTTCGCCGGCGTGGTCCCACATCTGCAGTACAGTTGCACGGTTCCCTTAAAGTTTCACCTGCAGGAGCTTAGAGCCGTACTGGCGTGAGGGGTAGGCGCGGCCGGAACGGAGAGCTGCCGCGCCGAGACGAATGGTTCCCACGAGGAGGCACTTGCCTAGGACGACAGCGCAGCCGAGACAAATCGAATTGATTCTATCTGTCTGATTGCGCATTTAGCAGCCTCTGGGCGACAGCCGAGCGTAGGGAAGCCTTTTCCGTGGGGAGATGCCTGACTTGCGCCGGGCAGCAGTTCAGGGATTGTCAGGAAGGTGGTAGGCGATACAGACGAGGTTCATACCTCTGGTGGATCGTTAAGTAGCACCCGATGGTTTCTGATACGTACCGGGGCGAGAGTTGTCTGTAATGTTGAGTTGACGGATGTGGGGTAAGAAGGATTGCGCGAAGAATTTTGTCACCAGGGACCAGACGAAAACTTCCAGGAAACAGACAGACAGAGGATGCACGGGCGTCTTGCGTCCTAATTCGTGTGCGTTGTCCAGGCCTGGGCCTGATGAACGCCAGGTGCAAACAGGTCGGCACGGTCGTTTGCTCGGCACAAGGTGTTGAGGTGCGGTCCGCGAGTACATTATTATGCATGTACATCACGTGAGCAAGCTAAGGCTTTCTTGCTTCAGCCAATTGGCACGCCGAGGCGCGGCACCATGGTCCCCTAGGGCTTCGCCCGCGGGAACGTAGTGACGCGCTGGCGAGGACAAGAGGCTCGAAACGCCCAAGGGCGTCGGCCGAAACGAAGTGGAGCAGTCAGTACCCGCAAGGAAGGCGTAATTCCAGGAATGATGTGTGTAGAAGAGCGCCTGAGCTGTAGATGTTACAAGAATACACTCCCCGATCGTGGTTGTTATTGAAAACGTATGCCAATATTTCACATTAATAATACTGAAAACACAAGTTTTTACAATAAAATGTAGTAACGCGTCCTACACGATTAACCGAGCCTACACGATTGCTCGTCCTTTATTGCATGTTTCAACCTGATGAACGAGGTCTCTACTGCTTAACGTTGAAATAAAAAATGAATGGATGTCATGAACGCTATTCAGCAAAAGGCGTGTGTGAACCCACGCAGCTTTGAGGGTAAGTTCAATAACACTTCAATACTTATTACACACACAACGATATTTGTGTTTCCATTGATTTCTAAACGTTTAACATAGGATACCATGATCCCTTGATTACATGATTTCACCGATAGTGTTACTATTTAAAATGTGAAAGATCGTTGTAACGTCAATGCAGTTCACTGCAACAATGACTTCGTCGAAATAAAATTAATTAAATATTGTTTACTCCTTCTTCTTAAGTATAATTAAGTATCTTATTTTTCTTCTTCTTCATTATCAATGAGTAGGCATGCCCCTTTCCATTTTCAAAGTAACTCCAGCGCCTTCACGCCAACACGTCTTCTTCCTAACAGCTGGTAACTCATTATTTGCTTTGGACTTCTATACTGTGGCGTTCGTTTTGTATCTATCATCCATTTGATTATGTTGATATCGATATTGTATAATCAACACTGCGTTTTTGTCGAATGATATAACTAGATAATTTTATAATTTACTTCGAAAGAATTTTCTGGATATTGCTGTTCAATCTTTGTTTATTGTGTACCACCCACCCTAGGCTGTTCTGAGGTAGCCAATATTGGGTCCTGTTTTGGTATTTGAATATCAATCGAAAAAGAAAGAAAGAACAATCTAAACCCATATATATGTCACTCTAGAAAGGTAACAGAGGCGTATTTATACACTGAGATTCCTTTGTGGCATATATTTTAAGTTAATAGCTTAATAGATTGTACTTTCCTGTCTAAGTATTCAAACAATTTTGTTTAATACACATGAGTATTTTCATCTAATATAGGAACAACAGCATATGTAATAATTGTCTCCAAAAAATATTAAAGATATATTATATTAATGTATTATTTAAAATAATATATTATGTTATATATTATAATAATATAAAAAGTAGATTAATTTAATATTATTATAAATGATAATAGACAAATTAATTTACCTTATTATGATTTTGTTTACTCTTAGTATTAAATAAGTTGATTTTCATTGTTAAATTCAATATATAGATATTTTTTTGTGTACGTTAATAAGAGTGAACCTGATCAACTAGCTAAAGAAATATGGAAACAATTATTCATAAAAAATTACTTGAATTACAATTGAATGAAATTAATTACTGCTAATTTAAAATTTGCAGGTACAAAATTTGGTAAAAAAAATATTCTTTACTAAATAACACACTTACTAAATATGTATTAACCTGATACTGAAAAAATTATATTACAGGCTGAGACTTGGAAAAATTGAATTGATGCGATATGTTTCATTTGTTTATAAAGACAAATTTTATGTCATGAAACATTTGTTATGAAATTGAGTTTAAATGTCATGGATATTGCATTGTTACTAGGGAAACTGTGTTTTCCTAATTTTTAGTTATTTCTCCTTAATTAACCAAATAAATTTTTGGTTATTTCTCCTTAATTAATCAAATTAATTTTTGGTTAATTTTCCTTTAATTTTCTTTTATTTAATGGAGTAATAATATCATAACATTAATCAGATTTTATAAACTAACAAGGAAAAATTTGTTTGAACATTTTACTGTTTTTAATTATGTTTTAGCTAAATTGAGTCGGTCTACAATTAAAATGTCTTTATTTTAGCTGTATAGAGGATTTAACAATCTAGAAGTCGTTTTCATAAGTATGCTACTTTTCGTATATTTTTTAAACAACTGTTTATAAATAAGGAATAATATGTTTTTGAAATAATTTTTATTAAGATTTATCAAATAAAATAATGTATAATATAACATAACATAATTTCATGTAATGCAGTGAAAGACAAAGAAAAAATAGATATTTATAACAAAGAAAGTAATTTGCTATTATAGCATTCGACACACACACACACACACACACACATACATTTGTGATACCACGTATGTACAAGCTATGCTTATACGTATGTATGCTTACATATACAAGCCGCGAAGTGAGCGAAATCCGATAGAAACAGTTTGGGGATATGCAAAGCCAAACAGGTGGGTGGAATTGCTATCCACATACCGGCAAGTTCGGCTTACGCTAGCAGATAAGCAGCCTCCACAGTGTCACTACTGCCGTGGCGTGTGGCATATTGCCTTGCTATTGTTGGTATTACTACTGTTGAGAGCAGTAAAATTTCAACTTTCCAGGTCACGAAACTGGTTGCCAGCGCTCCTACGTTCGTTACATAACCTATCCTGATATCGGTAATACACTGTAGTATCGTGTACACTTCATATCTGGAGCTCAACCGTAAGACGTATACGTAAACTATATGTGATTTAGAATAATAATCGCAGGACTAGATATTTTTTAATGTATTTACTTCAATTTTATTCCTGTTAAAAAACACTATTTCATTTGTTATATGTTCTGTACAATTCCAGTGTTTACTAGATCAGGCCTTAGAACCTGCGCTATACTTATTTTTAAAACACAATATTAATAGTAACAGCCACACTAAGTTTTCTTAACAAGTTATCCGAATGTTTTTGTAATCGAAAATTTTAACAATTTGTTGTTTATTGTAAATTGTAAAATATTTTGTAATAAAATTACCAGTTGTTCTATATTTATTTTCTACTTTGCTTTACATAGCAAGAGATTTACAAAAGACTGTAGCGACTAAAGGTTTCTGAGACACCCAAAGATTGATTCCCATACAAACAAAAAGATGTATTTATTCACAAAATATACACTTCACGCGAGCAGTATATATAAGCGCATATACAACGGCTTGAATTTCTTACGTTGTTTGTAAAAAAATGTTACATCGAGAATGCCTAGACAACATGTTTGTTTCTTTGCTGTAGAAATATAAGTACTTGAGGAACGTTGTTGGTTCAAGTTCATAAAGACCTCTCACTTTCAGATTCCAAGAAAAAATTGATCTTTCCCTTTACAATATTTGTTTGCTCACCATAAAATTCCGTTAGTTTATTTACTGAAAATTTAACACAGTTTATTTGTAGTGAACTGGTTTATTGTTTAACTGATTTTCGAGATACTAGACTGTACTGTACTGTTTTGTTACAAAATATTCGTTGAAATGTAAGATTTGTAAGGGAATTATGCCAAGTCGTTTATGATTCTCAATCCAGAGACGTAAAACGGTTGATATTAGGTCGTTTTTCATCATTTCATCCCTCTTTGGGCTGTCGCAGTATCTGTCGCCCAATGTGTGCAGCCGTTGACTGGACGTCGTATATAAGACATAAGAAATATTAAAAGAAACGTAAAGAAAAACTAAGCGTTAAGCTGAGACCGTAAGCTGATTGACAGACAACAAATGACTAGTGACCAGTTTCAAGCGAGTTAATAAGTGTGTAAAAGGACAGTCTTATTTGTGTATTCATATTACCAGTCAGTCTCAGTTACATAGGCTAGAAAAGAAGACAAACTACTGGGGGAAAATGATAAATAGGAATTATAAAAAAAAATTCTGAATAGTTGTAATGCTATTTTCAATAATAATGAAAAGAACGTCCAGAATTTGCCAAAGAAATTAACTTGTGGTTAATGAAATTGACAGAGATGTTGTTCGTTTGGTCTGAATCTAGCTTTAAAATCTATGCTTAAAGATACTATTCTAGTGTTTATAAAGTTTCTTCCACTGTAGTCTGTACTAAAAAAAAAATAGGGTAAACTTTACAGGCTTTATGCTGGATATCTTTCGTACAGGAACTTTTATTAGATTTTTTAAAACTCAGATTATGTCAGGGGTTGTTTGATAACATTTAGTTGATGCTGACCCACTAAGAAAAACAACGGCCTGTTCTGTCAGTTGATACCGGAACAACAATTTTCAATAACTTGTGACAAAAGAAATTTGCGTAGACATTGTACGTTGGATCTGAAACTATCTATGATCTCTATGTTTGAGTATACTGTTGCAAAATCTATAAAGTGTTATTCACACCAGTCTGCCCAACGCAAAATATGATAGATTTTATAAGTAAACTCAATTATATTTTATAGGTTGCATTTTATAGGTATTTTGTGTTTCGTATTCTTTTACAGGAGCCTTTTACAAAATTTTATAAAATTCAGATTATGTCAATGTTGTTTAAAAACATTCGGCGAAACAATCTGTAAGACGGGGAAGAGAAAGAGATAAGGGAAAGACGAAGGAAGAAGGAAAAGAAAAAGAAAAAGAACAAGGAAAAGAGAAAGGAAAGGAAGATGATAATATGGAAGGGAGAAATAAGAAGAATGTTGTTTATATTTTTCATTTAAATATCTGTTGAATGAGAAACATTACCTTCTGTGGTTGTTGCCGGACTTCTCGGCGAGGACCCAGGAAGTGGTGTTGGCTGCACTCACCGTCTCCACGACCACCTTGAAGTTGCCCCTTTCCATGTTCGACATGTGCACCATCAGCTCCAGCCGACAGTACTCGCCTGTGTTCACATATTTGGGGCTCCATACGTGCAGTTCCTTCCGTCCCGGACTTCGTACCAACAGGAACAGGAAACGACCTGCACACACACAGTTGTTTGCGCTTAGTATATTTATTTTGGCAACGCACAGCGTATAAAAACTGGGATGGGTTTGACTGGCATGAGGTGTAAGTAAACTTGGGAAAATGTTTAAAACGCAGTGCAGAATTTTACAAGCGATGCCGCCACAGTTTTCTGCGGACTTGGTTCCGAAGATCGGAAGATTTATTGACTTAGTTTAGTGACGTTCGATTCTCGGTCAGTACCATAATACCGTTATACGTTTGAATCGACCTAGGTTTCGGAAATGTGTACTCCAGATAGTCTAGATTTAAGAATAGGCGACTAAATGGTAACGTCTTCCACGTATCTTCCATGTAGTACCTTACTCTTCTAAGTAATTACTCTGTAGGTTAGTGTCTAATTTTGTTATCGTAAACATTGTTTTATTCTAAGAAACAGATAATTAATCAATGAAAAAATTATGACTATTTGAAAGACTACATATATTGCAAACGTAAAACTAGCGCGCTCCCTGATTTGCAAAAGTCGCTCACTAGTATCTTAAAGAAAACACATTTGTTATTAGGGAAAATCAGATTTTTAAAATAGTCAGTAAAGTTGTTCGTATGTATGATTCTTAGCGTTAGTCGAGAAATACCACGGTGAGATGACCATACGTCGTTTCTTATCCTTTTTATTATTTTTGGTTTTTAATTTTTTTTTTTACTTTTCATGTGTTTTGTATACGTATACAAATAAAGAAGTTACAAGACATATACTAAATATTAACGTTAATTATTTTATATGAAAACATTCTTATGGTGTTGTAGTGGACTGTAGCCGCCTTGTAAATGCCCTGCATAGACTTTTATAATATTTCAAAATTTTGACTTCCATTTTTGACCCGTGGTGCCCCTTAAGTTAAAAACTTTCAAAGTAAACACTACATTCCTGTTTAAAATTTTGTTCAGTCTGACAGCCCGACAGATTTATAACGTTTTTTAAATTTTACTTTTTTTTGAGGCAATGGTGTCTAAAACTTCAAAAATTTCTAAAAACTGGAACCCGTATTTAGTTAAAAGTTTCTTTAATTTGATACCCCGTATGGATGTTTACAATTATTCAAGATTTTGGTCTTTTTTTGTTCTGGAATATAAAACATTAAAATGTTTTAAAACAACAATATTTTCAGATTCTGGTTAAAATTCTCTTTCATTTGATACACCACATTCAGTTTGGCGATCTTTAAAAAAAAAATTGGCTTCTCAAATTTTTGCTCCCACCCCATTAGTTTTCAGGAAGACACTGTAGATGTCTGTGGAGTAAAAGTATGAATTTGCATGCTAAGTTTTACGAAAATTGGTTAATACATTCAAAAAGTGTCGTGAGACGCATCCCAAACAGGTAGACGGACAGACAAATTCTAACGGTCGAGTTAAACTCATTTCGCTTGTTCAGCGAGGTAAGTATCGTACTTAAGTTACGTGTGTTTTTAATATAAATTGTAATAACAGAGTATCTACTGTTCAAAAAAAAAAAAACGTTTTTCTTAAAGCTGGATACAGTGTTAACCGCGGTAAGATCTGAAATATGTGTGTTCACATCATTCAGCGTTTTGATGCTTTGTCATTCAGTATTGATAAATACAATATTCCTAACACAAAGAATATTTATCAAAAGTAGCCTCATTTTACTTGGAATCGCCGTGCCGTCCATTGCCCATTGCTGAAATTGTATACCTGCAACGCGTTGTGAATTAGTTTAAATATTTACAACGAATTCTAAGTAGTTGTTTCGGCCACTGGTTGTTGGAAAACGCCCACAACGCGATGTTATTTGAGTTTGCTCTGTAGCCGAAAAAAGTATAATTTTCTCTTTCTGGCACTACCAGATGCCCACAACCCACATATCAATGGTTTACGTATACAGCCAGAAATACAGTTTAAAACTCTAATTTTAATTAGAATTAAAACTAAAACATTTCCGATGATGATAGTTAAATACACGTAATGTGTAAATATATTAATACATCAAATACGCATGTAAATATATTAAATATGTTAATTACTACCGTATGTGTAACTGAAATATTTAGGTGCACAAAAATGTATACTCTTGCTGAAAGAGCTATATTCGCATTATAATTAATAATACATTCGAATGTTCAATTATTATTATTTAGCAATTAAAATTATTAATATATTAATTCATCAAAAAATGTTAGCACTAACTGAGAAAAAATGAGTAAGATCTGAAAATTATTTATGTAGTTTCAGAATCGGTGTAGGAAATATCAGAAACGCGAGTAGATTTGTAAGTTTTTATATTGCGCAATCCCCGAGTACTCCTCAGCTAAACTTATCCTATATAAAATGTCAAACTTGTTAAACAATTGTATAAATTCTGTGTTCCTTTCTAGATGCCAAACTATAGTATACAGTTACACGTGGATATTTGAAACACGAGAAGGCTTCTATCGATATAACACAGCTTACTTTTGTTGTCTACCAAATTTAAATTTTGAAGTACTAAGAATGGCGTGATTAAAACTGTATCTGAAGCGAACTGAAGTACTTTTCAATTGTTTGCCCGACTCTATACTCAGTATCTCGAAAATGGTAGTTTGAAGGGGGCGCAGAAGGACTCTGATTTGGAGCAGTGCTGTGCTGTTGACGTGTGTCAATCGTACTGTCACGCGTCTTATAATAACTTTGTAAAGTGATTGAGGTTGAGCGCCACAACATGAAATCATGCTGTATGTGCAGAAATACTGTGGTATCACCATTAAAAAAAACACAAAAATTTTGTTTAACCCCTTACTCTGCGTTAAAAATTAAAAAAAAATCTTGTATTAGTGGCTTAAAAATGTATAAAGATCACAGATTTTCGTGATTTTGTATTCACTTACGGGAATCATCCCAGTAGGTCATCATCATAACCTGCAAGGATTAAACCAAAGATGGTTTTTTTGGTCTGAAACAGGCAAAGTCTAAAGCTGGTCACTCTCGGTCGTCTCACAGGTCTCTCCGTCCCCTCGGCTTATAGTTCCGTAGTTGTTTGGTGATGCGGCAGTTATTCATTCGACAAAGATGTTTCCACCAATTCAGCCGATACTGGGCAATCCTGTCGAGTATACTCATAATATTCAGTTATATCTTTGTTTCTTCTATGATCATGGAGAGCATACCCTGCCACGTGCCTGAGAAACCTCATTTCAGCCGCTTGGATAGGCCTGGCTTTGCCTTTCGTTAAAGTCCAATTCTCAGACCCATCAAGAAGTTCGTTCCAGTACATATATATAAAAAAGTACAGCCATTTTGTGTAAACTTCTTTGTTCCTCTTCGAAACGCTCTTATCTATTTTACACTGGTCACAATGGGTGCTTCTCTCTAATCTCTAATACGTGATTCCGAAATGTCACGTTAACGTTCAACTGTAAGGTTATGATTTCCTTCCGCGAACAATGTTTATGGTTTCTTCAACGGAAAATTAAAGAAAACTTTTACAGAACTCTTTTGTACATGTCGGTTATATTAAGATATTACATAAACACGATTTAATTTCTACACAGACTAAAACACTAGTAACGAGTTACACTGATTGAATGGTCGCATGGTACTTGGTGGAACATTCTATTATTACATTAATTTAATAAATAAACTCTTGGTATATTTAGTTGGTCAGATAATTTTTATTTCCCTGACAATTGTTTCACTGGTTACGGCAGCTTCTGAGGTTGGATATGAACTGACAGATGTGAAATGTACGTTAGGCGGGGGAGGGTTGGAGGTAGTGTATGATCAAGGGTGGCTTTGAAATTCGCGTTGGTTTTGAGCAGAGCGAGTCGGCTCCGTTCGCAAGCAACTGCAGTATTCTAACTCAAATAATTTCAAAACAATTTTAAGTCTTATTCTATATAATGGCCTGGCCATTTAATAAAGCAGATGAACAACAGCTAAGAACATTTGAACTTTTTCTATTTTTCGAAAGATCTTTGGACTGCGCAAACTAAAGATGGGTCCTGGAGAAAAAAAAACGAATTATGAACCGGATAAATCAATGCATGGTGCTGACATAATCTGAATCATCAAAAGTAGAAGATTCGAATGGCTCTGTCACGTAAGACAAATAGGTAACGGTAGAACAATAAAAAGAATCGCAGACCGAGTACCAACAGACAAAAGAATTAGAGAAAGACCAAGGAAAAGCTGATAGATGACGTACAGGTTGTGTGTCGAGAAGACGGACTGGAAGAAAATCATTTCTAAAATCCACACTGGCTGGTGATGCTAGAAGTAGAATTTTAAACAAAATGTAAAGGATATTCTTAGAGATAAGCGTCTCTTTTGTCCAACAGTTGTATCAGTATTATGGTGTTCTAATAGACTGCAGCCGTTTTCAAATTTTTGACTACCATTTTTGGTCCATGGCCCCTCTTAAGTTAAAAAAGTTTCAAAGCAACACTACTTTCGGGTTTGGTTTAAAATTTCATTTAGCATGTCAGCCGGACGGATTTTAATTTTTTTATTTTAATTTTTGGTGGGGTCCTGGTGTTCAAAAATTTTTAAATTTCTATAAACTGAAATCTGTGTTCAGATTTTGGTTAAAAGTTTCTTTAATTTGATACTCCGCATGGATTTTCAAAATTTTTCAAAATTTTGTTTCTTTTTTTGGATTCTGGTTAAATAATTTTTTAATTTTCAAATGTCAACATTATTTTTAGGTTTTTGTTAAAATTCTCTTTCATTTAATACGTCATATATAATATATTATATATATTATTATATAACACATATATATATTATATATATTATTACATAACATATATATTATATATATAAATCATTTATCACACACACACACACACACACACACACACACACACACACACACACACACACACACACACACACACACACACACACACACACACACACACACACACACACACACACACACACACACACACACACACACACACACACACACACACACACACACACACACACACACACACACACACACACACACACATTGCAACAGAACACAGGATTTAAGTTGTCTTGATTATTCATCTCTTCTTTCACAGCACTAACACTTAACTAAAAATGAACTTTTTTCATGTGAAAAACAGGATTTAAGTTTCATATAATTGGGATACTAATGCTGTAACACATTCTCTGACGGCCATAGACATGTTATAAATTGATTTTGTTCTTTTTTTTTGTAAAGTAGTCATAAGTTTTGAATTAAGGTATGGATAAAAACGTATGTTATGTCAAAATATTCATAATTTTGTATTCTTTTATGTCAAGTGAAATATTTTTGTGAAAGTGCACGGGTGCGCGTGTGATTAACATTTTATTAAATAACTTCTTTGATAATTGACATTTCTTTTTGAATCTTGGACAGGGTGTTCTCGGTATTGAAGGCTACATTTTCTATATATTCAATTCTTTAAAACTATAATTTTTTTTTTAATAAAATTAGTTCTTTTATTTCGTTATCTCCAAGAGGGTAATAAAATTTATAGATTAAATCTAGACAGGCTTTTGCAGAATCGGACAGAGTTTTAACTTGATGTCTGTCTATCACTGGGACCATCTATGACGTTGCTAGATTTTCCACCAATCAAAAGGTCTAAAATTTACTTGAGTCGGTGCTCTGCCGAGTACGGATCGTTCAGTTCACTCCGAAGTCTTGCCATAGAAAGTTTTTTCGTGACAGGACAAGTCTATTTCTATGAGACTTAGTAGTTTTGGTACACGGCACGAGTTTATCGTAGTCGTAGCCATATCATAGAACTCAATAAAATTTAAATAGATCTTATTTTAGTGCTTTTTCGTGTACAGTGGAAGATTTCCGGTCTAGGGGCAGTAATACCGATCGTGGTATTCTGAATATAACTCCAGAACATTTGAAGAATTAGGAATTGTGTAAGCCAAATACACATGATCTGTTTATACCCAGTTAGAACCCTGAGATTAAATTTGTAACAACAATAGTCTGATAACGCAGCGCACGTGTGCGTGACGTAGTGAACGCATACTGATCTTCGAGCGACGCACAAAGGAGCAGCGAGAGCGGCGCGCCGGATCCTACATAACCATTGGAATTCTACGAACAAGTAACCTTATATGTAAAACGAATCAAACAGACTCTTTTATTTAAATACAATTAAAAATAAACAATTTTATGTTATAACGCAATAAGACAATAATAATTATTAATGTGTTAATTAATAAATTTTTCTTACGTCCAGATTTACAGTATGTATTAATAACTTCACTTAATCTACCTATGCATTTATAAATTTGTATCGTTGCAACACACACACACACACACACACACACACACACACACACACACACACACACACACACACACACAGAGGTTATTCGCTATAAAAAAAATTTGGTTCACATAGTTTTGCTCCCCCTTAGTTTTGGGGGAAAAATTTACAGGCATTGCACAAATGCAATGCACAGAGAAGGGCATTGAAAATGCTTCAATAAATCTAAAAAATATATATATTTATGTTCATCACCAATCAATGAATTCATTCTTCATTCACCAATCAATGAATTCATTCTTCATTTACCAATATACAGATTATAAGTTAAATGTAGTCGCATTCATAAGCGAAGTTTTATATGTGTACTACGTTATTGACAACAAAGAAGTAGTTTCTATGGAAACTCACCGGTTCCCATTTTCGATCACGCACCAGCAATCGGCCGCAAATGTTCGACACGTCCTTATAAACATTTTCAATGTTAAAACAATATATGTCTGCGGGGTGAAAGTGTGAATATGCATTGTAAGTTTTACGAAAATCCGTTAGTGCACTGAAAAGTTATCGTGACACGTATCCCACACAGACAGACGGACAGACATTTGTAAGTGTTACCTTTGCAATGAAATGATTTAATATAAAACGGTGGCGCAGGTACGGGGATGAGGTTGAATGGCATGCCATGAGTAATGAGAATACTTGTGCCACTACTACGGAGACACTTTGTAATTAGAAAAGATAATTTCGCGAAAGAGCCGCTGTCGGCGCGCGACCTCTCTCTCCTCTTGACACTAACAGTTTTAATTAAAAAGTTCATTTAGCCAAGGAGGTGCAACTTTAAATGTGACGTAAGAATACGAGTTATAATGGAGGTGCGCGCGCATCAACACGTGGACGACACGTGAACGTCTTTCGTACGGGGAACCATGGCCCTTGAGCAATTTTACGAATCTAACAGAACCGCTAAAGTTTGCCCACTAACTAACAGAACGATATTAAGTTCTGATGTTATGTTATACGAGGAAAATGCGATATAAAACAAATAATATTAAATTCACCTTGTCCTTATACAGGCCTACCTTTATTAAATAAAGGTTAAACTTTTTTAATAAATATTTTTTGCTGAATTCTTTATATTATGTTTCTGATAATGTAAATGGTAAAAATAATAAGCATTTAAAATTTTAATGAATAAGCGTTTCAAATGCTTAGTTAATAATAAATAAGTAATTTTAACAATCAGCGTAAGAAATGTTTTGATTTCTTATAACCAAAATATTATTTATGAAGAGCATGTTAGAAATTAAAACGTATATCCCGATTGAAAACGGTTCACTTATTAATTACACATAACGCACGCGCGCACACACATTCATAAATAAATGTATTTATTTTATTTTACGCATTTTCCACAATGCAATCATTTGATTTATAATTTTGCTAAGGTACACTTATTTACTAATTAATCACACTTAGTATTTACTAATGGCCAGTTGCTTAGTATAATCAAGGAATGGTAAACAATAAAGAACAACATAAAAATAAATGTAAACAAGTAACCTAGTTTATAAATAATCTGTGTGTGTGTGTGTGTGTGTGTGTGTGTGTATTCCGGCTTAAGTTATCGAGAAGAAATGTGTCTGAGAGACGAATCTGTCAAAACTTTGCGAAACATTCTGCGGGAAAAAACAGCAAAACGCACCGCGGGATATAACTCGTAAAACACCCAATGAAGAGATAATTACCAGAAGCATCTTGCGAGTCTGATAAAGAAAATGTTTACAGTGAGTAAAATGGTAATTTATTTGTAATGATTTCGTTCAATGGAATAACAAACTACGCGTAACAGTAGCAGCTGGCACGAAACAGAAATATGGAATGAAAAAAATCGTCTGCCAAGACAGATATTAGAATGGTCACCGGAAAGCAATATAGATATAGGAATGTAAAGGTTGAATTGAAATCAAGAAGGCTACGAGTAAAGAGGATCTAAAAACTATTGGAGGATTCAAGAGACAGAATAGAATAGAAGATAAGTATGAAAGGCTTGCTAATCGAAATGGAGGAATCCTAAAGTAATATGCTGCCGTCTTTATGGCGCACATTATGTTTTCAGTTTGAAAGTTTGTAGACATACTGTTACGACGGTCTAACTGATCGTCGTATGGTACAGTGGAAAACAAATACAAGACACCAATTAAGTCACTAATCACCAGCTATAATTATTACAATTACACAGTTCGTAATTAACTCTCTTACAACAAATCAAATAAAAATTGTTCACACGCAATAAAATGTCAACTAATATAAAACACAATTGTATTACAATTATACCGCCCGATTATAAAACACAACACTTCACTAATAACCATTTGAACGCACACAGTATCGCTCGACAAATAACTTCGAACCGCACTGTAATATATCGCAACTATAACTGAAACTAAGGGGTCCAGTGGTCCAGTGGTGTACGGAGCAGCAGCTAGTCGTGCTCCGGTGGTCGCAGTGTCCGGGTGATACCCGATGACTGCATGTTGCCTTGCTGTTACCTTGACTAGCGATCTCGCGCTTTCGAGGAATGGGACCTCCATCAATTTTATTTTGGAGGGACAGGATGTTACGAATTTACTTGGACCCTGGGACCTCGAAGAGACCCGTGACGGCAGAATGGGGGAGACCTCGAAGACCTTTCGCGTGAGAAGCAGGAATGACCCTCCCACAACGGGTAGGGCGCCCCTAGCCGCTCAGGAAAAGTCGCCGAGGGCTGCCAGGCGGCAATGTCGGCGCACGGGAGAGAGCGTAGGAGGAGGCAGCGTCCACCAGAGGTGGCACTAGGCACACCTAGGGCGAGCGCAGACCCCCCTCTAGTCTGTCGCCGAGCGCCAGCACGGACAAGAGAAAGAAGGAAGGAGGAGGAGCGTGAAAATACTCAAGGTCGGGGGGGATTGGGCGGATGTTCTGTAAGTGCTTATGGGGGGGTCGTCGAGCAACGCTCGGGGGCGTTTGTGTCGTCTAGGTGGTGGGCCGACATCTGTGCTTAGTCGACGGATGTGAGGATGGGTCGAGACATAGGCTCGGGAGAATAGTTTGAGGGCTAGGGACCGAAGGAATTCGGTAAGTGAAGGAACCTTCAACCCTCGCCTGATGGCATCATTTCTGACAAACCAGGGAGAGTTGGAGATGTAGCGGAGGGTTCGGGATTGGAAAGCTTCCAAACGGGCGACAACGGATGGGCTGAGTAGTACCCAAAAGGCGGGGGCTGCGTAAGTCAGGATTGCCCTAAGAAAGAGCAAGTAGATGGTGAGTTTAGGGCGCACAGGCACTGAACCCCGATGAGAGAGAAAGGGAAATAGTTTGGCTCTGACGCCTCTGGCGCGCTGGAGACTCAGAGAGACATGAGGTGCAAAGCTTAGGCGTCGGTCAAGAGTGACGCCCAAGTACTTTACAGTCCGTTTCCACTCGATTGGGCTCCCTTCAAGGGAGAGGGACTGGCAGCGGGAAGTTAATTTACGAGAAAAGGCGATCGCCTCGGATTTCTCCGCATTGACCGCCATCCTCCACTTCCTTAGCCAGTCCGGAAGTACGGCGAGCTGACGTTGCACCAGGCTAGCTGCGAAATCAAGACTCGCTGAGCTGGCGTGGTACATAGCGTCATCCGCATAGAGCGAGAGAGTGACTCCAGGCTGAACAGGCAGGTCGTTCGTGTACACGAGGTACAGAACGGGGCCAAGGACAGATCCCTGAGGTACGCCTGCGGCGACTGGTCGGACGGATGAGTACGACCCTTCGACGCATACCCTAAAGATACGATCGCACAAGTACGATCGGAGAAAATGAACGAATGAGGCAGGGAGGGGGGAGTGGGCCAGTTTGTAGAGAAGGCCTTCGTGCCAGACTCGATCGAAGGCCTTACTCACGTCGAGCAATACAGCGACGGAGGACAGATGCTTGTTGTAGGCGTCCGTCAAATGGGTAACAACCCGGACGAGTTGAAGGGTCGTCGAGTGCTCCCTGCGAAAGCCGAACTGCTCCTGCCGAATAAAACCATCCAGCAGAGGCGCGTACCGACCGTGCAGGAGGCGCTCGAGTACCTTCGATATGACTGGCAACAGTGAGATGGGTCGATGGTTTGAGGGGTCAATACGCAGCTTGCGAGGCTTGGGGATCATGATGATTTTCGCACGCTTCCACAGGGTGGGGAAGTAATGAAGCCGGAGACATCCATTGAACAGCTCGTGGACCAAGTTGATGAGGCTAGGGGGAGCGTGTTGTAGCGCCGCCGCTCCGATACGATCATCGCCGGGCGCCCTCTTAGGGCGAAGTCGACCAATAGCCGAGACAACATCGGCCCGGTCGAACGGGTCAGGGATGTCAGCTGGAGGGCGGGAAAAATATCCAGATAGGAAGTCTGCGACCTCGGCCGAGTGGACGGGGTCGCAGACGCCTCCGTGGACGGTGAATTGCTCCTCCATGGTTGCGGCAAAGACTTCAGCTTTGCCGGCCGCGGAGTACACAATGCCGTCCGGTGATCTGAGGGGATGGCGGGTCCTTTTGTCGCCATTAAGTCGACTCGCAGCCTGCCAGACAGACTCGGGCCGGACTTCAAGAGACTCGAGGTACGAGTCCCAACGATGTGCAGTGGCATCAAGCAGAAGCTGCTTGACAAGGTCAGATTGGGCGTTGAGCCTGCGTTTGATAGCAGGATCCCGGGTTTGTTGCCATCTCCGGCGGAGTTGGCGCCGAGTTTGGATGGCGAGGAGCACCTCTTCAGGTAATTGAGACCGGCGATTTGTCTCTGGGACAAGATAGGTGTGTGTGTCCATAGCGGACGTAACGACTTCTTGAAGATAGTCGGCCATACGGTCCGCATCAGCCGTGGAGGCGATGGGGGCCGGGGGGTCAGATGGCACTGTTCGTTGGAGTTCGTCATGATAGGAGCGCCAGTTGACTCTCCGTGGACGAGAGGGGGGTTGGAGATGTGTGTCCAACAGGGGACGAACAGTGATAAGTACCGGGTCGTGGTCGGACGAGAGGTCCGATACAGCACTGACAGTGATAGGAATGGCCAGGTCCTTGACAATGACAATGTCAAGGACATCCACAAGGCCCCTAGTGGGCACGTGGGTCGGTGAGTCAGGACCAATAATTGAGACCTGCAGATGACGCTGAACGTAGCTGTAGAGCGAGCGGCCACGCGGGTTCGTGACACGGCTGTTCCAAGAGGGATGCTTGGAGTTTAAGTCTCCGGCAGCTATAGTAGGTAGTTCGTGGTCGAGGAGGGCGTCCCACTCCTCAGGCGGCGGAGGCCCTCCGGGCCCGGGAGGAAGGTACGCCGAAATTAGGCGAACCTCCCGATCCCCGATCCAGAGGGCCACCGCCGTCGTCTCCAAATACCTAGTATCTGGAGGGGGTAGGAGACGATGGGCAATGCGCCTGTGGACGAGAATAGCAGTACCCCCGCTGGGACGAGCGGGGGGTTGTAGCCGGGGCCTATCCGTGCGATATGTAGTGTACGCCGGAAGCTGAAAGGAAGCAGCAGGGGTAAGGAAAGTTTCGGAGAGGAGGATGACATCGAGGTCATATTCAGTGGCAAAGTTAGCCAATTCGGCTCGGCGAGACGGAACACCACACGCGTTCCATGCCACCAGCCGAAGAGGCCTAGACATTGAGAGGCAGGAGAGTCATGAGGGAGGTAAGAATGGTGACGAGCAGAGACTGGACGTCCTTGGCAGCCAAGATTTGAGGGATGAGGGTCTCAACCCAGACACGCAAACGATCGGCAAAGGTCGGATCCGAGGACCCTTCCTCCGTCGATGGCGCCTGCGGCGTGGGCGGGGGCACTCGATACATGATACCATTATCGGGCCGAGGTGAAGTTGTAGGCTGCCGAGGCTCTTTGGGAGCTGGGGCAGATGCTGACTTAGTTGCAGCGGGCTTGTGCTGCGTGAGGATGGTGGTCGACGACTTTTTCTTCTTTGGCGCGGGTTGCTTTCGCGACGAGGCCAAAGGAGGGAAAGATGCATCGGAGGCGGCGGCTGCCGCGTAACTGAGCGCTCCGGCAGGCGCTGGGCCGGTCGGGGGGACTACAGCGGCTGCAGGCGCAGACGAGGTAGCCGGAACTGGGGCCGCCGGGGCGGCAGATGCAGGGGCTGAGGGTTTCTTGGGGGCAGGTGGGATAGGCTTTTGGGCCTTGGTGATGCGCTTTAGGGCGTCATGATAGTGCTTGCACTGGCGAGAGCTTGCCGGGTGTGGTTCACGACAGTTTGCACACGTGGCAGTGGCGGTGCGTTCACGAGGACAATCGCCCTTGTGATGACCTTCACCACAACGAATGCAGCGTGTCGGGTAGTGGCAATAGATACTGCTGTGTCCGTACCTCTGGCAGTTGTAGCACTGCTTGGGTCCGGGTCGGGACTCGAAAGCTGAAACTTTTACCCGGAGGTAAAAGAGAGAGTCTACTTGATATATTGACAGGAAATTCCCTACCTTGAGGATTTTCACAAGGAAGGCATTTCTGGGAATGCGTCTGCCGGGGGAGAAGAGAGGAGTCACTGAGCTGACAGTAAAGCCCAAAAGTTCAAGGGCGTGAGAAATTGTAGGCACGGGAACATCGGCGGGGATGCCGATGATCTCGACCTTGAGTTCCCTCTCCTCCGGCAGGGCGTAGGTGTAATACGGGATACCACGATCAGTCAGCAGTTTCTGGGCGAGCCGGAAACTGTCGATGGTCGTGGTCTCAATTCTGACGGAGCGGCCACCCTGACAAACTGCAGTCAGGGTATTCGCAGGAGCGGCCCGGTGAAGTCGCCGCATGGCCTTATCCCAGTCAATAGGCCGGTCAAAGATCAGAGGGGGTAACCGCCGGGGCGGGGTAGGTAGCGAGGTGGCCGTAGCAGGTCCCAGCTGGGAAGACCGCCCGGACCCCGCGGAGTCGCCACTGTTTCGCCGTTTCCGGCTACTTACAGTCTGCCACTCCTCAGTGTCCATTGCACTCGACCCAGCCGACACCGCCTCGGGGTCGGTCGGTAAAGGTTGCGCCAAAGCGCCAGGTGGGATTTCGTGGCCCTGAGAAGGACCGACGGGAATGTTGGTTGCGGCCATCGGCGAGGTTAACCTACGCCTAGGCTGGTGAGACTTTACGGATCGCTAGCTGGGTAGTGAGGTATACTACTTAAAAGATACAACACTTACCAGGCAACAGTCAGCAGCGGAGAACACCAAAACACCACTAACACCAGAAACTCGAGTTCACCACTGCCCGCACAATTGTAACACAGAGCACTAATTATGTATAACACTTTGTGAAAGTTTCAGCTTGATTAAAGAAGTAATAAATGAGATATAGCACTCCAGACAAGCTGGAGCCAGTGTTGTGCAATGGAAAATTCCACGCACAAGAACAAGAAAACGAACGACGCAGCCTACCTTGGCAACAGCTCTTGGTAGACCTCACCGGCTCACTGAAACTAAGGCCGCTGCCGCCTTGTATTTATACACCCGCTCACAGACCAGAACATTCCAAACTACGCGTTATCTCTACCAACGACGTAATTAATTGCGGCCTTCACACAGTCCGCGCGGCTTCTGTCTCGCAGTCTAGCTAATGCGTCGAGAATCACGTACGCCACATGCATTACATTCCGGATCCCTCTGGAACATTCGATAAACACGTAGATTGTTCTGTGATGTCGTAACAATACTTTAAGTGGGAAAAAATAATAAGAACACATTTCATTTCAAGAATCATATTGTTTTCTGCCGAAATCAACCCTTGTTTATTGCGATCGCAGAGCGCAGAGTCGGCCGCGATTAACAACCCTGTCTTTTATCGAGTAACACTTATTCATTTGTTATATTTGTGTAATTAGTGATTTTTATAAATACAGCGTATACAGAGTAGGCAAAATCCTCTGTAAGTAAAGCCTACTATTCAGTTTCCTGTACAGGACTGAGGCAGATTTATACCACCTGAGCCCAGGTGTTTTTACTTCCATATTCCTTAAGGAATGGAAGTATGGTGATGGCAAAAAAAATCGTGTTCGAGATTATTGCAGATTCTGATTCTACTACACTCAAAACATGAAAAAAAGTCGTTTTCCGAAAAGTGTCTGTGTGTGTCTGTGTGTCTGTAGATTTTTTTTTTTTGGCAAACGATAACTGCCGCAAATTCAAACAGAATCAAATAATTTTTTGCATACAGCCCTGATTTGTACAGTACTCGCGACCTATTGTTTTTGGTGAAGATTGGTTGAGGAAAAGGGGTAGTTTACCTGCAACGGTTTTTTTTTACCAAGGGAAATTTTTTTTTTGGCAAACGATAACAGCCGCAAATTCAAACAGAATTAAATAATGTTTCGTATACAGCCCTGAATTGTAGAGTTCTCAAGACCTATTGTTTTTGGTGAAGATCGGTTAAGGGAAAGGGGTAGTTTACCTGTAACATTTTATGTTTTAACAAGGGTATTTCCTATGGCAAACGATAACAGCCGCAAATTCAAACAGAATCAAAAGATTATTTGCATACAGCCCTAAGTTGTAGAGTTCTCAAGACCTATTGTTTTTGGTGAAGATCGGTTAAGGGAAAGGGGTAGTTTACCTGCAACATTTTTTTAACAAGGGTATTTTCTATGGCAAACGATAACAGCCGCAAATTCATACAGAATCAAATAATGTTTTGCATGCAGCCCTGATTTTTAGAGTACTCAAGACCTATTGTTTTTGGTGAAGATCGGTTAAGGGGAAGGGGTAGTTTACCTGCAACGTTTTTTTATCAAGCGTATTTTCTATGGCAAACGATAACAGCCGCAAATTCAAACAGAATCAAATAATATTTTGCATACAGCCCTGAATTGTAGAGTTCTCAAGACCTATTGTTTTTGGTGAAGATCGGTTGAGGGAAAGGGGTAGTTTACCTGCAACGTTTTTTTAACAAGGGTATTTACTATGGCAAACGATAACAGCCGCAAATTCAAACAGAATCAAATAATGTTTTGCATACAGCCCTGATTTGTAGAGTACTCAAGACCTATTGTCTTTGGTGAAGATCGGTTAAGGGGAAGGGGTAGTTTACCTGCAACATTTTTTTATCAAGCGTATTTTCTATGGCAAACGATAACAGCCGCAAATTCAAACATAATCAAATAATGTTTTGCATACTGCCCTGATTTCTTGAGTACTAAAGACCTATTGTTTTTTGTGAAGATCGTTTAAGGGAAAGGGGTAGTTTACCGGCCACGTTTTTTGTTTTATCAAGGGTATTTTGTATGGCAAACGATAACAGCCACAAATTCAAACAGAATCATATAATATTTTGCATACAGCACTGAATTGTAGAGTTTTCAAGACCTATCGTTTTTGGTGAAGATCGGTTAAGGGAAAGGGATAGTTTACCAGCAACGGTTTTTTATCAAGGGTAATTTTTTTCTATGGTAAACGATAACAGCCGCAAATTCAAACAGAATCAACTACTCTGTTGCATAAAGCCCTGAATTATAGAGTTCTCAAGACCTATTGGTTTTGGTGAAGATCGGTTGAGGGAAAGGGGTAGTTTACCTGCAACGTTTTATGTTTTAAAACGGTATTTTCTATGGCAAACGATAAGAGCCGCAAATACAAACAGAATCAAACAATTGTTTGCATACAGCCCTGATTTGTAGAGTACTCAAAATCTATTGTTTTTGGTGAAGATTGGTTGAGGGTTAAGGAGTAGTTTACCTGCAACGGTTTTTTTTTTCAAGGGTAATTTTGTTTGTTTGGCAAACGACAACAGCCGCAAATTCAAACAGAATCAAATAATGTTTCGCATACAGACCTGAATTGCAGAGTTCTCAAGACCTCTTGATTTTGGTAAAGATCGGTTAAGGGAAAGGGGTAGTATACCTGCAACGTTTTATGTTTTAACACCAGGGTATTTTCTATGGCAAACGATAACAGCCGCAAATTCAAACATAATCAAATAATGTTTTGCATACTGCTATGATTTCTTGAGTACTAAAGACCTATTGTTTTTTGTGAAGATCGTTTAAGGGAAAGGGGTAGTTTACCGGCCACGTTTTTTGTTTTATAAGGGTATTTTGTATGGCAAACGATAACAGCCACAAATTCAAACAGAATCATATAATATTTTGCATACAGCCCTGAATTGTAGAGTTTTCAAGACCTATCGTTTTTGGTGAAGATCGGTTAAGGGAAAGGGATAGTTTACCTGCAACGGTTTTTTATCAAGGGTAATTTTTTTACTTCCATATTCCTTAAGGAATGGAAGTATGGTGATGGCAAAAAAAATCGTGTTCGAGATTATTGCAGATTCTGATTCTACTGCACTCAAAACATGAAAAAAAGTCGTTTTCCGAAAAGTGTCTGTGTGTGTCTGTGTGTCTGTAGATTTTTTTTCTATGGCAAACGATAACTGCCGCAAATTCAAACAGAATCAAATAATTTTTTGCATACAGCCCTGATTTGTACAGTACTCGCGACCTATTGTTTTTGGTGAAGATCGGTTAAGGGAAAGGGGTAGTTTACCTGTAACATTTTATGTTTTAACAAGGGTATTTCCTATGGCAAAGGATAACAGCCGCAAATTCAAACAGAATCAAAAGATTATTTGCATACAGCCCTAAATTGTAGAGTTCTCAAGACCTATTGTTTTTGGTGAAGATCGGTTAAGGGAAAGGGGTAATTTACCTGCAACATTTTTTTAACAAGGGTATTTTCTATGGCAAACGATAACAGCCGCAAATTCATACAGAATCAAATAATGTTTTGCATACAGCCCTGATTTGTAGAGTACTCAAGACCTATTGTTTTTGGTGAAGATCGGTTAAGGGGAAAGGGGTAGTTTACCTGCAACGTTTTTTTATCAAGCGTATTTTCTATGGCAAACGATAACAGCCGCAAATTCAAACAGAATCAAATAATATTTTGCATACAGCCCTGAATTGTAGAGTTCTCAAGACCTATTGTTTTTGGTGAAGATCGGTTGAGGGAAAGGGGTAGTTTACCAGCAACGTTTTTTTAACAACGGTATTTTCTATGGCAAACGATAACAGCCGCAAATTCAAACAGAATCAAATAATGTTTTGCATACAGCCCTGATTTGTAGAGTACTCAAGACCTATTGTCTTTGGTGAAGATCGGTTAAGGGGAAGGGGTAGTTTACCTGCAACATTTTTTTATCAAGCGTATTTTCTATGGCAAACGATAACAGCCGCAAATTCAAACAGAATCAAATAATTTTTTGCATACGTCCCTGAATTGTAGAGGTCTCAAGGACGTTCGATTTTGGTGAAGATCGGTTAAGGGGAAGGGGTAGTTTACCTGCAACCTTTTACATTTTAACAAGAGTAATGTACTTGAAAATTTATTTAAACTTTTTCAAACAATGGTAATTGTTAAAAATAAAATAATTTTGTTGCCAGGCAATAAAATTAAAATTTTTTCATTTTAATGTAAATCATGTATAAGAGAAAATATATCGCGCTTGGCAGGCGATATTAAGATTTAAATATAAATCTTAGAATATGGAAGTCATGTATGGTTCTCCATACCGATATTACTTCCATATTCCTTAAGGAATGGCATAAAAAAATTTTGCCATCACCATTCCATATTATGGTGATGGCAAAAAAAATCGTGTTCGAGATTATTGCAGATTCTGATTCTACTACACTCAAAACATGAAAAAAAGTCGTTTTCCGAAAAGTGTCTGTGTGTCTGTCTGTCTGTAGATTTTTTTTCTATGGCAAACGATAACTGCCGCAAATTCAAACAGAATCAAATAATGTTTTGCATACAGCTCTGATTTGTAGAGTACTCGCGACCTATTGTTTTTGGTGAAGATCGGTTGAGGGAAAGGGGTAGTTTACCTGCAACGGTTTTTTTTTATCAAGGGAAATTTTTTTTTTTGGCAAACGATAACAGCCGCAAATTCAAACAGAATCAAAAGATTATTTGTATACAGCCCTAAATTGTAGAGTTCTCAAGACCTATTGTTTTTGGTGAAGATCGGTTAAGGGAAAGGGGTAGTTTACCTACAACGTTTTTTTAACAAGGGTATTTTCTATGGCAAACGATAACAGCCGCAAGTTCAAACAGAATCAAATAATTTTCTGCATACAGCCCTGATTTGTAGAGTACTCAAGACCTATTGTTTTTGGTGAAGATCGGTTGAGGGGAAGGGGTAGTTTACCTGCAACGTTTTTTTTTCTATGGCAAACGATAACTGCCGCAAATTCAAACAGAATCAAATAATTTTTTGCATACATCCCTGAATTGTAGAGGTCTCAAGGACTTTCGATTTTGGTGACGATCGGTTAAGGGGAAGGGGTAGTTTACCTGCAACCTTTTACGTTTTAACAAGAGTAAAGTACTTGAAAATTTATTTAAACTTTTTGAAACAATGGTAATTGTTGAAAATAAAATAATTTTGTTGCCAGGTAACAAAAATAAAGTCATTTTGATTACAAAATATAAATATTTACAAGAAAAGAATTTTCAGTTTTCAAAATATAATATATTTTTATAAAACAATGGGTTCTTCATTGAGGTGGGGACTTGACGACAGTGACAGGGCTTTCCACCAAATTCAGCAGAGTGACAGGTAGGCCCAACTCTGATTGGCTCCTCAGATTTCCCCAGCGTTAGTAGGTTCTATGAAAATATTTTATTTCAAAAATGATTTTAAATATAAATCTTAGATATGTTTTATAAATCTCATGTTTTATGTTTTAACATGGGTAATTTTTTATATGACGAACCATAACTGCCGTAAATTCAAACAGAACCAAATAATATTTTACATATGTGCCTGAGCTATAGAGAACTCAATGTCTGTTGATTTTGGTGAAGATCGGTTACGGGAAAAGGGCAGTTTACCTGAAACATTTTTTGTTGTAACATGAGTAAAGTACTTAATTTTGATAAAGTATCCTGATAAGATCTTAATAATCCACTGTAGAAACGTAGATGAAATATCTATAAATGAAGAGGCTAGTTGAACGGGCTGGGGGTAATTTTCTATAAATCAAAATTATAGTTGAAGGGGGAGGGGATAATTTTTTTTTATATGTGTACTACGTTATTGGCAACAAAGAAGTATTTTTTTGTTAAAATTCCTTCCCTGGCTGTTTGGCTGAAAATGATTTTAAATATAAATCTTAGAATATGGAAGTCATGTATGGTTCTCCATACCGATATTTTACTGTTACGACGAAAGCGTGCATTGCGACTTACAACAGTGGTACAAACTACGTTGACCGCCAAAAGAGTCGATAAACACAATTTTTAATTAACGTTTTCTAAAAAGGAAGAACGTTCGTATTAGAGTAGTTTCATTTGTACAATTATTCAATACCCAACCGCTATATTAAAAATAGATCGAATAACCAAAACTAAATAATTACGACAATCCAAAACACAAATAAACAACTAAACACTTCGCATTTTCGGTCACTGTGTAAAATAATAATAAAAATAATGTTATTATTAAGTTCTCCTTTGCTACCTCCTAAGCAGTCTGCCTTAAGAGTAGGCTGCCTTATATGAAAACATGCAACGCCATTTGGCATACAGGGAAGAAGGTGTGGCTTTAACTACGCTTCAGGCGTTCACTTGTACTTCAAGATGTTGTGCCATATACTCAATTGCATGGGATGAATCGACCTGGGAGCTGAAAAACACACCTTGTTTTTATGGTGTGTCAGGGAGTCGAATCCGGGACCTCTACATTAGTTGCCAAGAGTCATGGGCACCGGTCTATTATCTCCCATTGCGTAAAGCCATGCTCTATGATTGAAATCATTCCTTGATTCGACAAGTGCCGCAGTGCCGTCTTTATATCGGAAACTAGGTGGGAAATTGTCTCAACACTGGTACTTAGATTTGACGTCAACTTGTTACCAGTATTGGGACAATTTTTCAACTCTAAAAATGGCTGTAGGACGAACTGCCGAATTGTCAGAAGAAGTGATTTTAATCATAAACAACGGCCATTAAGCCCAGAAATTTTACAAAATGACCAGATTGACTAGAATCGAAAAAAACTACTACCTAATTTAACGACTTAGGCCTATCGTTTTCATCCCCGATTCTGATCCTTATGTGACGGGGAAGGTCACTTGGTCCTAATTATCTTTGCAGGAAATTTCCGGATGAATCGTGCAACTCCGTAAGAGCCGCTCTAGAATATCGCGTCATGCGCAGTACGTGATCAGAGTCATGTACGTTTTCATTACTACGCATTTTATCTATGTCGCATCTGAGTTAGCATTATTACAGATGTGTGTACTTTCTCTTCATGACCTCTCTGAAGTCCGACATAATTTTCACATTTTATGCGATAAATGACTAACGTAGGAGTCAATAAGACATACACACACCAATTCGGAGTACCAAATGAACGACACCAGAGCCAATAAAACCATTCATAACCTTTTTTTTAAGCTGAATCTCCGAATTGGTCAACAAGTCTGATTCACAAACACAGATATTTATTACGTAAAATTCACAATAAATAATAACAGAAACTTATAATTAAGCTCCCAAGATTGCGGTCAAGTCAATCACAAATTACTCTAATCGTTTGCTATATAAACAATTGCTAACTGAATTGTTCACAGCTGACACTCACTCACTTTGTATAGGAGGCTGCCAATTGTCGACACACAACAAATTCGTAACAATCTTGATTCACTCAAAACGTACTAATTGTTCTATGGCGATCCGAATGGTATGTGTTATTTATAGCTAGATACGCATCATACAGTTTTCTGAGCAATCACATTACACACAAACAACGCTCTCGATCTTACTTTGTTTTCAGCATTGCCGAACAACTATTCTTAAGTTTGTAGCTTAGTCTTTACAGACACCTAACTTTATGATAGGTCGGTCATAAAGCAGTGTCATACACGCTTATCACAGTTCTATACAGACACGTATTGTTCGTAACCGAGGGCTGAAAAAGCAAAGTCAAAACTAAATCCACAAAACTAAACAAAGAAGCTAAACTACAATATAAACACACACCACACCACACCATATAACTGAACAACATGTCTTTGAAAGTGCGTGGGAAAAGAAGAGGTATTTTAACTGGGTTATGTCGTGTACGGGTAGAGCTGAAAATACTAAGGTAAATTCGAAATCACTGTTATTCGTACAAAGTAAAGTTTGAGTATTTACGTTTGTAACGAGAAAGCCGAATTCCTAAACGATACGCAGGCATGCTCTCTCTCTCTCTCTCACACGCGCGCGCTCGCACACACACACATTCGCACATTCACAGATTTGGATTGGTACAGTATATATCAATACCAATATCAATTACTTGGAGCTTTAAATTTCTCCGGCTGTAAATTATACAATGTTCGTTGCTTTGGGGGTAAGCTTTTATTTTATGTTTAACACAGATAACATATCTTGATGTCTGTGTGTGTGTATGTGTTGCTCTATTATTTATGTTTTCCGTGTTGCTCTGTTCTTAGTTATACTATGAAAACGCCATGCCCTCCTCTCACTCTCTCTCTCTCTCTCTCTCTCTCTCTGCCGCCCCGTTGTTCCTATCGTGAGCCAATACCTACATCTCACATTCTCAACAACGAGCTGCAATCTCCTGTGATTCATTCCATTCGCTGCACCCGCACTCTCCAACAACAATATCTCTCTCAATCCTGAGTGTCTCAACCAGTGTCTCACAAACTTGTCTCGTCTGTTTGTCATACTCCTCCACAAATTTCTCCTTCCTCCCGGAACCCGTTCATTTGTTAAGTTGTCAGTCAATTTTACTTTTAAAAATCTCCTGTAACACCACTTTTCAAACGCTCCAAATGCTCGATTTCCAGCTTTCCCTGTTGTACGGGTTTCGTATTCACTTAGTGCGGCACTTCAAACGCCTTTAACATATAAATGTGTGACAACGTCGTATGTTTCCACAGCAATACTTGTCGTCTTTTCCAAAGCCATGCTTTGAAAACAGCTAAGAAAATTATAGGTTCAAATAAGTGGAAAGGTAAGTGTACTAGGGAAAATTCAAGATCATAGTTTCATAGACATCGTACTACAGTTATTAGGCCTATGACTTCTTCTTTCTATGACATGACAGTCCTTTACTAGACACTAACATCCTTCGACGTCCGCCTCCAATCGTTTCGAATGTGTGACAGTGATTGCGATTCGGCGACGCCTAGCAAACCTTTTGTTGCCCCCAGTAGCGTACCTGGATTTTATTTTGGGGGTGGGGGGTCCGGCATAGTCGGCTCCATACAAAACAAACAACAAATTCAGACTAATCAATATTACTATCTTTAAAGTGGGTGAAAAACGTGTTATAACATACTGAAATCAATCACATTAAAGTATTAACACAGTAAAAATAAGCACTATTAAACATAGTTTATAAGGTACTTATTGACTTAACTGATTTCCCTGTATTTCGTACTTTAAACGTACACGTCAATGCTGTGTAATAAACTTATGTTTAATGTTCGTAGACCCATATTTAAACAAAGGATACTACTGTATTAGTGTGCACAGCTGAGGAATTAATAAAACAGCTTAAAAATTAAGAGATTAACACAATTTCATGCCAACGTTCGACCCTCTGGGGGGGGGGGTTCCAGTCCCGTTCGTCCCCCTGTAAATGCGCTCCTGGCTGCCCCACCATCGCGTTCGTAATATTCTCGTATTCATCTTCCCTAGAAATTATCACTTTCTTACTCTCCTTGGTATCTTATATTCTTCCATTGCTTGTACGTGTGTACAAGTGTACGGTCGCCATCATATAGTCACCAAGTGTGTGGTCCTCGTATAATTGCTCAACTCTTGATTCATTCAACTCGTATTCGCTTGGTATCATTTTGCTTGACCAAACCATATGTTTTACTGTAAGAATTTTCTTTCGAAAACTTTGTGCACGGAGTTAACAACAACAGGAAACAGAATCTGAATACCCGAGCTCGCGCGCGCGCATGATATATTTTTTTGAAGTCCGCCCGCGATGTTAGTTGGTTTGCATTTTATGCACGTCAGTGTTCGGGTGTAGAAATCGTCCGTAAAACACGCACAATGCTGGATATCAAACCAAAGTAAAGTATTAAAGTTTTCCAATCGACGTCGCTGTCAAACACGTCAGCAAAGCTGAAGCTGATGTAACGCGTTTGGACACCAAACGTCGGCCCCAATTTCATTCGCTGAAAGGCAAAATCTGATCGCGAGTTTTGGTTTTCTCATTCACCGTGTAAACAACATTTCTGCAATCGCCTGGTCTGCGTGAATCATTTGCAAACTTATTGTGGCGATTATTTATGCGTCCCCCCAACACACATTCACTCGTAAGCTGAACAGTTTCAAATTATAATTCTCACAGAATTAATCTAAAATAAAACTCAAACAAATTCACAGAGCTACACATTAGAGATAGAATTTATTATCATATGTGACTGAATTTAAATTTTACTGACAGGTTTTGCCGAAAAGTTCACGTGCGCGCGCAATCGTGACCTTCAACAAAAGTACCATATCATTCACGTCAACGTTCGTAAACGTGAGGAAAACTTTCTTCAGATTTTTGTTCCGAATGTTAACACAACCGCGCGAAAAATAAAACACTCGTTGAATACAAGAAACACATGATATGTCGTTTCTAAATCGAGTGATAAACGCCAGTTGGATTTAAATGGCATCCAGTTAGTGCCGTGGCCAGTAGGGAAACAACTGCTGACAAATAAAAGAAAGAAAAACAATCTGCGAAGTGTTTTATTATTATCAACTTCTTCATTCTATTTTTCATATTTAGACTTAAATATGAGTGAGTCACGACATCTTTTATGAACCGTCATTAAGACTCGTGCCCTTACGGTTGGCATTCAGAGTTCACTCAGGAACACAAGTGTGGTCTTTTCTTTTGAAGCGGTTTCTCTATTTATTCGTCTAATGGTTTCCTTTAGGTTCAGTCGTCCCTGGGCTGCGGTTACACAACTCCTTCACTTTCTGGAGTTCTTTTCTTCTTCACCAGTATTTCTTCATTCTCTCATCGCTCTCGCTCGTTCTTCTTCTCATAACACCCTCTTAGTTCTCCTTGGTTTCTCCTATTCGCCTTCCTTCACCTTCGAAATTTTCTTTCTGAACACGGCTGTGTTTCCTATATTTTCCTCCCTGATTCCGCATTTTTCTAGCTCATAGTCTATTATAATTTTAAAATAAAAATTATTAGCTACGTGGTGAATCGTCAGACTATTGCCTAATTTAACTGCTCAATTAATGATGAAAGACCATTAAATGATGATTATGTTGATAATGGTAATAATATTAACATTAAGTGTAGTTAAAATATAAATAAAAGTAATGATGACGATGATGATAATAATAGTAGTAGTAGTAGTAGTAGTAGTAGTAGTAGTAGTAGTAGTAGTAGTAGTAGTAGTAGTAGTAGTAGTAATAGTAGTAGTAGTAGTAGTAACATTGATAATTAAACTTATACTTATAAGTTTAATAATTTAAGTTTAATAAGCTTATACTTATAGTTATAAGTTTGTAATTAAACTAACAAGGCTTAGGCCCAAGTATCGTTACGACAATTACGATAAAATATACAGAGATCACACCTCAGAGAATAAATGACGATATAGAATATACTCAAGATAGGCCTAGTTCCTGCAACGTACGAAACGGCATCTTGGACTCTGCACTCTGTATGCTGACTTAAAATTAAAGATTTTAAAGTGACCAGATGTAGGAAAATGTTAAAAAGGGCCACCCGTATAACTGCTGCTTGAATTCTGTGTGAACAGAAATTGAAGACTGTCTGCTACCAGCTGTAGGAAGGCACATTCTGAAGTCTTTCAGTAACACTTTCAATGCAAAGTAGGTGGAAAGAGGAAGAGAGGTCGATGACCGATCCAATTTATCACCTAATCAAATACTGAAACTTTTTCCAGTGGAGGACGTTACGAGAATTGCCAGCGACAGAGAGGTGTTGGTAAAGATTAACCACTCCATAGGTTACGGCGCGACGTTCGGAAACTGGCAACGATCAAGTAGAAAGCTGTTGACGATTTGCAACGCTCATCACATATCGGGTAAGCGTGGTACAGAGGCTAACAAAACGCAGTGTGCACATGTTGCCTGCGTGTAACCAGCCTAGATTACTTTGCATTTGGTTATTAACTCGGACTGATCCTGTCTGATCTGAAATGTATCTCCAAAGAGCACAAAAATCCCTCCATCGCCCCCGTACTAAGCAGAGTTATTGGGGTTAAGGGCACTCGAAACCGGCAAATCGACCAAAAAATTGTTTTTTGGTTTTTGTATTAAAAAATCTTCAGTATTTTCTGAGTAATTTGATACAAACTTTATGTGAATACGCCTAATAGTAAATTCGTTTTGATTAAAAAATCACGGCAACACTGGACTGGTCGGCTAGCTAAGAATATCACATTATTTGTGATCAGTATTGGGGTGAGATTGAATTGGCTCCGCCTTGAACTTACAGTATGTGAGTAACGACTCAATTGCACTTCAATCATTGGACATTAGCCCATTGGTCACTATCCATTAGAATACAGCGTTACCTCACTAACTCGTCTCCCTCTGTAATTCGTCACCCATTCAAGATGTTTTTCTTTTTCTTTATTAACAAGCGAGTAACATATACGCTCTAATTATAGCCGGGGTAAAGCAGAAACGTGGTGATTGTGGCCGGGGTTCTAATAATATCCAGGAGAACGGATTGAAGAAGGTGTTACATAATTTGACTGTTTGAAAAGTGCGGTCGACATAAAAAGCAGAAGAGAATTACAAATTTTTTTCATAATCATTAAACAATTTTTGTTTACAATTACAGTGCTTAACTTGTTTGAGTTTGAAAATTTCCAGCAATAAATATGTTCGGAGCATAACATTAGTACTGTACATTGCTAGTGTTGTAATAAAATATTTTATATTGTATTTAATGGGTTCGTTGATTACTCCCTTAGTAATTAGTCTATTTCACTAATCCGTCCCCTTCGGTCCCGTAGGTGAAGAATTAGTGAGGTTCTACTGTAGTAGTAACAGTAACAAAAATAGACCGCCGTTATATTTGTGTGCCACTGCTCACTAATATAGTGATCTTTAATTTAACCTTTATGATTTTGAAAAATTGACAACTTATGGTTTATCAAAATTGACAACTTGAGAAGGTACAAAGTGAATATAAAGCTGTGATTTAGGGACATTGATGATATAATGGTTATTTAGGAATGGGATTTCGAAGACATAAAAACGTTTGCAAATGAGGTGTAGCATGGATTAAATTATACAGTTTAATAGAGATATAAAAGCTATGAAGTTGAATTAATTAAATTAAAGCATATGAATGGTAAGAAAACAGAATTTTATACATTTAGAAAAGGGTCAAATTCGGGTGTATTATTCGTAAGAAATCATATCACTTTATAAATACAAAATAGCAGCAATAATCGCATTTTTAATAGGGTAGAGGAGTGTTTAAAAGAGACAGAGAAAAAAGAGACAGAGAGTTAAAAAAAGGCGAAGAACAATAATTACAACAAGGATATCGTAACAAGGTGATTTAGAAAATGAACAAGAACAAAAACCGGGGACGAAACTACTTAGGGATAATAACGTTTAAAGAAACACAGCCAACAAAAAAGTCAATTTTTATAAAAATTTGGAGCACTTACAATAATGGTACAAACTACGCTGACCGCCAAAAGAGTCGATAATCACAATTTTTAATTAACGTTTTCAAAAAAGAAAAAATATTCGTATTAGAATAGTTTTATTTGTACTATTATTTAATACCCACCACTCTATTAAAAATAAAGCGAGTAACCAAAACTAAATAATTACAACAATCCAAAACACAAATAAACAATTAAACACTTTGCATTTTCGGTCACTGTGTAAAATAATAATAATAATAAAATTGTTATTATTAAGAGCTCCTTTGTTACCTCCTAAGCAGTTTGCCTTAAGAGTAGGATGCCTTATATGTAAACATGCAACGCCATTTGGCATACAGGGAAGAAGGTGTGCACTGGTACTTCAAGATGTTGTGTCATATACTCAACTGCGTGGGATGAGTCGACCTGGGAGCTAAAAAACACACCTTGTTTTTATGGTGTGTCAGGGAGTCGAACACGGAACCTCTACATTAGTTGCCAAGCGTCATAAGTACCGGTCTATTATCCCCCATGGGGTTGTAGCGTACTGTTTGTGTGGCAACGAGTAATCAATAAAATCGTAGTAATCGGTTTGCTTGTCGAACTTGAAACTGCTGTTGAAGCGACAATGTTCTGTACTAGTAAGGTTTGAGCTGAAACGCTTTTAAGGTTCTGTGTATTCGTCGACGATGCTAGATCTAGGAACGGGTGAAATGTCTACTACCACTTATGCAGAGTAGACACAATGGATAAGGCGAACCATCGGGAAGGTGTGGTAATATCTTTTGGCCACGACGACGTTCTACAAGTCAGTTATGAAAATATCTGTAGACCAGATCAGTGCTTCAATATCTGTGATAATGTAGCACGGCATCAATATTGTGGACGTGAATGTCTGTTTATAACCTGTTGTATCGAGTTTACAATTTAGGACTTGTAGCATTGACGCGACGTTTCGGGAGCAAACAGCAGGCGGTATGAATTACAGAGTAGCTTGCCTTGCGAGTTGCAATGAAAACCGGAAGAATTCGTGTTACTGACAGCAAGAGCAGTGCTTGCAACATTGCGCAATACAGATTTATCACATCTGCCTGCAGCATTGTAGGGCGTACATTTTTAGTTGGCAGGGAAAAGTTTCCACGCGCGTACAACGTGGCAGTTTTACTGATTGGCCAGAACTTTTCCAGTTGGCGAGTTGGAAATGGATCGTCCGTCTGTAACACCTGCAGGCCTTTACGTAACTGCATAATCTTGTGCCACTGAAACCTCTTTTAAAAACTTTGTTTTGAAGTTATATTGTTTGCGTTATCGAGATACGTTTTTTCTTATTTATACACGCAGCTAGTAACACTTATCCGTTGAGCTCCGTAAAGAACGTACATTGATACGGTCTGCAGTGACTCTGTTAATTCGGCGGTATTTAATTCGTATTCATCGATTGTTTATAAAAGACTTTTTAGAGTTGGTATTATCATGTTCTTCTTCCGTCTTCATTTGGACAAAACTACAACTTGCGCCAGAACCGGCTATACATGGTTTTTCTCATGTGGTTTAAGGTCATTCTGCCTATTTCCCCTGCATTCTCTTCTATTAAAACGTCCGAGCTGTAAAGCTATTAAACCCAAAGTTAGGTTGACCTCAGATCTTTCGATGCAGGTCCAGAGCGTGGAACTGACAACAGTGAACGTAAAATTGTGAATATTTATTATTTCGTGCCATCATTCTGCCGGTTTTCCTCTTTACTAAATAACCTGGCATCATAATCTACGTGTATCTAGATGTATAAGCATACGGTAGTTCCTAAGATTAATAGTTTAGCATCGTAATGCATACTTGGGTATACTTGGGCATCGTAATGTGCCATTTTCAATTTGAGTATTGGTTTCAAAATTTATTCCTTTGTCTTACATCTTTTGTCTTATCTATCACTGACACATTATTGTGAAAAGGGATGGTATAAGTGGGATGAAACGGAATCTGGCGGATGGAAAATTGGAGATTTTCTAAGACATCCTACAATTAAGTAAACAATGTTAGTTGATTTCTGTCATAAACACTGCGCCCTCATACTGTCACACAAACACACAAAGTTTAATACAGAATTTACTGCAAATGACTTGCAAATTCAAGGACCACCATAAATTGTATTGGCTTATAAATTCCAAAATCTAATGCCATCTACAATTTAATTCAGCATTTGGAAACTGCTCAAAAGAAACAATATTTTCATCACGATGAAGTCTAAAGAACATGTGCACGTTAGGAGAAGTCATATTGTGATTATATATGGAATTTTTATTCAACGAGAGAAGTAAAGTTTTAATGGATAACAAGGATTCTCCACCCAAACACACAGCACTCAGTTTGTCTGTCTACCTGTCTGTCTCACTCTCCCTTCCTCCATTTCCCTCTCTTTCATTCCCTCATTAAAATAAAATTGTTTAAATATTGGTTGCCCTTTACAAATACAGTTTTATTAGGTTTTATCAAAGTTTGCTTCAAGACAATTTTTTACTAAAATTATTTGTTACTGCTAATCAGTTATAGGCTAACTACAGACGTTAACGACGAGGACGTAACCGGAGACAACGAACACAAACACTAGTAGGCCTACTCAAATTATGTGTTTGACAGTATAAAGGTCTACTTACTTACTACGAACTACTTTATATTAAAAATGTCAAACGTTTATATTTTAATTAAAATTTTTTAAATTAATGTACTTAAGAATTATTGTTTTATAAGACATACTAACTTTAACAAAATTTTATTGGTTACAAAAACCGTAGTATAGCTAAAAGAAGGCAGATTTTGATAGTTTATAAATAATTGTGTTTAAAGAACCCCGCGAATCACAATTTCACAGAAGCTTCTACCGTATGCGTAGGCAGATTAATACGACCTTGGGCTGTGTTAACATTCAGCGAATGTGACATTTATAAAACAAGACTGCATATATTAAAATTTTACTAAACGATCATCGATCTTTACAAACTCTATTTAAGTTAACTTCGACATTATAACTTTCTGTAGAACATGACTTGCCACTGCTCACTAATATAGTGACCTTTAATATAACCTTTATGATTTTGACAAATTGACAACTTATGGTTTATCAAAATTGACAACTTGAGAAGGTACAAAGTGAATATAAAGCTGTGATTTAGGGACATTGATGATATAATGGATATTTAGGAACGGAGTTCCGAAGACGTAAAAACGTTTGCAAATGAGGTGTAGCATGGATTAAATTATACAGTTTAATAGAGATATAAAAGTTAAGAAGTTGAATTAATTAAATTAAAGCATATAAAAAGAAAGTGGTAAGAAAACTGAATTTGATACATTCAGGAAAGGGTCATATTCGGGTGTATTATTCGTAAGAAATCATATCACTCTGTAAATAAAAAAAATTAAACCTGGTAGTCGTGGGACTACCGGTAGACATGGAATCATGGGCAGACTTGTGCTTTGGGAAGGAATGAAGGGTTGGTTAAATAAACAGCTACATAAGTTTCAATGTATTTTATTTATTCAGAATTTTCAGAATTTACAGAGTCACCTAACGCTAGTTGATGGAATATGGAGGGATGGTAGCTGAAGTACGATACGAATATCTGGGCGAAGAGTTGCATGTTGCGACTGAACGTCAGGTCTATGCTCGTGTTTCCGAGTGTAGTTGATGGTAAGCTATGGAGTTGTAGGCCGTACTCGTCGTTGATGTCCTGTAGTAGGTTCTCGTGATCGGGTGCATGCTTGTTGAAGTCGCCGCAGAGCATTATTGGTGTAGTCATGTCGGCGATCATCTTAGGGATCACTTTACTGATGGACTTGCCGTATCTGCCGAGCCCGCGATGTATAAGATACAAGGAGTCAGTACTGACTTGCGCACAGTCCCGGAGAGATATGAGGACTTGTGAAGTATCTGCCTCTTGATGTTAACGTTGATGGCGTAATCGTCTTCGAGAGTGCGAGGCAGCACGTTAACCATGTTGTCTACCTTCACTGGCACATTTATGACTTGGCCCACGATCCCATGCATACCGTCTACATAGCGGAGCCGACGAATCTGCATGAACGGTAACCGCGGGCATATAAGTCTCTCTTCAACGGGATTCAGAGGCGGCAAGTTTGGCGGGATCGGTGGATATTGGAAGCCGTATGATTTGCACAGCGGCGGTACGTTGCCTTGTTTGAGACTTGCAACACACGTAGAGCACACGCCTTCCATATTACTCGCACTTGAGTACTCGTCCGCTCCGAACACTGTGGCCAAGAGACTTATGTATGATGGTACGCACGGTCTTAGATCATTCTTGAACCACAAGCGATCGCAGATTCCACACACCGAGCCGAACGGATTGTTAATAAAGTGCTTAGAGAATTCCTCGTCGACTCCTTTGAATCGGCGACTTGGACCGGGCTGTTCTGCGCAGAGCATCGAGGGTCCAATGTTGTCGAAGCACAAGTTATTAATGTCCTCATCGTCTGTTTTTTTGCTAGCTAGCCGTACGCTCGATCTGAGTCGCTTTGGGGGCACGCCGGATGACCCAGGTATCGGAGATGCGGGCCGCTTGGGCGCTGACGGGGTTTCGTCAATCTTCAAATGGTTGCCATTTTCTAAGTTCTCGGCCGATTTCTTTGATTTTAGTCTCAAACGATAGGCCTGTTGACGCTCTGCATAGGATTTGCCGGTTTTCGGTTTGAAATTTTTGGTTCGAGTTTTATCGCGATTTTTAGGTCGAGGCATTTCAAATTTTTGAGTTCAAATGTTGTTATTATTTTCTGTGAGTGCTTCTGGTACTCGGAATTGATGTTATTGGAGAGATTTAGTTCTGAGGATCACAACGCACTTTGTATTTTCGCGATCGGACTTGTAGTTCCCGAGATATTTAAGTTTTAGTGGAGCAATTTAGAAATTTTCGACGCAAAAACACCCTCACGCAGACAAAGCCTAGAGGCGACTGATGTCAGTTGTCAAACTCAGTACTATTGTTGGAAGGGGGCCGAGTGACTCGATCACATGACACCTGGTTTGCTGGGATTGGTTGAGCGGTTCGTGAGATAGTGGTATGCCGAAAGTACATTTGAAACATAACGGCCGATTTTCGCGAAACGTGCGAGTAAGACATTACATAGCTATGGATTCCATGTCAAAATAACAGCAATAATCGCATTCGTAATTGGGTAGAGGAGTGATTAAAAAACACAGAGAAAAAAGAGACAGAGAGCTAAAAAAGGCGAAGAACAATACTTACGACAAGGATGTGGTAGACAAGATGATTTAGAAAATGAATAAGAACAAAAAACGGGGACGAAACTACTTAGGGCTAATAACGTTTAAAGAAACACAGCCAACAAAAATGCCAATTTTTATAAAAGTATGGAGCAGACTTAATAATCAAACGATTTTAGTGCAAGATGGAACGGACATCCAATACATGTTGACAAAACTACAAGAGGGATTTAAATGCAATACATCTAAAGCATAGTTGAACAAGCGAAGCGAGTTCTCGGTTTTAACTTGGCCGTTTGTCACATCTATCTATTTGTTTGGACTATACCTGACGATAAGCTTTGAATGCATCAACCGCCTTAGTTAAACTTGGCTGCGTGTCCATATTTTTAGTTTACAGACCGCTGTTGTTTTTAAGATTGATCGTCTACAAAATCAGTAGGAACAAATATGATAGGAATCTACAAATAATAAGATAGGAATTATTAAAGTGATGTCAAGTTAGGTATGTTCCAGACCATCTGTTGGACAGTCAACCGTTTTTTTACTTCCATATTTCCTTAAGGAATGGAAGTATGGTGATGGCAAAAAAAATCGTGTTCGAGATTATTGCAGATTCTGATTCTACTACACTCAAAACATGAAAAAAAGTCGTTTTCCGAAAAGTGTCTGTGTGTGTGTGTGTGTGTCTGTGTGTCTGTGTGTCTGTAGATTTTTTTTCTATGGCAAACGATAACTGCCGCAAATTCAAACAGAATCAAATAATTTTTTGCATACAGTCCTGATTTGTAGAGGACACGCGACCTATTGTTTTTGGTGAAGATCGGTTGATGGAAAGGGGTAGTTTACCTGTAACGGTTTTTTTTTATCAAGGGAAATTTTTTTTTTTTGGCAAACGATAACAGCCGCAAATTCAAACAGAATCAAATAATGTTTCGTATACAGCCCTGAATTGTAGAGTTCTCAAGACCTTTTGTTTTTGGTGAAGATCGGTTAAGGGAAAGGGGTAGTTTACTTGTAACGTTTTATGTTTTAACAAGGGTATTTCTTATGGCAAACGATAACAGCCGCAAATACAAACAGAATCAAAAGATTATTTGCATACAGCCCTACATTGTAGAGTTCTCAAGACCTGTTGTTTTTGGTGAAGATCGGTTAAGGGAAAGGGGTAGTTTACCTACAACGTTTTTTTAACAAGGGTATTTTCTATGGCAAACGATAACAGCCGCAAATTCAAACAGAATCAAATAATTTTCTGCATACAGCCCTGATTTGTAGAGTACTCAAGATCTATTGTTTTTGGTGAAGATCGGTTGAGGGGAAGGGGTAGTTTACCTGCAACGGTTTTTTTTATCAAGGGAAATTTTTTTTTTGGCAAACGATAACAGCCGCAAATTCAAACAGACTTAAATAATGTTTCGTATACAGCCCTGAATTGTAGAGTTTTCACGACCTATTGTTTTTGGTGAAGATCGGTTAAGGGAAAGGGGTAGTTTACCTGTAACGTTTTATGTTTTAACAAGGGTATTTCCTATGGCAAACGATAACAGCCGCAAATTCAAACAGAATCAAACGATTATTTGCATACAGCCCTAAATTGTAGAGTTCTCAAGACCTATTGTTTTTGGTGAAGATCGGTTGAGGGAAAGGGGTAGTTTACTTGCAACATTTTTTTAACAAGGGTATTTTCTATGGCAAACGATAACAGCCGCAAATTCAAACAGAATCAAATAATGTTTTGCATACTGCCCTGATTTGTAGAGTACTCAAGACCTATTGTTTTTGGTGAAGATCTGTTAAGGGGAAGGGGTAGTTTACCTGCACCGTTTTTTTATCAAGCGTATTTTCTATGGCAAACGATAACAGCCGCAAATTCAAACAGAATCAAATAATGTTTTGCATACATCCCTGAATTGTAGAGGTCTCAAGGACTTTCGATTTTGGTGAAGATCGGTTAAGGGGAAGGGGTAGTTTACCTGCAACCTTTTACGTTTTAACAAGAGTAAAGTACTTGCAAATTTATTTAAACTTTTTGAAACAATGGTAATTGTTAAAAATAAAATAATTTTGTTGCCAGGCAATAAAATTAAAATTTTTTAATTTTAATGTAATATAATATTTTTCATTTAATACGGCAATAAAAAGGCAGGTAAGACACAAACACACAATTCACGTTATTTCTGGCCTCACTCATGTTTATTTTCTTACGTTTGCACGCTTTTTAAATGGAAAGTGCCGAAACCCACACCAACATAACGCGTGCAAGCCGAAAAAATGGACATCAATTTGCTTACTGGCGAAGCTAGTAGTTAATGAATGGATAGGCAAAAATCTTATCTTAAATTTTTTTTAAGGAATCACTAAAAGGACGGTGGGTCAAATCGGACGCTGAGGTAGAGTTGCTGTAACTGAATGGTTCCACAAACAGCCGTAAGAATTTTACTAGCAGGGAATCTACAGGTTAGCGCAACAGTGGAACTCATGTCTTAATGTTATTGGAGACTTCTTTTAAAATCGTTGAATAAAAAATGCTTTACAGCTCTATACGTGTGTCTATTGAACAATCCTTGTATTAGTCATACACAATAATACAACTGATTGAACTTCAAATTTTTAAACTTGATTAGTTTCTATATACATGTTTAATGTTACAAATAATTCAAATAACAATCTTGATCATCTGTTAGTTCAGCGGAATAACAGTGACACTTTTAATAACCGCATAAAATAAACACTTAGAAACAACACAGGCGCTTTAACTTAACTGTTTGGACCACAGAAGTGAGGCATGCCTCAAAGCTCTATGTGTACAGCGCGGGACAATCCCCCCTCCCTACACTTCCCTATCACACCACTACATTGCTTACATACGATGTATACAAAAAACGCTGAGGCAAGTTAAGGTTGCCTCATTCGCTTTAAACGAACTATGCCGAATCTCACCTGTCACCATCTAGCGGTCGCTCAATAAAGCACGTTTCGGTTTAATAAATTTGACAGTCCCAGTAACAATGTATAATCTTTACGTTATGTAGTTCATACGTATTTATAATTTTTATTCTACAGAATTTGTTAGGGTAGGCATTGCCTCAATTGCCTCCATGTAACTTCGCCACTGATATATATGTGTACAACGTTATCGGCAACAAAGAAGTAGTTTTTGTTAAAATTCCTTCCCGGGATATTTGGCAGTAGTCCAATGTTTTCTACAAAACCAGACGTTTCGGGAATGCCATCGACTTCCATCATCAGTGAAAATCGAGTGCGATAACGTGAGGTGGTATACGTTAGTGACCACAGTACTGTGGTTAAGGCTGAAGCAGTAAGTAGAAAGAAGTAGTTTCTATGGTAATATTTCATTTCGAAAATGATTTTAAATATAAATCTTAGAATATGGAAGTCATGTATGGTTCTCCATACCGATATTTTTTTTTTGGAACAGGGTACGTCAAGATATAAAATTAAAATTTTAATAAGTTATGGCAGTCACTGTACTATCCTATGGGTGTGAAGTATGGACAACAGCGAAGAAACAAGTCAGTAAAATACAGGCCTCGGGAATGACGTTCTTAAGAGGAGTTAAAAGGTGTTCCCAACTTGACCGTATAAATAATGAGGCCATAAGAGGAGAGTTACAAGTTTTTAACTTGAATGAAAAATTAAAAGATTACAAACAACGGTAGAAAGAACACTTAAAACGAATTTCAGATTCAGACGGGCTAAACAAGTATGGAAATACAAACCTATAGGACACAGGTCTTTGAAGGCGGAACAGGCAGCACCTTTCCTATGCCGTGTTGTGAAGATGATGATGATCTACAAAAGTGGCGGGGGCGGGAAAAAAAATGAATACGCAAAAATCCGTGTAGAATATCAAATTAAAGAGAATTTTAACCAGAATCTAAATATAATTTTGAATTTTTGAAATTTCAAAATTTTTAGATGCCAGGACCAAAAAGTGATGAAAATTTTGATATATTTAAAATCCAAGTGGGTTATTAAATTGAAGAGAAGTTTAACCAGATGCTAAATAGCAGTTTTGGAAATTTCAGAGGTGTTAGACACCTATACCAAAATATTTCGAGGTAAAGATTTTTAAAAAATTGTAAAAACCAAACTAAAGGATTTAGTTTTGTAGCTATAAAACTAAAGGAAATGTTAATGCAAAGGTAGCATGGGCTAAAACGTGCAACAACTCCAGGTATCGCTAAAGACGGTGTTCGAATACCGTGAGTTGAAAGAGGATGACATTGCTGAGGTCATAGGCATCTGAATGAGCGTGTATATCATATTTTAACTCAAGAATTTTCGCCGTCCAGGCGGGGATCATCTTCAATGCTCGTAGATCACGTTTAAACTAAAGTTCCCACTTACAAACAATTTGTTTTGAAGGAGCAGCATATACTAACACATTTACCATTTCGTTATGATTTTCCGTTGACACTAGACATTTTTTAACAAACAATCACTGTACGATGTTTGATTTTGTCCATTTTTCAAAATACGCGTGACACATAAATTTCAAACAATTGATAAACAATATATAAGTTAGCAGATATATTTGGAAGGTAATAGGTCGTCTTCTTCTTTAACTTCCTTGTTAAGACTCTGTCCTGTTATATAACAACGGTCCTACGTGCTGTAATTCCACCTCTTCCCTGGCCGACCAGTTCTCCTCTTGGTGTTTTGTTGGTTCGCTTGCCTTTTTCACTAGCCTCGCGTCATCCATTCTTGATATGTTATCCTTCTTTTTCCGCAATCCAATAATTAATATCTGTTATATTACACGTTTGTCGTTTTCTTTGAGTTGTTACTGCATCTGGCTTGATCTCTGATGCATAGGATATGCATAGGACTTGACGTATTGTGGTTTTGCAAACCCTAGTTTTTGTTTCTTGTGTGAGGTATTTATTATTCCATATAATGTTAATCATGCATCCAGCAATTCTTCTTGCTTTCATCAATTGATATTCTATTTCTTCATCTGCCCTATTGTTATTTGTAAGCCTTGTTTCTAAGTAGTCTATCTGCATTATTTGTTCTATTATTCTGTAATTTATCGCAATCTTACTTACTCCTTAATGGGTCATTTGAAATTGTAATTGATTTTGTTTTCTCTTCCGCTATCTGCATGTTACATTTCTGGCATGAATTAACAGGGGTTTACAAGAAATATGAATCCTACAATACACGAACAATTTTAGTTCTACCGCTGAGCTATAGATGTCGCTCAGCGAACTTTTCTACTGACCCGCATACGTTTTTTCTGGTAATCGCTATATACTCAATAGTGTCAGTTTCATTTAATTTTTCTATAGAATATTTAATAAAATTAATTTTATTCTTAATACAACATTGCAATATCAAAGATATTATTTACTTTTTCACATCCACAATCGACACTGGATTATCAACTTCTCATATTAATACAAGAAAAAATGGTTGACAATTAATATAGATTAATTGTCAACCATTTAATCCATAAATTGTCAACAAAAAGAAAATGGTTGACAATTTTATAGATTTAAAAAGGTTTTTGATTTTTTTTGCTACGATTTATAAGATGTTTATGAGTAACCAGTCAAAATGTTAACATTTTTCACAAAAAATTCACATTTAACGCATAAACTACCGGTGCCTGACTCGGTAAATTTTTAACTTGAACGTGTAAGAGTAAAGAACCAAACTGAAGCTCTTTTTATACAATTTAAAATGCCTGAAAATATTTTTGTTTAGATTATTGGTTTTAAAATAATCATTAAAAATTTATTAAAAATACGTCAGCGATTTAGGAAAGGGAAATGTTTAAATTCCCGTATCGCCGTAAATTTTCATCGCATAGGAATAAACAAAAACCAAACTGCACGAAATTTTGTTACCATTAAAAAAAATATCGGTATGGAGAACCATACATGACTTCCATATTCTAAGATTTATATTTAAAATCATTTTCGAAATGAAATATTACCATAGAAACTACTTCTTTCTACTTACTGCTTCAGCCTTAACCACAGTACTGTGGTCACTAACGTATACCGCCTCACGTTATCGCACTCGATTTTCACTGATGATGGAAGTCGATGGCATTGCCGAAACGTCTCGTTTTGTAGAAAACATTGGACTACGGCCAAATATTCCGGGAAGGAATTTTAACAAAAACTACTTCTTTGTTGCCGATAACGTTGTACACATATATATAAAAAATATGCATAAAATTAATGGCTTGTATAAGTTAATGATTGATCTCCATTAAGTAGTGCTCAAGTTTCCAAAGTTTTAATATTATGATGTCCGTAATTAAAACATCAGAGCAGGTTTAGTGTGAATGAGGGTACACTGTGGACAAAAATTTTCAACATTTCCTATTGAGCGTTGCTTAGAGTAAAGCTGCGAATCTACAGTGTATGTTTCACAGAACAAACACGCGAAAAAGAAGGAGCGCTCCGAAGTCACTCATGGACCCTCAGCATCTTGCAGAGGGTTCATTCCCTAAAGACGAAAAGTCTATCTATGAATCGTTCCTCTGTAAACACGTGCAGTTACATTGCCCAGCGATCCACAGGAAGGAAATTTATGTCCATTTTTTCGGCTTGCACGCGTTATGTTGGTGTGGGTTTCGGCACTTTCCATTTAAAAAGCGTACAAATGTAAGAAAATAAACATGAGTGAGGCCAGAAATAACGTGAATTGTGTGTGTGTGTGTGTGTGTGTGTGTGTCTTACCTGCCTTTTTATTGCTGTAGGCATAATAATAAAATGGAAACGTAAACATTACATAACTGAGATATGCTTACCTGCCACGAACGATATATTATTTTTTTATACATGGAGGAGTTCAGTGACATACACACGTACAGAAGAATTATATATATAAAGATATTAACTCATACATAATTTACATTAAAATGAAAAAATTATAATTTTATTGCCTGGCAACAAAATTATTTTATTTTTAACAATTACCATTGTTTCAAAAAGTTTAAATGAATTTTCAAGTACTTTACTGTTGTTAAAACGTAAAAGGTTGCAGGTAAACTACCCCTTCCCCTTAACCGATCTTCACCAAAATCGAAAATCCTTGAGAGCTCTACAATTCAGGGACGTATGCAAAAAATTATTTGATTCTGTTTGAATTTGCGGCTGTTATCGTTTGCCATAGAAAATACGCTTGATAAAAAAACGTTGCTGGTAAACTACCCCTTCCCCTTAACCGACCTTCACCAAAAACAATAAGTCTTGCGTACTCTACAAATCAGGGTTGTATGCAAAAAATTATTTGATTCTGTTTGAATTTGCGGCTGTTATCGTTTGCCATAGAAAATACCCTTGTTAAAAAAACGTTGCTGGTAAACTACCCCTTTACCTTAACCGATCTTCACCAAAAACAATAGGTCTTGAGAACTCTACAATTTAGGGCTGCATGCAAATAATCTTTTGATTCTGTTTGAATTTGCGGCTGTTATCGTTTGCCATAGAAAATACGCTTGATAAAAAAACGTTGCAGGTAAACTACCCCTTCCCCTTAACCGATCTTCACCAAAAACAATAAGTCTTGAGTACTCTACAAATCACGGTTTTATACAAAAAATTATTTGATTCTGTTTGAATTTGCGGCTGTTATCGTTTTCCATAGAAAATACCCTTTTTAAAAAAACGTTGCTGGTAAACTACCCCTTTCCCTTAACCGATCTTCACCAAAAACAATAGGTCTTGAGAACTCTACAATTTAGGGCTGCATGCTAATAATCTTTTGATTCTGTTTGAATTTGCGGCTGTTATCGTTTGCCATAGGAAATGCCCTTGTTAAAACATAAAACGTTACAGGTAAACTACCCCTTTCCCTTAACCGATCTTCACCAAAAACAATAGGTCTTGACAACTCTACAATTCAGGGCTGTATGCGAAACATTATTTAATTCTGTTTGAATTTGCGGCTGTTATCGTTTGCCAAAAAAAAATTTCCCTTGTTAAAAAAAAACCGTTGCAGGTAAAATACCCCTTTCCCTCAACCGATCTTCACCAAAAACAATAGGTGGTGAGTACTCTACAAATCAGGGCTGTATGCAAAAAAGTATTTGATTCTGTTTGAATTTGCGGCAGTTATCGTTTGCCATAGAAAAAAAATCTACACAAGACAGACACTTTTCGGAAAACGACTTTTTTTCATGTTTTGAGTGTAGTACAATCAGAATCTGCAATAATCTCGAACACGATTTTTTTTGCCATCACCATACTTCCATTTCCTGAAGGAATATGGAAGTAATAATAAATTTTGTGCTAAAATGCAGATTTCTATAGCTATTTGTAGAAATCAAATCTGAAATTGCGAACTTGTAAATGCGGTACTAAAAGTCTTCACTTTTTAATAGCCATTATTTTTATCGAAAATAAAAATTGTTGCCAAATTGTAAGTTTTAGAAAAGTACTGATACACATTTTGCTTAAATGCACATTTTGACCCCATAAAACCTTAGCTCAACCTTGAAATACTTTAAAATATAACTTTTGGGCAACGTCGGTGCACATTTTCGTTGACTAAGGTAATTTTTTTCTTTAAAATATCTATTTTTCTTGTACTTTATAGTGAGATGAGTAGTGAGTACTTCACGGGTCATTTCACAGCTATACGCGACTTGCAGTTTAATGTCGGCTCCGAACAAATAAGTAAGCATGATTACCATTTACTGATCTATTATCAACTTGTAAGTAGTATTTATTTATGGTATGTTTATTTTATGGTATAAACGTCAGATTCTAAGCCGAATATTTATATCGAGGCAACACGCCACCCACTGCTTCAGGGTCACTACCTGTTTTCACATGCGAACGTATCAATTATCATTTTATTATTGTAGGTTTTGCCGTTGGTCAGGGGCGAATTTACGAAGGGGGGACGAACGGGACCGGACCCCCCCCCCCCGAGGGTCGAAAAACTTGATTATGAATCTGGTTAATCTGTTAATTTTTAGGTCGTTTTATCATTTTTTTTAGCTGTGTACGTTAATTTAGTAGTAACTCCTTTTTAAATATACAAACAACGCTTTATTACACAACATTACAACCTTAACGTATACGTTTGAAATATGAAATATAGGAAAATCAATTCAGTCAACAATAATCTTGTAAACGATGTTTCAATGACGCGCATTTTTATTATGTTATTACCGTTTACAACTTTACCGTTTACTGTAATGGGACTGATTTCACCCACTTTAAGTATAGAAATGTTGATTAGTCTTAACTTGTTATTTGTTTTGTATGAACCCGACCCCCACCAGGCCAAATTCTAGATATGCCACTGCCATTGGTAACGCCATGCGATCTTCGAGGACTCGGTTTCTGTCGATATTGTCTTCCCTCTTCTTCTTCTCCTCTTTCTCTCGAGACATCTTCAGTACCCCATATTGCTTCCCAGTTCTTGAAGTTATCGTCTTCTCGTTATTCCTATCTGGTTCATCCCTTTCGTTTCAACATTCAAGATTTTCTTTCTTCGTTGGCTCTACCCAATTTCCCCATAAGCTCAACCAAAAAAGTATCACATATTTAATAAATCTTACCATGTCTTGTATTTTAAAATAAAATTTATCTCACATTATCATTATCCTTCACTTTTCTCCTTCTTTTATAGTTCCATACATTTCCCATACTATGGACTTCCAATTATTACCATTTCACACAGTACATGCGTAACAATTTGAGGTAATATGAGCGGCTGAATCACCTGATCAGATTGCATTCCGTGTATCTCAAACGGCTCATATATGGCGCAAACCCTGCCTGACTAACTAAACTAAACTACTACAAGCAGACACTATTATTTTTTTTTTTTACTGAAAAATTTTAAAGTGAAACTCTGCTTCTGTAAGGACCCATGTGTAAATTCTATCTGTATAAAATTCTCATCCTTACTCGGCCAAAGGCAAGAGTGGTAGCGTCCCAGTTTTACTGAAACTAATCAGTGATAACAACTGAAGTGTGTTACCGGTTATGACACTAACCGTCAATAATTTCCTTCACTTGTATGTGACTTTAATTATGCTAGACACAATTATCCGCAAGTTTGCTTAAACCACGCTAATAGAAAAAATCTCTCTTCGAGTCACGCAGACTAATAGCGATACGGAAACGTCTATGGCATTAAATGTCCCCTATAATAAGTAATCAATAAAATTTAATTACGAATTTAATTGTTGTACGATAGCACGTTCGACAAATTTGGTTACGCGATTGGCAGCAGTAACGAAATAGACCATTTGGATCGGTTCCAATTCGTACAGCCTCCGTTTCCAACGTTGACTAAAACTCGGTCTATGATCGATCCCATGTGTGGAAGTTAACAAAACTACTCAAGAGAGCTTTGTGTATCGATTTATTTAACGATGGAACAAACTATTTCATTCCATTCGAACGTTAACAGTATTGACGAAGTTTGAAATAATTATGACGAATTAAAGTCATTAAGAAATTACTAGTACTACATAAATCCTCACGCGTGCGTAGATAAATTTAATTTTTAATGTTATAACAAGTTATACGTTAACAGGGATCTTGACTAAGGAACGACAGTGTTGTTTTAAAATCAAAGCTTTTATATTCTAAAGTATTATAAATGGAAAACAACTATGGAATAATTAACTGATACTATAGTACCTTGAATTATTTTATAAATAGAGCCGGTGCATGAAAAACAGGATTAAAACATGTTATTTGATATTTCAATAATATGTATTCTAGAATACGCTGACGTAGTCACACTTGCATTACCAAAACATCGGTATTTATCATATAGCTTATTTATCAATTCTGTGTAACCGTTTTGGAAGTATACACAGATGCATACTTGACAAGATCATAAACTTCCACGTTGCATAATCACAGCTCAGACCGAATCATTTTGATGTATGTTTCTTCTTCTTTTATCTTTGTTGCAATACTTCATCCTGAAGCGTTGTAAATAATACAGAAGTAGGCTTGCCCATATAGAATTTCAAAAATTTAGTATGAAGTGGTAGCAAAGCCTGATAAATTAAGATTTTTTTTCGCCGCCTGCAACGGCTCAACGTTAAAGCGATACAGACTCGGTGCGTGCCTTAACTTGGAATTCGAAGGACTGCCGCTTACCGATGTTCCCGTCTGGTCCTCGCTGTTCCGCACTACTAGATTCTCACTGTTACAAGGGTCACATCTAGTAGCTCGTGAGTATCCACCACGTAGTATGGTCTTGGCTGGAGGGAGACTAAGACTCCGTTGAAAGCTAGCATCCCTTCGTCCAACCTGGAAACTTGTGAGAACAGTACCGCTCAACCCGGACCAAACGTTCTACATCTTTACATTCATTCGGCCTCTGGTTATACTTAGTAGAATTTAATTAACCCTTCATGGGTATATCTTAGCACCCAAAATCACTGGCGAAGTGAAGAAGAACCGAGTTATGTCTTCCTTAATAAGTGTCAAAAATGTTTATCGCTCGTGACGATTCTTGTTTTTCAAAAGACTGTATAGCCTAACACAGGATAGTGGTGTTGGTGAGAAGAAACCGCTGAAGTCGTTTTGGATTTTTGGCGAAACATACGTGCAAACACGTTGTACTCCACTCTGCGTGGCCGTATCACGTCAACGAATGTCACCGTATTTTAATATCGTCACCCCCCCCCCCAGTTTTTTATGTTTCTGCCCCCGTTTGCTTTGCTCAGCGTAGGTGCAGACGCTTTACATTGCTACGTTTTTAACTAATAAAAACAAACAGAATTATTTATTTAATAGAACAATTTCATTAAGTGAAGAGTAACAGGTGGACTGTGCAATGTAACCGCACACTCATCTATGTCTGCAACCACCTGTGTTACTGGTAAAATGTGCGCTATCAGCTAATGAAAACAAATATAATTATTTAACAGCAGACACAATATACAACAACAGGTATCTCTGAACGAGGCTTCGTTTCTCCACAGCAGACGGATAGTGATTTTGAATAAACCAATAATCACACATTAACGGTGCTTAGATTTTTTGGATCTCCGTGTTCCATCGTCGGGTATTTTGTCCCTCTGCCAAACTTTCGGGTCTGGGGTGATTATTCTACATATGAAGTGGCTACTCTACTATACTATTCTACAAATTCTCTGGTAGCAGAAAAAGAGATGTCAAAGAATACGTCATATGGAGTAAACGTATCAGTCGTCTACAGAACCTAAATTTCGCGGGGTTTAAACATCGAAATTAATTACCTAGGTTGAGTCTGGGTGAAATCAGTGGCTACAGATGAAGGTTCGGAAAAATATACATTGAAAATTGAGTGAAAAAAAAAGAAAGTTACAGTATGAATGGGGCAATGATATAAACTGTACAGTCACGAATGGTTTCTCAGAAATTAGAATTTAGAAATTTCGACGATAAAGTAACCAGACGCCAGAACTTGAGGAAACAAAATCTGTTTGGGTTATAAGATTACAATGTAATTTTCTTGGTAGTTTTTTTGGTAATTTTTTTAACTGGCCTCCACATCTCTCCTTATACCCATCTCAACCTCCTTAAAGATTTCAATCTAACAGGGAAACAGAGTGACTGTATTCTGATGTGAAGAGAGTGCATAGAAGAGCATGAATAGCTTGGTGTATGCACTCCACCTAACTAGGACGTATTTCAGAGGGAACGTCGATATACCATAGAAGAAAGTGAAATATAACCTACTACACATATATAAAACAAAGAAGAAGTAACATAAATTTTACACAACAATCATTTCTAAATTTATTAGGTGTCTTAGCCATAGTTTCACTCTAGTATCTTCATAACAGTCTTCCTAAAGGGATTATTATTCTGATCGAAACAGTCAATGCCTTCACTGTCACAAACACTATTCGTCATTTTGATGGGTCTCGTCATTGAAGGCAACACGCTCTGCCGCAAGTCATGCCTTCTGTGGCTCACGTAAGGGACTCTGTAACCGAACCCCGAGACATCTATTTTAATAAGGCCGTGAAAACGCTTATATACAAATAACACATCTTGTGGTAGGCTCTTCTATTTTTAAGAGTCATAATGCACCAATGTTTACAGTTGGTCTCATATGGTGAAAAATTCTGCCTGATGCCACGTAATTGTAGATAAGAAAAAACTCGTGCTTGGACTGCCTCAATCTTCCGATCGGTGTCGTCCCTTATATATTCTTAACTCATGGAACAGTTCGGTTCGGTCTAATACTAATAATAATAAGAGAAGAAGAAGAAGAAGAAGAAGAAGAAGAAGAAGAAGAAGAAGAACGGAAAACAAACTTTTGAGAGATTCTTACGCGATCTGTACCCCCCCCACACACACACACACGTGCACAAAACATAGACACGGATCCCAGTTATTATTATGTACTATAGTGTAAGTGTAAAACACTAATACCATAAACCGTAGTTAAAAATAATTTCGAATAGTGTTGGAATTTTTTATTTTTCTTACTTATTTACTACAAGTTTTATTAATCACAGATTGTTTGGTAATTTGTTAAATTCAATAGAAACGGTCATGGAACAAAGTTAACTGACTATAAATATAAGAATAAAAGTTAGCTATATGGATAAACGTTCCCAGAAAATTATTCTAAATTATTCTAATAATATGATAATGAAATGTGGTTTGACGCAGAATTCATAGACTAAGTAAGAATAGATTGTATGAATATTAGGCACAGTTTAGGTTTTTTGCCTTGAAGTACGAGGGATTTTCAGTCGTATATACAGGAAACTAAAAAAGACTATTGTAACAGATTGCGGCTCTATTAGAAACCCCTCCCGCGCGCGGGCGCACACATACACATACAACAATTTGAGTTTATCAATAAGAGAATTTCTTATTTCAAATAAGTACATACTGTCAGACTGGAGTTCATTACCCCCTTGCTCATAAAGCCAATACACTACACTGCGCTTGTTAAGACTTCAGTTACGTTGATTCGGATGAAGCCAGTCAACATTTCCTTTGTAACTGAATTTAAAAAACGGATAAATAAAAACAACAGTTTCAAAAAATTTTCTGTCAAACGTTTTTAATTTCAGTGCGAGCAGAGCAGGATTATGGTGGCTGTTGTCGAGTGCGTGTGGGCGTCGCACGGCTGACACCCCTCTCCCATTCATGTCTGGTCTGTTTCATTCTGTTACTTCGGTTCAAGTGCTTTCTGCGGCATGTGTTCCGTTCTATTCTTAGGCAGCCGTCCTTATTTTATTACGAAAAACTGTCTCAATGGCCGTATATTATACTTGATAGCCTGTCGAGACCTCTTGTTTGTAGCACGCGTTTTGCATACAAAACAACTTAATAAACTCTACAGCCCAATAGCCACGAATTAGCGGCGGAGACATTTTATTCACCTTGGTTTGATCGCTGCACAAGTGACATGATGACTGGACGTATACAACTGTAACTACAAAGTTCAATCGATGACATTGTTACCTACGATTTGGGCACACGCACGGCATGCCTTTAATACTTTATTCTTAAAAACTGTGTAATGTTATGCGACGGAAAAAATTAACAAAAAATAAGTAATTTTAAAACAACTTGCTCGAAATAGTTTTGTCTCAATATCAGCTAATTTTGTCTACCTTTCACGCTTTCTTGTTTATACTATGACGACACGATATGTCATCAGTTATTAAGAATTTCATTCAATGTTGACGAATTTTAACAAAAGAATACCAATTTTAAAAATATCTTGTTTCTACTGTTTTATTGTATTTTATTTTTCAATAACTTTTACATTTTTTGTGTACTTCCCCTTTTTTACACAAATCTGCGATTCTCACGGGTTCTATATAGTGTAAACTAACTGTCAAGGGTTTCAAACACCTTAGGTCTCGCTAGGGTTGACATTTTATCAGTGTCGTAGGTGCTGGAAAATATTCCGACTGATAAAAATAAAGAAAATAGAGATATTAATTAAATATGAAGTTATTGCATTTAAATACATTCGTTTAAATACTTGCATGTCTCCAAAGAAAGTTTAGCATAGTTTGTGAAAAGACTGAATAAAAACACCGTAGAGCATGTGGATCGGAAAGAATCTGGTAAATATGGTTAATGATCCAAGATTTTGATGCTAAGCAAAGTTGAATTATTACGTAAACGTATATTAGATTGAATTGTGACAGTACACTGAAGCAAGTGATATGGTATTGTTATGTGCAAGGGATGCCCGAAGAAAGACTGTCGAAGCAAATCCTAAGCTGGTCGCGAAATGGAAGAGGAAGACTAAGAGGTCCGAGAAAGAGCTGGCGGTAAAGAACAGATAGGTAAACTAAGGGGAGAAAGCTGTTGACGAAGAAAAATGGAGCCTGGGTATCGGAAGGCAGAGAACTTATTAAAAACAATTTACTTTTTTTAGATAAAGATAGATTTAAAGCTTGAAAGACGCCGTACAGGAAACTACAGTGTATTGAGATAGCAAAGTCATAATACGATGGTTCATGAAGATGATAAGATGTTTAGATGTAGAGACAGTAAACACGTTTGTCCAAATCACAAATACAGTAATCCAGTTGCACAGCTAACAGTACAAAATAATAATCAGTAATATCATTAAGTTAAGCAAGTCATTCGTGTTGCTGCAACCACGCACCCCCCAATCGGCAATCATTATAACATAATTAACCAGGGGCTGAGTTTATATAACTTTATGAGTCGCAATCAACCTCGTAGAAGAGCGAAACACCATAATTCTCGCCACCATAATGCTCTGTTGATAGTAAAACCCGGAATGTACTATTTACAGCATATTACGCACCAAATTGTTCTTAATATTACTATAGGAGGACTGAGAGTTCGTTCTTATAATTACGTTTTATATTGCTTTATTTAGTTTTCTTGATTGATATAACACTGCAACGTCCTTAGGTCTGTTAGACTCGAACTGTTAGCAGCTTTGGCACAGAATTTGTTTCATTCTAGAAAACATTCTCCGTTATGAAAAGCCGTTCTTCAGCAATTCAAACCGCCTCTGTTCCGATTGCAATTTGTTTTGCCGTATCACTTCTAACACATTCCGCGACATTCTCTTCCGTGTTCATCGACATTGTTACCAGTGGCGTATCTATACGTGGTCTTTTGAGGGGGAGGGTCCGGTCTAGTCGGCTTCATACAAAAGAAAAAAACAAGTGAAGACTAATCAACATTAGTACCTTTAAAGTGGTTGAAAAACGTGTGATAATATCCTGAAATCAATTCCATTAAAATACGTGGTAATAACACAATAAAAATACGCGTTACCGAAACATTGTTTAGAAGTTACTTATTGACCTTATTGACTGAGTTAATTTTTTTATATTGCATATATCAAACGTTTGCGCAACTGCTGTGTAATAGACCTGTTTGTATATTTAAAATACAGTTACTACTATATTAGCGTAGACAGCTGAAAAATTGATACAGTAGTCTAAACTCTAAACATTAAGAGATTAACAGAATTCGTATACTTTTTCGACTCTCTGGGGGACGGTCCCGTTCGTCCCCATGGAAATAACGTTGCATTAACTTTCTGCATATCAACAGTTCTTTCAGTGCCATCTATTTCCTTATATTATAGTTTCTGATCTTTGTGGCGGTATTTTCTGTTTAATTGAGATTAATTCTTCCTCTTTAAATAATCTTAATAAATTTTCTTTCTTCACGTTCACTAATAAACAGCCATTTCCTATGTGACAGGCTCTCTCTACGGACAATACTGTTGTGTTTCACGTACCTCATCTGTTATCACTACAGTCACTACTTATAAGTTATCACTATTTAGTATTCTAATTTGCTTGAATATCTGTCTTCACAATCCTATTCTCTACGCCTGATAATTTCTTATTTGCTTGTAATCATCTGTTTAATCAGTTGCTAAACAACAGTCCCCAACACTACCAATATACCTAATACAAAAACCACATTTAGAAGACTTAGAAGACCTTTGGCGCTTAAGGGAGTGCTCGGACGAGAACCGGTGTATTCAACGTATGTATAATGGCCGCATGTATTTGTTGTATGTGTACACATATACATTATATGTTTTCATTCGATGTAAATTATTAATTCGTCAATGGAGAATAGTAGAGAAGTCTGTGCTCATAACAAGTAGTAATTATTCTTGTAAAGCGTTTATAATTTAGTATAATTGTTTGTGGCGACAAATAGAAAAGATTAGCAGGAAAGAATAAATGAAGTAAAAAGTACTGTAAAAGCAATAAGAAAGCAAAAAAAGCAAACTGGATTGGTCACATTTTGTGAAGGGGCTGACTACTGAAGTTACTAACTGAGGGAATGACGATGGAAAAAAATTAAGAACAACTGAAGAAAGCGGCACACGATAGAACAACCTGGGAAGTATAGTTAAGATGAAACCTGTCTTACAACTAATCCACAATTGATGATGACTTCGGAAACAGAGAATTGAAGAGAAACTGGAGTCAGTGAGACATAAGACGATAGCAGATAGGGAATAAACATGAGGTGGCAGTCAGAAATAATCCAAAAGTGAGTTTAGTAACAATCCACAGCAAGTGTAGGTCATTACCTCCGAAAGAAAAGAAGAGACAAAGTTGGAAAAGCAAATGCAGAAACAGGGGGTAGCTTTAAATCATGACGATGATAAAATTATGTGCTGTCTTTCTCAGGAAGTAATTCATATTTAGAACACAGACAGACACACACATGCGCGCGCGCACGCACACACACACACACACACACACTTACTGTATATGTAACTGTACACATATAGATTATATATTTACACTTGATGTAAATTATTAAGTCGCAAAGGTGAACACTAGCGAAATCTATCTAAGCGTACAAGTAATTATTCTTGAAAAGCGTTTTAAATTAGTATAGCTTAATTATGAAGACTGAACCATGAGGACATTGTAGGATTCGTAAAGGCTCAATTACGGGTCACCTAGAGCAGATGGATGATCAGCGTATGCCAAAGAAAATCCTGAGGGCTCAAGTCTATAAAAGCAGAAAGAGGGGCCGACCTAGAATAAGATAGTTGGATGATGTGCTGGAAGATATAAGAAGAATGGACGTGGGAGGTTACACTGAGATGGGAATGGATAGGAGACATTGGAGAAGATTGGTGTTGGAGGTCAGGGCTCATGTTGGATTTTAGTGTTATAATAATAATAATAAGAAGAAGAAGAAGAAGAAGAAGAAGAAGAAGAAGAAGAAGAAGAAGAAGAATTATGTACACACTGACACAGACTCTGTACTTAAATGATTTAGGTGTAAGTTCACACAGTAATGAAAAAAAAGCTTAAGAAGCAAAAATCGCTGGTTTTCTTTCTGGAGAGAGCTGTTGGTAAGCAAATAACTAGAAGAGATAATGTGGTACAGCAATCCTGGTGCAGGTTTAAAGGGAAAAGCGAAACACAGTTTTTACTTGACAGATGGCTTACTCGGAGTTAGTAGGTGTTGAGTGAAAGCGAGATTAAGGGGCGTTGAGCTGAATTTAATAATTAGAGAAGGCGGCGGCGTAGTGGCGGATTACCTGGACGAGATGTTTTAAATTTAATACGGCAAAGAGATACTATTTGTATAAAATATTTTAAAACATATTACGTCATGTATACAGAGACTTGGCAATATCTGTGCAAGTTAGTAGTCACATGTAAATTTTAGATCTACACAAAGTAGATCTTTTAACACTGTTAGTAAAATATGAATTAGCTATTATTATTACTGTTGTCCAACGTAAAACAATTGCTTAGGAATGACTTCGTTTATAGACTGTAACGGGATGGTGGTTTGAGGGTTCAAAATAAATTTTTGTGGCGTTTGAGAGGATTTTTCAATCTGTTTATTATCAAACTAACATAAAGTGGTTTGCATTCTAATAAAAATTTCTTTTTACATTGAGAAATATAATTATGAAAGTTAATATTTGAATATTTCATATATTTTGAATAAGTTACATAAAATAGTTTTAAGTAATGTTGTTTTTTATAATATACCTTCCCCATTTCTATTACATTTATTTTTATTACATTATTATTCTACAAGGGGTATTTTTATTTAATGGTATATGATCTATGATTTGTATGGCACTTGTATTACATTATATTTATTTGTATTTCTAAACGAGAGTAATTTTTTTTGAAATTTTTAAATATTTAAAATAGTTTTTCTTACGCTTTGTTGTTCTTGTGTCCTTGCTGTTGGCACTATAAACTTCAACACACAACGACTTCTTTCTTCACCTTTGAATTCTCTTCAGGAACTCTCCTTCCATTCTTATGTCACTCTTATTTATTGACTCCGTTCCCTCACCTTTTTAGCTTTCCCTCATTGTTATTTTTAATTGTTGATTTGTAGTTAGAATGGCAAACAAGGGATAGGTTTTTGGGTCCAAGATTTTCACACGTGTAAAGCGAAATTTACTGACACTTAGGTTCCCACGAGAAGTTCACTGGCGATTCTCGTTGACGAAAGATTCCAGTTTTTTTTTACTATTTTTCTACTAATGTTACATTCTGTAGTTTAGCAGATCAAGTGTACTAGTGCATGATTAGTTTTCAGTTAACGACATTTGATAGTTTTTTGTTCTGGTATTTTCTCACAGTCTTACAAAAATTCCGTACCGTAAATTTTAATAAATTAACGTCGTTTGGTGTTACACGCTAGGAGCAATACTATTTAGCGGGTTGCTTTCATTTTATGATTTTATAGCTATATAGATTTAGATAGAATCTATAGACTCTATAGATTTATATAGAGTATAACTAGATTTAGTTGTGATGTAAAAGTATTCATGATTTTTTTTTTTATTACTAAAAATGGTTAACAATTATAATAATTTCATTTCATTTGCAAAGAGTAGGCCTATATGAGATTTAGTTGAACGTGAAAGCGTTAATTTTATGTTAAAAATTGTCAGAACTGACAAGTATTAGATTTATTGTTTTATATTATTAATAATAACTGTTAGTACTGTGTCTTAGTTGTAATCATTGATGTGAATTGAGGTTAAAATGGCTTGTTTCAGTTGGGGTTAATTTTTAAATGTTGAGGATCTGTTTTCTATTACAGGCTATGTTAGTATTTAGTGTAGTCTGTGTAAGGTTTCAGTGACTGCACAATAAATATGTAACAAAATTGTTGGGGATAAGTGCTATTCGGACCTACGAAAGATTGTTTTTGTTGAATTAAATATACAACAAGTGCTGCGAATCTAATGAACATTGTAAACTTCATTAATGAGACTAAACAAAAATTGTCGGTTAGAAATCTTTAAAAAAAGCGATCTTACAGTAAGAAATCTCTAAGTGTACTGTATTGCGAATTCAAAGTTACCAATTAACATTATTTCATGTAACGATCTAATATATTCCAGACGTGTGTCGTATTCAGAAACGTACACAAATATAATATGCAACTGGCTTTATCTTTTCTGCTTTATTCCTTTTATTTGTTTGCCGTCTCTACTTTCTACCATTATTTCAGTCACCGTTCGTTAACTTCCTTTCTTCCATAGTTCCGTTGACGTAGGCTCTAAGCTCATCTCTTTCTTTATGTTCTGTGGTTGCCACTCCAATGTTCTTCTGGGACCTCCGTTTGATTTACATGGCCACATCAGTATGTTCCTTGTTTTCCAGGATCTTTGTAACGAGACGCGTTACTCTCATCTGCTAGTTACATTTCTTCACTTCGGTTTTCTCATGTTCATTGTAGACGTCTTGGCACGTTATCCAATTCTACGACCTTCAATTTATCTTTTATTCTCTTCGTAATATTTTAGGTCAGTATAAAACAACGTTTCGTACTGTACTATGAAAAGTTCTTTTGTTGTTTTTTGTTACCCATAGTTGTTACCCATAGTTGTTTTCCTGTGCAATACTCTAGTAACTGGTTTACCATATACTATCTTTATTCTAATACCCGTAGAACTTATACAGTATCGATGTGTAATCTATTCCAGATATTTGATGCTTTAATATTTCTTTATATCGTACCAATTCATGGTATATACTCGGTTTACTGTATAAGTTCTTTACCACGTACTCCACGACCTCTTTTCCTTGAGCAAAGAGGAAACTTCGTCTTCGAAAAGCACCTATTGCGACTGTAATTGAACTGTAAAGGTTTATATTGAATATATAACTTGAATGCAGTTGACTTAGTAAAGTTTGTAAGCAACCGTGTACGTAAACGTCAGTGAAGCCATACTAGAATAAACGTTTGGCCGGTGAGCCCAGGGAAACAGTCGCTGATAGGGGGGCACGAAAAGTACAAAACCATAGTTCCCGAACATCAAGCGGAGTACTGTGTGTCTGTGATTCTCTATTGTGGTTTGTACTGTCTTAAAAATAATTGCTCTTTGTTTTACAACCAAAGTAGGTAATCACACAATATACGGTCCAGCCGAACATTATTATCCCAGGATGTTTTTCCAGCTACTCAAAGGAGAGGAAATATCATTTCCAAAGGCTGAATCGATTTGTAGCGTGAAAAACCTGCACTGATTTTGAGTTTCGCTCGAGGTCTCTAGCTTAGTAGCCGGGCGCCTCAGCCACTATCCACTGGACCCACTGAACCAATAAACCTTCCAAATTTTATTTTATTTATTTTTGTAATAATTATACTAATTAAAGTAAAGTATATTATCCGTGTCAGTTCAACATATCGTGTCTATAGAAACATATTCTAATAAACGAATTTCTTATAGTAAACACGTGGTTAAATCAAATCTAATCAGTTCTAGTAAACTCTAGTCATACAGTGAAACACTTGTAATTTAATTCAATCAAATTTAATAAAATAAAGTCTAAGAAAGTCTAACTAATAACAACTTTCTTTTTCGGTTTAACACACGCTGTTTTATTTTTCTTATCACAGACGTTTTGGCCAAACTAAGACATGGTTCGTCTGAGACAGAGCACAGAGGTTTCTCTCAACACTGCGTATACAGTATGCTGTTCCCACGATGTTACAAACAAAGCCATAATTTACAAAATGTAGTCCACTTCCAACAACTAATAAATTACAGTAAGTTAAAGAAATTAAAACATAAAACAAACAATAAATATAGTCCAGGAACAATAGCTTACTACGTAGGGGAGGGTGAAGACTACGTGCTCAGCCTCGGTCGAGTCACTGAGGACGCTTGGCGTTAGGAAAATAAACAACGAAAATTAAAAACCATACGAGCGAAATTGCAAATCTGACCAAATATAATCACGTCCAATTAATTAATCGAAATTTTTATTCCGATCAGTATTTATCTAATCTAAATAAATCCCCCTGTGGGGCGATAATATTTGCGGGCCAAGACTTGTTAGATGGTCTCGGGGCAGCAAGGTGTGAATCTGTTGGTTATTCTCAAGCCATAAATCTGACCTTCGCTGATACAATCTAAATAAGTAATCCAAACAGTAGTGTTAACTACGTTCTGTAGCACCTGTGTTTGTAAAACATATTCTAATGTTTTTCGAATTCAATGAATCATAACAGTAAAATTGGCCCAGTGCCACATTTGACTTTTTGAACTTGGATACTCTACGCGGTCCCGAAGATGTAACATAATCAGAGCGTGAGATTAATACGCTGATATTATCCAAGCGATATTTATGATAAACAGTTTACGAGTTTATAACATCTATAAAACGGCAGTAAAACATTCACACACTAAGCATCGAAATAATGGGTCGTTACATCGTTAACGGCAGATCTATTATGTGGCTTTAGGATGAGACGCGCGCGGCCTGATTTGAAGCGAACAATTCGGTGTTTGCGTAGAGGCGTTTGTTCTTGTTGCAAACGAGAAGACATGAGGCTGCCTGCCACGCCTACGCGCAACTGTCTACTAGCACCAAGCGTTAGGTCAGAGTCGTTACCTCGTTAACGGCAGATCTATTGCGTGGCTTTAGGATGAGACGCGCGCGGCCTGATTTGAAGCGAACAATTCGGTGTTTGCGTAGAGGCGTTTGTTCTTGTTGTAAACGAGAAGACATGAGGCTGCCTGCCACGCCTACGCGCAACTGTCTACTGGCAGCAAGCGTTAGGTCAGAGGTCGTGCTAGAAAAACGGATGGAAAGAAAAACAGCGAAAACAATTTACTCTCTTCAATTAAATCAATTCCGCCTCTACAAGTCAGGAGAGGGTTGGAACCGGCCGACTAGTTCGAAAGCAAGGGGAAACATGCTCAATGACATTCCAGAATATTATTTCTGTTTCTGGAAGCTCTTATCAGTTTCAAGGCAACACAAGACGTTTTGTCTCAAGTGGATTGTGTCTGTTTACTTAACAGCGTTGGGATAAGTTGAACGCAATGACTGAAAACTGTTACGTCACGGTGTTTCGAGGCCATGGTGGCAAGACAGCGCACTATATTTATGACGCGTTCTATCATTTAGTAATTATACCCTCTCAAGCAGTAGACTGTCACGATAACAAGTAACATACATTGGTCACTGTTAAATTCTGAAATTCAATTAACATTTAATACTCTTTCCCCTTTCACTTTACCCGGCATTGAGACTCGTGAATTGGTTGTAAATCCATGCACTTTGATGTTTTTTAAAAGAAGACCGAAATACTTTTGCGTCTTTGAAATCTATAGTGCTCTCGAGCAATTTTTATAGTTTTTCGTATTGTGTTACAGTTTAGTTTGACTTTTTAAATAAATTTTATATAGACTTTTTAAATAAATTTTATATAGGCTTTTAGTAATCTGAGGATTACTTACGGTTTTTTAAGTAGAATCTGAGGCTGAAACAAAATATTGACTATGTTGGTTTGAGAGATAACCCTATCCGTTATCAGTAAAAATTATTTAATAATAATAATGGCTCCCCATGTATACCACCGAAGTAGCTTAGGAGTAGGCAGGGTAGGCTGCCTAATGTGAGCCGTACGGCATACAAGGAAGGCAGTGTGGCCAGCCCTACGGCTTCAGCCGCCCATTATTATCCCCAGGATGTTATCCCAGGTACTCATTTTCAACAGGCTGAGTCGACCTGGGGGCTGAAAAACACACTTTGATTTTATGATGCGGGCCCGGGAATTGAACCCGGGACCTCTAGATTAGTAGCCAGGTGCCATACCCACTGGTCTACTGAGCCGCCAGTAATTTATTTAAAAATTATTTAATTAAAAAAAATTTCAAATTTATTTTGACTAAATTGGCAAGTACTTCACACCAGAATACTAATAAAATATAATATGTTTGACTACTTATATAAGGGACTGTAATCTGTTGATATGAATTTTGAGATGAATTTAATGTTTTCATGAACCTGATTATGATTTCATTACCATTTCCCTTATTTGTACCATCACTGCGATTTGATCACGACTGAATAAGCAAATAATTAAAAAAAAGAAGAAAAACACAGGAAGCAGTAAAAGTAAAGGAGAAAAAGATGAAGAAGATGAAAACGTAGAATAAGAATATGATGGTATGATGACGTGATAATGGTGTTGATGATGATAATAAAAATGAAGATGAAGAGTGGAAAACAGGAAGCAATTTAGGATAGAGAAACGAGGAGGAGGATGGGAAGGAATAGAAGAGGTAAAGAAGACGAAAAGAAAAAACAAGAAAATAAAGTAGTATTTAAATTTTACAGAATATTATTATTACTTTTTAAATAGAGGAATGTAAAAAAATAATTATGCTTTGAATTGCCGTTAAGAGGTACAAGAACGTTCAACACACTATCAGATGTAAGGGCGCAATAAGAATATATGTACAAATCAAAGAAATACTCAAGCGGGGTGCAGACAGGAAATACAACATATAATTAGATTATTCATCAGTAGTATCGAGAGGGGTTGCAGCTGAGTTGATTTCCCGCTGAAGGAAATTATGTTTGGTGGTGAGATTGGCGAGGACGATGGTGGTAAGAACAGGGAGGGCAGGGGGTAGCGTAACGCGTGCGCACTGCGGTATCGATCTGTACGTATAGCGCATCGATTGTGTGCTTGTGTGTGTGTGCGTGCGCGCGCGCTTCCCTCCACTTATTGCCACTTATCGCTCGCTGCTCGTTTGCTCTTGTTTTAATTGCAATTTATTTCTTATCTTATTTTTTAAGATCGTTTTCTACAACATTACGCACGCTACCCTGGCGACAAGATTCAATTACGCAATCGTTTCTTTAAAGCTTTAACGGACAAGAAATATCCAAACGGGCGGAACTAGGCAAATGGTGATGGGCACAACTACGTTAGGAGCATGTTCGTGTCCATTTGTCACGATATAGGCCTACGTCTCACATAGTCCTTCTTCCCCAACATTCACGATCGTCGTTCGGTCGCTTTACTTGATCTTTTCACCTTCGCGTCCTCAGACAGTCTTCATAAAATTCTTCCGTATAAAGAAATTTGTGGACAAGACGGTATACTTTAATTTTCGCGCAAGCAAGGAGACGGTCTGAGACTGCCAAAATTAAATCATGAAATTCAAACTTAAACAACGATGTGAATTCTGAAGAGAGGGAATTTGATGGAATATTAGTCGTTGGCTAGGAATTTTGAGTTCTTATAGCAAATTCTGTCTGGCTCTCATCTATGTTAAATCAGTTGCTCATAATCGAACGAAAAACCAAGTAAGAGAAGGAAGTTCAAAATTACGATCTTTCACGTTGAACGTCCACACAACTGGAAATGCAGGACGCCTAGATGTTCTCTTTCGTCTAGATTTTCATATGTAGGTCTAATATTTACACGTTGACCCACATCCGCATGATACATAGATGACCGTAATATGCACAGTTTCTGTATGTTGTATGTTTGTGATAAGATGAATAAGCCATGACAGGAAAACCGAGTTTATTAGAGATCACTTTTTATTTTAAACTAATTTTTAAACTAAGTTTAAACTAATTTAAACTAATTGCCTATTAACGTTTAGTAGACGTAAAAAAAGACATAACTGAGTTACGAGCGGTTTAGTGAGTCGTGCCAACACTTACGATGGCAACATTGTTCAAATCAGTTGACGTACAAAAGTTGTAATTAAGAGATACAAGTAATAGATATTGAAATGTTACCAGTACAAGATGGCTTCAGAGAGTAGATATTATTCAAATTAAAGGATGAACTAATAAAACGGGAAAAATCATCCTGAGTTGGATCATCCTGTTATCAACTAACTATATAAAAATAATACTGACGCGGAAACATTGTTATTAACAAAAAAGAATTAAATTTTTACCTTACTGCCTTAACTAGCTTTTACTAGTTATGAGTTTCATCAGAGTTTCAGCTTAACTAGCTTTTGCTCATAACTAACTAGCTCAAAACGAGCGAAAGCTAGTTAAGGCAGTAATGTAAACACTTAATCGTTTTTATCAATGATAATTGTATTCCACGTCAGTATTATTTTATATAGTTAGTTGATATCATCGGACATGTCATGGACAACAAAATCCAAGAACCCTGTTTGCTTTGGGTCAGTTATAAATTCATCAAGCCGTTGATTTGAATGGCGTCTCGGTGCGGAAATATGACTTGTGTTGTCTGGAGTTTATGAGGACCACACGTTCTGGTCTATTTTAGAGCTTATAAATCAAATTTAACTGAAATTATCCTTAACTCTAATAAACTAAAAAGTTATAAAATGAATTGCGTATATATCACTATGTATATTGTATTTAATCTTCTTGTTCTTCACTGTTGTTACAATCTTATGCCAAATGGAGACTAATCTAAAAATAGTAAAAATAGTGCCTTACAAAATAAGGAGCAATACATTTATGTAGGCCTTCCGCAAAAGACATTTAAATTTGACTCAAAAGGTTAGATAAAATCTAGTAAGGTTGTTTTCAACGTCAAAATCTGGTAATTTTTATTCAAGTCACTTGACTTACATAGTCCGTATCTATATAGAAGATTCTGTTCTGTATCCACGATGACGAAAACCGAGTATTCATATAGTCGTCATCTTCACTCCAAGGATTGACCTGTTCCGGGACCTATCTCTTCCTCAGCGTATCAACATCTCTCTTTCCGGCAGGTTTATGTCTCAAGAGCTATTAACTTTTTCGTTTATTCAAAACTTGGATAGTGTGATTCAGAATATATTAAAAACTGAGCTATATTAAATTTCGAAAATTAAAAGTGCCATACGGATTCGTTGAAAACGACATATACAGGTTATGCGAAAAAGATTATCAGATATTGGTTCTCCTGAAAATATGTTTCTATAAAGGCGTGAAGCGTCTTTATAGAAGCAGACGCCGCGTGGGACGTAAGAAAAACCGAAACACAACAGTGGTTTCTGCGAATCGGATATAACGATGTTAAAACTGTACATTATTAGCAGAGAAGGCTGCATACAAAGGTTAAGTTATGCTTTGAAAATACTGAGTCAATATCCGATAAACATAGGCGGAGTTTATAACAAATATAGAAACTCTACAATACAGGAGAGTTATGCTTTGAAAATACTGAGTCGATATCCGATAAACATAGGCGGAGTTTATAACAAATATAGAAACTCTACTATACAGGACAAACGGTTTATCTTAATAATACATTCACAAAGATATCTCTCGCCCATATTGTCGTCCGGCGGCAGTATTACTCCACATAATAAGCGTTTACCAACAATAAGAAATTTTATTCTTAATGATGTTATACAAAAATGGTTTGACGCGAAGTAAATGTTTTTGCTTTACGGAAAATTGCAGGAAATTAAAACTGTACACGCAATTTAAATAGTAGCGATGATTAACAAAGGACCGAAAATACAGTTAAATGATAAACTAGAGAACGCAGAATAGAACAAACAAATAAAGAGCGTGAACTGTGAGCCTATGATAATGTAAACGTAATAACATACACAGCAGAAGCGAGCGTAGAAGGAAATTATCTCCAGTTGTGCGGCGGGTCGAGTTCCTGTTTATGTAAAAAATATAGTTCGACTATAGCTCAACTATGTAGAGGAAGCCAAATGAGCCTGAGATGGTCAGGCTGTGGAAGGATGAAGCCAGACTTAGTGCAAGCTACTACTTTTTTAGCTTTGGTGTCACAAGTATTGTTAGTTGTTGATAGTTGTGTGTGTCTTAGACCTACCGCGCACTAAGACAAAACAGTTCCACAACTGTTTCTTATGCTATAAAGTCTTATGTGTCTAAACGAGGGTGCGCGCACTACAGGAACATGGATGGAATGGAACAGAACGGTTTTCAACATGGGAAACGTCAAGAGAACAGTACAGTTGCTCAGTAATTCCGAGTTCAACTATTTCTTACGGAAGTCTGCGCGCTGAGACAGAACTGTTGCTTGGTGTGGATGGATGCCATTCTCTCCCAGAATACATAACAGCAATCAAGCATTCTGTGAGCTTGTTGAATCCGTTGAAGTGGATTAAACAATATTATTGAAACTGATTTATTATAAAGTTATGCATACATATATTATTATTTAGTATTATAATGAAGAATAAAGTATTATAATGAATGAAGAAAAATCAAACAATTGATTGAAGTGGAAAAACGTAACTGCTTTCAAAAAGTTGAATAAATACACAGATATAAATTTAAAACTTGTTTCTTTTTTTTAATTTTGATGTTAAACTTTTATGTAATAAATTTGTTATATCACAACATAATTTTTTTAGATTTATAAAACGTAAATGACATCTTTCAGTTTTCTACATACACTTTGCAATTACCAAAATTCAAAGTTAGGTTTAGATACAAAGAAACAGACATATCTGTTCGTACGTTTTAGTACCTTCCAAAATGTTTTCAGTACCAGGCAAATGTATCTGTCATTAAGGGTGTTTGATTTTGACAATATTTTGTAGTATAAGCTTTTATTTGTAATCATTATATTTGTTGTAAAGCTATTTTTAATAATAACCGTACATGATTATGAAGCAAGCACAAAGCAATATAAAGGCCTCTGTTGAAATAATTCCAGGAACCCATTTCCGCAGTGCCATAATGTGAAGAGTGAAAAATAATTTCCGAGCAACATGTGAAGTGAGTTTCTTTCTCTGCAATAACACCAGTATTTCAGTATTTTTGTGTACTCACACCAGCACTGAAAAGAGGTCAAAGAATATCAGCTAGATGGTACTTAAAGTGTCGTTGTAAACGCTAAGTCCAAGTAGACTCCCTATAGATCTCTTTAAAATTGGGACAGATCCGCTTTTGGACCTCCTGGCATGTGTCATCAATTGCTTTTTAAAAGGCCTTTTGAATGGAAGACTGTATATTGCTACATAGTAGGGCAGCATACAATAAGTAGTCGAGATAGATGTTATTGGAATGAAACGGACTTATTAATGATGCTATGAATTTTACTGACAATCTACAGCGCCTTTAATACAGTTTACAAAAAATAAAAAAAATAAAATAATCTGTCTGTTGACCTTTGAACACAAACTAAAATTTAATTTCTGTACAATGAAATAAATTAATAGTTAAAAAGTTCTTTTTGTCTTATTTAAACTATAATGTCTTTAGTTATATAACGTGTCTCAGAGTCTTCCTTTTAAGTACGTTTTTATGAGCGTGTATAAATAATATAAATTCACTTATCTGTAACGTCGACTACAGATCTTTCAGACGACAGGTTGATCCTATCTGGATGAATATGTGGGTCAGATTACTCTATCCGGATTCAGGGTCGCTTTCGGTCGTGTAGATATATCTCGCAGGGACGGTTACATATAATTTCATACCGCAAACCGATACTGTTACTGCTTAACTGGTGTACTTGGCTTACACCTCTCCAGTTAGCTTGAATTGTCTGTATACGCTAAACGGACTATCTTGCACTATTGCGGATAGCACTCAATTATAATAATTGCCGCAGAAGCTCAACAGGAATTTTCTGACTCGCATTCGTCGCAGCTGACAGACCTGTCGCCGTGTACCAGCTTACTCGTTATCGATTCCAAAGTCTTTTTTCGAAACGCACATCGTCTTTTTCTTCAACCGAATTTCTCGTAATCTGATTGCTTCTTTGGTGACCCCTTCTTATAATAACATATTAAAGGTAACATATTTTCCTGTACAAAAAAGTTCTGGAACAGAATAATTCTTGTTCAAAAAACCTGAAATACATTAGGACCGATTGTAGGGGCTATAAAACCTTTTTGCTTAAAAAACGCGTACATTCAGTCACTAACTTTTAAAATCACTACTGGCATCATGTGTCTTCTATTATGAACATTCAGATAAGTCCCATCTCAAAATTTTCCATATCCCAAAAGTTATTCAAATTAACGCGTTTTTTTAAGAATATCCCGTAAAATAATTTAACTTACCCTCGCACATGGGCTCTACACACGCGGCTAAGTATCCTTACGCACTATTTGACTGCACTTAAAGTTGTTTTACAAGTCTAAAAATACTTAAAAACTAAAATTTTTTACAAGGTTCCCTCTCAACTAATTTACAGTGGTCAAACCTGCAATCTCTACTTATTCACAAATATCTTTATAATTAAGAAAGTTGTGTTAGTGGTTATAATCACAAACAGATTTAACACTGTTGCACACCACTATAGAAAAATTATTCCGATTAACGCTTTCAAGCTTGTGAAGCTTGGAATAATTTAGGAATAATTTTTCTATAGTGGTGTGCAATAGTATTTTTATATGCAATCATATGCTTTATTATTTGCTGTATTCTATATGCAATTAGAATGTCCATTGCACTATATTATATGAAACCTCCACAAAAACAAAACAAAAAATAAAGAAAAACACTATCGAATTACAGAGGACTAAGTGTAACCAACGCCATGTCAAGATTACATTATCTTGCAATGCGAGAATTGAAGGCTAGTTTGAGGATACTGAGGAACACAATTAGTTTCATGGAGGCCTATCTTGTGTAGATAGTATCTTCACATTAAGACAAGTTCTTGATAAAAAAGAATGGTAAGAAATATAGAATGCCAATTAGTATTTAGAGACCTCCAGAAGGCATATGACAGTGTTCCGTTGTTTAACCCACGGCCGGTTGTTTTAAAAAATGGTGCCAATGGTTTACACGTTAGAGCTGTGGAAGAGTTACATACCAACATTAGTAGCAGCGTTAAGATAGGCTCAAGACTCTTTGATGAATTTCCAGTTAATGAAAGTTGTGCTATAGCACTCGCTTTATTTGAGATATATTTGAATTCAGCTTCAGAACGTTAGAGACTTACCTGTCACAACATGGGAATAAGTTTCAATGACGGAAAGTTCTTCACTTCGCATTTCGCAAACGATCAAGTAATTATAGCTAAAGATGAAGATGACATCTGTTATGTACTAAGACGAAGAGTAACAGAAATGGTCTAACGGTAAACACAAATAAGACTGAATATATTACCATCGGGCATACATGCAGAGATGAATGGAAAGTTGTGAAGGGAATCGATTTACACAAATACCATAGTGTCACGGCTATAAAACACGGTACAAGCATAGAAGAAATAAAAAAAATCGTATAGGACAAGGGAAACAAGTGACGTGACACATTCGTCTTTATGGGCCAATAAAATAAGACCCGAAACAAAAATTAAAATATATAAGAGAATAGTAGAAAGTATTTAAACATACAGAGTTGGAGTTTGCAAAACTACAGAACATATGGAGAAAAGATAATGAGCCATGGAAATGGTATACAGGACATGGTGCTGTAGACTTACATTACAGGATAGGGTTAAAAATGAAGAAATAAGAATAGAATGAATACATGTACCAGTATAAATTACACAGTTGATGCAAAAAGATTAAGATCACAACACATACAACACCCACACACACACATACACGTACAACACGTGTGTTGTATGGGCAATGATAGCTGGCCAAAGAAATTGGTAGAATGTACCCCTCGTGAATGAAGAAAAAGAGGCGACCACGAAATACTTGGATAGAAAGCAGTACACAGAGAAATATGAGGGAGGATGACTGAAACTATAGAAAAAGTTGGGAAGCTAGGATACGAAATACAAATTTTAAATATTGCCTGAAAATCGCAATATACATACATACATATATATATTTTTTTCAAATAATAAATACTTCTGCAAGTATACTTGTTAAATTATTATCATTGCAGTTTTACCTGTCCCACGGTTCACAGAATAAATATAATTCATAAAGAAACCTATGAAGATACAGATCTATTCTGTAAAATGTGCCTCAGGTAAAAATAGAACGATAATAGTTTGACAAATATAGTTGCAGAACCTATTCATGTTTTACGTACCGAGTCACTTTATGGTTAATATAATTAAATTACCTTATTCGGTCCACCTTAGTGACACTAACTTCTGTCGTTTAATGACGCGTTTCGGGATGAAATGCCATCTTCAGATACACAATAATCAAAACATAAATGTATACCACATTTTGTGGTTTGTCATAACATACATTTATGTTTTGATTATTGTGTATCTGAAGATGGGATTTCATCCCGAAACGCGTCATTAAACGACAGAAGTTAGTGTCACTAAGGTGGACCGAATAAGGTAATTTAATTATATTAATAGTTGCAGAATTTTTTATTATTCGATAACATATATATTATACAACAGGGAATCCTGCAAGAAACAGTTATGAGTTACCGACAGAGCAAAACACACCCACCCACACACACACACGAATATAAACAATTAGTAAAGTAAATAAGGAAGATGATATTACAAACTGTTGAATACATTACTATTTTATTTTCTGTATTGTAAAATAGTAAAATAATTGATTACCACTTTGACTGTATAAGTAAAAAAATCTAGTAAAATGAAGTACCCGGTAAAGTAAAAATAGTAAAATACGATCATACAACTGTCTATACAGTGTACAAAATTTTCCTTTATAGGTCTTTCACAATTATACGGATAAAGCCAATAATCTTTTGCAGTTTTCTTTTCCTAGAGTAGATATGTAGAGCACAAACAATGACAGAGTCTTCGAAATACATCACGCTTGAGTAAAGGAAAAACGGAAGAAGTGGAAGATCAAATGAGTAGACGAGCAACCGTTTATCTGCCAATGCGCTCAGGCATAGAAAGAGAACAGTTTTGTTGCTTATGTTTTTGAATGGGGGGAAGCAGAGGCAAAACAATTTCCCGATGGACTGAATTACGTATAACAATTTCTATGATTAATAACAATTTTTATGTTTTTTCATTGCTGTAATCTATTCAATGGTAGTGCCAACATTGTGTGGTTTTAAGTAAAATTCTGTCGCGTTGTAAGGTACAATGGACTGCAGCGATTTAGTAAAATTCAATACTTGTGTTTGTACATGTTAAGACATTATGTGAATAAATATCCTGGAAATAAATCTTGAGAAGACTGAAGGAAATATCATAAAACCTGCTGGAGAAGATAGTAAAGCTACAAGTAAAGGTTATATACATAAAAATTAATACAAAAACGACAACAACCCGAAAAAATCTCAATCTTATACGACAAAAATGTATATACAAGAACTTATAGTTCTTTCGTAAATTTTTGCTCCGTCTACAATAAGTATTGAACACAAATCTTAACGAAAAAATAAAAACATCAGAGATTTACTACTTTGAAGTTACACACGTAGTTGAATGTTCTAATTTTAGTGATTAAAGAAATGTCATACGAACAACGATCGCGTGAGACTGGCACACACAATATAATCCCGCTAAATTTATATAAGTTATACATTAGTTCAAACGAAGATAGAAAATTAAGCGTCACATACGAGAATAAGGTAACAATAAGACCAAAGAGTATTATGGAAAGGAGAATTTACAAGAAGATCGTTTGGCAAATAATTAGTTCCTAACAATAGGTAGCGATACTAACGATACTGTGAGGGAGAGAAAAATGGTTGAAAAACAATAAAGGGTGTAATCAGCTTAAATGAAGGGTTTTAAAACATATAAAATGACATTATGATTGTATGTGAGCTATAACGATACGGATGCAAATTTGATTAATAAGGAAAACAATATATTTTTTATTTATCCCTAAAACTAAACAAACTTGCCTATCTAGAGTTAATCATCAACAAGTGTAAAATAGGACACTGCTGGAGTAATTATCAGTGACTTGCAAAAGAAGGTTGGCCAACTAGAATTCTTTCAATATTCTCGTGTCGATGCAGTCGCTTCTCGTACTTCACAGAAAAGTCCCGTTTCCATCTAAAAATCTGTATGAACGTCATCATTCCGCAGATACCGCGGAGCATTAACGATTATCGGAAAAACTTTACTTTGAAATCTCTGAATTATCTTAACATTGCTTTACTTGGGAAGCCTCACAGCTGAAAACGGTATACACAAACAGGTTTTAAAATCTGCTTGTAAAAAAGCAGTTTGTTATGAAACGGCAATTCAGAGACTCTTCCAAGAAGTCAGTTCATTTTCCATGTTTTACATTAGAACATGATATTAGATGCGAGTTTTCCATCCAAAGTCATACGAATAAACGTTTTGTGTTATGATGTGTGAATTAATTTTCCCCAAGCGGCCAATATCTTTCGTATACAATTCAAAATCAGATTACTCGTTTTCTACTTAATTTTATTAAATCAAAATTTTCATAACATTAGTTTAGTCATAAATGATCAATCTCTGTCAAATAAATCTATTTTTATTTTGAACTCTTTACAAAGATTAGTTTGGTAACTTTGCAGTGCACGCAAGTTGGCTGGTAATTACGTATATGAAATAATGACATGTCTCTTCATAGATTTCTATAGCTAGACTCGACAATAGCCAACCTGTAGCGTACAACTATTGTTACTACGAAACCCTAAAGGAACCTTTTTTAAGTAGTAATAAATTGTAACAATATCAATTACATCTGTTTCGTATGGTCGTGTAGTCTCTCCGTGGACTGTGTCTTGTAGATATCTCGTCTCAACTTAAAACTGAATTTAGCTAAGATTAAAAAAATGTATAGCTTAAAAAAACCGATATACAGCCTACAAGCAGTTATGATTGTTGTTTGTTTATAATGCGTCTACAGATTTTCTATAACGTTTTATAGTGAACAAAATTTAAAATTTAAATTTAAAATGTTTGACTTTATTATACATATTAGTGTTAAGTTGAATTTAATTGAAATTTATTCTAGAATACGTAGAAAAATATAAACAGCAGCATATAAGTCAATATATTTTCAATTAATCCGTAGTTGTATAGGCCTATAGGCCTATACTTAAATAAAATAAAGTGTCTGTACAATATCAGAGTCCTTCAAACGTAACCCAATATAGCTATGTTTTGTACCGAAATTATGAATTTAAGGACAACGACCGTTCGCGCGAGGTTTTTGAACAAGAACACTGCTTAGTGAGGCCTATCTGAAGCAATTATCTGTGTCAATTGATCTGTCTCAACGTAATCCGGTTACACGTGATATCTCGAGGTCGTATGTCATCTGTAATTGACTGAAATTTCTACGCCAAACCTAGTCGTTCTGCTTTAACGATTTTCTACAGCCTACTCTGCCCGTCAAGCTTGTCAGAGACTTTCACAGCATAAAAATAAAAATTATTTCTCTAACCAGTGGAACGTTGAATACTTTGCCTAAAAGGGCGAGACCGTAGCTTTAAATTATGATGACTCCAGTTTCGAAACAAACTTTTCCTAATCTTTCCTAACGTGTCATCACTGTCACGACTGTCAGAAAACAGAAGTTGGAAACTTTAAAGCACAAGTACAGTACTTTGAAAAGGTGTTTCCCTGTCTGTAAAGAATGAACGAACCGCATTAATTAAAAAGGTGTGAATTATTATTACTTTTGTACAAAATTACTTTTGTACTACAGTATTCGATCACAATTTTCTGTAAATTTTCCCAAAACGCATGGAAAAACTAAATGTTTGTTAATACAGCGGAGGCCAAACCTTTGTGAATAGTTATATTAATAGTTTAAAACTTAGTGCAGTAGATTTATTAAAACTTCTGACTAGTTAAAACTTCCCTGCTAAAAGGAAGTTGGACCCATGGTTACTTTCCTGCTACTACAGTTTCCTAGTTGCAGCCGTTGTATTCATAATTTCAGTTTCTTTGGTTGCTTGAAGATCCACATATTCTTCAAACTAGCAAAGCATTACAGTTTTGAATCAAATACTTTGAATTTCAGACATTTCATTAAAAAACCTTCCCATGAAAGCCTACAGGTAGGTATACTGAAGCTGTAGTGATTACAGCACTCTTGCCAGCGGATATTGTGTGTATGTTATTTAGTTACACCTACGCGACCGACTTAAACGTTTCAGTAGCATTACCCTTGCCAGCGGATAAAGTGTGTATGTTATTTAGTTACACCTACGCGACCGACTTAAACGTTTCAGTAGCATTACCCTTGCCAGCGGATAACGTGTGTATGTTATTTAGTTACATCTACGCGACTGACATAGAAAATGTAGTTTAGGCAACGCTTGTAACGTAGGGCTAGGCTGGCAATGAAATGCAATATTCTAGTGCTATCCGCTAGTGTCTGGTGCAGTCTGACACTGCACATTTCGAGAAGTTGCCTGATTATTTTAATGACATTTGAAAGGTGCTATAAGACATTAAAAATAAATACCCATGATGTAACAGTTCAGTCGAATGTTCCACGAGACACATGCATTAGAGGAGAGTTTCCCGAATAGGTTGATTACAGAGCGGAATTAGTTAAGTGATTAATTTGTTATTTGTGTTGCACATTACTGTAGTTGTTATTGCTTGGGGACTTTTGTTATTGGATGTGTATAGTACTAATACACATGCAATGTGTTCGATGTGTTGGAAATAGTAAACTAATAAGAGGGTAACTATTTCATAGAGGCGTTAAAGAGAAAGAACGAAAATCGGTTTCTCTGGTGACTAATAATTATTTCACTTTTTTTACGATCACGATCCACGGTAGCCTATAGAACATTTTTAACATCTGGAAACCCAGAACAAATTTTTACCTTGTCGGTTTAGCGGGGAGGAAAAACAAAATTTTGACCTTATCAAACTATCATTCATAATACAGTTTAGTCGATTTTAAAGTGACGTAAAAAGTAAAAGCCAAATAAAAGCTCGTTTACACACACACACACACACACACACACACACACACACACACACACACACACACACACACACACACACACACACACACACACACACACACACACACACACACACAAGGTTCTCCAATTCTTAATATAATTTCAAAATAAATTAATCACTATAGTAAAAGTCTGACCACCTTTAAGACACTTACGTATTACACTTTCCGAATAAGGAAAGAAAATAGGATTGGGGCCAATCAAAGTCTCGTTAGAAACACTGATAGCTGAGATTATTATTAGGTATGTGACTATATACTAGACGAAAGAAACTCTTGGACGATGTGACTGCAACAGAGGTTTGAAAGAATACCGATGACTTCTCATTAAATCTTGCATTCACAATGAAAGAGAGACTCTTACTATTAGAGAAAAGACCGTTCCAATCGTACCAAGGCACACGTAACACGTGGATTCTAAAAATGATCTATGCATACAGAGCTATAGAAAACAGAAGCGTTAGTTACGTGGGCTTTTGTTTAAGCTCTTTTTCAACAATCCACAAAACAAAAAGAGCATTACAAAAACGCATTAGAATATTACTTAAGGAAAAGCTGGTTTCACGAAGAGGTAATCAGAGGGAGCGCCAAATTTAGACAATCAAGTACAGTCGACTAGTGACTCTCTGACCTAATGTGGAGGTCGCCTAGTCGGATAAAAAACAAGACGGATTAAATCATTTCTTCTGCAATAAACACTAGCTTTTTTAACTGAACGAGTGAAACGAGTTTTCAGTTTTTCCTCCACCGTTGAGGAAAAACTGAAAATCTGTCTGTCCGTCTATTGGGTAAAAATTTTGATTAAATCCCAAAAATCCACGTGGTGTATCAAACTAAAGGAAATTTTAACTAAAAATCTTAATGCAGTGAACATATTTAGAAATTAATAAATTTTTGACCACACGGCCTAAAAATGGGATCAAACATTTGAAAATTTGTTAAAATTGAGCCGTGCGTCAGACTAAAAGGAATTTAACCACAAATCCGATTGTTTGGAATTTTTAGTGTTTATTGTATGATTACAGTTGTTAAGCGCAATCATACAGTTATTGTATGATTACTTTACTAAACAAAAATTGTAAGATTATCGCGATTTTTGTTACTTTTTCTGTTTACTAAAAAATTATCTAATATCAAAATTTTTCCAACGTACTTTGTTCAAAATAGTGAGCGAGCTCTGCATCTCAGGGAGCATACTAGTAACGATAAATTAGTAATATAACGGTAAATTAGTTATGTAGATTTGTGTTTGTTACAAAGCTTACATTGTTTTCAAAAAATAAATTACACCTGAATTTGACGAAATTACGTAGGAAAATTAAATTAAAATTTGCAATAAAATACTTACAAAATCTAAACATTATTTAAAGACTAGTGTAGTGTTTTATGACAAAGAGTAGTATACATTACATAATTAATATACAGGAAATTTTTATTTATTCAAATACTAAATTTTATTTATTTGACCTATTAAATTTTAAGTATAACTACGATAATATGATTCTTTATAAAGAATGTAAAAATATAAAAAGAGAGACAAATTGCGGCAACGGTTGATTATGTGTGCGAAAGTGTATGTAGATTGAAAATGTCTTCGATTGCTGTATATTGCGGCAACGCTTGATTATCTGTGCGAAAGTGTATGTAGATTGAAAATGTCTTCGATTGCTGTATATTTATTTCGGTGAGATCTCTTCCTCGCCGAAATGTTCTTCCATTTCCATTAAGTCTGTTAGCGTCGCCTCTCCATCCTGACAAAAGTGATCCAGCGGTGCTTCGATCACCTTGAGACCTTCTGAACGCGACGTGTGATTCCTCATTAATAATCTCTCCATTAACCGCCATAGTAACAATACTCTCTTCAATTTCATCGTTTGGCAGACATTCTGTAACGTCCTGTAAATCAGCTTTTTCACATCCGTCATTATTTATAACATCTCGACCTCATTGTTTTGTGTATGATAATCGGGGCTGTATAGCCGCGAGTCTACTGTATTACCGTACCATTAAAACCCATCATGTACTTTTTATATTCTTTGCAGCCTACAAGTAGACTTTCCTGAAATAGTGGTCTATAATACCAAATTCAGTAGGTTCAATAGTATTCGTCTTGCAGGTGGACGTCATGTGTACATTATATGTCTGACGTTTGACCTTCAAAGAGTCAGTTCAAGAGATATGTAATACAGAACTCAGATATGTGATCAAAACGTTATCTGTAGGGGTCATACAAATTTGTAACATATCAAGTCGACAATCATACTAAACATAACAGAAATTACACAGTGTTATTTAAAATTGACATATAAGACATCGTATAACATGTTAACGTTTATACAAAACGAAATGTACAATATCATCGACGAAAGAACACGGAAAACGTTGATTATTTGTTTACGTACAAGCGACAATTTGTTTGTGTTTTTATTTGAAGCAAAAATGTAAACAGGGATGGTTCATAAACATAGAGTGGGTTAGTGTACAGAAGGTGACAAAGGAAGGGAAAGTGTGTGTGTGTGTGTGTGTGTGTGTGTGTGTGTGTGTGTGAGAGAGAGAGAGAGAGAGAGAGAGAGAGAGAGAGAGAGAGAGAGAGAGAGAGAGAGAGAGAGGGAGATGGAGAAATGGACAGACAGAAAGACAGAGAAACAACGTTTCCCGGACAGGCGCAGTCGAATCACAGTCATAACTGTGTAACTGGTTTTAGCAGCGATACACTTTTTGTAAAACAACGTTCTACAAATTTACTAAAAAAAACGCAAGCGCAGACGCATGCACATTGGTTATTTAAATGATTATTTCCGAAAACAGTGTATTTGATTTCTATTTTTTTTTTTTAGTTATTACACTGGTTAAAGAATCTATTTCTTACCACTCATACGTATTTTGTAAAGAATTTTGAATCCTCCTATACCGACAGAGAAAGCATAAGATATAAAGTACAGGGTACTGAAAATTATAACTTGTAAACGTATTATAAATTATTTAATATTCAGAAATAAGGGCCATAAGTATCGCTCAGGCAAATACTTGTAATAGTTTTAAATAAATTACTGCATAGAATAAAACACACAAATGAAAAAAATTATGTGTGTGTGTGTGTGTGTGTGTGTGTGTGTGTGTGTGCCTGTACACACACACACACGTATACAACATACACTATTATTTGTGTATTATAGAATACTGTGTACAATACAGGCATGTAGTTTTGATTCTCTTTTTTCTCTTCGAAAGCTGTTCTCATAATTTTTCTCTGATGGTCAGAGAAAGTTGTGCTTTTTCTCTGACCATCGGGTTCAGAGGCTTGAAATAATACGGTCACATATAGTATTTAGTTTGTACTTACAGCATATGAGTGTATACGAACTTTTCAGTTATTATACTTATAAATTTTGTGTATTGTTTGTTCATGAAGGAAACGAAAATAATGGACGTAGCTTCAACAATAAACGTCCAAACTGTCAATAACAATCTGTAAACAGAATGTTTGAAATGGATAATTTCTAGAGCATAAGAAGTAACGTAACCAACTCCAAAGTTTATACTACATCTGGTACTAATTTTGCAAGATTCCGACGACGAGAAACATGAAAAATACGAAGGAAGGCACAAAGAATAAGTGACTAATACTTGATTTATATTATTATATATATAAAACGATTCAAAAATGTAAGAATAATAACTAATATTTTATATTTCATAATATGTAATAATGTGTAACGGTTTATACACATTATATCTAGATTCATTTTTTACACATATATTTATTAACTAATTTAATTATTACACAATTGATAATTAAAGTAAGAAGGCTATGTAGATGTATTATAGTTTATTTTTTGGTCCAAAAATGTTTTTATTTAATGCCTGCTAATGTTAAACAGATAAACAGAATTAAATTATTTTCAAAAAAAAGCTAAAATCTTGTTGTTACCTGAAAATAGTACTGATGATCTGATAAAATTAGAAATCTTAGCGTTTATCCGAGTCAAGCCAGAAAACAAAAAAATTAGTTATAGCCATTTTGGATGTGAATGTTGTAATGTTTATTTCGTGTCAATTATAAAAATATTAATTTTTTGTCATTATTTATTGTAGTATTTTACTTGTATGCTGAATAGTAAAATTAGAATTAAGCGTCAAAACACTTTCATGAATAGTTTGGTTTATATTTCGTAACAATTCCGTTTTGTCTATTTAGTTGTATAAGGCTAATATTTTAGTATATTTAACACTCCCCCACTCACTGCTGCGGCATATATTTTGATTGTTCTCTTTGATGTAGACTCACCAACCACACCATATAATGTTGTAGGCTGCTGGTTTAATTTCCTGCTGGAATTGTAGCTGAAATGTGTACATTTTTATGACAATAAAAATGTCTATCCACGTTAAACCATCTATCTACCTATTTCACTGTAAACTACGTTATTATATCAAATGTGTTTGCATTCCTTTCATTTGTATTGCGTAATGTTTCTCACTTACGCACAACATTTTACAATACTGGTATTAACATATATCATACACTTTGTAAAATAATGAGGTTATGTCAATGATGTGTAATTTTGCCTCAACCAGTAGATGGCAGTCAGAAGCCTTTGATGTAGAGTGTGTTCTTAAAACTGTGCCACTTTCTCGACACTGTCGCTGTGCTCCAATCGGATTGCCCCTTTAGTAAAAGCACGTAATCGTTTTTAGTCCACGTGGACTCGATGTTGCCACAATTATTATTCACCAACCGCAGTATATCACCTTCAATGGAACCGACCTGTAGCGTCGTCGTCACTCCGCTGTCGGTGTAGCAATTTTTAAGTTATGTACAGAAACAAGCTAATATATACTCGTAGATATATTATAAATTATATAATATTCAGAAATATCGGCCATTATGTGGATACTGAGATTTATAAATACAAATAAATTACACAACAAGTGGTGTTCGTTGTAAGGAAATCACTTTCAACTCGTTGTTCTTCACTTAGGACCCCTAATTTATGGAATCGATACTGCCAATGCGTGAGGAACTTAAATCAGGAAATGTTTACTAATGCGTAAAACTATCAATTATATATAATTTGTTGACAGTGTTAAATGATTTTATATTATTCAACAGCGTTTAAGCCTAAAATATTTTAAGACTTGTTAATATTTAAAATAAGGGAGTCCAGGTGGCCAGAGGTCAATGCGCTCGCTTCCAAAGTGGGTGTTGTTTGTTCAAATCTTTCTCAGAGTGGACGCATTTTTCGTCGTTCAGTGTCACGCTGGTTATCATGTCAGTGACACAATGTGTTCGGGGGGGGGAGGGGGCTAGAGAGACAAACAGACAGAAGATGAACGGACCTGGTTTGTGTGCGTTGTCCAGGCCGGAGCCCGATGAACGCCAGTTTCATACAGTGTAGCTCGGTCGTTCGCTTGGCACAAGGTATTAAGGAGAGGTTCACAAATACACGATGGGCGTGTATATCATGAACTTTTAAAGTTGGAGAACGTGTTAGGTGTTGTGTAATTTATTTGTATTTATAAATCCCAGTTATTCCATTTTATGACTGATATTTCTGAATATTAAATAATTTATAATATATCTACGAGTACCGTATATATTAGCTTCCTTCTGCACATAACTTAAAAATTGCTACAACGACAGCCTTAGATCTGCAGTGAATTGCTACAGCCAGTCACTAGGCATGAGGCGCGCCTTCGTTCCCCCTTAAGGCATTGGCCGCAGGAGGTTCGAGGTGGGCTGGTGTGCGCGACCGTCCGGATGCGAGGCGGGTTGCCACTACAGGGTGAATGGGTCTCGCAATTAGGCACTTCACACCTTGCGGTTTCTCGTGATCTGGTTTTCAGCCCAGCCTAGTCGACAAAACAAGGTTTCCCAGCAACATAATTTCGAAAATCTAAGCGCAATCTGAGGATAGCACCTGCCACGTTGGCCTACTTGTGGTCGACATAACAACATGTACATGTACTCTATAACAACCCTAATCAAATCAAGAGATAATTCGTCTTACCATTACAGTTTCTGATGGACGGTTTAGGCATTTGCCAGTTCCGTCTTTAAGTATCTGATCATTTTGTTTTGACGGTCCTCTACTCCTTTCCTTTTCTTTTGTACTTGAAAGCTTGTTTAAACATAATTTCGTTACCTATACTTTCTATGAGTCATCTGAATGTTGTCTATTATCTATAGGGTTTTCAAGATGTAAACCTAATCAGTTGGTCGCGAAGATCCTACTTTATAATTTAGTCAACTATCGTGCATTTTCATGCCTCGAAGGTACTGTTCGGAAGTCTGTACTTTGTTATCAGTTTTTATGGTAATAACTCACGGTTTACTACTATAAATTAAAACAGTGGTAGTTCAGCTACAGTTTAGTCAAACTTAATGTTGGTGCCTAGTTGCAGAATTTGTTTACTTAAATGTCTCTTGATAGTTTTACATAGATCTGCGTTTGATATGTATTTTTGTTTACTTATCGGACAAGTACGAGTACGTGCTTCAACAATAGTGCTTTTGGATCTAACTGGTTTCTCTTCTTTAAAAGCCCTAATATTAGTTAAACAACTGGGATACTTGCAAACCGACTTTAAGGAATTTACGTACAAATATGGGTTAAATGTTCTAGAGGGCGGTAACTTGAAAAAGAAAACTTATTCAGACCTGTGATTATATGAACACTTTTTCTCGTGTAGAACACGTACTGATACTTATTTCTTATAACAGAACAAATATTTCTGTTACTTACCGAAACACGGAAAGGTGTTAATGGTATGGGCATAATATGTCATGAAAGTTTATTGCATTACTGCATGCGTGTGTGTGTTTCAATGTAATTGTCACTATAATGCTTTATTTCCTAAGTGTACATATAATTTATATCTTAAAAATCTATGTTCAAATTGTCTTATATCATCAAATACTACAAAATTAACTTAACAAATAATCGTCAAACTAATAAACAATGTTCAAAATGAATGTATAAAAAATGTTTATATATATATATATATATTTCAATTACTTTCTGCTACAGTCCGTTTCTTGATGTATATAATACTATAATACTTATAACTATTTTACCTCAAGATGTATTTTTTCCTTTAGGGACATGTTTCGGGAGATCCTGTTCTCCCATTTTCAACCTTCGCCATCTTGCTTCTGGTGCAGTATTTGTGTGTTGGCTTCTGGATGTTATTATGGTGGTTTGTTGGTCTTTGGTCCTTCAATGTTGCATTATTGTGTGTGGTTGTGGTATCTGTTTTTGTATTTTGTGTATTTTCGATGTTGAGTGCTTTGAATATTGTGTCATGTTTTGTATTGATTTGTATTTGTTCTGGTATTAATTTGTTTTGTGTTTTATGTTTGTAAATCTGTAAATTTTCCCATATGTTCATTATGGTGCCTTTGTGTGGTATATGTTTTATTAGTGTTACATTGGTTATGTCTGGGAATTCATGTCCTGTGTTTATTGCATGTGTGGCTAAATTGGATTTATATATGTTTGGTTTTTTGTATGCATTTAGGTGTTCAAAATAACGTTTTTTCAGCTGTTTTTTGTTTGTCCTATATAACATTTATTGCAATCTTGGCATTCAATTTTGTATATACCGTTGGTTGTTGTATTATCTTTGTTGTGTGAGCTATTTAGATTTTGTAATTTATTTTTATTAGTTTTGTATGCTATTTTTATATCTGTGTTTTTAAATAGTTTTGTTAGTTTTGTCATTTTATTATTTATATATGTGAATGTGGCCCATTTTTTGTTGTTGTTATTATTTATGTGTTGTTCAGTTTGATTAATTCTTAATTGTTCAGTCTTTATTTTGTATTTGATTTTATTTTCTATTTTGATCATAGTATTTTTATTGTATCCAATTGCATAACCAATTAAAAATACTATGATCAAAATAAAAAATAAAATCAAATACAAAATAAAAACTGAACAATTAAGAATTAATCAAACTGAACAACACATAAATAATAACAACAACAAAAAATGGGCCACATTCACATATATAAATAATAAAATGACAAAACTAACAAAACTATTTAAAAACACAGATATAAAAATAGCATACAAAACTAATAAAAATAAATTACAAAATCTAAATAGCTCACTCAACAAAGATAATACAACAACCAAACGGTATATACAAAATTGAATGCCAAGATTGCAATAAATGTTATATAGGACAAACAAAAAAACAGCTGAAAAAACGTTATTTTGAACACCTAAATGCATACAAAAAACCAAACATATATAAATCCAATTTAACCACACATGCAATAAACACAGGACATGAATTCCCAGACATAACCAATGTAACACTAATAAAACATATACCACACAAAGGCACCATAATGAACATATGGGAAAATTTACAGATTTACAAACATAAAACACAAAACAAATTAATACCAGAACAAATACAAATCAATACAAAACATGACACAATATTCAAAGCACTCAACATCGAAAATACACAAAATACAAAAACAGATACCACAACCACACACAATAATGCAACATTGAAGGACCAAAGACCAACAAACCACCATAATAACATCCAGAAGCCAACACACAAATACTGCACCAGAAGCAAGATGGCGAACGTTGAAAATGGGAGAACAGGATCTCCCGAAACATGTCCCTAAAGGAAAAAATACATCTTGAGGTAAAATAGTTATAAGTATTATAGTAATATATATATATATATATATATATATATATATATATATATATATATATATATATATTGCAACAGTACGTCTGCGTAGGTTACTGTGCATTGTCGCAGTTAGTTAAAAAAACTGCTAAATTAGTATGAATAATTAATATTGTCAATATTTTAAAAAGAATGCGTATTGAAAGCTGTGAGTAACCAGTGAACGTGTAACCAGTTACACCTAATATACAGGTCGGAACAGGCATATCACGCCACACACAAGCTAAGAGTGTGTATAGTGTAAGTGATATGATTATGTGAAACATGTAGAAACCGGCGTAGCGTCACCACTGAATAAATGTGAATTAAATAACCTCTGTATCTAAAATTGAAATCCAACCTCTGTAGCTGGCGTAACTGGTGAAACAATTGTCAGGAAAATACAATTATCTGTAGAACTTACCAAGTGTTTGTTTTTAAATTCAAGTATTAGTAAAATGCTCTACCAAGTGTGAAGCGACCATTCGATTAAATGTAAAATTTTAAGTATTATTAAAAATATTTACAAACTTACAAACTTTACAAAAATTGAAAATTTTAAAGCGAAATACACATCGTTAATATATTTTGTAGCCTCTGATGGCTAAATAAAAATATAATTAACATACCGTAGCTCATAATTCCACACACGCATACAATAACAATATGATAATAATAGCGTAGCAGTAGGTTATGTTTTGTAAAGCTGCTATGGCCTCTTGTATTATGCTTAACCAGCATCTGTTGTTGGTACACTTTAATTCAAAACTAACGTTTCGAAGCCACTAAATCTTTTTTTACAGACACGCATAGTCGCACGTAAAGCTTTAAATGTAGGCCTACCGTTCAATCATATATTTACTCTTGAGAAATTGTAAACATTTCAGTCCATTTGGCATTGAACGTAATGATCACCGCATATCCAAATATAGATTTTTGTTCATTTATTTCTGTAACATCTTGTCTGGTATTTTATTCAAAAACAGTTCTAATGTCACTTGGAGTATTTCCGGTCTAATTGCGTGCCAACTGTTTAGAAAATAGAGCGAGCCGCGAACGAAGAAGTAGGCCGTCATTCATTCACTTTTATATTTATGCAGGGTGGTATTTAATTAATAGCGCACAAGTTGGTCTATAAACACACACACCAAGCCTCTCTGCCCGATTCATTCACGATTGCGGTCCGACATTCAGGTTAATCGTTGGCTATTGTTACACTCGCATTCGCGCATTCCAGACCTCGCATGCTGTTCTATTTCTGGCCATATGCAAATTCTAAATTGCACTTAATTTAGGGACCCATTGTTCAGCAGTATCTTGAGAGTTTATTACAAGCTAAATATGTCACACACGCGCGTTTGTACTCGTCAATTAATTCCCGTAATTCTATTTACGATTATTTATGGGAAACCATTTTTCGTGAGCCGAATTATTCATCGTCTTGTTTTTAGTTGAAGGAATAAGCAGAATTATTGCGCAGTGTAACTTACGTTTTCTCCCCATCTCGATTTCGGGTACCTAAGACTTATTCCTCCGCACGTTTGTACATCAATATTTTATTGTTTGTCTGTAATAATTATTGTTCTTGATCTATCCATTCTTCCCTTAAACATTATTTGTTATTTAAGTTGGACGAGCATTAAGAGATCTCAGTTTTAACTTGACCGTTTGACAGTTCTCTGTCTGCCTATTTATCTGCGTAAGTCTTTGGGTATATCCCACATAACTTTTGAGTGCATCAACCGATTTTCGTAAAAATTTTGCGCACATGTCCTTACTTTGACCCCACATATCTCTATTGTTTTTAGATAGGTCTCCTCAAAAACAGTGAGCGTGAGGCAAACTTGTGAGAGGTCAAAATTTTGGAAAAAGTCGTAAAAATCCACACGGGTATCAAATTAAAGTGACTTTTACCCAAAATCTGAATATAGTGTTCAGTTTTAAAAACTTAAAAATACTCTAAATATTGTAAGGATATTTTCAAAAAACTTTAAACTAATGTAGTTTATATTACCAGTTTTTAAAAACTTGTAAACTGATATAGTTTTTAAAAACCAGGATCAAATATTTTTAAAAACTGTAAACATTTATGTCAGGTATCAGATGACGAGGAATGGTAACTCAAATCCGATTGTAGTGTTTGCTTTGAAAATATTATAAATTTGGGGGTAAAAATGGAAGGTGATATTTTAATAAAATTGTAAAGTATATGTGGGACATCAACGTATGTTTGTTAATCGCTTATTTGGTACACGTCAAATAGTGTATTCTATAAAACATCTCACGTCATTCAATATATGGAACCTGAGGTAGCAATCGTAAGCTGCCGACGATTTACGACGCCTAATAAGAATCAAATAAAAGGGTGATTTTGCAAACATATGCTAGTCTAAGAAGATAGATAACGTGTGTGGCTTCGTGACGCTTTGCACGCACTGTGTGAGCGGCAGGATTTCGCAACGATCGCTCTCTTTCTCGATCGTTTCACACGCGCCTTCCAGATTGTGGACGATTATTCTACTGACATCAGGTCAGTTTTGTCACATACTACGCTATACGGCTTGAGTACAAACGCACAGTTTTCGAAACAGCGAGTCATTGTTTGGGCCTGCGAGTTAGTGTAAGTTGTCGCAGTTGTTACTGCGGTTTGCAGTAAATTATTGGGTGCAGTGCTGACTTGTAGTATGTAGTGTGACACTGTTAATTAGTTGACATTTTGTTTGTTATACTAGTGTGTGTTGTATAATGTAAGCTCGAAGAATAGTTTATCTACTAGTGTTTAACATTGTTCTATTTATTTAAATATCAATAAAGTTCTAACTAGCGTTTTCATATGATGTCAGTTATTCTGTTTCCACTGTTCAATACGACGATCCGTACTACTATGTTCATAGACTATGGCGGATTGAAGTCTGTATTGTTATTGTTACGTATGACTACGGTTACTTCGTCACGTCAAAAAACGGCTCCCTGTTCACGTCAATGAAAACGCAAATTAATATCAATTAGCAATTATGTGAATACTCAATTAGAAAGCAATTAATAATGAAATTAGCAGAAATTAGCAATTATAAATATGTGTACTTAATTTTAGGAAAAAGTTACCACCATAACCAAGAAAATAAATAAGAGTTTTATGTGTTTAAATACTGTCACTTGAACACATACTTTTACTTTTCAAATATTGTATATTGCATTGTTTTACTGCTCAGTATAGCTTAAGTGGTCCTTTTGTTTACCCTCTAAATTTATTTCACCCTTTTTATTTTTAGAACGACAAACTAACTGGTTCCTGGTATTTTATGTCAAATGTTTTCAACTGTATTTATAACGTGACAAGTTTTTATTTATTTTTTTGCCGTTATCAGTTATATGTTTACGGTCTTTTATATACACTGTACATCTTAATTGAATTTATTGAAGTTTGAAGTATACTGCAAAATTATAGGAAAACTGAACTTTAAAAATTAACTATTAACAAAAGTTTTAATCTCTTTGCAAAGCTGTTAGTTTTTGAGAAAATTACAGAATCCCGAGTATTTGTTGATCAATCTGAATGAAAGTAGTCCTACAAAATAATAATACACACATTTTTACATTTTTTGTGCTAAAACAAATTATGTTTGAGCCCTAGTGACATAAAAATTAAGATAGACGAATTATATGCGTCTGTTCATTCAATATTTCCTGCTTGTAAAAAAGAGATTGTACCGATCACAACTATTGTGCCCGCTCTAATTTGCACAAAGTGACTCCACCTTCTAGATTCTCAGCCACTGACCAAAGTCAAAACCATTACTCGATTATGAAGGATTTATAATGCTTTAAAAAAGCAGGAAGATTTTTAGTGTGATGGATAAAGCTGTTAGGAAAGGTTAAAACTTACAATAGACTCAAATATTGTGTTTTTACAAATTTAAAAAATCGGTGATAACTTTATTTTTAAATTCTCTTTCCCATGTTTTATACTTCATTTTTTTGAGCATACTTGTACTTGGTCTTGAAAAGACCGACAGTATGAATAAAGCGACAGGTGCAAATCGTTAATATGGTAATCGTTGGAAAAAGTATGCTTAATAATTCATTCCCTAGCACCGATGACAACTCGCAAGCTATTTCCAAACTTCACGAAAATAAGGTGAGCTCCTTAATTTACCTACATTTACAAACAACTGAGAAGTGACAGCCTACATAATTAAGTAATTCACATTTGACTGACGTAACGTGTTTACAGCGCTAGCGTTAGAATGTCATCTACCAAATTACGTTCCTCCAGTGCTCGTACTAAATTTGAATTTTGTTCGTACTCCAGTTTCAGAAATAAGTCCTAAGATTAAATTATTTGATACAGAGTTACCCTATAAGTTAGGTAATTTTTAAAATAATTTTATATGTTTTGGCTTGACTAAAATTCACAAAATTTAGTTTTTCATGTTTTCAGTACACCTTCTGATTAACAGAGTAATTAACTTTGAAAGAGAACAGCACTTAAGGAAGAGATTTTCTCAATGATTCATAAATATAGCAACTCAATGGAGCACAGTAACATAAGCATCGGGAGACATGAACCATCAAGAACAAAATAATAAAATATTTTGAAAGCTTCGAAATATGTTGTGAAGAATGAGAAATATTAGCTGAAGACAGAAAAACAAATGGAAAGGTATTAAGAAGAATGGATGTAACTAATCAAAATTTATTTGACTATTAAGAAGAGGAAACGAATTGGATTAGATGCATCTTAAGAAACGAAGGACATTACAAAATTAGTAACAGAAGAAAAATTACAGCTGACAAGTTTTATGATGAGCCGAGGTTACAAACAGCTTGAACACGTAGTACAGTAATTGTCAGCATAGAACAGTTCAGCTGAACCCTGACTTTGGGCAGAATCATCAGTAATGACTTTCTGGGGAAAATTCGTGTTCAAATAAGCGTCGATCTTTCCGAGACCTTTAAAAAACTCCAGTGAGTCCTTTATCTCTTTTCTTTTTTCTACTTTATAGGACATTTTGTATTAGGCAGATTGACTTTTTGTCTTTTACCGTACCGAGTGGTTTTTCGGTTGCCCCAAACATATGCAACCATATGGTATGTATAAGGGAATTTCCAAAGGTAATCTTTTTCGTTCATCCAAGACAAGTTTTAAACATGGGCTTCAACTCTTTATATTCATTTATGTAGGATATACAAAAAGATATACAAAGATTAAGGAACGTAAGTGTAACCAGTGGCGGATTTCTAAATAGGCTAACTAGGCTATAGCCTACGGGGGCAAATTTTCGAAGACGGACATTTTTTCCGCGGCCACTAAAAACGGAGTATCAACTTCGCCGAATTTCTTATCTCTCTACTCGGTTCTCGGTAATGGGCCGCACGGCGGCAGCGCCTCTCTCTCCTTGTTTCGAGATTCACCGCAGAGCGGGAGCACACACGGCAGCAAAAGACAGCGCCGGCCGCCATCTTCTGCAGTATCGTTCGCAGTTTTTAAATTTAAATAAACACCCTCTGTTCCGACAAGTCTGCACACGGTATAAAGGTTAAGGTGCTGCGCCACCAGAATTATGCGCGTAAGATGCCGAGCCTTTAAGAATGTCCGTAAAATGCCGCACGTGTAAACATATTTATAAAGTATTTTTTGTTTGATACTGATATGTGTTTAATTATAATATTTAAGAATAATGTCTATTCTGTATTTTCTACAATCATGGTGTTATTTGATCATGATCTCAATGAGTCATATTTTCGTTTTGTAGAAGCGAGTTCGCTCGTAAATCTTGTAAATGACTCTTTCGGAAACGCACATATTTTATTAGGTTTCTTAAAATTATATCACATGTTCAGAGACCGACTCGAGTGTTTTCTCGAATGTTTTCATTTTCATTTATGTTTGCTATACGTATATGTATTAGTATGTGTAAATTACGTAGAAGCTTTGTGTATAATGCGACCCTTTGTCTTAAAACCTTTATGCGATCGACTTCTAAATTTTGGAAAGAGTCGTCACTTCTGGTTGAGACTCGGGATCGAGCGGACGTCTCTGAACTCTCAGCTAGAGCATACATCAGTTTGAATAAAACAGTTATACGTTTAATTTTTTCATTTCTTTCTTTTATATGAAATTCAGTTGCATTGTATTAATTTAGAGTGCAACATAGTGCACATCATCGCACACCCTCGAATCTACATGTGCAATTCAAAAGTACAGTGTACAGTGATCCATAATATAAATAGTGTCTACTACAGGCTATACAGGCCAATTATTTAATTGATTATTTGAGATCGGACTTGTAAGTACATCTAATTTGCTTATTTTTCATTTTAAATAATAACGAATAAAGTATTGATTCGAAAGATATTTTGCACATTTATACATTAATCCTTTTCTACCAAATACATGAAATTATTGCCCTTCAAAATTATATTATAATAATTAGAAGTAATGTTTTGCCGCAGTTTTTTGTAGTATTTTTTATTATCAACTTCTTTTATTCATCTCAAGTTATTGTAAGAGCGTATTTTCTTCGGAAAAACTGTTTCATTAGGGGTAATTCTCTCTATGTTGAAAGTTGATAGGTTTTCTTATTTACATAGTTCTATGTGATTATCATTGATAATTTATCAACCTATGTTCATATATCAGAGTTCAACTAGAATCATAGAAATGTCCAAATACATTCAAAACACACTATAATTTTATTGTTTGTGGTTTGTTTTCTTTCTTAATTCTTTCTTTTATTTTCCTACCTTATAGATCTAATACGTACAAATGGCAGATGGCAGAAAGCGTTTAGGCGGATGGGAATACAAAAAAAAGGCAGAGGAGAAACAAAGAAAACAAAAGGAAATCTTGGAGAGAACTACAAAAATTGATTCCTTCTTCACCAAGAGTGTTCCGCAACCACCGATTGAAGAATTCGAAGATAATGTACCCAGTAGATCAAAGGAGACGAGTGTTCTTTCGGCCTTGTGTGAAGATGAAGATGCTACAGAAAACCATGATGAACGAGAGGAGAAGAAGGATCAACCAATATTATCGTTATTATCGTCTCAATCTTTTAAATTTGACAAAGACCCTGCAAAGTGGATTGTTAATGATGAACTCATAGATTTTGTTGCGCGAAATGGCTACTTTCAAAATGCAGATTCTGATTTTCAGAATTCAAGACGAGTCTACAAAGATCAAACACGTCTTTTGAGTTCAACAATCTTCAAAAGAGAGCTTCAGAATGGTGAAGTTACAAACCGATAATGGATAATCTATTCTGAAATAAATGGTAGTATTTACTGTGGGCCTTGTCGTTTATTATCCAAAGCGGGTACATCCTTTTGGACAGATAAAGGATTCAATGAGTGGAAAAACCTGAAACAATGCATAGAACAGCACGAACGATCTATAAATCACAAAAATTCTGTGGTTGCTCTCAGGGCAAGGGTTTCCAATAAGAATTTAAGCAATATACAAAATGCAGTGCTCAAGAAAAACATTATTGGACGGAAGTTTTACAACGCGTTATCGTCATCGTAAGAAAGTTAACAAGTCGTGGTTTTCCGTTGAGAGGTTCTGATGAAGTTCTTGGATCATGTCACAATGGAAACTTTTTAATGGTAGTGGAACTATTGGACGAATTTGATCCATTCTTGAAGGAACATCTAAAGAATTATGGGAGACCGGGTAGCGGTAAAACAAATTATCTTTCGTCTACGACGTACGGAGAAGTGGTACATATAATGGCTCAGAAGTGCAGAGAAGTTACATCTGCCAATGTAAGGGCAGCTAAATATTTCTCCATAATCGTGGATTCAGCACCTGACATCTCACATGTAGATCAGTTATCGATTGTCATGAGATATGTCCAAGAATGTGGAACACCAACAGAGGTATTCCTAACATTCGTACCAAATACTGGACATAAATCCTAGGAATTGTACACTGCTATAACTAACACCATGGCATCTCTTGAAATTAATTTAGACGATTGTAGAGGCCAGTCGTACGATAATGCTGCGAACATGTCAGGAGCCTATACCGGTCTCCAAGCAAGAATTAAGAATGCAAACAAATTTGCTGAATTTATACCCTGTTCAGCCCATTCTCTGAATCTAGTTGGAACTTCGGCGGCTAGTTGTTGTAATGAATCTACAAATTATTTTACATTTCTGCAACAAATCTACAACTTCTTTTCAGCATCCACGATGCGTTGGGAGAAACTGAAGAAGAACGATGTACAAATAACACCAAAGAGTCTGTCGTCCACGAGATGGTCATGCAGAGATGATGCCTGCAAGGGTTTATTGAAGTCTTGGAAAGATATTCACGATACTCTGAAATCAATCTCAAATGACAGTTCAGAGAAGGCGATTACGAAGGCAGAAGCAGCAGGATTAATCAAGAGAATGACCAGATTTGAAACTGCGTTTATGACTGTTTTTTGGAGTAGTATTCTGAATCGCATCAATGTAGTCAGTAAAAAACTACAACAGGAAGACGCAGATATTGGATTGGTCATCGATTTGTACAAATCCTTAATTTCATTTATTTCATCTTCCCGTGAGAACTTCACAATCTATGAAGAGGAGGCCAAGGCGCTGATTGGTAAGCAGAACTACACTGCAAGCGAAAAGCGTACCAGAAAGAGAAAGCGACATGTCGATGAAACCGATGAAAGCGACGATGATGAAGAAGTTCTGTTCGGTGCTAAGGATGATTTCAAAATAAACGTATTCCTTACAATTGTGGATCGGTTAATCTCGGAATTGGACCATCGAAAATGTGCGTACGAGAGAGTGTTTGAAATTTTCTACGTTCTCTTTAAATTTCGCGAACTCTCTGTTGGAGAAATAAGGAGTGAAGCGTTAAAATTATGTGAAGTTTATTCACAGGATATTTCAGACGATCTAGTTGAAGAGATCTTGCACCTCAAAGAGTATTTGGCACCAGAAGACAAAAAACATGTAAATATCAACAATATGTGCAACTGGATTAGAGATCGGAATCTGCTTGATATTTTTCCTAATATCGATATAGTTTTAAGAATTTACAAATCAATGGCAGTAAGCAATTGTTCTTCGGAACGTTCGTTCTCATGCTTGAAACGAATTAAAACATACTTACGCTCAAGTATGTCCGAAAGCAGATTGAACGATTTAGCAGTTTTATCAATTGAATCTGACACTGTGAATTCGATTTCATTTGACGATGTGATTAAAATTTTCGTTGATAATAAATTCAGACGAAAAGTGTAATGCGAGCGAAAGGAAAGGTGATTTTTATTTAGTTGAATATCTATAATATGTAAATATGTTATAATATATGAGTTTTTATATTCTGTTGGAATGAAGTTTTTGTTGCATTTTATGTGATTCAAATAAACGTTTGTATAACTTTTGTATTCCTTATTTTATTACCTATTTTTAGTTTTGTAAGAAATATAGCATAGGCGGCGATTTAGTTCAGCCTATAGGCGGCACATTTGTAAATCCGCCCCAGAGTGTAACCTAATATATTCTTACATCTACAACAATGATTTATTAATTAACAGTGCTCTAGGGACTTAGTAATTAACTTGTAAGGAAGATATTAAATAGCTTTACATTTACATAATCATTCAGGTCAAACAGACTAACGCGGGAAGATCCACGTAGAGCTGAGTCGTTGCTCATTTCAGTAGGTGTAGAAGAGAAGAACATGTAAGGTGACTTCTGAATATCACATCTGGGCGATATAGATACAGCCACAAAATCAAAAGGATTAGTTATATGTGTAAACGGTAAACAGAACTAAAAAAAAAACACGGAAAGGCACACACATACAGTTTTTTAGGCCATTGCTATGCCAGCAGGTTTATATGGGAGTGAAACACGGGCCACCATGTTTCGGGGCAGAAACAGAATACAAGCAGCAGAAAATCGATTTTTTAGAGCGATCGCCGGAGTTTCGAAACGGGACTAGAAATGAAGTAATCAGGCAAAATCCTCCTTGGTAGGAAGTAATTTGTAGTTTGTGGTCTGAAAATTGTATTCGATATGCATGGGACTTGACAGATGCAGAAACGAGAAAGTAAGAAATTATCTAAATATATCTAGCATTAATGAGATAATTAAAGTAAACATAGAAAATGGAAAGGCACCTTGATGGAATGGACAGGGGAAGATTACCTCACAAAAATTTGAATTATAAAAGAAGATGAAAAAGAAATGTGGACAGACCATAAAGAAGACGGGTACCGTAACAGACGTATGTGCCTATTACCTGAAGCGAATAAGGACAAAAACGATGAGGAAAAATAGGAAGAGGAAGAAGAAGCAGAAGCAGAAGCAGAAGAAGAAGAAGAAGAAGAAGAAGAAGAAGAAGAAGAAGAAGAAGAAGAAGAAGTACAAGTACAACAACAATAACGACGACGATGACGATGACGACGACAACGATAACGACAACGACAACAACAACAACAATAACAACAACAACGTCTGTTGTCGGAATGTAATGATTAAACACCACTGCACTACATTTTAACGCATGTTGGCCTACGTAGTGTATCTACGAACTTTTTATTACTGTCATCTACAGTACACATCACCCAACCTCCCGATGTCTTACACTTGAAAACACATGTCTCACTCATTCTTTTGTACGTGTTTCCCGCCTGGCCTGATCGCAAACTAACATACTTGTTGTTACTTCTTTACGTCAAGGATTAGATGACACCGCCTGTTTCGAAGCTCTCGCTTACATCTCGCAGCCAATAGTTGTATAATCTCGTGATTTATAATGCACGACGGCACGACTGCAGTCTATCGTTTCAGATCGCGTCAACAAATTTTCATTTAACCATCCACGATTTCTCACTTAAACTATAAATACCTAAATTCCTCCCGATGCAATGAGTAGATATGGCATTGCTTGATACGGCACTTCTCATTTGCTTCTTCTTTCTATTTTTCCGTTTATGCCTTACGGTCTTAGGTCTTTACGTATCTTGGACAGACGTTTAATTGTTTTGGCGTTTCCATCACTTACATTATTTTCTTCCTTCTTGTATTCTCCAGGTCATTATCTTGTCACTGAATGTTGGACAAGCCTCTTGTATTCTTCGTCTACTTTTACTTTAATAATTTTGTGGCTGAGTCTCTCGGAGTCCATATCAATACCTTAGCTGCTTCATTCCATAATATTAGTATTGTCCCTTCTCTTTCGAGTTTGGTCTTCACAGACATTTCATATCTGATTGAACTCTGTCTGCGACAAGTTATTTTCAGTGTACTTTATCTGTCATATTTAAAACTCTGTCCTTATAAAGAGAAGAACATGTATGATTTTATGTAGATATATTGTCGGTATATTAGATTAGATAAAAGATTTTATAAACACAGCTTTTGTCTGTTTATTCCAAATCCTCTTTTACTTATGAAGTGTTTATTTATATGACATGCCTTGTTAGCTCTGCTTATATGACTTTCTATTTGCTCATCAATTTCTCTGTCTCCTTAAATTATTAACGATTTTATACACACTTTAATTGTTGTTTGTTTCTTGTTACTGAAGATTTGTTGTTTCGCTATCTGTATGAACGGGAATTATTCTGATTTTTTTGTGTTTATAATGGTTTCCATTCTTCTATACACAAGTAATGCCTGGAGTCAAGACTGAAGAAAATGAATGAATTAAAAATAGTTTTTTGATAACTATAAAAAAACTAAAATTTGATTAAAACTGTTGATAGGACACCTGGCGTTGGCACTCTGTTCTCTGTTCTTTGGGTGGGAACAAAGGCTTATCAAGGAGAAACTGATAAAACGAAAGCTAAGAATGAAGAATGTCTGCTTTACAAATGTGTAAAAGTTGAGCCAGAGGAGAACGAGAAAGTGCTGGATTACGGAAACGAGTCAGTGGGAAACAACAGTAACAGATTGATGATGATTTTGGGTATCATGGCACTGGTTGCAAGTAATTTAAAGGTCCATGTTTATAAATAAGTAAATAAATAAATATTATACGTGTGTGAGAGAAATATTTTTAATTAATGCTTTTTAGACATTTTAAGGGGAATCCCTACTGAAAACGGCAAAAATGTTTATTTTGTATTTTATTAATTTATTCAGATTTGTTTACTATTTATTGCTGCACTAAATAAAGGGTAAAATTTTGTAACTGGAAAAAAGTTTCTAGTACTGGGATAAATTTTTTAACGTTTTTGGAATATTTTTTCAAATTGATATTGTAATAATTTAATAAAAAAGGTGTTGAGATTGTGTTTATTCTTAATTGGTGTGGCTCTCGACGTCTTACTGGCCTGAAACACTTCCTTAAGTTTCCCAGCTGGTCGAGTTCCAATGGTAGCAAGACCGGTCGAGTAGCGTAATGTTGATGAAGAAATATATGTTCAGCTCCACCAAAAGTTTCAAAACAAAAATTGTTGTTTTGAAGAAAAAAAAAAAATGTGTTAAAAAAAATTATAATTTAAATAAAAATTATAATTTTATTAATTAATTAATTATAATCAATTAATTAATAGAGTGCTATGAAGTTTTAAAAAGTGTAACACTCTTCTGAAAAATTTTATTGAAGTTCTGGTAAATTTTAAATAAACTACCACCACTCATAAGATTGTCTTCAAACCAATCGATACTTGTTTACCTTTTTATTTTTTAGGGCATTTTCACTTATAGGTGGTAAAGTCCTGGTAGATTATTAATTAGAATTATATTAGTGATAACTAGTAATATTTATGAAATAAAGAACTATTTAGTGTTGAAAAATATTAATGTTTTATTAGTTAATAGCAATATTGACTCTTATCGATTATAATATCGATTCTCAGGATATCGAAAAAGTTACAAAGTATATTATATAAAATTCAAACAGGGTTCTTTAAACAGCCAATTATTATCAAAGTCAGAGAAATCGGGCTAATATTTAAAAAGTATAACGTTACAACAAATTAATAATTATTACTAAATACAGACATTGAATAGAAAATAATATAATTGTTTTCACCAACAGCTGATGTGAACACTGAAGGCATTGAAATTGTCAAAGAAAGATGGCTGCCGTCAAGCTGGTCCTAATGTTGCTCGATTCTGCTACGTTCCGAATAATGTATTTTCTGGCAGTATTCCTGTTCTGGTGTCTGCAAATCTCTTGTTAAATGTTGTGTAGTGCCTGGTGTAATGTTTGTGGGTTGTATTTTGTGTATCTGTGTAAATATAAGTTCAAACACTTTTCCCTATTCCGACACTAATATGGTTATTGTATTATTCAGTTTTGTGGTGTTTTTCGGAGTAGATATGTATTGTTCAGTGTTATTCAGTGTTTCTTGATTGTTTCTGTGATAATGTGAGAGTTCTAGAAGTATTTTATAAGTCACTCGCGATTTCACTAAAACGTACTATTCACTCCTCGACTTTACCGTTGTAAGTTAGGTTAGATTCGATACAAAACGCTTGTCATGTTAATCGTTCAAATACCAATAATCAACTATCTTATTTCCTTCAGTTTCAATTAAACTCTTAGCCAATATAATATTATTCTTAACATTGTTCAAATATATTTTCATATCCTGTGCATATATAATAATTCACTATATGATTGCCTAAACTTTGGTTATTTATCAATTTTATTTACTAGATGTTATTTAAATTAATCTTTCAGTTCATTCTGGTTATTTTAAGATTAAATAATGCCGTTTTATAGTGTTTTCTGTCCAAAATTAGTAATTTTACTTTCATTTTGGTATTCTCTGAAAAGTCAAAACATACTTCCTGTCATTATATAAAATTCACCCATTTTATCCGTTATATTTAATATTAATAATCTTATATTGTATTAGAAATGTTTATATTCCCTTATTTTCTTGTAATTAATTGAATTAGTTGTATTCTGAAACATTATTCTGGAATATATGACTCCCATGTCCAAATTTCTGAGTTTAGTCATTTTCATTTTTATTTATAATTCTGAATATAATTTATTAAAATCTTTCTAAATGGTATGTGCAATTATATGGCTTGATCTCAAGTTTATTTTGTCTAAACCCCTTTTGTTTATTTGCATTTAAATGAGTAATTTCTCTGTTTTGATGAAGTTTGGTTTTCTTTCTCTGGCCTATGATTTTTTAACAATTTTTCCTTACAAAATATTTTACAAACAATATATGATGTGTGATACCCTCTCTGACTTTTAAATATAGTCTTATAAACTAAACATTTTTCCAAATTACACAATAACAATTAGTATTGGTTACAATACCAATAACAGTTAAACAAATAAAGAATATTTTTTAAATAAATGGTTGTCTTCAAGTCAGACATTTTACAACAAAATCCTTATTTCTAAACATGAAAATATGGTTTACAGAAAAAGGTTTTCTACTAACTAACATCTTAATTACTCCCTACTATTTATAAGTAGTTTTTTTTATAGTTCTGATGTTAGTTGTATCAGACCCAAACAAATGGTCTTATATCTAACACATTTTTAAAACATTCTTATACTATATACATAAAAACCTTATATCTATATTCTTGTTGTTAACTATTATTATAAGTAGGATTCTACAGTTTTCATACCGTCTTTTACACATTGTCTTTGGGGAATTGTACCCTGTCATTAATAAATAAATAGTATAAATTGTTCAAAAAGTATTATGAAATCTGTTTTTCTTTTTGCATATAAAACAAAATGTTATTTTAAACAGATTTATGTCTTATAAGTAACATATTCTCACAGTACACATTTCAAGTCATTGGAAATTGCATATTTCATTGCATTCAATGTTTGTGATTGCCAAGAATGAAACACAAGGTTCATTTTCTATAATACCCAAAACTATCACTGGTTCACTTTGCACTTTTATATTATGTTATTGCTAAATGGTCGTATAGTCTTATTAACATAATAAGTTGGTTAGTGTTTTACAATGGAGATTTGTTCCATGGGTACTATATTATTGTTTCATCTTAGTTCACAGGCAACTTTTACTTTATACACTTCTCTCTCTTAAATTTATATACATGTGGTTTTCATTTCGTTATACTTTTATTGATTAATGATTTATTTTGGGGGGTATGGGGATTTGGGTGTCTTTTATAAGAGCATGACATCTTCTTCAGGATGCTGCCTTCTTCTTCTGTCATCAGTCTTCTTTTCTCCTGCCTTCTGGGACTGGTATCTTCTCCATCTTCTTCTTGATGCCATCAGGTTTCTTGGGATCTTCTCCATCTTCTTCTTGATTTTTAGAAATACACCACCTGTATTGTTTGATCTTGGCTTATTCAGGGTTTCCCTTCTATTTATTCTTCCTCGTTGTGGGTTTGGTCATATTCTTGTACTGCTTGGTTATTTACTTTCTTACCTTCCTGGGTTATAACTTGAAAACCTTTGGTTATGAGACTGGTTTTGGATGACTCATCACTAGTAACTCATTTTATTTTAACTTGTATTTTTTTAAATAATAATGATTTCTTTCCACATTTGCTATGAATTAATCTATTTATATTAAACTTAATGCTTTCTTCCAAATTTAAATATTATAACTTTATTATTCTAATGATCAATTGCCACTCAATATTATGCATACATCTGTCACGTTACAGATTGCTCTCCTCCAGAAGTAATTATTTCAGACATGTTTATGGATGAAATAATTTCTTATAATAATTTCATCATTTCTTATATTTCATTTTCTCCTCCATTTTTATATCGACTTTTTTATATTAGAGTTTTATTAATTTTATATATATGGTTACTTGTTTTACTACTGATCCTTTTCGGATAGTTAGTGTCTTCTGAGATATATTATTATTGTAATACATTTTCTTTCTTTATCAACTTCGTGTTGTATCCTTGGGATATTAATTCCCTAACATTCCCTATCACGTGGGCTGGGGCAGATCAGAGGGGCACTGTACGCTACTTCTCTGCTGGCCATACACCACTTCTATAAATTGAGTACAGAGGCATATCCATCCCTGCTCAAAAAAAACATAATGCTGCTGGAATTATCTTCAGTCAGTCATCGAATAAATAAATAAAAAGTAGTCTCATTTTCGACTAATAAAAATATCTTTGGATTCTCCACTTCGTAGTCTCTCAGATTATCTCACATTTTCTATCTTAATAAATCTTCATAATTATTATTATACTCATTATATATATATTTTTTCAAAACTCTTAACTTGTCTAATATATTTATTTTAATTATGGTTGAAACCCTTTTTTTAATAATTCTGGTTACTGTTTACAATGTAACTCTCTTTCTTCTCCATTTGAATTCTCTTTATACTTTCTTCTGGTTACTCATAGTATTAGCATGGTCTTTATATATAGTCTTTCTTATTCATTATTTGAATGGTCTTAATATATTATATTTAATTTTTTAACTTTGTATCTTTACATTAGATATACAGGTTGTTATATTGATCATTTTCTTTAAACATTTTGGTTGTTTCCTTTCTCTTAGAAAGTTATTAATCCGCCTTCGCATTTATTAACATTAATTCATTTATATTATATTTCATGTGGTATTTCTTCTCTTTGCATTTCGTATAGGTCTTATTATAATCATTTGTTCGAAATCATCTTCTCCATATGTTTGGTATGAGTTGTTCTTCTTTGCTCTTAATTAACTGTTTTCATTATCGTTTCATAGGTAATTAGTCTCTTTGCTTCCAAATTTTCTCTTCTCTTGCATATTACTCTCTTTTTTGTTATTCTTCTCTACTCCTTCAAATGCTATTGTGAATATCTAGCATTTATTCTGGATTAACGTTAATTCTCTTTTCTGAATTAATCACTTTATTTTCTTCTCCATTCAATTATAATTGACACATAATTATTTTTTGGAACTTGGTTAGTTTTAATGTAAAATTCAAACTATTCTTTTTATTTAATTGAAAAATATTTCTCATAAATCCTTGTAATATGTTGATCTTATCTTGTTTCAAAGTACTGACGTTCTATCAACATTCAAATTGTTTAATTCATTTATTCCCAGAATTGTTTCATTCAGAATTGTTTATAGTACTGTTATCTTACTATTATTTCTGAATGTTTTGGTATTTTTCCAAATTCAAATTCTTCTTAATTATTTACCATAAAGTTTTCTCACAAACTTAGTTATAGTAAGTTGGTCTTACTTCATTTTTAAATTTTTAATATATTAAATTCAAAATTCCTTTCTTCTTAATTCTTCCAAAATGTTTTTCTCATAATTCAGTGGTAGTAAGCTGTGTTTACTTAATTTTAAATTTTTAATATTAAGTTCAAAATTCAAAATTCTCTCTTTTTCTCTTTCTTCCATAAAGTTTTGTTCCAAATTATCAGGTTGTAGTAAGATGTACTTACTCAATTTTAATTTTTTTTAAATAAATTCAAAATTCCTTTTCTTTCTCTTTCTTTGTCTTCCATAAAGTTTGTTCAAAATTATTAGGTTGTAGTAAGATGTACTTACTCAATTTTTTTCTCTCTCTTTCTTTGTCTTCCATAAAGTTTGTTCAAAATTATTAGGTTGTAGTAAGATGTACTTACTCAATTTTTTCTCTCTCTTTCTCTTTGTCTTCCATAAAGTTTGTTCAAATTATTAGGTTGTAAGTTGTCCTTACATATTTTAGAATTTTTTAAATATTTAAATTAAAAATTCTTTTTCTTTCTCTTTCTTCCAAAAAGTTTGTTCAAATTATTAGGTTGTAAGTTGTTCTTACATATTTTTAGAATTTTTTTAAAATATAATATATATTGCTAAACTGCTATAATTGTTTTTATTATTTAGACAAAGCTTTTCGTCATTACTGACATCTTCAGGTCTTAAACAACGTGTGTTTAAGACACACCTGACATCTTCAGGTCTTTTCTTCAGGTGTTGTTTAAGACCTGAAGATGTCAGTAATGACGAAAAGCTTTGTCTAAATAATAAAAACAATTATAGCAGTTTAGCAATTTTATAAAAGAAAAGTAAGGATGGCTGCTAATTTAAACAATACGAAGAATATAATATATATGTTTGTCAAATTCTAAATTCTTTCTTTTTCTTTCTTTCTTCCATAAAGTTTTTTCTCAAATTGTTATGTTGTAAGTTGTTCTTACATATTTTAGAATTTTTTAATATTTAAATTAAAAATTCTTTTTCTTTCTCTTTCTTCCAAAAAGTTTGTTCAAATTATTAGGTTGTAAGTTGTTCTTACATATTTTTAGAATTTTTTTAAAATATAATATATGTTTGTCAAATTCTAAATTCTTTCTTTTTCTTTCTTTCTTCCAGAAAGTTTTTTCTCAAATTATTATGTTGTAAGTTGTTCTTACATATTTTAGAATTTTTTAATATTTAAATTAAAATTTCTTTTTCTTTCTCTTTCTTCCAAAAAGTTTGTTCAAATTATTAGGTTGTAAGTTGTTCTTACATATTTTAGAATTTTTTAAACAATATAATATATATGTTTGTCAAATTCTAAATTCTTTCTTTTTCTTTCTTCCATAAAGTTTTTTCTCAAATTATTATGTTGTAAGTTGTTCTTACATATTTTAGAATTTTTTAAATTAAATATTAAATTCAAAATTCAAAACTCACAACTCATTCTTCATAATATTTCTTCATAGAAGCTTGATTGTACACTCCTTTGATTTTTCCTGAAACGATTTCCCTCAACTCATATGTATTGTTATGCTTATCATTTACCACAACATATGGTTATATATTGTACTCTACACTGGACCATTTTATTTATACTTTTGTAAGTTGATCTTCTCTTTTTCTTTCCTTATAAATGCCTTCTCTTCTAAATGTCGCTCTTTGATGGTTAGCTCCTCTTACTCCTTCAAATGTTAGGTTTTTCCACATTTATTCTGGATTCTCTCCAATTCATTGGAGTTTATTATTGAAATATTAGCTCCTGTGTCTATCATTATTTTAGCGGGAACTCCTTCCACCTCCGCTGTTATATAAATTATCTCATTATTACTGTTGCTGAGACTCTTCTCGTTTTCTTCCAAAAGTTCAGTTCGTATGTCTTTCAGATAGTGGTTACTTATAATAGTGATGTTTTTATGCTGGTTTGCTTGTCGCAATTCATCCTTTTCTAACCCAGGAAGTATAAGCAGTAACGGGTCATTGTTGTTGATTACTGCCTCCTCTCGTTTAAAGTACTTTGGTCATTGTTTATGTTATTATTGACCGAGGCATCGTTCGGGAAACTCTGGTTTGTTTCCTGACGTTCTGTACCCTGGTTGAGGTTTAACGCCCTGTTCTGTTGTCGGCCAAGATCCTCCAGGCTTGTACTTCGTCTTCCCTGTTCGTGTCTTGGGCCGTCTCGTTCCGCACTCCTCCATCTTCGGTCGGTGCCGTGGAAGCTGCTCCTCCTCGGTTGATAATATCTCCTGGGTCCGCGATCTTCTGCTCTTATAAAATTTACCCTAGGGCGCGACACTCGGTTATTATTATTGCTATTATTGTTATTACTAAAATTATTATGATAGTAATTTCGGTTAGGTGGGTAAGGTCTGTCACCATTATTGTTGGGATATGGATTTCTCTGACTGTATGGGGCATTATTATTTTGTTGATAAAAATTGTTTCTATTATTTGGGTAGGGGTTATTATTCCTCACGCCGTTAAAATTACCGTCAAACTGGTTATTACGCGGCTGGTTGTTAGGGCCATCGTAATTACTGGGCTGGTTCCGGTTACTTGCATGGTTATTGCCGTTATTGGGGTAGGTAGTCGGCCTTGCTTCTGGTCTCTCATTTCTCTTCCTGCTCTGCCGATAATACTCCTCGTTCTCGTATCCCTCTAATAACTCGGTCATCGCCTGGATCGTCTTGATCTGGCTACCTCTCCGGGCCCTGATAATGTCCTCATCATAATGATACGATATCTTGTTCACTAAACATTCTTCTGGGATTGCCGGCTCGAGGTGTTTTGCCATGCACACCTTCCCGAAGAAATATGCCGTCATACTGCTACCTAATTGTGCCCTGTATCTTCCATTACAAATATTGTCACGGATCAAGTTCTGGGTGGTCTCAGACCAGTATTTTGTCTTAAACATTTTCCGGAACTGTTGGTAGTCAGGGATCTCACTCCGGTTGGCCATCCACCAATTATCAGTTATGTCTCGGAAAGACTCGTCTAATATCTCCCTGCACTGGCTCCATTGAGTAATTTTATGCTTGGTCAAATATTCTTCTACCCTAGCCAGGAACCCCACCGGCTTGCGTTTGTATTGCCGGAAGTTGAGCCACTCTCGGCTTTCATTGACGGGCAATCCGGTGAAATTAGTCGGTCTGGTTCTTATCGCTTCCATCTCCTCTCGGCTTTGTCGCACCTGACCGGTGATATTGGCCATGGTCTCTTGTATATCATTACATCGTTCTGTGACTTGGTTGCGTACTTTTCCAAATTCTTCTTGATTTTCCTTCCTCTGTTCTTCTACCTTTCTACGACTATGTTCTTCAATATTTGTGAACTTGATGTTCACCACTTCTTTAAACTCATGCACCTCCTTTTCGGTCTGGTTGCACTTTTCATCAATCTCTCGAATCTGTCGATTGACCATTATATTTTCTTCTTCCATCTTCTTATTCATCACTTTCTTGTTAACATTGATTTCCATGTTCAGTTCTTCTCGCAACAATTCCATTCTTTCGTCCAGTTTGTCCAGATTCTCCTGATTGACTTCTCTTAATTCTTCTCTCAAAATTTGATTGTCCTCTCTCAATTCTTCTAATTTCTCCCCCATTTTCTCTTCCAACTTTTTGTTATCTTCTTTCAGCTCTTCCTTCAATTGTCGGTTGTTCTTCTCTATCTTCTTCCTGGTGTCATCGATTTTCTGATTGGTGTTCTCAATTTTATTAATCAATTCTTCTTTAGTTGACTTGAATTCTTCCTTGAACGCTTGGTTGTCCTCCTTCAATTCTTCCATGTTCTTGTTCATCCCAGTCAACTCTTCTTTTGTGGATTGATTATCCTTCTTCAATTCTTCTAACTTTTCTCCCATCCTCTCTTCCATCTTCTTGCTGTTTCTTCCATCTTCTCTTCCATCTTCTTGCTGTTTTCTTCCATCTTCTCTTCCATCTTCTTATTTCTTGTTTCGATTTTATTTCCTAAATCTTCTTTCAGAGACTGGCTATCTTCTTTCCTTTCCTTATTACTTTCGTCTATCTTCTTGTCCATTTTCTTATTTGTTGTTTCGATTTTATTTCCTAAATCTTCTTTCAGAGACTGACTATCTTCTTTCCTTTCCTTATTACTTTCGTCTATTTGCTTCTTCATCTCCATCATCATTCTCATCAATGTTTCCTGGAACTTCACATCTCCGATTGTCGCAGTGTTCTCGGTTTGTGAAGGTTCCCCTGGTTGTTCTAGCCGTTCCTTCCGGACATTGATTTCCCCTGTTCGAGTAGGCATCTCAGGTTGTTCCCCTGGTTGTTCAGTTTGTTTGGACAACACCGATTGTAATAACTCTTCCACCTCTACTGGCGTTGCCTCTTTATTGTCCATGTCGACTTCTATTCCTTTCTCGGCCTCCGCCGCCCGTTTCTTAGATGTTGCACGGCGTTGCATTTTCCCTTGAATTTCTCTGGCTTTGTAGCTGTTGCCTAGCTCTAACCAGTGATTGGGCAAAAATGTATTGGCCTTCCAATCGCTAATTAAAGCCCCACGTTGGGCGCCAATTTGTAATAATTTAATAAAAAAGGTGTTGAGATTGTGTTTATTCTTAATTGGTGTGGCTCTCGACGTCTTACTGGCCTGAAACACTTCCTTAAGTTTCCCAGCTGGTCGAGTTCCAATGGTAGCAAGACCGGTCGAGTAGCGTAATGTTGATGAAGAAATATATGTTCAGCTCCACCAAAAGTTTCAAAACAAAAATTGTTGTTTTGAAGAAAAAAAAAAATGTGTTAAAAAAAATTATAATTTAAATAAAAATTATAATTTTATTAATTAATTAATTATAATCAATTAATTAATAGAGTGCTATGAAGTTTTAAAAAGTGTAACACTCTTCTGAAAAATTTTATTGAAGTTCTGGTAAATTTTAAATAAACTACCACCACTCATAAGATTGTCTTCAAACCAATCGATACTTGTTTACCTTTTTATTTTTTAGGGCATTTTCACTTATAGGTGGTAAAGTCCTGGTAGATTATTAATTAGAATTATATTAGTGATAACTAGTAATATTTATGAAATAAAGAACTATTTAGTGTTGAAAAATATTAATGTTTTATTAGTTAATAGCAATATTGACTCTTATCGATTATAATATCGATTCTCAGGATATCGAAAAAGTTACAAAGTATATTATATAAAATTCAAACAGGGTTCTTTAAACAGCCAATTATTATCAAAGTCAGAGAAATCGGGCTAATATTTAAAAAGTATAACGTTACAACAAATTAATAATTATTACTAAATACAGACATTGAATAGAAAATAATATAATTGTTTTCACCAACAGCTGATGTGAACACTGAAGGCATTGAAATTGTCAAAGAAAGATGGCTGCCGTCAAGCTGGTCCTAATGTTGCTCGATTCTGCTACGTTCCGAATAATGTATTTTCTGGCAGTATTCCTGTTCTGGTGTCTGCAAATCTCTTGTTAAATGTTGTGTAGTGCCTGGTGTAATGTTTGTGGGTTGTATTTTGTGTATCTGTGTAAATATAAGTTCAAACACTTTTCCCTATTCCGACACTAATATGGTTATTGTATTATTCAGTTTTGTGGTGTTTTTCGGAGTAGATATGTATTGTTCAGTGTTATTCAGTGTTTCTTGATTGTTTCTGTGATAATGTGAGAGTTCTAGAAGTATTTTATAAGTCACTCGCGATTTCACTAAAACGTACTATTCACTCCTCGACTTTACCGTTGTAAGTTAGGTTAGATTCGATACAAAACGCTTGTCATGTTAACCGTTCAAATACCAATGATCAACTATCTTATTTCCTTCAGTTTCAATTAAACTCTTAGCCAATATAACATTATTCTTAACATTGTTCAAATATATTTTCATATCCTGTGCATATATAATAATTCACTATATGATTGCCTAAACTTTGGTTATTTATCAATTTTATTTACTAGATGTTATTTAAATTAATCTTTCAGTTCATTCTGGTTATTTTAAGATTAAATAATGCCGTTTTATAGTGTTTTCTGTCCAAAATTAGTAATTTTACTTTCATTTTGGTATTCTCTGAAAAGTCAAAACATACTTCCTGTCATTATATAAAATTCATCCATTTTATCCGTTATATTTAATATTAATAATCTTATATTGTATTAAAAAGGTTTATATTCCCTTATTTTCTTGTAATTAATTGAATTAGTTGTATTCTGAAACATTATTCTGGAATATACGACTCCCATGTCCAAATTTCTGAGTTTAGTCATTTTCATTTTTATTTATAATTCTGAATATAATTTATTAAAATCTTTCTAAATGGTATGTGCAATTATATGGCTTGATCTCAAGTTTATTTTGTCTAAACCCCTTTTGTTTATTTGCATTTAAATGAGTAATTTCTCTGTTTTGATGAAGTTTGGTTTTCTTTCTCTGGCCTATGATTTTTTAACAATTTTTCCTTACAAAATATTTTACAAACAATATATGATGTGTGATACCCTCTCTGACTTTTAAATATAGTCTTATAAACTAAACATTTTTCCAAATTACACAATAACAATTAGTATTGGTTACAATACCAATAACAGTTAAACAAATAAAGAATATTTTTTAAATAAATGGTTGTCTTCAAGTCAGACATTTTACAACAAAATCCTTATTTCTAAACATGAAAATATGGTTTACAGAAAAAGGTTTTCTACTAACTAACATCTTAATTACTCCCTACTATTTATAAGTAGTTGTTTTTATAGTTCTGATGTTAGTTGTATCAGACCCAAACAAATGGTCTTATATCTAACACATTTTTAAAACATTCTTATACTATATACATAAAAACCTTATATCTATATTCTTGTTGTTAACTATTATTATAAGTAGGATTCTACAGTTTTCATACCGTCTTTTACACATTGTCTTTGGGGAATTGTACCCTGTCATTAATAAATAAATAGTATAAATTGTTCAAAAAGTATTATGAAATCTGTTTTTCTTTTTGCATATAAAACAAAATGTTATTTTAAACAGATTTATGTCTTATAAGTAACATATTCTCACAGTACACATTTCAAGTCATTGGAAATTGCATATTTCATTGCATTCAATGTTTGTGATTGCCAAGAATGAAGCACAAGGTTCATTTTCTATAATACCCAAAACTATCACTGGTTCACTTTGCACTTTTATATTATGTTATTGCTAAATGGTCGTATAGTCTTATTAACATAATAAGTTGGTTAGTGTTTTACAATGGAGATTTGTTCCATGGGTACTATATTATTGTTTCATCTTAGTTCACAGGCAACTTTTACTTTATACACTTCTCTCTCTTAAATTTATATACATGTGGTTTTCATTTCGTTATACTTTTATTGATTAATGATTTATTTTGGGGGGTATGGGGATTTGGGTGTCTTTTATAAGAGCATGACATCTTCTTCAGGATGCTGCCTTCTTCTTCTGTCATCAGTCTTCTTTTCTCCTGCCTTCTGGGACTGGTATCTTCTCCATCTTCTTCTTGATGCCATCAGGTTTCTTGGGATCTTCTCCATCTTCTTCTTGATTTTTAGAAATACACCACCTGTATTGTTTGATCTTGGCTTATTCAGGGTTTCCCTTCTATTTATTCTTCCTCGTTGTGGGTTTGGTCATATTCTTGTACTGCTTGGTTATTTACTTTCTTACCTTCCTGGGTTATAACTTGAAAACCTTTGGTTATGAGACTGGTTTTGGATGACTCATCACTAGTAACTCATTTTATTTTAACTTGTATTTTTTTAAATAATAATGATTTCTTTCCACATTTGCTATGAATTAATCTATTTATATTAAACTTAATGCTTTCTTCCAAATTTAAATATTATAACTTTATTATTCTAATGATCAATTGCCACTCAATATTATGCATACATCTGTCACGTTACAATATTCCAGAAAAACTAGAAGTACTACAACCTTTGGGAGGTGTCATTTTGAAGGGGAATAAAATTATCTAAAAAAAACACGTATTTTTATTAGGATGCAATTAAAAACAATTTTTTATGAAGAAAATAGTAAAAATATTTTTGTTTTAATTTATACATTTACAAATAAAAATTTATTACAAAGGAACTATAAGGCCAAACTAATTAAAATACGTGTTTTATTAGGTAATTATATCTCAAAGACCTGTGCAAAAGTTCATAGCTGTAAGTAAGATAGTTTTTACATATATCAAAAAGTATGTATAAAACCTTGAAAAATTGCATTTGTGGGATTTTCTAAAAATATTCCTTTTTGTTGGAAAATTAAATATTTATGGATTACAAAGGCTTGATATGATTTTTTATTAATCTATGGGTATTAAAATAATATATTATAATAGAAAAAGCAATAAAATGTTTTATTTCATTTTTAATCATTTATAGGAACAAGCATCTTCTACACCTGTCCTTATCAATCTTCTTACCGATCGTGTCTCTGTAGTCCATATTTCACCTTTTTACATTGTTTTTGCCTACAAAATATTTCGGAAAAAAATGTTTTAGTGTTTTTTTTTACATAAAGAATCAACCATACAACAATTTCGGACGAAAAAAGTTTCATTTTTAAAATAAAGTTTGGCCATTTTTAGTAGGGACTCCCCTTAAAAAATGTAGAACATTAGCAAGTGATTAAAATTTATTCCTGAATAACTGCATGTAAAACACTTGTTCGGTGTTTTAAAAGTAGCCAAACTTTCATAATTAACGAACAAAAGTGTGTGTGTAACGTTTGTTTGGAAATAACTGTTTAGAGACGATAAGTGACTTATGACGTGGTACAGGAGAGGTTTCATGTCGGAATTAATGAAATTAAAGCCGGCGCTGTGGTTGCTGGGGGGTTGAAGAGTGTTTCAGCTAATTGTAGCGCACGACATGGCGAGGCGGAGGGCATTGGAAAGTCTAATGCCAGTCAACAGGAAACACAATTAAGAGCTAACTATAATTAAGTAAGTAATGGTTGACGAAGGTAATACGCTGCCTACTACCGGCAGAGAGCGGAGCGGCACGTATCCGCGAGTCGTACGTACGAATACCGGTGAACTACAACCCCCCCCCCAACCACACACACACACACACACACCTTATTAGAGTTAAACTGGAGTGTTAGAGTTTCTGTCATTCACGCATCTCTCTAGTTTTATTTTGATCTTTCTTCTTCTTCATCAAATGTCGCGATTCTTCTTATCTTGCTTTATTGTATTTCTTCAAGAAAGGTTTAGTAGTTTTATTACATTTGTTGTTGCTGAGTGGAAATTTAATTTCTTACGGTTACTCTTATTTCAATTGTACTCGCAAATACTCATGTCGATTCAGTTCCATTGTCTCTGAACTTTCGATAGTGTCCAGCCTCCACTGAGGAACTGACTTCTTTATTCCTTAATCATTACATGTCAACAATAGATTTTCTTCTTCTTCTTCTTCTTCTTCTTCTTCTTCTTCTTCTTCTTCTTCTTCTTCTTCTTCTTCTTCTTCCTCTTTCTCTTTTTCCTCCTCTTCTTGTACTTAATAGATACAAGAAGATAATAGGCACATTCGTGTCCACATTTCTTTTTCATCTTCTTTTACAATTCAGTTTTTTCCATTACAATTTCCTGTCCATTCCATCAAGGTGCCTTTCCGTTTTACTTTAATTCTCTCATTAATGCTAAATATGTTTAGATAATTTCTTACGTTCTCGTTTCTGCATCTGTCAAGTCGCGTGCGTATCGAATACAATTTTCAGACCACAATAATTGTATTTTGACTTGTAAGGCTACAGGTTTGTTTCCGTCTCCACTGTTTTACTCTGAATCTCCCCACACTTCAGATGCTATAAAGAGATATTTTTGCTGTTGTTTATATTCCGACTCAATAAGATGAAACTAGCGGATGGTTGTTCTAAGTCTTTTCCATTGTAGTATAGTCTTCCGCCCACGAGATATGCAACCTGCGTGACAAGTGAGTCATACGGTCCACAACGGAAGTTGCCGGTGCTTTCTAGGCGCCTCTGACTTTGATTATCCACCCGGAAAGCAGCGGTAGAACCGTTCCGCAACTTCGTCTGTATTTCAGAAGCGGTGACGTATTGAAAGGCGAAGCGATAACGTGTGTTGTATCTCTTTAAAAAATGGCTATGACGGATTATAAATATTTTAATTTGAATTTAACTGGCCGACATATGCCACCACTGAAAAAATATAAATGCAACGTTTTGGTCACCCGAACAATCGGCAGCCATTTTCAGGCTTATTATTGTTACAAATGATTATTGCATTAGTTAAGTTAGCAGTGAAATTCCGAACAGCTGGCTTCGTTACATTTGTAAAGCACTTTAGCTGTTGGGTAGCGTTGGCGGTTTGTGCGGGGGCGCTGTTTGCCGCCTATTTTATTATAAAAAGTTTGGGCCTGTTGCGTCTTTGTCGTACTGTTTTGTTCACCCTGTTGGTGTGCAAGTGTTCCTGGCTTGTGTTTTGTGTGTGTTGTGTGTGTTGTGTTCTTTTTCATAGTAATTATTCACTTGGATTATTTTATCTTTTAATTATATATTAGTCTGCAGGGCCTGGAAACATCCCCATTGAATTGATTAAATATGGACCAGATATATTGCTTGAAATTGTAGCAAACATATTTAACAAATGCTTGTTACACGGTGATGATATCCCAGAAGACTGGAACATAGCATATATTAGATCAATTTACAAAAAGGGCGATAAGAAGGCCTGCCAAAACAAGGTGAACAAGGTGCAAAGTACAAGGTGCAAGGTCTCAATAAGTGGGAGGTTGTACGGCAGAATACTAAAACATAGAATTGAAACGAATATAGAAGACATAGAAGAGAAGTCTGGATTCCGTGCAGGACGATCATGTATTGACAACATATTTGTATTACAACAAATACTAGAAAAACGAAAGTCTCGCAATCTGTCTACGCCCACCTCGTATTTGTCGATTTAGAGAAAGCTTACGGCACAGTACCCTTAAAAAGACTTTTTAAAACATTAACAAAGTTTGGCCTCAGCAAAATTTATGTTCGCGTTGTCTGTAACATATATAAGGACTCAAAGAGTTTGGTGAGAGTGGGAAATATTCTGTCAGAATTGTTTCCTACCACAAGAGGTCTTAAACAAGGGTGCAGCTTTTCACCTACCTGTTTAAAATATATATCCAAGAAGCCATCAGTAACTGGAGAAGAAAAACATCAGGAATGGGAATTCAACTAGATGAGCAGTGCTTAACAACTCTCGTATTTGCCGACGATAAGGAAATTTTAGCGTGTGACGAGGACGACACAGACTATATGTTAGAAAATTGAAAGAGGAGTACGAGAAATGGGGTCTAAACATAAACACTACTAAAACAGAATATCTGAAAATAGGAGAAATGCAAGAAGAAGACCCAGATCTGCAAATCCATAGAATCGGAAAGTGTAGGAAATTCAAATATTTGGTAAGCATTATTTCAGAAGATGGAACAACAAAGAATGACATCAAAAATAGGATACAACAGGGTAAAAAGGCTATTCGTTTGCTAAACTCGTTACTTTGGTCGAACAAAATGAAACTTCAAACTAAATTGACAATCTACACAACTATTGTGGAGCCCATTTTAACCTATGGCTGCGAATGCTGGCAACTTTCAGATAAAGAGAAAAAGATGATAGAAACTGTGGTCAAGTAATGAGGATGGAGGAGAAGCGATGGCCAAAGAAAGCATTGACTTACACACCACAAAACGAGAGAAGAAAAGGAAGATAAATGACGACAGCATATATGGAAGATAATATTGACGACAACATAAATGCAAACAATATTGGCTGACGTCAGTTACACTCTGTGAGAAGTAGGCTTAACGTCCGGTGTTATATTAATACTTATGTTTCGAAATTTTTTATAGTATTTAACGTAGAAGTCGTCCAGATATCACTTATCATTTCATAAATCGTACTCATTTCATAAATTGCACTTTATATTTTATAAATAAATAAATAAATTTAATTTATAAATATGTCACTTCAAAAATAAGTTTTACTACCTTAATGGGAAACCAATCTGTTCCACGAGCACACTGCACGCTGAAAAGTTGCATCGGTTCATCAACACGGCGTAGGCAAGGTGCTGCCTGTTTCGCCTTCAAAGATCCTCAAGTTATTTCTTCTGGGTGTACCCACGCACTTGTGTCTTATAGGTTTGTATTTCCAGACTTGTTTGGCCAGTCTCGTATTTGACATTCCTTCTAAGTATTCTTTCCACCGTTGTTTGTAACTTTTTAATTTTTCATTACTCTTAAAAACTTGTAACTCTTCTCTTATGGCCTCATTCGTTATACTAACAAGTTTAGAACACCTTTTAACTCCTCTTAAGAACGCCATTTCCAAAGCCTGTATTTTACTGTCTTGTTTCTTGGTTGTTGTCCATAATTTACACCAAAACGACAGTACAGGGACTGTTATACCTTTTTAACCTTTTTGTATTCGACGTATCTTGTTTCTAAAAATACGGTTGATTGTTCCACAGATCGTCTGGAACTTACCTAACATAACATCAATATCATAATTTCAATTATAGCCAATATCATTTTCCAAATTAAAATGGCTCACTTGTTCTAGAATTTGATAATTAATCAATACTTTTTATGTTATTGTTTCCTTGCCTCGAAATGCTATTACCTTTGTTTCATGGTGGAGATTTTCAAATTGTATTGCTTGTAAATCTGATGAACCTTAAAAACAGATTGTTGTAAAGCAGATTCTGTATTTTAATTACAAGCAGGTCGTCACCAAATAAAAGCACATTCAAATGTCTGTCTCGTGATGTTTATTATACCAGGGCCCACTAGACGTTTCCATTTCCTTACCAGATCGTCACTATAAATGTCAAAAAGAGTATGTGATAGCCTTGACTAACACCTTGAATGACAGACATTTGTTGAGATATCCTGCAATTATTTTTAACAGCTATTCTTGTTCCGTTGTATAGGCCTTGTATAGTTCTTATAAATTGTTATGGGTATTCCCGTTCTTCTAACATTTGTAACAGCAAATTTCTATTTAATCTGTCAAAGGCCTTCTCAAAGTCAACGAATGCTACACGCGTTTCTTTACTGAAGTCACAATGCTTCTCAGTGATTTGTGTAATAATACAAATATTGCCTGCTCTTCCTGAAGTCGTTTTGTTCTTCCAAAGTAAGATGCTGGGAAACAGTTTGCAGACGATAGTTTACGTTGATTGCATATATTTTGTATACAGTATCAACAAAACATATTCCCCTATATTATTATAGTCATAAGTTTATATTTTTCAGTTAGGCGTATAAGTTATAGTTGTATTGGTTTTAAGCAAAAATGTGTGAGTCGTGTTTCCTCACTTGTCTCAGTATTTTTCTGATCTTTAAGCTTTTCGCATTTCTCAAAGATATGCGTACGTTGTTAGTCTCATATTAATATTTGACTTTATTGCGACACATTTTCCGATTTACAATTTCTGATTCCGTACCGAAATTCTGGCTTTCCCGTTTAAAAGTCTCACAAGCTGGGAAATATTAAAGTCGTAAATATAGATATAATGGTAACGGTATTCGACGAATTATGAGTGGGAGAACCAAAAGTATTCATATTAAACAAAACCAGAAGCTGAAATAACGTCGTAACACAGAAATAGGATATCGTAAGCTGTGTCGTTAAAGAACAAACGAACACAAAAGCACGCATCAAATCCGAGTACTGAACGCAAAGAAATATTGAAGAGCCTATTAACACGTAAACCTTATTGCCAGTTATATTCACCAAATAATTCTCTTGCTATTAAAATAGATAGCTTTCTTCACTTCAGATTGATATAAATGAAAAATTGGACCTTTTCGTTCTACTGTTTCAAAAGAATTGCCAGTTATTTTTTGTGAGCAGCGTTAAAATAATTTACTTATTCTAAAAAGCCATGAATTTTACTGTAGCAAGAATAGAAGGGAAACGTATCATTTAAATTGAACATTTATCTCAACAGTTGCAGTGATTAGTTCTAAGAAAGAGACCAATTATCACAATAATGTTACATCTTTCGTCTCAAAGTTATAGAACAATCCACGGAGCTGCAGTCGTCACTGTATATACTATTTGTAGACTTTGAAAAGGCGTTTGATAGTGTAATGAGGAAGAAGATGTGGAAAGCCATGAAAGAGTTTGGGATTCCAAAGAAAATTATTAAGTTAACTCAAGAAATGTATGAGAACTACACATGTCAAGTTTTACACCAGGGGATGTTGTCCGAGCCCATCCCAGTAGATAAAGGAGTGAAGCAAGGATGTTTGCTGTCACCAATATTATTTATTATGGTGCTGGATCTCATGATGAAGAAGGCAATGAATCGCCGAAGAGGAATTCAGTGGGGACTGACAGATAGGTTGGAGGACTTGGACTTCGCGGATGACCTGTGCTTGCTAACCAACAGTTTTAAGGATATGGAAGCAAAGCTGAACGATTTAAAAACCGAAGCATCAGAGGTGGGATTGAAGATTAATGGAAAGAAAACCAAGGAGATGCGTTATAATAACCGCAATAAGGCACTATTATTTTTAGGAAGCCAAGAGATCGAACAAGTCAAACAGTTTTGTTACCTGGGAAGTATGGTCACCACGGAGGGAGGAACCATAGAGGATATAGGAAATAGAATAAATAAGGCTAAAGGAGCATTTGCAATGCTGAGACCAATCTGGAAATCAAGGGAACTTAACACCAATACCAAACTAAGCATCTTCAATACAAATGTCAAGTCGGTACTGCTCTATGGGTGTGAAACTTGGAAGACTAACAAACAATTGATTAGCAGACTCCAAACATTCGTGAACAGAAGTTTGCGGAATATCCTGAGGATATGGTGGCCACAAGTTATCTCCAATGAAGAGCTGTGGAGAAGAACCCATCAAACACCCATTGACATTGAGATGCGTCGTAGGAAATGGAAGTGGATTGGGCATACATTACGACGAGATAGAGACAACATAGCAAGACAAGCCCTGGAATGGAACCCACAAGGTAGCAGGAGAAGAGGCAGACCAAGGAACACATGGAGGAGGAGTGTAATAGCGGAAGGGATGGAGAAAGGAGGGAAGACCTGGCCCGAGGTCAAGACGATGGCGCGGAACAGAGTCCGGTGGCGGAAGTTCATTGATGCCCTATGCTCCACTTAGGAGATGCAGGAATAATGATGAAATGATTTCGTCTCAAAGTATGTAACACAAACAACTGCGCGTCTACAGCAAACCTTATCAATCCCAGTTTCCGGGTTTTCTATCATATAATCGCTCTAATTTAAGACAATGTTCAGACTATATTGCGTAAATGATAATATTATTAATATAATTACTAAAACTACTAACCAGACTGTAAGGCCGTGGTCTTCCATTGTCTTTGACGTTTCGGCCTCACCGCTAAAGGTCATATTCAGCCTTTGCCACACTATTGTGGCGTACTGATGGACACCTTGTCAGTGCGTTCAGTCCTTATTACACTGAAGACGGCCTCCAAAGGTGGCGCCCAAACATGTGTTCCAGTTAACACCTCACGACACTAGGACAATGAAAGACAACGGCCTTAAAAGTCCGGTTAGTAGTTTTAATAATTATGACGCCCCGGCCGTAAAAGCCTAACAAACATATTAGTAATATACTTTATTTAAATAATTCGGAACTAACTACTGAAATAATCACGTGACCTTAAAAATTTATGAAAAAATATGAATAAGTAATATTAATTCTTACTTGATGTTATTAGTGATTAGCAGGTAATAGAAAAATTTTAAAAATATTAATAAGTAATATTTTTTAAATGGTAAGCCACAGGGGAGAGCCAATTAAGAGTACATTAAGAACTGTAAGTTGTCACGAATTTTTCTTTTATTTTGCTATCGAAATAAATATAGCCAAGAGCAACAAACGATTACTAAGACGACTTTGTTAAAAAGTAACTACCAGTGAAAACGAGACGATTGGAGAAAATTCTTTTCTTACAATACTTTTTAATTTCCTTATTCTTTTTATGTGTTGCGTTTAAAATTCAATCGCACTGTTGCAACATTGGGCATCATATTTATACATGAAATTGTTACATACAAAGCAATGATTAGATAAGAGCTATTAAAATGATTAATAAATTGTATCATGTTTTTTTAAAACTATTATTAAAGTCATCCTGTAACTGTTTACAAGTAACTTAGTTAGTTATCATACTACACGATACAGTACTTCGTATCATTATATTACCGGTCTAAATAGTAAGAGCATATCGTAACCTTGTACAGTCGACTTGCACGAATAGGCTGGATTCTGACGTCATACAAACTTGTTTTAAGTACATAATCAATTAACACAAAAGATTTTTTTTCTAACGAATTACTCAAAATTGGCCAGATGAAAAGCAACTTTCCGTACAAAAATTAGTGGGATGTGGTTCTGTGAGTGTCTGCAGACGTAAATGAGAACATTAAGTAAATATAACCTGTGTTTATTTTGTACTGAACTGAACGTTTTAAATTGTTGAAAAGTTTCAATGCGACGTCACTCCGACCGCTTGATATTTTCCGTCCGTTTGGAACATGGACTGTAAAATTATATGCAGTGGCGAATGTAACATCAATATGCACAATATTGTTTTCCAAATTCAAGTGGTTTTTGGTTATCATCTTATCAGATCTCTGCATCGTGTAGTAGTTTTTCAACGTATAGAAAAAGAAAGGGTATACAATGTGTACGCTTAAATTAAAACCTTATATAAAAGCTTAAGGCGAATACAGTGAATGTAAAGACTGCACTGCTTTTTTGACAATAATTATGATGAAGGCAGAAATAATGATCAGTGAGAACACACAAGCTGACAAAGTAAAATTCTTAGAGAGGGTGTCACAAAGAAAAGTCAAATGAAACATTTTACTACAGTGGGCTACAGCGGATACATATATAATCATTCAAAAGATTATATTCAATATACACATTTTTGGTATTCATCAGATCACCGTTAAGATTGCCACAGACCACAATGTAAAACCACTATTAATGACTATTTCGCACAAAGCTAAAAAAATAGCTTCTGACATTAAAACTGAGGTAGATATTGTAAAAAAGATAAGACAAAAATAAGGTTTCATTTGATGACCACGGAAATGACAATGATAGATAAACATCTGAAATGGTTTCAGAAGGAACTGGAAAAAGCAGATTTAAAACAATGCATTTTGATGTTATATGTTTTAAATATATCTCGGCTAGATTTTTGGTATGAAAAAATTATAAATATACGAGTAACGTTTCAAGTTATTCGAAAAACAAACCCGACTTTAGGCAACAGTGATATAATAAAGAGACTGTTAATAATTGTCCCAAAGATCTAAGTGATAATTTTGTCGGAGGAATACGCATGTTCAAATCATCGTGTAAAAAAGCTACTTTTCCAGATCTCATTAAGATACCTAAAAACGAATAAATTCCATTACTTACCTCAATGGAATACAAAAACTTAAGTTACAAACAGCATTTTATTATAAAAGTGTTTATTATATTGAATGTAAAACCTTACGCATCTTTAATTGGATAACGTAAGCGTTATTAGAGGAAAAACATTTTGAATTACAATAAATACGAAACAGCAATTGTGCTTAAAAAGAAAAGTTCTTTGTAAATGCTTTCTGGTACGGAACAGTGACAACAAGGAGAATAAAAATGAGCACAGTAAAATGCAAAGAGAAGCACGATAACAATTATGCTAGGAACAATAAGGAAAAACTGGAAACAAACGGATACATTTATGCAAACTAGAAAAAATTGAAACACTTGCAGATTGAAGACAATTAAACGGAAGTGGACAGGTCGACTCTTATAGAGAAGAAAACGCCCGCGGTAACGATGGTAATACCAGGAAACATGAACTTTATACTTTGACCCACAACGTCCACTACAAGGTGTAGGGATGGCTTGGTTAAGCTAGTTGAACCGTAAACTATGAAGCATTCGCTTTGAAGAGAAATCTTTAAAGAATTAATAAGAGTATTCACTAAGCAATGGTAATGTTTATTTATAAATGATTATAATTTTTAGAAAAGTTTTATTCTTTACCGATATAACCCAATTTGTTCATTAAACTGTATGGACGCTGTCTTTTCATCTTTTACTGCATCTTTTGCCGACAGTTCTCTTATCTCCTGGTTTTTATTCCTTTAAATTTTCACTCTCCTTATTTTATCTATTTTATCAATTTCGTTGATATAAGTTGTTTATCGTTCCTTTCTTCTCTTCTGCTTGCTACCTAGTTTCTAATATTGTCAGCTTTAAATCTTGCTCCAGCGTCTCCATTCCCCATTACTTTGTCATCTGTAATGTTAATCTTTGTCGTGTGGTGTTTCCGCAAATTTGTCTTAATATCCCCGTTTCTGATATATCTGTTGTTAGTTTTCATTCCGCTGTCTCGCTTCTCACCTCTGACGACATTATTGGTCTTACTGCTGATTTATACGTTCTAGCTCTGACATTATGTCATAAGTGTTTAACGAGCCAAATAAGTCCAATGTTTAGTGTATCAAAGGTCCAGTTACACTACCGGCTTTAGTAATCTCATCTACAATTATGTAAGTTGTTTATTATTATGAATGCTATAAACACTACAAATCCCGTTTAATGTATTGATTTTTTCAGTTGAATCTATAATCGTAATGCGTAAATGCCAAATAATTTAATACTAATCATCAAATTCATATATACTTTTATATATACTTATAGGCCTATATCTATTGCTTTTCAAAAATATACATAGAAACATACATACATAACGCTTTTCTGTTATATACACTACTACGTACATAACTATGTACTATATACATGACTATATATAAAGTTATGAAGACGGTCCAGAATTTTCAGGAGGACCTGACAGATTGTTATTGTCCAATTTATTAAAGACACTGAATTGGTATTTCGAATAAAAATCCTCATAGTACAACGCCCCGCTTGAACATTAAAAAATTTTAACTTCCATTTTTGCCCGTGGTGCTGCTAAAGTTTAAAGGAAGTTCAAAGTAACACTAATTTCGGATTTGGGTTAAAAGTCTCTTTAATTTGATGAGCTACATGGATTTTTGCAATTTTTTCAAAATGTTGACCCCTCCTGCCACTTGGTTTTGTTAACTCAATCTTATAAACAACTGGGATCTATTCCCTAATGCACGCATGCTAATTTGCTTGACGCATTGAAAAGTTATTTAATGAAGAAATTTGTGTTAGTGGTTGAAATCACAATCAGAATGATCACTGTTGCACACCACTGTATACAGGTTGTCTGACCACAAACGTGGAAAAGGTAATAGAACAACCAATTCGTTATATGCAAGACATTTCATAGAAGACAACCACAAGTTTGTTAATCCTTTGGAAGAATACGAAATTGTAAAAGTAGTAAATAACACAGTTGAAAGGAAGCTTAGAGAGGAGTTAGAAATATTGAAAGAAAGAGAAAAAGGGTTAGACAATTTAATTAATATTAAAATTAAATTTGATAATGAAGAAATATTTTATAACATGATTAAGAAGTAAATGAGAGAGGACAGATAGATAAGATTAAGAATTATATTGCATAGTACTAATTGGTTGTTTTAAAATAAGGGTGTGTGACTGACCCACGTGTGTGGAGAGGAAGAGGGTAGTTTAAAAGGATGCACACACACACACACACACACTGAAACACAAGGAATTTACTAGAAAAATATGTAACTGTACAGATGGTGAGACAGAGTTTAGGGGGTGGGGAAGGGTCATTAATTTTTAGTTTGTTGTGGGTGAGCAGGGTGGGGGAGAGGGGTGAAGTGTTGGGTTTCACATATTTCCTGTCTATTCCCGATCTGACGATGAGCTGTGAAGCTTGAAAGCGCTAATCGGAATAATTTTTATATAGTGGTGTGCAACAGTGATCATTCTGATTGTGAAAAGTTATTGTATGACATACAGACCGAACTTTTATCGTGTTATTGACCGACATACAGACACACAAATGACAAACGGTCAAGTTTAAACTGAGAACGCGCTTCACTCTTTCAGTTAAAGCGTTCGTAACCTAACGGATCGAAAAAAGTCACGAAAGAAGAAAAATGGTTGATATAAATGTTTTGCATGAAATGTTCAAGAGTGTCGGTTAGGAAAAGTAAGTAAAAAATCATTCCAACTGTCCACATGAATGAAAACCAAGCAAACTGATTCGACTTAGTTATAAATAGAACGAAGTTAATAATAGCGCGTTGAAGCATCGGTATATGCATTATAGTGGGAACCTATGTGACAGAAATAGAACCCGTCTAGCGTCAATTGTCTGTGAACATGCGAACTGCGAGCAGTCATAATAGAATAATGTAATACCGAACTGCCGTCTCTGTCATGAACTGCTGTCAGGATTTAAGACATTTAATTTACATCGAACTGACTGTGAAATTTTCAGTTGTTCGACATTTTGAATTTGTGGCTCAGATACATCAAAAAATAAATTAACGAAGATATTTCACAAGACAATCTATCGTTATTTGCATATGAAAAGTATTTCTGAATGATAGTGCACACCAAATGCCCGGTAAAAAGTCAACAGCTCTAGAGTCAAGCAACATTTTGTGTACTTGAAAATCAGACTTCTAATGATGCCTTTTGGAAAAGGAAACAAAAATTAAACGTTTTATGTCGTATAAGGGACGTTTTTAGTAAGCATTACAACTGGAAGCACTTTATTCTTGCAGAGCAGTTTAAAACAGATGTTATCAGAAGAAAAATTCCGGAAAAACGGTTAAAAATTTAGCTGTTTGGCTATTTAGAAACATGTAAACTGGCATGCAAAATCCTGTATATATCTAAACACATACATAAACGCGCGTGCACACACACACACACATGTATATATTTCTTAATTTTTGTTACAATACCCGATAAGCTAATAAATTTTTATCGTATTTACTCTGTTCTTTTTACTTCCTTATTCCGTAAGGAAATGAAAGTATGGTGATCGCGAAAAAAATCGTGTTTGAGATAAGGGATGCTTCTGATTGTACTACCCTCAAAAGATGAAGAATAGTCATTTTCCGAAAAAAAAAATGTGTGTGTGTGTGTGTGTGTGCGCGCGCGCGCGCGCTCGTGTGTGTAGAATTTCGTCTGTGACGAACGATAACTGTCGCAAATTCATACAGAATCAAATAATTTTTGCATATGTTCCCAAGTTGTAGAGGACTCAAGGTCTATTGATTTTAGTGATGATAGGTTAAGGGGGAGGGGTAGTTTACCCGCAACGTTTTAAGTTTTAACAAGAGTAAAGTACTTAATGTATCCGGAAAAGAAGGTCACAATAATCCACTGTAGAAAGGTATATGAAATATCTGTATAATATGAAAATGGCAAGTGAAGGGGGAGGGCTTAATTTTTCGGAAACTACATTTTTATGTTGAATAATTACTTCATTTTGAAGGCTAAGATACCTTAGTAATTATATACAGAGTGGGCCAAAAGTCACTATCCATTGCGAGTTACTTGGTTACTCATTGTAAACAATAAGATAACTTTGGTTGTGATCTTCCCATCGATTTTAAATTACGCGCCTTTGGTTTGTGTCTGATAGTTTCTTACGTAAACACTAGAGTGCAATTTTATCGACAAAGCTGGAAAAAAATTACAATTTACAATGGGTAACTCAGTAACTCACAATGGGTAGTGACTTTTGGCCATCCTGTATAATGAAACTATTACTCAATAAAACTGTAATGATCAAAAATGGGGTTGTTCGGTTAAGAAAACGGGTAGTTTACTTGCATTGTTTTGTGTTTTAATAAGAGTAACCTACTTAATTTTGATAAAAAGTGTTCCGAACATAATGTCATATTAATCCACCGTAAAATGGTAATTGAGATATCTTTAAATAGAGAGGGTAGTTGAAAGAGAAGAGGGTGATTTTTTGAAAATTTCTTTGCTGATATCAAGTACGAGTATTTAATTTTGAATGATATCTTAGAAATTACATACGATAAAACTATTACTCTATGAAAGTGTAAGTGTAAAGTATTATCATTAATGGTGGAGGAGGGATTGAGGAGGAGGGATGATTATGTGCGTAGTTCAGTTTCTTTTTAAGAATAAAGTACCTAATTTTTATAGATAAAGTGACTCGAAAATAACATTATATTAAACGACTACCCCATAATATAATAACAAAAGTATCTATAAGTAGTGAAAATAGTTTGATGGTGGGGGATATTTTTTAGAAATTACCGAACCGAATTCAAGTAAATGATTTTAATTATATACCTTAGAACATGGAAGTCATGTATGGTTCTCCATACCGATATTTTTATACTTACTGTATGATATGGTAGAATCTTAGTTTATGAAGACGGTCTGGTCGTGTGTAGCATAAATTAATTGTAAATTAATACACGCTATTATTATTATTATTATTATTATAAAGTATTGGAACTATGGAGCCTTAAGTGAGTATCAGAGACTCAAATTTAACAAAATCTGATTTGAATACAGAACAAAATCGTGTGATTTAAAAAAATATTTATTATTATTATGCTAAACCTGCACGCGATTCACGAAATATAGTAATAGTACATATAACTACATATGGTATGGTGTAAATCGGCCCAAAGCGGATATTTGATTATGATTACAGATGTATGAGTGTTTATAGAATACGATTGACTGAATATGAATGATTGTAGATTATGATTATATAATTGTTGACTAAAGTTGTATTCACATCTTTCTCACAGTACGGTATCTATTCGTAGATACGGTAAAATTATTTCTCTTCACATATACAATTATCTCCTACATTTGTCGTCTCTCCCTCTCTCACTCCTTCTCTATTTCTCTCTTGCTCCCTCATTTTGATACTTACTAACACTACGGCTTGAAAAAAAATTTCTTGCAGACGCTGATTAAAATTTAAAAAAAGTAATGAAAAAATAAAAGGAAAACGATTCTCTTTGTTTTGGAATGATTTGCTTTAGTAATTCATAATATAGTGCCCTTGTAAACGTAACTAAAGCAAGTCTAACTGCATTAACTCTGGTTTTAATTTATCAATCTCGATCCCCGTAACTAGATGGTCACGGCTAATTCTGTTCTGAGACTAGGGCCGGACGTCCGAAGAAACAGCACGTGTACCACAAAATGAAAAGGTGTATATTAAATCAAATTTAATATATATCAACTACTTCAACAGTAAACATTGTCAATCAACATAATCTGCCCACTTGAAGAAAAGTTCTGATGATACGCGTGTTTTGGTCAACTGCAAGGGGAAGTAAGACAATTGTTGTACATTGTTACGCCCACTCCATATATTGGCTTCTGTAAAAACTCTTTACTCTGTGATAGATTTGATAGATGCCTGAGTAATGAAAGACATCCATTACCAACGTCCCACGTGCTTATAAACCTACACCGAACACTCATTCGCCCACATAACAACTTTAATATACAAGCACGTTAACACACACACACACACACACACACACACCATGGGAAAATTAAGGGAAGAAGAAACTTCCGAAAATATAAAAACAAAACCTTTTTGTATTTACATATTTAGATAGCTGTAAAGTATATTTAATTAAGAAAGTTGTGATAGTGTTTATAACCACAAGCAGAATTATCACTGTTGCACACCACTATAGAAAAATTATTCTGATTAGCGCTTTCAAGCTTCACAGCTCATCGTCATCGTCACAGCCGATCTGACGATGAGCTGTGAAGCTTCAAAGCGCTAATCAGAATAATTTTTCTATAGTGGTGTGCAACAGTGATAATTCTGTTTGCAAATTATATTACAATTGGAATTATGGTGCCTTAAGTAAGTATCAGAGACTCAAATTTAACAAAATCTGATTTGAATACAAAAAAAATGGTGTGATTTAAAAAAAAATGTTGTTATTGTGCTAAACCTGCGTGCGATTCACGAGATATAGTAACAGTACATATAACTAGATATGACATGGCGTAAGTAGGCCCAAAGCTGATATTTTATGTAGTTACAGATGAATTAATGTTTATGGAATACGATTTATTGAATATGAATGATTGTAGATTGTGATTATAGAATTGTTGACAAAAGTTGGGCACTCTATTACGAATTACTAAACCAAATCATTCTAAAGCAAAGCGAATGGGTTTTCTTTTATTTTTTCATTACTTTTTTAAAATTTTAATTACCGTCTACAAGAAATATTTTTTTGCAAGCTGCAGTGTTTGTAAGTACATAATGAGGGAGCTAGAGATATTAGTATACGCAGGATATTACACAAATTAACGAAAACAAAAGACATGATCTTCAGATGAAAATAAAGAGAAATTTTCATATAAAATTACAATTGTATGTTGAGGAAACACTTTATTTTCAAGTTATAATTTCAAAATATTTAGCCCAAATTTTTGATGTAATAGTGTACCTAATCTGAGATTCAGATTGTACATGTTTAAACTAATTTTATAACAGAATTGATTTGAGATATTAAAACAACAGCAAATGTATAAAAGAAAGTCCGTAACAGCCTTGTTAATAATTTTCAAAGAAGTGACTTGTTTACAAAAAAGATTTTTTTAAAAAGTTCTCATTCATTGTTTAACGTTAAATATAACTGTATATATTAGAGCAATGGACATTCTAATTGCATATAGAATGTAGCAGAGAATAAATAATATAAAGACGTAGTATGAGTAAGTAGAGATTACAAGTTTGAACATTGTAAATTAGTTGAAAAGGAGCATTGTGAAAAATGTTAGTTTCAAGTAATTTTAGGCTTGTGAAATAACTTCAAATGCAGTGAAAGGGTACGTAAGGATGTTTAACCGCGTGTGTAGCACGCGTGAGCGAGGGTATGTAATTATTTTACGGGATATTCTTAAAAACATATTAATTTGAATATTTTTCAACATATGGGAAATTTTGAGATGGGACTTCTATCGGAATACTCGTAATAAAAAGACCTACTTGATGTCAATAGCTGATCTAAAAATTAGTAACGGAATGTACACGTTGTTTAGGTAAAAAGGTTTTATACGCCATTAAATCGGTTGTAAAATATTTCAGGTTTTCTGAACAAGAATTCTTCTGTTTGGAGGCCTTCGTATACAGAAAAATTATAATCTGTAAGACAATCTTGAGAAGGGGTAACCGAAGAACCAATCAGATTACAAGAAATTCAGTTTCAAAAATAAGACTATGACATATACATCAGTCTCTCTTCGGAATCGATATCGAGTAAACGCCGCTTGTGCATCGCCTGTCACGACGAAAACAAGTTAGAAAATTCCTGTAGAGTTACTGCGAGAAGTACTATAATTGTGTTCTCTGCGAAAATCCGTTTGCGATGTATACTAGACACTTTAAGCTCACTGGAAAGGTGTAAGCATAACACACAATTAAGCAGTAACAGTATCGGTTCGCAGTGTGAAATTGTGTAGCCTATAACCGTAACCAAAGGTGAAAGATCAACACGCCCCAAAACGACTCTGAAGCCGGGTAGGGTAATTTGAGCCACGTGTTCATCCAGACAGGATCAGCCCGTCGTCTGAATGATCTGCAGTCAACATTAAAGGGAAGATATTTATACACACTTATAAAAATTTATTTAGACAGAATCTAAGACAAGTTATATTAGTAAACCCTTTTATAGCTTAAATAAGTTAATTATTAATTTATTTCATTGTACAGAAATAAAAATTTAGTTTTTTTGCGAAGGTCAACAGAGACAGATTAATTATTTTTATAAACTGTATTAAACGCACAGTAGAATGTGAGAAAATAAAAGCATCATTAATAACTCCACTTCATTCCAGTAACATACATCTCGAATACTTATTGTGTGCGAGACCTATATATCGCAATGTATGTATACATTGTGTGTGTGTGTGTGTGCGCGCGCGCGCGCGCGTATGTGTTACAAACATATTAAAAAAAATTTATTATTCCATAATTTTACTTTTAAATTTGGATATATAAGTTTTTATCTATTTGGATAAGACTGCGTACCATTTTTTTACTTTTTAACTATAAAAAGTACTCACTTTATAAAGCTGAATTTTTTTTACACCATTTAAATTCAAGATTAATTACAGATAACACATTTTGTTACATTAAAGCACCGTTATTAAAATAAAAGATAAAATACCGTTTGTAAATACTGTGATTCGTTAACGGCTGAATCAGATAACCGTGTAGGATTAAACTTTCGTAGGTTAGTGGACAATAAATATTTGTTTGCATTTAAACTAAAACAAATCCGCACAATTTTAATATGTGCGTATGTAATAACACTCGTTAGGGAATACATATTAATTAACCTAATCTCGCTGATACCTAGTCGCTTTAAGCTTTGTTAACGTGTGTTGATGGATAACGAAACAAGCAAAATAATGGGATAATAAATCTAATAATTTTGTTAGTCAATCATCCACCCATTTTTGATTCAAACCGAGTGTAAACTATTTTCACAGGTAGGTCTACGTGGGATCTATAGTCTTCAAACGGCTAGCGATCCAGGGATTAGGCAGGGCTAAAACGGCATGAGCGACGGAATCCATCCAACCCAAGTCGCTTGGTGTCAACACCATATAGGAACGCTCTATACTACAATAACTCAGATCAACGTGCGCAAAGAATCGATTTAGTAAAAGAGATCACAAGCATGTGACATGGAGAAAAAGACTGTGACGACGAGTAGAGGAACTGTAATGGAATTGTGTAGCTTTGTACACGACATTTACACTTACGATATTTACGGTCTAGCATACGAAATTAGAAAGTAGTAACTAAACAAAATCAGAAAAACTACACTAATCTGTGTCTGAATTAAAAAATTCTACTTTGTATACCAATTGTTAAAAAAAAAAAATAAAAAAACGGCGTATACATAATATAAACAAGATAAAACGAGTTTCTGTTATATGTGTAAAAATTAAGTTTAATGCAGCAAATGTAGGCTACTTATCAATATAACACTGATTGTGGAAAACGCAAAAATTCCAGTCTTTACAAGTACTGATTAATTAAAATATAACCGAGAAAATACATTTTTAGATTCATAAACAAAAAATAATTACTATTGCATATTAATATTAATATTAATATTACAGTTGCAAATTAATATTAATATTACAGTTGCATATTTTTTTCAAATCATGTTTGGCTTAAAAATGAACAACAATAATTGCAAAAACTGGAAAATGACAATACTATCCACCGATTTTGTATTCGTGTTTAGTCTTTTCACGATTAACAAGTTGTGCTCACGCTATAAGTGAATGTCAGGATGTGACACCTTCCTCTTTTCATACTTTTTAGCGTTCTCCAAACGTTTTCAAGTTGCATATTCTTATAAATCTATATATGTAAGTATTTGTGATACGAAGTTTGATTAAAACCTTCAGGCAACATTTTTTTACTTGAAAAACAATGTTTTTATTCATTTACTTCATACAAAAGTAAAAGTAAAAAAGTAATCTACATCACATTAACAAAATTAGCCAATGTTTTCAGACTTCAAAACATTTCTGGGAAGCGCGTTTTGCCAAAGCCTAGAGCTCGCTCAGTGATTTTTTTTTGTGTAGCCAACAAACGCGAAAGGTTGTCCTTTCATTTTTTATTTATTCTTAGAAGAAAAGCTCCCATGGAATGAGTGAACGTAACATATTTTAATTCAACATTTTTAGCGCAAGAAATTAAAAAATTACACAATTCAGTTTTTTTCAAACCTCGTACGTATTTTGATAAGAGTCAATTTATTTCAGTGGCCTAATCATTAAATCATTTTGAAGGAAAGTATTTGATCAGTGTGCCCTGGAGTAAGGTGACCACTTATTTCATTTAATAATTAATGAAAGGCAGAATTGTGTACTCGCGCGCGTGAACGTGTAAAGAAAGAAAAGGCTGCATAAACCGGAAACAAAGGATCTAAATGTATTGTGAAAGTATAGGTTTTATGTTTAGACAAAACTTTTAATTGACGCTGTAACAAATAAGAGAATTTTTCGCAAACAAAAGAACAAGAAGGGCTAAGCTACATTTGAAGAATAATGCGTGATTTATCAAAACTATTCAGGCTTTAAGAGACAATAATAATGAATCAAATTGGAGGCTGATAAATAATTGGCTAATTAATCCGTGAGAAACAGTGGAAAACGGACTGATAATAAGCACTGAGTCTGTGTTAGAGTTCTCTTGGGGTTTGTCTGTCCACGTAATTAAAACAGCAAAATATTTTTATTTACTGTTGTTTGTTATATGTGGTTACTGTTCATAATTTTTCAAGCACTGTTAAACTTTTTTAATACTAAATTAGTTCAACTGAGTAACGATGCGAAAGATATGGGCACGATTTCTAAGCGTCATGTCACTATCAGTTTGTAAAAATCAAAAGCTGTTTAATTGTTTAAGCGGCCGACGTTTCAACACCAAATGAATGTAACAATAGTTATTACAGTGGCTAATGAGCTGCAAAAAATAAAAACGTCTCATAATGTGAAATACAAGAAACACTTGGGATTTTAAAAAATTGTAGGATTTTGAAAGACTAGAATGTGCTCTGTGTAATTCCATATTTCCGGCATACGATATTGTTGTTTTACCATGTATCTAACGGGATATGAATTACTTAAGTGATAACCGTCCATGTTAAACTCCATAAATTAAACAACATATTGGAAGTTGTAAATATAGCTGTTGCTTTTTCAAAGAGCTAGTGATAGTTTACTACTGGTTAAAAAACTTCAAAACTTAGAAGCAACAATAGAAACTTATGAAACGAATGTATGAGTTATGAAGTTTATGAAGTTCTTACTTCATATTGTTACGAGAAACCTACCGAACAACCCAGAACATTCTCCACTCCCCCCCGTCCAGTGTGGCAGCTGTGCGTCATTCTACTACGTGATTCTAGTGAGTTCCAAGAACACTTGAGATACTACGCATTAAGCCGCCGGCGTCGTGCAGTAAGGAGGCAAAGCTGTACTGCACCTCTCCGGGGCCTACATAAAGCCATAACAGGCGGATTGTCAGTTGAGTACGTGAGCGATTTTGGGTAGTGCGGATTGAGTGTTGTCGATGTGAAGTTTAGTTATGTGTTTTATAATTGTGCAAGACTCTATTAGTAGACATTGTTTATTGCGTGTGAACAATCTTTATTTGATTTGTTGTAGAGACTGTGATGTTAATTAATAACTGTTTAACTGTGAAAATTAAAGCTGGTAATTAGTGACTTAATTGGTGTCTTGTACTTATTTTGTTTCCACTGTACCTACGACGGTCAAGTAGACCGTCGTAACAATATTGTTAAGTTCTGGCTCTGGCTAAAACCATGTTAATAGAATTTTTCTTCATCTATTCTTTTGACAAGATTTTCTGTTAACTAAAAAGAAAGAGAGACATCTTTAAATCTTTCTTTGAAGTCCTCAACGGTTTGTATTTGAACAATAGCGGAAAACGCAGCCTCTGCCTGGGGTTAGTACAGGCAGCAGCTCTGTTGAGAAGCTTTGAGACTCAACTCAAATTGCCTTGCGAAACGTTGGTAAGCGTATCCAAGGGACACTTATATTACTTGCAAGCTCCACAGGGAAATAGACAGTCTGAGGGTTATTAAGGATGAAGACCAGGCAAAGAGGAAAGAGAAGCCTGGGAAGACCCAAAAAGGAGAGTGTCCAACCCTTGGAGCCGGAACAGACTAAACAGTTTAAACCGTGAAGAAGAAGAAGAAGAAGAAGAAGAAGAAGAAGAAGAAGAAGAAGAAGAAGAAGAAGAAGAAGAAGAAGAAGAAGAAGAAGAAGAAGAAGAAGAAGAAGAAGAAGAAGAAGAAGAAGAAGAAGAATATGGTGATGATGATTATGATTATGATGATGATGATGGTGGTGGTGATGTGATGGTGATGATTTCCCGTTTTATCGGTAAAAAGACACAAAGTTAAGAAACTGAGCCTCAATAAAAAGGCTAAGTCGTTTTAGTAAGACTCAGTAAAGAGAAGTGAATATAATATGTAAATACAGAGAATTATAAATTTGAAATATAATTAATCCTAGTTCTTTAAGATAGATTAATTTTTATAGCAGAAAAGTCAATCTGTCACACTGTATTTAGTTTATTTCAAAAATTGTTAAATTTGAACTTTATAATTATGTGATTATTATGTATGTGCACTAAAATTTAAAAAAATCTTCGCCTCATACTGAGTTCCTGTATTTTAAACATTTGTAATCAACATTTTCAATATGTACATAAAATAACCTATGTAATATCGCTATTCACCAGATTTCTTAAGGCGACGATTATGTTTCGTAACTGTTTGTGTGGTCATATGAGCGTCACGGTTCAGCTTAGTGGTGTTAAAGACACAAACAAGTTGAACGAAAAAAGGACGTCATATTTTCTAAAGTTTTAAAAGTGTGTGACAAACCTGAGAACCGAGAAATTGGGAAGGAACAAACTACCCACAACCAACGGTTGACAAGGCACGTACGCAATTCTCGTACATACGAGGTATGTAAACTGAATATGTTGTATATTGAAGGGGCAGAATACTCATCGCTATATTGTAATACTGACTACGCTTTGTAAGTAATAACACAATTTAATAGTAGTAGTAGTAGTAGTTTAAGGGGAATATTAATAGTTTGAGGAGGAGAAGAAGAATATAGGATATATACCATAAACCTAAGTCAACTGAGGAAACTCCTTCAGATGTTTCCATTATGTTGGATACTGAGAAGGCATTCATTTCTCATTTTTGTAAGGTTTAATTTGGTAGCATACCAAAAGCGTCGTAAAATCTTTTATTTAATTTGTAGGTGTTATAACAATCTAGACACTGAATTGGTAATTAGGCGGGAATCAAATAATAATAGTGCACGTGCAGATGAGGCGATTGGCTACGTCAGATATCGCACGCGCATTGTATTGTATGAGACGTACTGTCAAAGAGACAATTGCATCCGACGCAGAGGCAGAGGCAGAGGCAGACACAGAAGGCACCATCAAGCATCTATAATTTTCCCGCAGTCGCCGAATTCGACACCATCAGTTTTGGAGAGTCCCAGTAGCAACTGACAATATTCGCATCTTCAATCTAAATTTTACCTTAACTGATTTTCTCTCTGTTTTTCTTCACCAGTTTTTTCCATCCCTTTTATCAAAGTATAACTTCTTTTAAACAGTTATGCAGAAACCCGAGCAGAAATTTTGTTCCTGACGAACGTACAACGGAAGCGACGCAAAATAAGGAAAGAAAAACGCCCACCGCTAATATTTCACTTCATTAATAAGTGGAAACATTAAAAATAAAAAATAAAATTACTTACTTACTTACTTAATCCTTAGCTTTTCTACCTTTCGGTGTAAAGCTATGTTGGAGTTGAGTACTCTGAGATCGTCTTTTTCCACATATCCCTCCATTTCTTTCTATCTCCTGTGAGCTCCTTTATTTTCTCCCATTTTACTCCTCTTCTTTCTGCAGCTGTGCGGGCTTCATCCTTCCAGAGCTTTCTCGGTCATCCTCTCTTTCTTTTACCTGTTTCTCTGGATTCAAACACTTGCTTTACCAGTCTTTCCTCCCCCATCCTCATTACATGTCCCAGCCATCTAAGTTGTGCTTGTTCTACTGTTATTGCTACAGGAACAATATCTAACTTTTCCTAAATATTTCATTTCGAATTCTATCTTTTTTAGTCTTCTCTTCTATTTTTCGAAGAAACCTCATTTCAATACTAGTTAGCTTGCTTTTTATTCTCTCATTTGTTGTCCATGTTTCGCTTCCGTAAGTTAATACTGGCTTCATGATTTTTCTGACTATTTCTGTTTTTATCCTAGTGGGTATTTTTTTAAAAAATAAAATTAAAATAGTTAATAAATTTAAAAACATAATTTAAAAATTAAGAAATTGTTCATCGATTATCAAAACTGAAAAACATTTCAAGAAAATGAAACTAGTATTTGAAAATAATAGAAATTAGAAGTCAATTTAAGGTAAATCTGTGCCGTAATTGAAAATATACCTCGATTTGGTCATATAGTAGAAGAAAATATTAGTAAGCTACATAACATAAATAATTGAAACGAAGTTAAACTTTTTATATAAGTTCGACCAGAAGAATGTAAAATCGTTCAATAATAAACGAGCCACTAACACTTCGCTAACATAAACTAAAAACGATTTCTGTACATAAATGTAAACTAAAAAACTGTAATAAAAATGCCACTAAACGATCTTATTTATCTTGTGCGTCGGTAAAATGTTGAGTACTAAACGTTTCGAAGTTGCTAGTAGGCCTACAATTTTTGGTAAACATTTCACTTCCGCAAGAAAGTGCCGATTCCGTGACCCACCACGTATACTTTTATCTTCAACTTCTGAGTAAATATTAGGTTATGTAACCAAGCCTACAAATTTTTGTCTGTGTCTGTTTATGTCTGTGTGTATGTACATGTAATACTTTCAAGTCTATACGTATTTCAAGACAAAACAAAAAGCATATTAAACCCGCTTAATAATAACGTATGTTTTACGGCACAAATCACATACCACTCACAACATTAGTAATAAACGGATAAACTCAAAAGTGATTTTCCACAAAAACACAAATTTTTATAAGTTAAACTGAAATATAATATAAGAGAATACAATAAAACGTAATGAGAGAAAGAGTCAAGGAAAGTAAGAGATAGTTGACTGAGGAATATTTAACATAAAAAAATTCAACGGCGCTTAATTATTTTTATCACAAAGTCAGAAAGATGTGACAGGAGACGCTGAATTATTTATACCGTTAAAAGGGCAAAGTGATTAAAATGACAAGGGTATTTAAAAATGTTATTTGTACAAACGTTAAAAGCAGTACGCATTCGTAGCCAAACAATTTGCTTAATTATACAAGCTACGGTCGTCCGAATGCTGTACATTTGGTGTATTATTTAATGAAAGTAGAGTTCATAATATGGTTTTTAATTTATACACATAGTGCACTACTTGCTGCTTACTGAATACAAGTAGTCACAATTAGACGAGTTTTCGTTACACTAAAATCTCGAGTTACGTGAATTAACCTTACCGCGCTTTAGGACTATTTCATATCGCAAAAACTCATTCAATATTACTACACGATGTTTAAACAACTTACTGTACCGTTGGCTAAATTGTGCAGAACTCTTGCGTAAGTTGAGATCTTACCGAATTAGGTTTTAGTGTCGTGTATACGTTGCACCCATTGAGTAAATGTGTGACGTCGGTGAGAACGGTTTAACAATTTTGGCTTTTAGATCTAAAGTAAAGATATAAGGTCTAAACACAGATGGTTATCATACGTTACTGCTATGTTGTGACGTAACTTACGACGAACATAAATGTGTAGACAAATGTTACAAAAAGGCAGACAAGACAAATGTTACAGAACGTGGGAAGAGGTTTTTAGGAAAAATTAATAAAAAATGAGAGGGATCCAGAAGGTAATTCTATTTTATAAGATGACAGATGTATCCAGAAGGTAATTCTATTTTTTAAGATGACAGATGTAGCCACAATGTTGTTTGTCACTGAACACTGAGTACTAAGATGAAATAGGTTTTACACAGCTGTACGCAGCGGCAACGAAATTTCTTCGTTCGTTAGCAAAGTTCAAGAAAAGGAAACATAGTCTAACGAGAAGTATTGAAATTAAGAAACTTACCAACACAGTTGTGGCTTGCAAACTTTGAGAAAATACTGGTGCAAGTAGTACATTATACTTTTCGTTGAACACGGGCTTTATGTCTTTCTTGTATTACTCCATCAGGCCCAGAGAACCGCGCACCGCTACAACGATCCCCCTTCATCGGACTTTCTTGCTCTCCGCCACCATTTTTGCATCCCTATTGGAGAACATTGCTCCGCATCTTCCACGGTCTGAACACGACCTACCGGTAACAGATCCAACATTTTGACTGGTCAACAGTGGGAATCCATCCTCCCCACATTGGAACCTCCTGCTACACATAATTACAATATTCGTATCGTTGTAAACGTTTTCGATCTCCATTTAGTGTTGAGTCCGTCATTTTCCCGCTATTTCATCCTGTATTGGCCTGACGATCTTGCACAAGACTTTCTGCTTACTGACACTCCACGTGTCACATCCGTACAACGCAGCTGGTCGAATTACAGCCAGATCTCAAACTGCCTAGATAGACTGTGGGACTTAAGAAGTGGTTTCATAGTAGCAACAACAACAACCTTCATCCAACACGATGCATCCTCTATGGATATCGGTTTCATGCTTAAACTCACTGACTCTCTTGTACAAAAACTTTCAAGTTTGTAACGGCTGTGGTAGTCTATCGTCACCTTTCTTGGTTGCGGTCCAACAAGATATTCGGTTTTCGCTGCATTCATAAGCAGACCGAACCTACTCGCCACGATCTCCAAAGGATTGCATATCCGCTCCAATTTGTCCTCAGAAGAGGAGAGTAAGACCACATCATCGGCGATCTGGGCCTACTTTGGGGAAAGCCAGGCAGCCTGGATACCAGGACAAAGTGTTAGCGATAGAGAAGTAACACCTTAAAAACCATGGTCTAGCTGGCTCGGCTGGTAAGACCCTACGAGGGCTGCGTTGCAAGTTACCGCTGACGAAGCAGGAGAACTATTTTCAATTCGAAGAACACAAGAAGAAGTTTATTGCCTTGGGAAGAAGGCTAGTAGAACCCACCCTGAACAGAAAAGTCAGCGATCCTGAGAGCTGTGATGGTAACACCGTAGGTTCCCTGTCACTGTAAAATATGCATTAGCTGAAAACACTTCAAGAAGCCTCAAGTATTGTATGTTCTTCATGGCTTACTAGAACTTTTAAGGGCGTAAGCAGGTGCCTCAGCTAGCACTTCAGATTAACTTGGGTTAGATTCCTTTCCTTTCGTGTTTTGTGTCCTTCGACTTCCTTTTGCATTTTCGATTCGTCTCTATTAATATTAAAAGTCTATGATCTGTTTTTCATTTTTTCTTTCTTCTTATAGTGTGTGTTCACAGCAGACCATCGGCTATACACTCGGGGTGAATACATAACGTACTACAACTAACCAGAAGACACTCGTCAGTCGAAGTGATGGGGGTAAAATCAAAACTCCTGGCTTGCTAGATTGGGAATTTCAATTGCGTTCTCGTCTACACTTTTCCCTTGTACCACTTCCTTTACCAGCGTTATGACTAAGCTCGTATGTCATAGAATATGACCTATTAATGTGTCCCCTTCTTATGGTATGAGTTTTCCATAAACGTGTTCTCATTCCAAAACACTTCTCATTCCCCGCCCTGTTTGACCACTAACTCCTCAGCATTTTTCTGTAGCATCATATTTAAAAGCATTAGTTTTCAACACATCCTGTTTCGCAAGATATATGCCACACTGCCATAAGAGACTACTTTACGTATATATAGTCTCAAAAACTCATTACTAATATTTAAATCCACGTTTAATATTAGTGTTTCTTCGTAATGGAAACTCTTTGTTTGTATAGTCCTACTTTTTACCGCTTACTTGATTTTTTTCTTGTATTGCTTTCTTGCTTGTTTTTGTAATTTTACCATCTAAGTAGTAGAATTCAGTCACTTCTTGCATTTTTCATATGTTAAGTTTAATATTAATACTGATATCACTCCTGATATTACAATTATTCACTTCAGTTTTCCATTTATTAGTTCTCAACCCAAAAATTACATCATTTTACTCACGGATTATTATTAGTATGTAAGATTAATTTTTTTATTCTTTTTAAGCGTAAGCACAGTTCATTACTTTTCAACCTTTGCTCGTTTTATGATTGGAATGCATTTTATTTCTTTTGTAATAAAAGGCGCTGAATTTTCATTGTTTATTACTCTATCCGAAAGTATTATTTCATTCACATCTGACAAACACTTACAAACGGTTTTACCCCTTTAACTCCAGCAGTCTTATTACATAGTGTATACATTTTCAAAAATTATTGTTGGCCCTACACTTACATTATCCTCGTTTACCTCATTAATCATGTTCTCAATGTAAACTCCAATTTTGTTTAACAGTAATGCATGTACGCAAATATCAGATTTACAAGACAGACTACTTGGTTCTTCTATGCTATTATAAGAGCCTGAACATAATGTGTCAATTAATAATAGGTTAACTTCAGAGAGAAGCTATATCACTATCCTGTTCAATTAAGCTCTCCTTCCTCACCCTACCCCCTCTCGTTTCCCCCTCTCGCTCTCTCTATTTATATGTGTGGGGGTGGTGCGTGCTCTCTTGTGTAGAGAGAGAGCATATTTAAGAAGAAAGATGAAGACAGTACTGTAGTTGATCAGCTCTCACAGTCTTACAACCGAAAGGCACAACAGTCTGACAAATTGATAGGCTAAAGGGTGGAAGAGAACGTCAGAGGTTATAAAAACGACAGAGAAGACCAAAACCATGATTTTAGCCTGTTTAAAATTAGACTGTCTACTACGACGTTATTTATATACAAGGACAACATGTTTTAGTGTTTATTTCAATAACGCCTTCTATTGAAACAGAAGAAACGGTATTTTTCAAACGCATTATTTTCACTCCAGTAATTCACAGTTATCCAGTAATAAATTCACGCGAAGACTTATGTAATAAATTTATTTACCCGTAAATGCTTAATCCAGTACAATATTATCTGCGGCTTGGCCAGCATTTGTGTGTTGTGTGTGTGTGTGTGTGTGTGTGTGTGTGTGTGTGTGTGTGTGCGCGCGCGCGTGCGTGCAAGTGTGAGAGAAGGACAGAGTGACGGAATCGCAGTGAGAGCGGTCAGAACAACAAATAGTCGGCCCAAAAGATATTCTATATTTAAAAAGCCAAGCGCACCCGCGCGCGCGCGCGCGGAGGGAACATGTGTGGATTTATCGACGAGATTTCCCCATAATTCTGACGGAGCCTCACAGTCTGCCGTCGAGTGAAGCTAATTATAGACCAGCCGTAAATCGTGTTTCGCGGACCAGGTGCGCACTCTGTGTATAAGTGACAAAAAGTAATTCACACGCGCTCGCTCGCGCACATACAGACACACTCATACGTAATAAATTTCTGAGTATCATTTATGTTTTGAAAACAAATACCAGAATTAAATTATATCGTTGGTTTTCTTACAACAGTTACTGAATTTATTTTGTAACATTTTTTGCAGACTTTATGTAAAAACACAAATTTTTTAAAACTCTAAAATCAACTTTCTTAAGATATGTGTTTATAATTTTCACGAATGTTTGTACCTTATAAACAGATACAAACAATTCGTACATGCACTGGTTAAAATAATTCGGTAAATAACAGTGACCATATGCCAGTAACTATTGAAACGAAAATGAAGTTAAAGAAGGTTAAGCAGGCAAACAGAGTAAGAAGTTAAAATGAAGACAAAGATAAAGAGAAAGAGAAGCTTAGCATTAAAAATATGAAATGAGTAAAGATTAGTTAAACCAACTGCTGAAAAAACGAAAACAGGGAAAAGAGGAAAGGTGAAAAATAAATAAACGAAAGCAGCAAAGAAAGTAATAGGGTATTATCATGATAAAAGAAGAAATAACCTTTATGTGACAACAAAATGATAAAAACAGAGGAAAGACAATATATAAAAAATATAAGAAGTTAATCAAACAATGAAATATGTGTTTGTAAGCTAAAGAATAAACGTGGATAAATAGTGAATGTAGTAAAAGCGACGGTTCGGAAACGCAAGAGAGGTCAAGGGACTTGATAGGAAACGCGAAAGGAAAGGAATCTAACCCAAGTTAGTCTGAAATTCTAGTTGTGGCACCCACTTACTTTTACCACACCCTTACAAGTTCTAGTAAGCCATAAAGAACATTCAACATCCGAGGCTTCAATGATGTGTTTTTATATAACGCATACTGTTACGACGGTCTACTTTATCGTCGTAGATACAGTGGAAAACAAAATACAAGACACCAATTAAATCACTAAATCACCAGCTTTAATTTTCACAGTTAAACAGTTCGTAATTAATTTGTACAATATTTCCAGTTAGATTTGTCCACACGCAATAACAATCTTTATTAATATTACACAATCTCTATTAATATCACACAATTATTAACTCAATACTACTTCACTTCGACACACTCAATCCGCACTAGCGAAAATCGCTCACGTAACTGAACTGACAATCCGCCTGCTATGGCTTTATATAGGCCCCGGAGAGGTGCAGTACAGCTTTGCCTCCTTACTGCACGCCAGCGGATTAATGCTTATCTCAAGTGTTCCTGGAACTCACTAGAACCACCTACGTGAATGACCCAACACAAGCCACATTGGACGGGGGGAGTGGAGAATGTTCTGGATTGTTCGGTACGCTTCTCGTAACAATATTTTACAGTGACAGGACCTGCAGTGTTGCCATCACAGCTCTCAGGACCGCTGTCTTTTCTGTTCAAGGTGGGTTCTTCTAGCCTTCAAAGATCCCTTTTCACCAGTAGGAAATGCTTTCTAATTGAAGATAGTTCTCCCATTTTGTCAGCGGTAGAGGCGCAAACCATTTCGTCTCCCATTTTGCCGAGCGGTTAATTCCGCCTATCAAACTTTTGACTACCTTATCCTGTAACCTGCAAAGGAGCCCTCGCAGGTTCTTACCAGCCGACTTACCTGAACCACGATTTTTAAAAAGGTGTTACTCATCTATCGCTCACTCTTTTTCATGGCTTGTGACAAGCAGAAAACAGACTCAGATCGTTGATGATATGGTTTTACTGTCCTCTTCTAAGGACGAGTTGTAACGGACCTGTAATCCTTTGGATACCATGGAAAGTAAGTTCAGTCTGCTTATGAATGCAGTGAAAACTGAATATTTTTGGTTGGGCCGCGATCAAGAAATGTGCTGATAGACAACCACAGCCCTTCCAAACTTGAAAGTTTTTGTACAAGAGAGTCCGTGAGTTAAGTACATGAAATGGATATCCATAGAGGATACATCGTGCAGGATGAAGATCATTGGATGGTTCCTAAGTTGCTGTTACTAAACCAGGCGGAGAGGAGAACATTGAGGAGCTTAGACAGAAACTTGACATATTATATAGGAAGGTTTTTATAAAGCTTTCCACAGAAGTTTGCACAGGAAGAACCTTTTATGTAGAAAAAGGAGACAGAGAATGTGCATAATAAAAGGTGAAGATTTGATGTTCCTGTAAAAGAACAAGGAAGGTCTGTGTTAGATGGAAGAAATGTATAGAACAATTGTAGCCTATTTGTTAATAAACAAAGTCTATATCCTCTTTCTAGAAGAGAAAATGGGTTACTGGAACAAGAAAATGGCCCAAAATTACTAACACGTATTGGTTAACAAGATAAGAAATAGAATAAGTAAAAATAATAAAGCAACGGGTGTAGTTCATATTCCTATAGAGTTCTTTAAAGGTTTTGGTGACAAGTTGTATATACGATATATATAAAATATACGACTTAAGACTACAAAAACTACCATGATATCCGTTCTAAAAAACGTAGGGCTAAAAAAGTGCATAAACATAGGTCCATATGTGTGAAAATTGGATGAGAAACAAATTGGCTTTTGAATAGCTCTGGCTACTAGAAGCGTTATTATTTTTTTCTTGAATAGATTTAGAAAAGGTCTATAGTAGGGTAAGGTAGAACAAGTTAATGAATGTACTAAAAACTAAGAAGAAAGTCTGGAAAGATAAAAGAGTTTTATATGAATAAAAAAAAAATTATAGAAGGCAAAAGTCTTTCAAAACGTCTTGACATTGAGACAGGAGTAGTAGAAAAAGTTTCTTTGCGTCGGCCAAGTTTAATATACCCATACAGGTTAAGGTAAATAATATTTTAGGCAGAGAGGTTTAGTTAGTATAAATAGTAAGTTAGTATTGAAGAAGGGAAAATAAATCGTTTAAAATTTTGATACGGTTATATTAGTAACAACATAAAAAACCTGTTACAAAATTTTAAGATGAGATAGGAGGGTATGAAATTTGAAAAAACAAAAGAACAACGAAAGGAATGAGAATAAATGATGAGGGCAATAGGGAAATAGATATATAAAAGAGGAGAATAAAACAGGTAGATGTTAACTAAGGAGTTGAGAAGATTGAGTAAAATAAACCAAATTTTACAGTCATTATAATAGCTATAGCGAAGGAAGCGTCCAATACGCCTAAAAGAGTTTATAACCGTAAAAGCGTCCAATAGGCCTAAAATTTAAATTTAACCTTTTAACTTTAGGAAGAGGTTGTCGGCGGTACGACAAAAGAATCAAGAGGGGTAGGCTACTTCTGTGGGGTTATAATAGCGCTACCATATCTTTTCAGATCGAAGACGAGGATACCTTGGTAAAATTGGTGGTGTTGAACGAGGACATCCACGGACACCTTGTTCAAATTCTCGGTGTTGAGGGGGAGGGGAATTAACTGTGTAAGTTCTAAATATTTTTGTCATTTCACATTTTATTTATGACTGTAAAACACTAAATTATAAATGGAATTACAGTTTACATATTAATGAATTAATAAACTTAGGCCTATTTAACTTGCTTGACTGGAAGGTCCAGCACTATCTATTCTGTATTTCTCACTTCATGCAGCTGTACTATGAATTATACTTGACGTTAAGTGAGGATTTTACTTTCCTGTATCTATACTTTCTCTTTTAAAATGCCATCGATTCTTTATTACAGAAAATGCCGTATCGACAGCTGCTGAAGTTTCAAGTAATCAAAAAAATTGAACACATTGGTAGGCTTTTCTTCTGCAGAATTAAAACATCTTAATCCATATCTGTGACAACCCTTATCTTTCAAATTTTTATTTTCACTACTAGTTTATAAATGTGGAAATTTATTAAGTTTAGGAACTTCATGAAATACACTGTCCTTATGTACTGTAACTGTACTGTTGATATATGCAACTTAACTTTCTATGTCAGTTCATAGTAATTTGTTATCCAGTAAGCCAACCCATTTAAATTTAGTTACATCATTAAGTTTATTTTCTTGACATGCCTTTTAATATTAATACGTTCCTCGATATTTGCTTTCCCATTATGATCCACTGAAAAGACCGATCGCCAAATTGAACATCTTAGTTTACCATCCGAACCACTATTTGCAAAATAAACTAATATTGTTCTTTTAAACGCTGACCGAATGCACATTTCGATTTTGGCATTATTAAAACGTTACAAATTAAATAATTAACTGAACTTAAAATTGACGCATTTTTCACTAACACAACTGAAATAACACGAATACCATAAACCACGATTCAATGTGCTAACATAACAAAAACGGTACTAGTTAGAACTATCGATATCGAAATTGTGTATCAGTCATACATAATTATGATTTTATCATGTGTATCATGTGTTTATTCCGGTCTTTACATTGATGATTTAAAAAAAAATTTTTTAACTCGAATAATTAGGAATTGAAATTAAATGTGGCAAAAAAGAGAACAAAATCGCTTCTTGGCCAAACTGCGCCCGGACGTGGCCTAAAATCGAGGACAATCCGGGGCAAACGAGAACGTGTGATACCTCTCGTATTCAAAAGAGGTGAAAAAAGAAAAAAATGAGTAGATATACACAGGAAACGTATCGGCTACTAATAACGGTTTTCACGGAATGAAGAGGGAAAGGAAAAGGGAGGGAGGAGAAGACTGAAGGTAGGAGTGTTTTGCTGGCCCAAGCTGGAACCAGACATGGCGGTACCAGATGACGATTTCAGACTAGGGAATGTATATTTTCATTACTAAATGTGTATACTATTACGTAAAATTTGTATCAGGTCGAGGTTGACGCTGTAATTTTAATAAGTTACTAACATACCAATAACAAAGCAATGGGCAAAATCACACAAACATCAATAGAAATAATTAAGTAAAAAAATACAAATAGTTTACATTTAATTACTCGTGTATACAGAACATCAGTAATGTGATGCTATATCTGATGTCAGATCTGTATATAACAGTAATATGAACAATGTGACGATAACAATCCATGAAAGTTTGCAAACTAACTCTCTAAAAATAAACATAAAATAATATGACATAATCGAATTACATTTCGAATACTTCCGATACATTATGAGATTTTTCTTGCAAAGCAATCGTGTAGCTTGTTTATACTCTAATAAAACTGAAAATTTTCATCATTACATACCTACAATAACGCTGAGAATGGTTGACGGCATATTTTGGTACTTTAGTTTACTACTGTATTACAAGTAACTTTAATTTAAAATTATTTGTAAAGCGTTCAACAATTGTTTGATGTGTCGTGTCTCCTTGTTCTCAGTTGAATAATTAAGACCCTTATACTATCAATAATAGTAATGCTTGTGTATATATTGGAAATGTTTAAAGAGGATAATTTTTATTTTTGTTTACATGCATATTTTCAATTGTCTCCTGAGTCCTATAACGTTTTCTGTGTTGTCTCTGGTTAGTGGTTTGTACAGATTTATGACTTTTCCTTTTAATTTCTACACTTTCCCTATAATAAAAGAATTTACGTGTATATAGCAAGCAAAGTGTTATCGTTGCCATGACAACAAAGAAACAAAAGAGATGCATATACATTTCACACATACAATAGTTGTTTTACATAAACACACATGTGTGTGTGCATACGTGCAATTAAATCACACATATAATTAATAATTTATTTGCAATCATTAACTATGTGAAACCGCCCGGCGGTAAGCCTACACTTTACCCCATGTAGGATGACCACACGACGGCTCGCAGGATGAGGGCCCTACACTGATATGGGTAGGATCAGCGTAAAGGTTCGACATTCGTGTTACAATTGTTATAGTTTTAATACAACTGGAAGAAACTCTGAAACAGTTACGCTCAGAAAACGTGTGTCGGGCTTGCCTGCACTTGAAAGAAAGTAAATTTCTGTATACGACAATCATTTCCGCCATCTACGATGCAGCTGAACGAATCCTACTACAGGCAAGTTTACCACCTACGTTCGAAGAGAAAATAAATGTATACAGGGTAGCATACTGCGACTGTAAATGTTTTACATAGACCAAGCAGGAAAGCCTTTCACAAAAAGGTTCAACGAACATATACTTATATATATATATATATAAAGTAATTTGTAAATACACCTTATATGGTGTCCTTTATAAATACCTAGTAAATAACTTATAAACGTAGCTTATAATCTTGTAAAATCACCAAAATCACTACTACTTGCCGGCCTACTACTTAGGTTGTGGTCTACAGTTGTAGTAAAACGTTTCGGCCCCACCATCATCAGTGCCTGAAACAATTGGCAAGAGTCCACCAATTCAACCCAGTGATGAGGTAGAGCCTATGTATTTTGCCTGAGAGGGCGCTCTTAAATAAACTTCCATACCAACACGATCAAAGCTGGAAAGCAGCATCACAAATCCTACTGGAAGCAGAGCATGCCAAATCCTATTTAATAGGGGAGAACAGGCCAATCCTTAAGAACTTGCTTACCTTATAAGGTAGCTTACATGTCTAAGGTTGTACAAATCTTGTACAATAAGAAATCATTGTGTATGTATCACAATAGATGGAACTAATTTGTTTATTAATTAGACTCTGATAAAAATGTAATCATATTTTATCAACGAACGCTGACATTTCCAGCTGATAATTACATAACTGCAAGCGCCTTAATTATGGCGCTTTTAGCAGTGAGTGTGGGAACATTTTAGAAATAGATACTACTTTAATTTGATTTATTAATGACTGCGAGTAGGTAAATTTATTGATGTTAGTTAATATTAAAATATTTTACATTTCTTATCCGCCTTATGATGTCTGTTTTTATTTTATGTTACACGATTCGGAGCGAAAGTTCCATCACCAGACTTAATTGATAAATCATACGAGGGTGTCTGGCATTAAAACTGCATAAACGTGTAACAAAACAGCAAGTGTGTTACTTGACATCTCTATCCATATAAGCGTTATTCGCCCGGTCGTGATTAGATGGATACCAGCTATTATGTTCGTGGTAAGTTTGATTAACGTGTACAGCTGGCTGTACATGAATTTTCAGGGCAGTATAGTACAAAGTGTCAGATAGAAAATTTAAATTGATCATTTAGTAGTTTTTAATGGCTTATACATTCCTAACTCTTCACAAATACGTCCATATATATCTTCTTTTACTGCATATTTGAATCGCTTTAAAATTATGCTAAAATCTGTGGCGCTATGATTATTGTTTATTAAATATCGCCCAAAATTAGATCTAGTTATCGCAACGTGTTTACAAGGTAAATGTTCTTTGAATCATTTTAAGAAAGGTCTTCCTCCTTGGCCCACATAAAAACAATTGCAGCGTTCCATGTTACCTTGTATACACCTGTTTTCTCTTCTAAAAGTCTGTTACATGTAGACCGAAGTACATTACATATAAGTTATTATTACTCATGTGGAAGGCATTTAGTATATTCAATTTTTTAATAGCGTTTTCGGAGGTAGGGGTATTGATAAAACAGCCTGCTTTTTTATATTATTCAATTAGTAGACCGTTAGTATAAAATCTGAATTTTTCATATTTGATTATTGTATTTTGTTAAGACGAATTGTTGGACTGGGCCACTACCTTCTCGTAGGTAGTGACTGGGCGTGTGTTTAATAACGTTTATGACTGTTTCACGATCTACGTGATAATATTAACGGAAAAATATATGTTTTATTCTCTTCTCTCTACTACACGGTTAACGCAGTTTTCAGTCGGTTGGTCTTCAAGTGTTTTACATATTTATTTTTGAGGCTGTACATTCTTACTTCCTTTGGTTTGTGTCTGAGTGCTTGTTTATGCAGTATTCCGTTAACCATATATGTGTTCTTTTGATCTGTCTTTTTAGTTTTCATTGACGTCAAACATATGTACTTCGTCGCGAGTGTCACCTGACGTTCTAATTTATTCAGGTGTCGTGCATACTTTCACGCCTCGTAGGAACTTCGTGTCCGAAAACTGTTTCTTTTCTTCAGCTTTGTAGCCGTAACCCGTGTATCACTACCAGACACGATGGTGTCTACCAGACACTACCAGCCTACCTTTTCTTAAAATTTAAGTTTCATATCAGAAGCTGTCGTAATTTGTTCTTAAGTATTCTGTTGGACGTGGTATTCTTAAGATTCGCCGCGTTGACATACGCAAAAGGGGGTTTTGGAAGCTGAAATCACCTAAAGGTTTTCCAGTAGCTTAAAAACAGTAATTTTGTATCCTTATTTTGTCCTTTTACGGTACGCATCATCATCATCATCGTCGTCATCGTCGTCGTCTAAAGGCCATACCTTGTCGAGTTAGTCACGTCGCTCTCTCCATCATTGTTCATGATGTTTACGGTAAGCCTAAAGATTATTTGCAATGAAATGAAATTTACTCCGCGTAAATATAAATTTAACATGTAAATACATGTAACATATATCACATGTACTCATTTGTTAAATGTTATTCAACATGTAAATTTGCAAACCTTTGAAGATACTGAAACGTACGTCAGATGAATTGAAACGATAAAAATACATTACAACTACTGTACTTGCAAATGTAATTATATTTTATAATAGACCTATATTATACATTCATAAATGCTCAATTTTTCTTGTTTTATATTTTATATTATTAATAATAATACAATTTTTTACAAGAATATATAGTTTATTTTGTAAATTACATATAAGCTTCAATAGTGATCTAACTATCATCTTCAGATTTAATCATATTATAAACATTATATCTGATATTATATATATATATATCTTTGATATAATGATACCATTATATATATATATATATATAATATGTCTTTATCGATTTTTAAATTGCGTTTTACACGCGCGCGCGCGCGCACGCACACACACACACACACACACACACACATACATATAGCAGAACCGATGTAAGGTGTTCATGAGAAAACGCATCCGAAAAGATATTAATCTGGAGACATAAACATGGCCGTATAGAGAAGTAGAGAGAAGGTGGTTATCATGTATTTAAGAAGGCAGCAGTGTTTGACAGATAGGGGACGCGCGTGTCGTAAGGAAGCAATAAACAGAGTTGAGTAGGGAGCGGTGATTGAGTGGCCGGCCACCGTTACTTACTACAAGACACCTACCACTGTATAACATAAAGCGAACACGTTAATATTTTTTAAATTACGAGAACCATCAACGTCACGATTATTAATATTGTCATTATTAGAAAAATATTTAGGAATATTTTAAGGACGTATTGTACACTATAATTAAACATGGCATAAAGTGGGTATTATATATATATATTTAATTACTGTGGGTTCTTAGCTTCTCAAAAAAGGGAATATTTTAAATTTATATTTTTCTTCCAACATTTAATTTTTTCAAAATCACTGTTTATAAATAAATGATTGTTCTTTGTCATATTTAATTAGTAATTTCATGTCACTAAAAATTTACTCCTCAACATTAACAAAAAGATTTACTGTGCAGCAGATATACTGAGCACAACGAACACAGAAATACAGTAGGCCAACTACGACATGGCCCGTGATTTATACGCTGCAGTTGGTTTCCGTGTTACGATAGAATTGTCATAAAAATTGTAAGTTGCTCTCTCTCTCTCTCTCTCTCTCTCTCTCTCTCTCTCTCTCTCTCTCTCTCTCTCTCTGTGTGTGTGTGAGTGTGTGTGTGTGTGTGTGTGAGTGTGTGTGAGTGTGTGTGTGTGTGTGTGTGTGTGTGTGTGTGTGTGTGTGTGTGTGTGTGTGTGTGTGTGTGTGTGTGTGTGTGTGTGTGTGTGTGTGTGTGTGTGTGTGTGTGTGTGTGTGTGTGTGTGTGTGTGTGTGTGTGTGTGTGTGTGTGTGTGTGTGTGTGTGTAATTTAACACTGCAATACGATTATTTGTTAATTTTATATTCATCTGTACATTTTTCATTGATGTACTCATATTTTCAAATTAACCATGCTTGTTCATCATCGTCAGATCCGAGTAAAGTTGATTTTGTAAAGTAAAAGCTTTTATTACTTTTGTGGTATTATAAAATTTTACATTACAAAATAAACAAACATTGACTCCACGACGTAAAAAAAGGGTCGTTATTTAATATATAAATTATATACACACATTAATTAATTATACAAAATACAATAAATAAATATATGTTAACTTTATTTACAATAAAGTTAATATGAATTTATATAAAGAATGTGAATTATACGTTAAACTATAAATATCTTATAACTGCTAATACTAATACACATTATCGAACAAGTACAAAAACATACTAACACAACTTCATTCAATTTCATATTACGTTAACAAATGAACTATGATTCTACCCTCATGTACAACACATACATGTTCAGAAGTACCAACAGTGACAACAATAAGCCAGAATGCCCAAAAAGCGGGCACACAAGCGAATGTTAACAGCAGCTATAGCAAATGAAAATAATTTAGTCACAATGGAGAAGAGAACAGAGCAAGCTCTCTTAAGTAAAACAAACAAAAAATTGTTTCTTAGCAAGTAATACGTAAAACAAATACATTTTTAAAGCAATCGTCTTTAAATTAGTTAATAACATATGAATAATACTTTATTTCTTATATACAAGATATAAAAATATGAATCAAATATTGGTACTTCAGAGATCATAGGAGTGTTTGTACTTTGCTCTTTGCTGAGGACCAGGATGTCAAATCCAATAATAAAGATACCTTACAGAGAGCATTGCACGAGCTTCATAAAATAATTAAGAAATATAATTTACCTCTTGGAAAATCTAAAGTAATGGGTTGTTGTGGAACATTTCCAAAAAGAACAAAAATGGTGACTCAAAATAGTAATACTGAATCAGTTTCATCGTTTCATTTCTTAGGATGCAATATATCTTGGGGAGGTTGATGTATGGAATAAGATAGAACACTTTATTATGATGAGAAGAGCACTATCAAGCGTACCTAGGAATAAAGGAATATCAAGCGTATCAAGGAATAAAGTTAGTCAAGGGACGTTATTAAAATTTTACATGGTGATGTCCCATTTCAAGTTGTCTATATAGTAATGAAACATGGACAATGGACGAATGCACATGAAAGTCGACTGCAAAGTGCAGAGATGAGGCTCCTTAGTTCAGTAGCTGGGTATATTAGGTTGATAGGTAAAGCCGTGAGAACATCCGTCATGAGTTAACTGTCCTGCCAGTGAATGACATGTGAGAGAATGTAGACAGAAATGGTTTGAGGATGTAGAACATATGTGCCCATCAAGAATACCACACAAAAGTGCAAAATGTGTGCGTAAATGTAGAAGTCTGGGACGGCCAATGAAAAGAGGAGAAATCAATAGTAACAACGGACGACGTAATAGGCTTGCAAAGAAGAAGAAGAAGAAGAAGAAGAAGAAGAAGAAGAAGAAGAAGAAGAAGAAGAAGAAGAAGAAGAAGAAGAAGAAGAAGAAGAAGAAGAAGAAGAAGAAGAAGAAATGAATAATCATCGTACAGAATGTATATAATAAAATTATAAGAAAGAAAATCTACATTGAAAAAAATCAAAAGAAATATGGCATTCAAGGCAAAAATCAGTAAAAACATAATAATAACAACAACAACAATAATAATAATATTACGACCATGCAGTAAGTGAGTCATTCTAACCATTTGGAGAGTGATACTGACTTATTGTAAAGGCTATGATGTAGATATTAAGTCAGTCACCTTCCAGACAATCCCTAAAGCAATTAATCGTGTAATTGAAACAAATTTATGTAGGCCTCTGTGCAGTCTAGTCGATTGAAGAGAATTATTAACGCCAACTAAAATTTAAGGAAATTATGCCTTATGTTCTTAAGAGGAAATAAGGGATAAGCCTACACTAAGTCCACGATATGAAGCGTTAAGATATCACGAAAAAATTACAAACCTTTAACTTAAACGATAAGTTGTTGTAAACGGTAGTACAATAAAAATAACATTTAGGAAGTACGTTAGAGTCAAGATCGGCCAAACAAATATGGAAGTATAAGATTATCGGACACAAATCTGTGACCACACACAGAACGAGATGCCTGGAGGACATTTGGGGACGGAAGAGGCAGCTTCTTGCCTATGTCATGATATGAAGAAGAAGAAGAAGAAGAAGAAGAAGAAGAAGAAGAAGAAGAAGAAGAAGAAGAAGAAGAAGAAGAAGAAGAAGAAGAAGAAAATATAAATATCGTATAAGAAATAAACATATGTGATTCCGTATGAACAGGCTCAATCACGATTGACAGGCTGTCCTATTAATCTGGACATCACTGGAGGATCTGACAGATGTGTTTATATGCTCGGTGTGGTAAATGGAATTTTGTGTGCAGTAAACACATCGTGTTTAGCAAAATTACTCTTAATTTCCACTAACTAAAGCTACTGGCTACTTCCGTTGTGGTACTGTAACATCCATTCTTGCGTTGTAAAACGCTGTTCTAAGAGAATGACATTAATAATTATTGACATGGGATTTTATTTCACCTTTTCTAATGCAAAATTAATAAGCGCTAATGGAGCAGACTTACTTCTTTATCAACGTTGACTGATCTCAATGCTATTGTGGAGCTTGCTTCTTCATTTCAAATGCTAGGCTGATTTTGTTCCATTATTTTAATGAAATTGCGTGTAATATTATCTCGTACATCATCGGAACCTGGATCTTAGATAATAGCCATAAAACTCGATTTTAATTTCCTTCTCCTCCTCCTCCACCTTCTTCTTCTTCTTCAGACCTGGCGACCTGTCCCGGCTTGCCTACCCTCAGCGCTCCTCGTGCTTTCTAGACCTACAGACATATTTTCTCCCTGGCTCTTCATTGTTTTTTAGTGGTAGACAATTTTGGGAATTCTGTTGAACTCCATTCTATCAAGATGCCTTCTCCATTTTCCCCTTTGTTCATGTAATTTTTCATTAACTGAAAAAAAATTGTAGATCATTTCTGATCTGCTCATTCCTGAACCCATCGCTTGTCGCATTCTCTTTCACGCAACTAAGGAATTTCATTTCCACGGCTTGTATGCGACTGACATTTTTCTTAGCAATACATTTCTTAGAGTCACTCACATACATTAACACTAGTACAGACATGAACTTAGAAATTTCATTCCAGTTTCATGTAAGGCTTTCCTTTAAAGTTCTCGTCACTTGGTTTAAAATTTATGGAGGTTGTTATCGAAGTTTCTGTCAAAGTTGAAGCTAATATCACAACCCAGAGATTTACAATATGATACATCTTAAATTAGACTATCATTAGCTGAGATATTTTTTGTCTTGGACAAGCACAGTGAAAATTTCTGTAGTATTAATATTAGAGCCTTGAAACGCCGTCAACAGTGAATAAGTAAGTGACTGTAATTTATTCTGTGTATTTGTACGTGTGTGTGCGCGCGACCGCGCGCATGTGTGGTGTAAGTCCTTAAATGTTTGGATAAATAAACACAGGCTGGCCAATATTTACTTAAACAGCAGATTTTATACACTTCCTTACAACAGCGATTCGACAAGAAGATTTATAGCTAACGCGAGAAACTGATGCTTACGTTAGCCTATAAATTATGTAGACGTTTTGGCAGTAATGAGAGACTCGGAGCCAAGTTTAGCCGCCCACAGCAGACGTCTGAAGAAGGCTCGAGTAACAACATGCATAACCTAAGTAAAATTGACAAATTAATAAGTAGCAAAAAACACGTGTTGATTAGATAATGTAGTGTTACTACGGAAGCTATGGAGTAAAACAAGAAGAGAGGAAGCAACGAAGCGACCAATAATCTTGTACTTGAATAGTGTTCATCCAACTGACCGTCTTACTAAATATTCGTGCCATAACATCGTCACAGCATCCCTCAAACCTTCGTAAACTTAATTTTTGTAATAAGTTTATAATAGACCACGCGCAAATGTCTGTTCATTTCTGTTATTTGTAATTTTATTATCATAATCTTATTATTATCATTATAATTTTTGTGTTTCATTAATATTAAAAATATAATCTTCCTCCAAACTCAGATCTCCCATGCGTAGTACGTACAAATTAGATTTAAGTAATAAAATTAGTAGATCCAGAAACAGTAGTAGCATTTATAAAATAAGATATTAATAACCCCGTTTGTTTTGGATTAAGATGTGATACTCCGACTCGAGTGCGCACTCATGTAACAGGGATATGTGTGGAATTGTTTTCCAATATTTGCAATTTTAATATGTAACGACCTCGCTAAGAGTGAATTTTTATTTCTGAAGACGAAACATGTTTCGAAACGCGTTAATCAATCGAACGCAACACGAAGTCACACGACGGAAGAAATAAGGTAAATATTATACATTTTTATAAAGTTATGTAATTTAAAATAAGAGAAAACTATCAATGATGAGAAAACCCAGTTAATTTATTCATAAAATAACTGTCATTTTTTTAATATTACAAATTGCATTTGTGTTTTGACTATCACTGAAGAGTATTCAAACAAATGAAAATCCACACAGTAGTTACAGAGTAACCTTGGTAAAAAGTATGTTCGCCTACTGACACGAATTTTCATAAGAGCAAAATACCAAATAGCAATGGTAAAGCTTAACATGTTTTCGGGTTCATATACGAAACTGAGGAATATGTTGATTGAAACACTGGAAAATAAAAAATAAAGTAAAAGGCTTTTCAAGGAATAGAGTAACGAAAAATAGCTATCAGTTGATTAACTTACAGTGTGTAAATGTTACTGTTTTACTTTGTACAACTAAATTATATTAGTCTTTGAAAATTAAGAGAAAGGTAACGGAGTTAAAAACATCAGGCGACAATAAGCTTCTCGTCCTGTCGACGAATTCTCAAAATAAGGCTCTACTTCCTAATAAAAACACTTAAATAGCAGACATGTTACTGGTTTATGAATCATAGAGGAACATAAGACTGTTTAAAAAAATTCTCTTGTATGTTTTACAAGGAACAGCTTCATTCTGTTAAATGTCTGTTACAAAAAACAATTTTTTCATGTAAACTGGTTAGCAAATATGCACTTTTGTGCACACGGTCTATAACAAATACCGACTTCGGACAAACGTACTATACTGCTAGTTTTAATTTAATTATTGGCAGATGTTAAGTCTAATTACACTTGCTTCCTCTACGTAAAATTAAATGAAATGTACGAGGAAAACTGCATGTTATATATAAAAACAGCACTGTGTACAGGAAAGATCGCTTAATAATTAACTACATTAAATAAAGACTTCTTTACTCAATTCACCTTTCCCAGACAACCCGGTCCAACGCGTCTGTCTAGCAGACTCCATTATTTTTTCACTTTCCTGTCATCCATTGCTACACCGTTTTTCTGCTGGTTGGCCCCTATACACTTTTTTTGGGACATGCTTCTGGCATTTGCAATACCTGCCCCTTGGAGACCTTCAGCTTTAGGCCAACATGGTCCGAGAGTTTGGGTTCCTTCTATAATACGTAGAGCTTATGATCATGCCGAACCCTCCGGGTTTCTCCTTCGTTCACAGGTACGAATATCCTATACAAAAACCTTTCATTCAAAGACGTCCAGCACGCTGCAACATTTTTCTGTTAAGGGCCAACGTAGAATACTCGCTCAGACAAGCATTTTATACAGCTGAAGCTTAGTTTTTCATTATTTCTTAAAAGAGTGTAAATAAAAAATATTTTCACCATCTTTCAATTCACTCAAAAGCGTGTAGAACGAACTTCATGTAGCCCATAGCTGTGTTAATAACTGGATGGACCTTTTTGTAGCTTAATGTACTTGATAACTAAATAGAAGAACACAAAACATTCGGCGTGATCCATGACAACCGAAGTAACATTGTTGGAACGTGATACCCCATACGATCCGACAGAACTCCTCAAATAGCAAAAAACAATGACTCCATGGAATCCGCTCTGTAGAAATTCCGCGCGTCTTAAACCTGCCCGGATTCGAATATGGAGCACCGTATTTGGCATCTTCATTTGATTTTTACATTTAATTATACGCCAGGATAATATTTTTTTATTTCCAAAGACATGTAATTACATTGACTGTAATTAGACTCGTGTAAGTTAGAGTGGCTAAGTTTAAAAAACTGCGCAGCTCTCCTAATTACACGATCGAAGGACACCGTTACATACGTCTTCCACAAAGACAAATTTTAAACGATTTTCAGCATATAAGTCCACTGTTTACTGTTTACAGTTTAGCATATAAGTCCACTGTTTACTGTTTACAGTTTAGCATATAAGTCCACTGTTTACTGTTTACAGTTTAGCATATAAGTCCACTGTTTACTGTTTACTGTTTTCGCCCAGCCGTCTGTTTTGTTTGAGCTGTATGATTTGGTAGAAAGACGCATCACTGACCCGATGTTGCGTGATATTCAACAACACGTAAACACGATTCACGTTTGTATACACGCATCAGCGCACACGCAAGCGAGACAACGCGCAACTGCGGACCGACTAAATGCACAAAGCCACTGCCTATCGATTTAACATTTAATCCTTACAGATTCAAAAGAACCTTTGTGTTCTCCACAGTATGCCTGCTGAAATAATGTATTCCTGCTGAAATAATGTATAAAATTTCTTTATTCTATACGTACTTACATGCGTAAAAGGATTTATTCTGAACTAAGCTGATTCGCTTGAAATAAATAAACCATATATCTTATATACGACGTTTTGCCTGGCAAGTCGGTGTATACGTACAACTGTGTTATTCAAAAAGACAATTCTAAAGGATTACACTCGTAGCATATATTTTCCTATACGACAAAGTTTTCTTAAAAAAAAAACGAAATTATTTTTCTGTCTTGGTTTTTTTCTACTAAACGGCAATCACCCTTTAAAAATTTTTCCCATTAAATTAGTCTAATATATACGTTTATTTAAATGAAAATTATTTACATTTATTGAGTAAATGCGACGCATATACATATTTAGTTCTCACTATATGTGGTTCCCACCCTTCAGATAATCTCGGACTCTGAATCAAGTCAAAAGGCGGATAACGCGTGGATCTCACCGTTCTGAATGAAACTTATGTTATTTTTTAAAAGTGTTTATTAACGAAACTAAATGTCTTCTTCTTGCAGTGGCGCTTCAGCTCGTATCGAGATCTCTTCCCGGCATCACTGTTCAATGAGTTTCTCTCCCGAACTCTAGCATTTATCATTTTCCTGACATCCACTGCTACAACGGTACTCCACCGCATTCTCGGTTTTCCCACTGACCCTTTTTCCTACTGGTTGACCTCTATACACTTTTTTGGGATTCTGTTTCTTGGTATTATCAGTACACGACCTGCCCACTGGAAACGCTTCAACTTTACGTGGACCGAGAGTTTATTTTCCTTGTATAATCTGTAGAGCTTATTAATACACTGAACCCTGCAGGTTCACAGATACGAACATCCAACGCAACATCTTCCGCTCAAAGATGTCCAGCGTGTTGCAAGATTTTTCTGTTAAGGACCGACCTAGCGGAGAAGCTAAAAGACACCACCGATCGGAGAAGCGTTTTATAGAGCTGGTCCTTAGTTTTCCATTATTTCTTAAAATAATGGAACCCAAATAGGAGAATTCATAAATCACTTCAAAGCTGCAGGTCTTCATTACATCAGTTTTCCCCCAAATAATTTGCCTGTTCAATTGATTTTAATTAACTATAATTACATTAGCCTCAACTCTTTTGTACTATCTTACTTAGAATATTGACTGTCTTAAGTAACTAACATTAAATGCAATTTAATTAAGAAAGTTGTGTTAGTGGTTATAATCACAAACAGAATAATCACTGTTGTACACCACTATAGACAAATTATTCCGATTAGCGCTTTTAAGCTTCACAGGTCATCGTCAGATCGGAAATGAGCTGTGAAGCCGGTTGAAAGCGCTAATCGGAATAATTTTTCTATATAGGTGTGCAACAGTGATTATTCTGTTTTTAAATGCAACTGTCACTTTCTCACTTGATCAAGATCGTTTAGTCTTACAGTCTATGGAATTTTGGAGTTGATACTACCGCTTAAAACAGTGGTATGTCGTCGTTTAAGTCCTCTGAATTCTTTAATTCTTTTCTATCCGTAATGAATCCTTGGTTTGATTACTAGAACAATAAAAACCTCGTGATCTGAGGAAATAAACAGATAAGAAAAATAATTGAATTGCACCTTATATATTATATTATAGGCCTATCTCTAATATTAAATTTTAAGTCAGATCCTGCTATATTTGAGTTTGCATCCAATGAAAATTATCTCCTTATCCGTTCTTCCTTACGTAGTCCTACAGTAAATCCACACTTACTTGTTTAAATAATACGGTATTTGCCCTGCGAAGACCTGAATTTGTGCGCCTATTTCTTCAGGTTTAACTTGCAACTTTTTTAAAGTTTACAAACAACTGCTTTATACTTTTAATTGTTTATAGACATATCTTCAGTATCAGTATTCTATAGTGCATTCACATTTTTGGTAGCCTATTCCTTTTTTGTTTCGATTTAGGTACTTCTACTAGCGGAGAACTATTAGCATTTTCTTTTACTTCCTCTATATTAATTGGTATAACGTCCGATTTCGCATTAAGTCATTCATCTTCTATTTTGGAACAAGTATTAGATTATCTACAGTGTGACCTTTTTTGATTTTTTACTGACAGGTACATATCACTGAACGTATTCCTACGTTGTGTGTGTGTGTGTGTGTGTGTGTGTGTGTGTGTGTGTGTGTGTGTGTGTGTGTGTGTGTGTGAAGTCTTTTTAATGACTTTTTTATTAATAAATCAGGTCTTTATTCTCTCTTCTCCTTTAAACAAGTTTCTTTACTCCTTTAAAAAATTTAAAATTTTTATTGCCAAATTCAACATATCTTCAATTTGGCAAGTTGGCTTCTTCAAAACTTTCGCTTAATAATATCGGACGTAAGTTCTAAATTCTTGTATCTCATTTTTTCCAGCCACTGATTAATGGCTCATTTGTAAGCCGATAATAATTAGCTCCAATCAATAAATCTATTTAAAATTACTAATTTCCTTTTTATGTTTAGCGTTTATTAGAAGGCATCCTTATAAGAAAAATACTTCTGGTTACGTTATAAAGTCCGATAGAGACCTTTACATTTTACACTTCTACCTTTATTAAAACCGATTTTCTTCGTCCATTTTTTTTCTTTTCTGTCAGAGAGACTTCTTCCTCTTCACCTTTCGCATTTCTGATTAACAGCTACTTTCACTTTACCTGACGACTCCCCTCTTTAGCTTCTTGATTTTTAGATACACCAAGAAGCTACTATGGTTTGGTATCCATAATAGCCATTTCATCAACAGATTTTCTCTGTTGACTTCGTAAAGCTTGCATCTTCCTGTACCTCCTGTTCCGACTGCTATCAATCTAATTTCCTCTAGTATTTCAAATAGAGATAAGGGGCTGATAACACGTTTTACACCACCATATTCGTGATACAAAAATAATCTGCAACCAAAGAGCAGTCATCCAAAGAAATAGGAATTATTGACTGTGTATTGATTATTATTTTAATAATGGTATTGATTTGTAATGTAATGTGAGTATTGTTTGCGGCCTATAGTTGTGTCAGTACTGTGTAATGAGACGAGTTGTCCAAGAGATGACAGGCACTGTGGCCGTGGAAACGGTGACAGGAAGGTGATACAACTTTAACGCGATATCATCTGCAAGAGTGTACGTGAACACAGATTTACTTCCAGTATATCGTTGTTGTATCCTTGGATTTCACTTCAAACAGTTTTGTATCATCACCTAAGTAAACGATAGGTTAAGTGTGACAGGTATTTTTTAGACAGCTGACATAAACTCTTGTATTGGACAAGCAAATTGTGACTAAGTGTTACCTCGTGAACGATACAACGTTCGTTAGTTCAGTGAATTCAAAAATTATTAGCGTGATTCTATAGAAAGGGAATATTTGTATATTTGCTACCTGTGTCGATATTAAGTACCTACTGATATAATACCGAGTAATTACATGGAATTTTACATGGAATCTGAGCCTGTACTCACAAACAAAGCGCCATTACATTAACTTTTAAAATATTAAATTTATACACAAATCACACACACACACACACACACACACACACACACAAATGTATTATGTGCATTGTGCACTTTTCCTATAAAGGAAAAAGTTATAAATAATATTAGAGCGCATATTCCTAGAAATTGTCACTTATAGTTTGTTGTTTTCTAACACCACATGCAACGAACAATTCTGCGTTGTACATTTTACAACAAACAAAGCACAAATACAGGAGGGTGTTTGTACAAATCGTTTTTTTGTGCTGCTTTAAAACTGTGAACTAAAACTGATCTAAAACTAAAACCTTTCATTTTAGTCCATTACCGTATAGTACATAGTTTTTAATCTTCAATATTGAATCCAAATACTGTATTTCTTTCCTCTTAGATTTTATGTGTTTGCTTTCTCGCTGGATTAAAATCACAAGTTACGGTTTTACATTAGAATCTGGGCTAAATATTTTGGAACTCGTATTTTAAAAACAAACAGTCTCCAGAAGTATTTTCATAAAATCCTTTCCTTTGTTTTTTACTTACTGTTTTTTTTTACACTTTTCCCTTACTTGAAAGTGTTTCCCTTACTATGTAAAACATCGCATTCTGAGAGTACAGTGTGTATTGTAATAGTATTATTAATAGAATTAGTAACATGTGTATATAACATGTGATGTAACACAATTATCATAAATTATAGTTGGGTAATGTGTACAAAATCAAATTAATAACAGTACAGATTGAACAGAAATCATACTAAATAAAATAAGAGAGAACAGTAGACATATAGAACATAGTTTTATTAATACATAAAATAAGTTCCTAAAATTTTTTGGCTGAATTTTTTAATACAGTCCAGTCAGTAAATGTCTTTGCCAACCTCACGTGCTGAATTACTGAACTGACAGGAATTTATGGTAAAAATATTCTTATCTGTGTATTTTTTTAAGCATGAAAAATAATAACTTAAATTAAAATATACTGCGCAATTAAAAAGCTGTGCATATAAAAATACTAAATAAATAATGTTTAATTTATTAGTGTAAATATATAATTAAAAATAAATAAACGAAGTCAACAAAAGGAAGAAAATATGTATACAAATAAAATGATACTGTGGGGGGTAAGTCAAGTCCACGTCCTCGTCGTGCCCTCTGGGACCTTCTGTAGCCACACTGTAGCTACAGATGCTAACGGACCTCTGAGAAAACCAACCGACAGAATGGTGGAAGAGATCTCAATGATCCAACAGCAGAACGTGCGGAAGAGTCTTTGAGGAGCAGACCTCTTCAAAAACCTGGGTTCATCTGGCTGCGGATGATAGCACCCAGTAAGGGCCCCTGCCTAGGGTTATTATAGGTGAAACCCGGTCAACGATCTCAAAGACGGATGAGGCATCTCAGTTCCCAACGCCAGAGAGAGCGGAAGAACCTAGTGTAGTAAACCACGAAAAACAATCATTTCGGACTAACAATCCGACTTATCTCGGAATTTAATTCCTATTTTTGCACTCTATACAATTTCAATTGGAGTATGGACAGTCCGCCAAATGAAAGTCCGGACTACCCCAGGTGGTAACTTCAACACAGGATGAAGAGATACAGTGAAAACATGAAAGAATATTGGAGAAAAAGAAAAGAACAAAAAATAAAGATTTGAAATTAGCATGTGGTCCTTAGATGGCCGATACAAAAAAAAAAAATGATACTGTGCGTAATTATACAAATTGAATAAACAACTAGTGTCGATTGGAATATGTAATGAAAGAAATGGAATGCGAATAAATGATGTTAATATGTAACTTATATAAATAAAGTGTAAAGCCGCTAGAATTTTGAAAGGAGGTTATTCATAGACCCTAATAGTCAGCTGAATAAACATACAATTAAGAAGAAAATAAAAACTAATTTCAAAGCAGCTCGATTGAGACTATTGTTCAAATGCAAAAACGGAGACTATTCTCTCGGTTTCTGAAAGGGCAGATCATGTTTAGATCGCCTCTTCACAATAGCCCAGATCATTAAAAAGCACAGAGAATATCATTTGTATATACCTTTCATCGACTTCTGAATGGCATTTTATAAAGTGAATAGGGTCAGGCTGTACGGGCAACAAGAGATCCTGCAACTCGTTACGAGAGCCACACAAAGTCTTTATGTGAAAACAAAATCTTAATTAAGACAGGAAGACACAGGACAACCCCTAGTAGACGAACGATCGATTGTGAAGTACGACAAGTGTGCCCGTTATTACCTTCCATTTTTAATTTGTATATAGGCCTAGAGGATGTCTTACACAGTTGATAGATAAATTGTTCGAAACGTTTTATGACCGGTAACTTTGCAATTGACGCGTTGTTCTTTTCTGATGACTAAGCTATGCTGTCGAATTCGGGAAGTGGCTTGCAGACGGTTGTACACTTATTGAGTCGACTGTGGAAGGATTCTGGATGACATACCTTGGCATTGAAGACCAAGGTGATGGCTATCCAATATGCCTGATCCCGTACAAGCAGAAATTGTTGTAGCTGCCACACGCATCTATTGCGTTCTAGAGCAGGTTAGTAATTTTGAATATTTGGACTATAATGTACCTTACATCATCAAAAATGTCGTGGCGAAGAAGTTACATTAGTTCAACCATATGCGTGGGGCCGTCATGAGAATTCTAAAAAAGAAACACGTCTGTAGTTCTACAAGGTGTTCTCCCTACCTTGGGTCGGAATCCCAGGCCAGTCGTATTGTGGCAGGATATACGGCGTACGGCAGGAACTGAATATTATGAGTATACTCGATAGGATCGCATAATGTCGGCTAAAATTGATGAAACATCTTAACCGAATGGATGACTTCCGCACCTCCAAACACGTATTGAATTTTAAGTCGAAAGACGGAGTGGTGTGGGATGTCCGAAAAAGCGCTGTAATGACCAAAATCTGCGTTTAGACTGAAACAAACCAACTTTGGTTTAATCCTTGTTGAAGACAAAGATGACGATAAAATGAATGTACAATGTATCACAATTTATAGTTAAATAACTTGTAAGAGTAAATTGAGTAAGTTCAATAAATTGAATAACTAAAAATTGAATAACTCGATATTAACTAAAAAGCTGCAATGATAAAAGCGTTTGTATTAAGTAAATATCTGTTGGTGCAGTTTCGTCTTTCTAGTGAATAAAAATGGAATTTGAGTAAAAACTAAGTATATGATCATGCCGAGATTCAAAGGAGAAAACTCTTGCAATCATTAAAAATATAAAATAAAATAGTAGAAGAAGTAAATGATTTTAATACCTAGGAAATGTTGATAATTGAGATAGATTAAGTAGTGAGATAATGGAAAGGACGTCGACAGAAAATAGGACCTACTTTTGGAATATTGGGAATGCTAAGAAGCAGCAAAATGATTAGAACGTAAAAAACATAAATTTATAGAAACCTAATACGGCGTGTGCATGTGAGACTGGAAATAACAAAAAATTAACCAACATTTGTTAAAACTGTTTAAAGTAAAATTTCCAAAAGAATCCATGGGCCATTGTACGAGAATAATTAATAACTGAAAAAGACGCTGTAATCGAGAGCCATTTCAATTAATAAAGGGAGAGGATGTAGTAAGTTTTGTAAAAGCTCAAAGGCTACAGTGACTGGGAGCGAAGGGGTGATACTTGTATGCCAAAGAAATATAAAGTCAAAGCTGTTTTACTTAGATCGAGATTACATGAACTGATGTATATTGAAGGATTTGAAAACAATAAAAATGAGGAGATGGGAAGGAAAATTAAGGACACGAATGCATGGAAGAAGGTTGTAAATGAGTCCAGTGTTTTCCAAAGGTAATATTACCGAGTTTTTGAAACTAGGTCGGTAGCGTAACTGAATCAGTCAACAAATTACATATATATAGTAACGACTCATGGATCGTCTTACGGTACAGTGGAAACAAAATACAGACATCAATGAGGTCACCAATTGCCAGCTTGAATTAGTCACAAATAACAATTTGTAATCAACAAGGTACTCTCATACAATTATTTAAATTAAATTTGTCCCCACTCAATAAATAATGTCAACTACTAAAGATCCGCACTAATTAGAACACAATAATTACTTTCCACTAATCCGCAACAATCACTTGATCCGCAACTCTACAATAACGCCAGGTGTAACTAACTTCTAAGCCTGCCGCTGTTCTTATATAGATCCCACAGAGGTTTCAGAATAATTTTCCATATTGCTGGCGGCATGATAACACAATTTGCGTAGTTAGGAGTGCTCGAACATGTTGAGCGCACGGCGTTACCAGAGACACTGCACCTGCTCTGCTAACCGAGAAACCTATAGAACTTTTACGTAACTGCACCTGCCGACTTTTCGAGAGCATTACGTGATGGTCGTAGCGAAAAGACACACACACACACACACACACACACACACACACACACACACACACACACACACACACACACACACACACACACACACACACACATATTGAAAAACTGGAAAATCCTATTGCAATTGCATGTGATTTAGTAAGCCGAATTTGTGCTCGTAGCAAGCCACATGATAATAAGAGAAAGTATGAAACTGGCTAAATAGAGTTGTATGTGTGACTCTGTACTTTAGCTTGTAAGGTTTTTTTGTAACTTAGGGTTATAAATCAGTGTATTATAAGTAAAAATACGTAGTGCGAATAATGGAATTGTGCGTAATTATCGTAAGTTTGGGTTAGATAGTCGAGTGCGTATTTGCAAGACAGTAGGCTAATTAGAAAAAAAACATTATTGTGTCGTTATTAACTAAAATTTTCAGATGGGACTTAGATAAGAATGTAGCTTATATTATAACAATTTGGATAATTGAATGTAGGCCTAATATTCAGGAGATGCGAACTTTTTTATACTTGCAAACAAGTATAACTCATACTTGAAAGGCCATACAAAGACAAGGCCGCCGCTAGGGTGCTTGCCGCCCGTGTGCAGTTTTACCTTTGCCGTCCTCCTGAATATACTTTTCATATCCCTACTTTGTCACACTAATTAAAAATTGATACTAGATTCCTGTCTTTTTAAAATCATGGCTAAACGTTGCCAATCTTTTACTCCCTTAGCCCCGTACAATAAATGTTCACAAATTTCACCTAAAACGGTATAAAATAGTTTTCAGGGAGCAAACAACACACTATTCAGTGAAGTCGAATACAGCAACCATGGACGATGATTTTTTTCGATATTGCTTAAAATACGGTAACAATAAGTTTCTGAAAATTTTTCCTGTTATTTTTATCTCTCGAAAAGGTAAATTTTAATTTGTGGAGGGAAATTGTTCCACTACAAATTTAACTTTATTTGGAGTCATTTTTATTGGCCATTTCCCGGGATCATCCGAAACAAGGCAAAAAGTGGACTTTGATGAATCAGCAAGCGAAAATTCCGTATCTACTTCTAATTCTGCTTCATTATTTGAAATTACGTCAGCTGTCATATCCCTTGTTGGAGGACTGCCCCGTTTCTCAACCTCTTCCTCACACACTTTCTCGCTTTCTTCAAATTCAAATTGTTTTGAAGTTGAAGCACCAACGTTTACACCTTCAGTCTCATCAGTTTTTGGACTCTTAGATTCGTTTTCACTAGTATCAGCTAAAACTTTTTCTAACGCACCATTTAACTTCTGTTGTTGTTCAAATTTCGCCTTCCTTTTTTACTTCCATATTCCTTAAGGAATGGAAGTATGGTGATGGCAAAAAAAATCGTGTTCGAGATTATTGCAGATTCTGATTCTACTACACTCAAAACATGAAAAAAAGTCGTCTGTGTGTGTGTCTGTGTGTGTGTCTGTAGATTTTTTTTCTATGGCAAACGATAACTGCCGCAAATTCAAACAGAATCAAATAATTTTTGCATACAGCCCTGATTTGTAGAGTACTCACGACCTATTGTTTTTGGTGAAGATCGGTTGAGGGAAAGGGGTAGTTTACCTGCAACGGTTTTTTTTTATCAAAGGAAATTTTTTTTTTTGGCAAACGATAACAGCCGCAAATTCAAACACATTTAAATAATGTTCCGTATACAGCCATGCATTGTAGAGTTCTCAAGGCCTATGGTTTTTGGTGAAGATCGGTTAAGGGAAAGGGGTAGTTTACCTGTAACGTTTTATGTTTTAACAAGGGTATTTCCTATGGCAAACATAACAGCCGCACATTCAAACAGAATCAAAAGATTATTTGCATACAGCCCTAAATTGTAGAGTTCTCAAGACCTATTGTTTTTGGTGAAGATCGGTTAAGGGAAAGGGGTAGTTTACCTACAACGTTTTTTTAACAAGTGTATTTTCTATGGCAAACGATAACAGCCGCAAATTCAAACAGAATCAAATAATTTTCTGCATACAGCCCTGATTTGTAGAGTACTCAAGACCTATTGTTTTTGGTGAAGATCGGTTGAGGGGAAGGGGTAGTTTACATGCAACGTTTTTTATCAAGCGTATTTTCTATGGCAAACGATAACTGCCGCAAATTCAAACAGAATCAAATAATTTTTTGCATACGTCAGTGAATTGTAGAGGACTCAAGGCCATTAGATTTTGGTGAAGATCGGTTAAGGGGAAGGGGTAGTTTACCTGCAACCTTTTACGTTTTAACAAGAGTAAAGTACTTGAAAATTCATTTAAACTTTTTCAAACAATGGTAATTGTTGAAAATAAAATAATTTTGTTGCCAGGCAATAAAATTATAATTTTTTCCTTTTAATGTAAATTATGTATATATTAGAAAATATATCGTGCTTGGCAGGCAAGCATATTTCAGATTATAAATCTTAGAATATGGAAGTCATGTATGGTTCTCCATACTGATATTTATATTGAAAGCCCGATAACCGTTTCGTTTTTCTGTCAGACATTTTTACGATATTACCAATATAAACCGTATACAAATATGACACGTCACATAATTACACCGCCAGACCGTGACCAAAATGAGGACCGCACTTGGAAACGTCTTAAGCATAACTATCAAATTTCTGTTACTGCTTACAAACTGCTAATGTTTTGAATACAAGTTGACAGTCCTAAAGGCGCCCGTTCGTCAAAACAAAACATAAATAATTTCTTATCTTATCGGGTAGGTATTTTATAGTTTGCCAGCGTCGACATGCACGCACCTGTCTACAAAACCACAAAGAGACCGCAGCTATAAGTCAGATATACATGTCGCTCAACAATACCTGTACGGTTTCTTGGCGGTCAAAACAAAGTCTGGTACCAGTACATTGGGGCAATGCTAACATAACAAATATCTTGAACAACTCAATAAACGTTAATGTCATATACCTAGGCCTAGTCGGTTTTAATTGTTTTAATTTATTTTGCAATATCTGCTGATGAATTTGGCAGTCTACTGCCGACCCTTTGGTATGGCCGTCCGTGTGCGGTGCACATTTCGCACATATGGTAACGGCAGCCCAGTACAAAGAACATGTAATTATAGAGATGTCTTTGCAGGTTCAGACCAGAATAAGCCGAAATTTACATGACTTAATTGTAATTCTCTCATGCAAATTACATTTCTGTAAAGCTATTGACCAAAGAAGCTTTAGAATTTCAGCAAAACTTTAGTAAAGCTCAACATAAGTTCAATTCATATCGGTTATTCAATCCTGACTCACGTGTTCCTCTCTACAAACGATAAGTTCTGAGGAAATGGCCACAAGCCCCCGAATTCATGGCCTTGAACCCTGCAGTGCTGCTGATCTGGTAGAGATAATTTCTGGGTTACGTCAACATTATAAACAAATGTAGTTTCGACCGCAGTTATAGCCGAGTGCTTACCGGGATAGTGCAAGATTATCCGGATAGGTTTGAGTACACACTTGAAACGTATTGGATTTTACGCTTCATGGTCATACTGACTTTAACCCGTAAATTTTCGTGACCGAAAGCGACCCTGAGAGACCATCTGCATTGGTACTGGCGTACCACAGGCCTGTCAAGATTTCGTCAGGTCACTACTGACACCGTTCTGTAATCTACATTCAAAGTAAGTCCAAATTGTAACACAGTAATATTGCCACTCATAACATAAACTTTTAAAGACTAAAATAGCGCGTAAAAATGAACTGTTAAAAAACAACTAATTTTAGTTAATTTTGTGTTGATCAACAGACTAATTTGTAATATAAATTAAGAGTAGTAAGAAATTTTAAATTTCAACCACTGTTCAATTAATTAATTTTCAATCAATAGACCATCATTCCACATAATTGCCTAGGCAATATTAATTTATCTGTGCTTATCCATAAATATCTGTGTGTGCGTGTGTGTCACGAAAATTCATTGTTTACTCACAACACCAGTAACAAACATCATGGTTAAAAAACAGTGGTGATGAGATTAACAAGCGAATATCATATCCCATGAGGACTTCGTACATTTGTTAATTATATGTGTTTAAGCCAATCTGTCAGTCTTCTAATTACTCAGAGTAACGTAAATAAATGAAGTTTGTCGTAACAGGTAATTTCATTATTAAAAACTACTGTTCTGTGTAGTTACGGGCAGGTCACGCCAACACTCGTTTAGCACATTACTGTAATTGTCTAATCAAGACGCGGTTCTCTATACGCATGCTTCAAACATGTAATTAACCTATCGAGTAACCGACTTACTCAAGCGATTTGAAAAGTGACAAAAGTGATAGGACACTGTCTTGTTTGTCACCAGCCTGTCGGAGTGAAGTAGGAACCAACCAGTTACGTATATACGCCACCGCACAGGACAGTTGAGAGATGCGGGTGCATGCGCAATGGAGCTAAATGGTTGAAGCAGTATAATCATCGACCACTGAACTCAGTGTAAAGGTAGGAAAGGTAGGAAAAAGGCGGACCTCACCGTCCTATGAAGGATATCAGGTAATCAGGGAAACTATAATTTACTTTGCACATGTGTTTATTAACGAATATGAATTTATCTAATCTTAAGTATTTAATTTTATTTGACTACAATTATATTTCAGATAAATAAAATTAACTGAACTTATCACCGGCTTACTTGAGACTAATAAATGTTTTTTTTTAAATATATTTGCGGTTGTTTCATCACCTTTAAAATTCTTGGACTGACATTGATGCTGAGAGCTACTCCTATTATGTCGCATGTGTCGAGCCGAATTTTGTATTGCTGTATAGATATAACGAATCGGGCGCCTTTCGCTCTCTCACACTCAGCTTGCTTACTATTCACTTTATGAGTTACACTAGATAAACGTGTGTTTTTTATACTTACATCTTGGTATGTACTTCAGCTCGTGACTGCATTCACTGAGAAGGCGATGCATTCATTCACTATTGACTACCAATTTGAGTATGGATTTGAGGAGGGAACAGAAAAAGTTTTACACGTAGAGCATGCATGTTTTACAAGTTGCTGTATATGCATCGGAACATACACTGTAAGAAAAATAAAAAATAAATAAACTGAAAGCTTCAAAATGTGTTGCTAGGTAAGAATGGCAGACAAGACGACAAATGAAGAGGTCCTAAGAAGAGTCGGCAAGAAAAGATCAATCCTGAGCTTTGTTCATTATAAGACAGCAAAACTGCAACAGAAACATGCTGAAAACAAAACTGCCTGCGACATAACGTCGACGAGGGCAGACATAGTGGTTCCGGGTCGTTGAAGAAGAAGGAATCAGCTGCTTGACGAATTAAAGAAGGAAAGGAATAGTGGGAAGTAAAGACAGAGAAAGATGGAAAGCGATATTCTCAAATCGGGTCGGGAGACTTCATTTAACATCATCATCAACAACAACAACAACAAAGATTAATTTGAAAACATTCATACTGTAATACACCATTATAAAATATTTTAAACATAGTATGACTTTGGTTTTTTTAAATCTAAGTTTAAAATATTCAAATTAAGTCTTTTACAGATCTATTTCATTTATGTTTAAACATTCAATGCATTTATGTGTTTAATCACAAAATTAATTTTCTGTTTAAAATCAAAACAATTTATTGAAGTAGGATTACACCTCAAAATTTAATTTTAACAAATAAGAATTTTCTTTAACTCATATTTTTATTTCAATCCCATAATGGTTTGAGGTATGAAAGTTTAATTGTATTTTCTTTTGAAATATTACTGATTAAATAATCTTTATTTAAGTTTATCATACCAGGATTTTCAGAAGAATACTGTGTTGTCATAATATTGTATATACAGTGTTATGACTTTTGTAATACAATATTTTTCTGTACCAATCGTGCAAATGTAGGGAAGAATTATTCCAGCTTACCATTTAACTTCAATGTCACTTACTACAACAATCGCTGTTCGCGATTCTCACAGTACCGCACCTCTTATACTTATGACCAAAAATGGAAATGCTGTTTGTACGAGTGGTGGAGAAGAGGGGGGTGTAATCGCCTTTTACCCCACCAACCTGGCCCGTATTTTGTTTACAAAAACATAGACACCCAGAATAATAGTCATACTTTGTTAATGGTCGTAAAAGAAATCTTCTCTCCAGTACCACGGTGCCTCCCTGTACCGACTACCCAAATTCAGAGTAAAGAAATTGTCTAGCGTCCGAGAGCAGACATTTACACTTGATTCGCTAAACTCCAGAAATGTAATATTAGCAGAAAAAATAAAATAACCGGAATCTTACTTCAGATAGAAACTAGAAATTTTCATTCCAACTTGTCAGCAAATTAGTTTTACACGTGTGGATACCTTGGATCTAAAACACCTGTCTCTTCTTAGCTTCCTAATAACCAATCAGCAACTAAAAGATAAATGGAGGCAAAGAAAAGGTGAAGGACAGGAGTTAATAAATATGAGTTGTAGAGGAATTCATAGGGAAGTTCCTGAAGAAGGAAGAAGGAAGAAGGAAGAAGGAAGAGGCGCGTGTTAAGTTTAGCAGAGTCAACAGCATGGGTGCGATAACAAAGTGCTAGAAAAAGTAATTCAACTATATAAAAGTTTTAAGAAGTGGTTACTTTGTTGTAAGATATTTAAAGTAATAAATATATACAACAAAAGTATATTACAAAAACTTATTAAAATTGTGTAAAGTAAATGCAGAACCATCTTCAAAATTTTTGCTTTTTTATATCTGGTTTATAGTGACTGATTCCCTTTCTCAATATAAAAGAAAAGAAATGTTAGAATTTATGATCAAATTTAGGTCAATTTAATAAAAATAAATCCTCTCTAATGCCGAGCGATGATATTTTGATTCCTCCAAACTACCATATTCTTACACGCTGTTTTCAACCTAATCTCTAAATGCAATCGAGCCACCGAGAAAACTTGTTAGAATAGGTAAATCAAAAGCAGTGTTAATTTTGGAATTTTGGTAAATAAATAAATGTATGTTAAATCTAAGCTAACAGTAAAGAGATAAATTCCACGAATATTTACGAGTAAGGCTGAACACTTTAATTGTTGCTACAAGTAGTTTATACCAAATGCCCTTAGCTCTGCCTAGTCTGGTTCCAATTTTGGTCGCCTAGTTCCAAATTTATAATTATTTTACTGGTTCCAGGTCCGGTTTTGTAAAACGTATGAGCAATGTACTTTTCTATATCAATGTGTAACCAGTCTATTGCACAATCCCCAACATACTACACCAAATTTAGTCGTTTCGTCTTACAAACGCTTTTACTTTTGGCTATGGAGCTCTGTCTACTAATGCAGTCCGTGCCCTGAACGTTCTAATATGGTCCATGCATCCTGCAAACGAAGTAAACGCATTAGACGTAAAGATGTACTTGATGGAGTATAAGCTGAGTATTCATTCTTATGACAAAACTAGACGAAACGCGTACAGACAAAATTGGCAGCTCCGCGTAGCACACGATTGCCAAAAAGGAGTAATGAAGTAGTTTTACAGTCAACACAAACCAAATTACCCTTGACGAGTGTGTAACAACTGAGCGAGAGATGGCGGAGACTCACAACACACTGTAACAAGATTCTTGACTGCAACCGTTTAAGCTCACTTACTTGACTTGTCTACGACACATCAAAGACTCCAAGTGCAATTTGATTAGCGCGAACCTGCAGTCAGTAAATAGAATATTACAAGACATATGTATAGATCATATAACACTTGTTAGTGCCTAATCCTTGGTAATTTGATAATGATGTCTTTATTTTTTGCTACGCCAAGGAGCATTACCATAGAAGCACAATACTCATTCATTATTCTACTACAAAGTTCTAAGGGGTGCAGAACTCGCTCACTATTTCCAGCGTAATACATTTATTATTATAAACGATCGCACTAATAAATTTTATTTTTTAAAGCTACGAGCAAAGTTTTTTCGATATATTTTTCCTTACTTTTCGTATGTAGTTTTCTTTTAGCTTTAGCCCAGGCGCTCCACGCGGCGGTGACTAAAGGTCAGGTTTTGCTGTAACTAAAAAGGATTTTAAAAATTAAAAAAACTCCGGCTGCTCGACCAATTTTTTTTTAGTAAAATAACAATCGTAAAGTAGACAATCATTATCGTCATTACTTTTTATTATTATGGACACAGTAAACACTAAAAATACCAATCACTGCGTAGGGTTTTTAGTTAAATTTATAAACACAATGCCCAGATAACAGATAATTTAGTCCCAGCTGTTAAATTTATGCATGTTTACATATTTGTAGCCCTATATGTAATATTTTCACAAATATTTGTAAAGTTCACGCATACGTAAGTTTTTGAAATCATTGCTTTACTCGTTATTTGAAGGCTGCCAAAATTTGCAAGGGGTGTTGACACATATTAATTCTGTTTAACTGTTAAAGATATTTATATTTTGTATGTTTGTATTTTAAATTAAATTCCTCGTAATTTGGCGCCGCACACAAATTTTTATAAAATTTTCAAAGTTTTGTGTTTATTTTTACTTACTGTGTTCATATAGTTAAAACACTTTTACTATAATACACATTCAAAGTTGGGATAAAATTCCAAAACCAGTACAATTTTAGTCTGGTTTTCTACAAGTTTCAAAATTCTATAACATTTTTGGGACCTTAATAACATTTGAAACTTATTAACTTAGAAATTTCTTAACCTGAACATATGTTTAGATTGTAGATAAATATTTTCTTTAATTTGTTACGCACATCGATTTTTGCAATTTTTTTATAATCTTAACCTTTACATTTTTGCTCCCTGTTCCCCTGCTTTTGGGAGCATCAATTTCATAAAACAATATCACTCTGTAGAGTAAAATTATGGATAGTATGCCATGTTTTACTAACATCGGTTGATGCTTGGGAAAGTTATCGTGATACATAAAAGAAATAGACAGACAGACAAACCATTGTGTTAAAACTGCCAAACGTTTGACTTAAAACTGAGAAATTCAATTAATCTCTGACAATCCATCACATACGCTTTCCAATTTCTAATAAAAACTTCTTCTTATTCCAATCCTCTTCTACCGCAAAGTGTAGAGGTTGAGCAAAGGTTTCGCCACCATGATCTCTGCACGGCCAGGGCCTGAGCTTCATTCCACTGCACTCCCAGCTCCTTCAGAGAGCACCTCACATTGTCACACTTCTCCGACCCCTTGGTCTTCTCCCAGCCATTCTTGCTTCATCAGTTGTTTTGGAAGTCTATCCTTTTCCATCCTCTGAACATGTCCAAACCAGCGCAACTGTGCTTTTTAATTTTCTAATAAAACCTGCAGTATGTTGATATCACTTTCGACGTCTTCTTTACCGATAAGATTTTTGAGCTCATTAACGTAGATTCGAGAATATATTGTTACGACGGTCTACTGATCGTCGTATGGTACAGTGGAAAACAAAATACAAGACACCAATTACGTCACTAATCACCAGCTTTAATTATCACAATTAAACATTTGTAATTAACAAGACAGTCTCTTACAACTAATCAAATAAAAATTGTTTACACGCAATAAAAATGTTAACTGATATAAAACACAATAGTCTCGCACAATTATAAAGCACGTAATACTCCGCCACAATACTTCAAACCGCACTGTGTAAATCGTCACTTAAACGCACTGTGTAATCGTCCGACAGTAACTAACTTGACCGTCGCTGAATGGCTGTATTTATACCCCGTTGAGGTTCCAGAATATTCGCTAATAGGCGTCTACTAGAAAATACTAGAACGTAATTCACTGCGGCCTTGAACACAGCACGCGCGGACCGGTATGGTATGGTATAGACCGGATAGTTGACGCGTAATTGTCTTTCACCGCATTATGTACGCACACACACATTACAGCCGGAATATTCGTGAAACACGTAGATTGTTCAGTAATGCCTTAACAATGCCTCTTCATCACTTCAATGTCTTCGACAAATTGTAACTACTTTCAGTTTAAAACGTATACATTAATTTTCTTCTTTCGGGTACAACTATTTTTGATTTAAAGTTTAAGACGGATTATTTGTTTGGTGTGGTGGCACAAGATTGGAAGAGATAATATTAAATAACGACGAATAAAACAACTCACAAAATAGGTTTATGATTGTCTATCAGCGTCTAGCTAGGGATTTCCAGAGTAATTGTAATGAAAATGTAAGGTGTGAGGCAAGTATTGCAAAGAAAGAAAACAAATACGTACTATATTAAAAAAAAAACAGTACAAAGAAGAAAGGTTACTGAATTTAACATGTACTAAGAGGAAAATGTATTAAAAGGAAAAGAGTAGAAGTGAAAACAAAACAAAAATCAAATTCATCCGTGGCTTCAAAGAAAATAGCGTAAATTTATTCATGGCTACAACGTAAATTAAAGAGGGAACGTTTAACGGAGTAAAAAGGATTACTTAAACGTTGTACGTATCTCAGAATGGTATAGAAACATACTTGTATTAGGCAGCAGAAGATTGTGTGCTCTACGTAGAGTTCATCCGACAAAATAATTTCTTGTCAATTATTTCTCCTACGTTAATTTTTCAGTTTATAAAGAACTGATTTTCTTAAAGGAAGGACTACGTTGATTTGTTGTCACTTCACTTCAGAAGCCCTCGGCGTGTTCTGATTTACCTCAACCACTTTTTTTGTTAACAGGATACATTCCTTATAGCCCCTGGGGCTTACTTCAATTCAATTTTCAGTCACAATAACCCATTTGTACGTAACTAAATTTGCTTCACCAAATTTTACTGTTATGTGTTCCCTTTACATTTGAGACATTGGCACTCAAACGCTAAACGTTCCTTGTTATGTCGATCTAATGTGTAAGCGGTTTGCAGTTGGCCTTGAGGCATGGGGGTTCATGTGAGTTTTGTGCGTGTATTCAGTGTGTGTGCGTGCGCGCGCGTGTGCGCGTGCGTGTGTGTCTTATAGATTTCGTAGTTGGTAAGTTTTATTTATTATTATTTTTTTGTAAATAGTTTAGGACGTTTTCACTCTCTGTAGGCTGTAGGACAGACTTTTGTTTACTTTATATTTGTGATGTTTTAGTGTTTGTTTTCCCTGAAGGCGGCTACTGTTTTGTTGCGTAGTTGAAACGTCGCTTGGGCAGCGCCGGAAGAAGCCTGTCTGTCTAGTAGGCCTGATGTCACTAACACATCACTGATGTCTCTTAAAGGAATTAATTTGTAAGAACTTCCAATTCCTTGAGAAATTACACCGTGTGACGTCTGAATCTTCTTGTTATGTAGTTTTTGTAGCAGGTTAAGTATTTCTCACAATTTTGTGATATTCTTTTCTTGTACTGTGCGTATTCATAAGACAGGCTGACTTGCTTTGTTAGACATCGCTTGATAATAAAGCTCTATTACCTCGAGACACGGTGTTTCAACAACATACTGAAAGGTTGTTGCTAACATCTACATTTTGCTCAGTCTTTCCTATTTGTCATTCCTCGGTTAGGCCTATTGCACACTGGTTGTAAGTATATTGTTATAAAACAGCTTTAGAACCTGTCGTCCTGCTTCTTATGCGCATGGTCTTTCATTTGAATTTAATGTGCTTACGTCATCTGGTAGAATGCATCGGGAATTTATGTCTACATACAAGAATTACTACAAGTGCTTGGATTTTTACCAAGAAAAATACTGCAATAAAACAAGAGTTGTGGTCTGTTTCTAATTTTATTTAAAAGTTACGCGGTCTTAAGGAAATGAAAACTACTTGTCAGTCCTATAGGGAATAGACTTGGAAAAAATAGGAATGAAATATTTTATTATACGTCGTTGATATGTTTACGACTCAGAAGTCAGATTGCAGTATGGCGTTCATAAACTGAGTCAGGGCTGTCATCTAGAAACACGGATGGAGACAACAAAAACTATGGCGCACATGCGGTATATCTACTCCAAACAAAACGTTTCTTGAACAATGACCCCGTCCAGTACTTGAAAGGCATCTAATTATCTTGGTTCTGAAGCGAGTTGTCCGAATAGTTTTCAGGTCGGCCTGTGCCCGAATCGTATACACGTTATGTTTCGTAATTAATCATATGCACAAAGCACATCATATGACTTTACTTAATGTTCATGTTTACCCGCTACATATGTTAATATAATTTAATTTGCACGAAGTTTTCCAAAACAAAAACACGCACAGACAGTCAAACAGATATAATATCAGTAAATCTACCTGTTATGTCATTCATAATTCATAAACTAAATTTCTGTATTTGTATCTGGACGAGACTTTTCGTTTTTTAATACGTTTATGTTCTATTTCAAAATCTTCCTGCTGGCTTGACAACTTGATCGGATAAGATTAGGATGTCTTTTATCGTGGGGATGATGTAATGGGGGTTGTTCGGGACGAAGCGCTTGTCGTCTCCCGCTTGTAGGCCGCGTTCCGAGCTTCTTACAGGGTTCCCGCCGCGGGGACTACAATTCACTGAATATTAGGTGTGTGGCCTGCTACCGGCCAGAGAGGTTCAATTAGTTATCTAATTGAGTGTGATTGTTTGCCGAGGTCGGGTCCAAGATTCACCTGGCACAGTGGGTTGCGACCGAGGGCACTAATTAGGTGATTACCCTCAAAGGGGGCACAGCGGCGGTAGGATTTTTGAGAAAGTTTCCGTATGGTGACGCTCATATCGTGGGGAGATTTTTTAGTACATATAGAGGAAGAATTATCAGCGAGAATGTGTGTGTACGCGCGATCAGTTGATTACTGCGATTATTCATGATATCGTAAACTGTTTACCTTCAGCGTAAGTCGAGTGAACCCAAAACTCAATGAGACAGGCAAGAAATGTCAACGCGTCACGGATCTGTGCGCATTGCCAAGATTCGACTCGGCCAGTAACGTATCTCTGCGTCACATCTGCTTATTTCGTCGCCAACTCTTACACGCACTCCTACGAACTACACTATTCCACTGGTTAGATCTGACAAATAGAATCATCAATATGTACATCAAAAAACCACGCGACCTCCACTCGCACACAACACACACACACACACACACACACACACACACACACACACACACACACACACAATCAATACGTCCGATTTGAACAACAGACTTTTCAGAATTACGTGCTATTTCTTAATTCCTTTTTCCTCCGTTCGTATAGAATGCCTATAAGCGACCATCGATCTACTGTTCATATCTTTTCCTCTAGATACCTCTATTGTGGGCTTTACCTTTCTCTACAGGTTATTGTCTCAGCTTCTCTTTCAATTCATTTAAATCAATGCGTCAAGGTAAATTTCCTTTCTGACATTTCTCCATAAATTAAAAATTTTCTTAATGTTCCTAGAATCGTTTGACAATCTGTGTAATTTTTAACAATTTTCTGTCCTTTACTCAGACAACCTCCACCGTAATATTTTTTTGCAAATAGTATTAACACAGATGCACACCACTATAGAGAAATTATTCCGATTTAATTATAATATTTAATTTATTAATTAAATAAATTTCAATTGACGTTTCGATCCCTAGAATCTGTTGGATCGTACTCAACAGCTAAAAAGCATAAAACAACGTATATTAAAATATTTTAAAACAAAATACTGGCAAAACTCTAAATAGTTATGTTTAATATGTTATCATGACAATGTAAACTGACAGACATTAGGATTAACACATATGAATAAATTACAAATAACTAAAATTAAACAAACATTTTTTACCTCTGAGTGGTGGTTGAAAGACTGTTGAAAAACCTAAGCTGTCTTCTTCCGTATTTGTAACCCCCGCTTACCAGCTAAAAAACCTCGCCCCCACCCCTACTGCTCTGCTCACTCCTACACGAAACGAAAATTCCAAATCCTCAGGAAAATTCTGAACGGCCTAAGGAAAATTTCCGACTAGTAACACGTCCCCACCTTCACGGCCTTTCATAGCATTCCTTAAAAATATTAAACGTTTGTGGAATATCTTTTACTGCTGTTTGTTTTATCTTTTTCTGCAAACAGTTCTCGAAGGTTTGTTAAATTACCTTGCCCAACCTTTTACTCCTTCCCGCGGCATACCACACAGGACACGATAACCCACAGTATTGTATGCTGTTTGTCCTAAGCATGTTCCGCAAATCTCAAGGTGTCCGTCTCGCCGATGTGTCCGTCTCCACACTCACACGGACGTCGGTAGGTGGTACAGATTACGAAAGAGGACAGTTTTCAAGAACCGATCCACGTTTAAAGTAACAGTAAGCACACAGCAGTTAAGAAAACGTGATTTTCCCTTATTGATTTCACGCGCGCGCGCGCGCGCGTGTGTGTGTGTGAGGGGGAGGGGGAGGGAGGGAGAGAGCGAGCGAGTGAGCACAGATGAGCTAGTGTCAGTTATTTTGTGATAAGGTCGTCCATCAGATGAGTGTGAATTCATATATACAAATAAACAGCAGACGTAAAAAATGGAACAAGGAATAATTACACTGCTTTTTAGCTTAGCCCATAATCGTGATTGCGTATATTATGTAAAAATTACATCGAAATAGCGAACTCAGAACCACAGACAGAAAACAAGAGCCAAGTAGATAAAGAAAAAGTAACAGCATCAATTTTTGTGAAAGGGTTAGCTCTATGGGCAACGTGGACCCAAGAAACACTCCTATACTCCCTATCTCAGACGTCAATTAAACGGAACAAAAATAACTTGTTTTCTTTCTAAAATAAATGTACACTAGATAATAGCTTTTTGAAGAGGCTTGTAGTGGTGATGGTTAGTTGTAGTCGACCAATCGATACTTGACATTTCAATCCTAACACGACATAGGCATTGCCTCAGGATCAGACAGTTGGTAAAAATAGCAACAAGAATGTAACAAGACGTTAATTTTCTCCGTTTCGTGCCAAAGGATTTCTAATAAAACATTTCTCAGTATACATAACGGAGACAAAACACGAGAAGTCTCGAAAACGATTTAGACTCTTTGGTATAATTTAACCAAAAACTGTTGAAGAAGATTGGAAGACTAAAATACATAGATTCTTAAAATGGAACTAATAATTGGAATCGATGAAAATATTTAGAAAAGAAATATAATATCTTTTGATTTTATAAAAGAAAACATATTATAGACGTTAAAATATTACAATCAGTTTTGTGATGAGTGTTTGAAAATAGATCAAAAGTGAAAAACTTAGAATTTTATTACGTATTGTTACAAAGTTTCAAAAAAATCTATTCTTGTTCGAGTTTACAGAGAAAGGGTGAGAGAGAGAGAGAGAGAGAGAGAGTGATGGGGGAGAGGAACACAGATAAGTACACAGACAGTGAGTAAGTGAGACAGATCTACCGAGATGGAAGTAGACAGACAGACAGTCTACTTAAATGTCCTACAAGGCAAACTGAGAAGGTAAAAATGAAAATGTAAATTTGAATGTTCAGAGGTATATGAATTTATCGGGAAGGGATTTTGTAGATCTAACTGAAATGGTACGAATTCAGAAAAAGAACAGTTTGACAAATTCAGACAATGAAGTGGTTTTTTGTATATAAAGAGGATTGACCTCATGCATCAGTAAGATAAACGCACTTAACAGACAAACACGTTTTGCTATAAAAATCAGTGACTTTATCGTTGACGTTGTTTTGATGCAACGTTTACTATCATACATCGTGTTATTTCAATGTAGTTTTTTATAAACTTTCGATAAGACCGTTTATACAGAGAGGATTATAAACTTTTGTTTATAATTTTATAGTGGTAGACTACTTAGTGCAGTATGTTCCCCATATTTACCCTTATGTAATATAAGAGTTTCCAAGTTCTATGGTAGCTATGAGCTACCATAGGTAGCTAGGAGCTCCAAGTAGCTAGGAACGTGTTTTACAGTTCAAAATATAAGTAAAAATATAATAACATAATATGTTTTAAAATGGTTTACTACCGAGGTATTTATTTTTAAAGATATGTTGCTAGACAAAATTCATTCAAAGTATGAATCCACCCTCTAATTTGTTGAATTGAAACAAATAGCTGAATGCATTCAGCATTCATACTATAGGAATTAGGATTACATAAATCTGAATAGTTGAAAAATGTCGATTTCCAAGGATAATACAACATTACAGTTCTTTAATTAAAAAGTTATACAAGTAATACAGAAACGTTAGTTACAAGTAATTTTTTTGAAAATATATGATAGCAAAAACAACGCATTTCTTCATACTTTTCACTAAATTTATGATATGGCCTTGTTGTCGTCAATCGTCAATCTCATGGCTCGGGTTTTTAGGAGGCATTTAGGAGTAATTTTTAATTGGTTTGCAAACAAATCTGTATGAACTCCTAGAAGAGGCTCTGCTTTTACCTAAATCGAGGACATGCTTCCTGACATGTTCACTATCTCATTTCTTTCGTAATATTAGCAATTGTTTAAACAATACAACATGGTAATCGATGAATCGGTCGAAACGGATTAGTGCAGCGGTACCCCAAAAGGACTGTTTCCTTTGGGATTCGCTGAAATGACTTTTCTTATTTGAGCGTATTGGCACATCTAGATAACTACAAAATCGCAAAATGGAAGTTTGCAGAAACTATTAAGAAAATTCTGATACTATGCTACGCCCTATATGGTGGTCACATCGAAAATTACGTTGAATGCATTTGACATTAATAAGGTATGTTCGACCATAAATATCTTGGCAATAAACCATTTTGACACAAAAGTAACTAAGTTTTTTTTTCTTATTTTGGTCTTCAGGACATGTTTCTAGAATGTTGCCGTGTAGGCATTAGGCGTAAAATCACTTTATGTTATACGGAGCGTGACACCTTGAATATTCTATCAGTTCAGCTGAGACCATTTCGGTAATTTTCAATGTTCATTTGTCATGCTGGCTGTGGGTTCAGCTCAAGGTCACGTCAGCCTGCCTAGCGCTGTATTATATAGCAGTCTGTTTGAGACGGTGGAACTCAGTCGGTAACAATCGCGACATCTACACACCACAGGACATCTCTACAGCCCAGCTCATGTGTCATGTGTGTTCACGTGTAGATATTGTGATTGTAACTGACTGCGTTGCACGTCACCGCCCGTGGTTAAATGTAACTTGATTTCTCTCTGGCGGTGGTGTCTCACGAGTTTCATCACGGCAGGACTGCGCAACATGGGCTTAATGCTTGAAGAAAGATGATAATGATTGTCGTTAATATGTTTATTTTCATCTCTTTTCCTTTTTCCATCATTGGATTTCAATATTAGTAGATAGTATTCATTTCTTACGTAGAGTGCTCCCTTCACTTGTCTGATGCCTTGCTCCATAGTTCACTGTTTACTAATAGTAGATTACTGATTTCTTTTTCTTTCTCGGTGTCTCTAGTAATTTCGTAATTTCGTGGATACCTTTTACGCGTAAATGAGTGTCACATATTTACGAATCTTTATGTAGTCTATGATTCATTATTCTGTGTTTCATTTCATTTTTTCTCATCTTGCTTCCTTACACACATTTCCATCCCTTTGTTTTTGTTGTGACCCTAGCGATATGGTGTTTCAAAATTTTTCTCACTTCTATTTCTTGTTGTAATAGTTAAACAAATCAATTAAAACAAATTATCATTTTCTGTTTTTATTTGGTTGTTAAGGCATTAGATTATTAATTATTGTAATTGGTACCTTTAAGGACAGAAATGGTGTAAAAATTAAGTAAATTAATTCTTAGAATACAGAAAACATCTAAGTGAAACAAGCTGTAATTAATTCGAAGCCGTTTTAGTAACTCTAATTACTTCAAAGTTACATAGTGTCCAATTACCGTCTGAACATGTATCGAATTCTGTGATATTCTAGAAAATATTACCCAGGCACTTGGTTTTAATTGATATTTTATTGATACTGTTAACACAGAGTGGTGAAAGTTGCAGAATTTTCAACAGTTCCGGTTAAACACTTCTATAGCGAGTGCAAACCTTATGGCAATGATATTTCTTATGAGCATTGTTAGCACGTCGTACTTTACTCCCACTCCCAACTTGTTCATTAATTGCTTATAACTAATGAATAAAATCAATTCGGTATAATACACGACACTGCATGAGGTAGGGTGACACTATATTATTCAGTAACTGCAGCTTATCACATTCAATGAAACCGCCCTTGACATGTCGTCGGCATTCTGCTATCAAATGCTATTTTGCTAGTAGACCTTTATTTAAGTAATTCAAGACAGTGTCACAAACGCAACTACACAGGCCGAGTCATCAAAGTTGATAAGAGTAGCTTTGATAGCTGACATAATGACATAACTGTTTCAGCAAATTCAAAATTAACAAATGTCTGTTTCACAGTTTAATAATCACACGCGCGCGTCTTAACTTACTGATAACTACCGGTAATTCCTTTGTGGGAATATGTTTAAACATTGCTGCATGCATGTTTAACATAAGGGCCGGATACATTTGTCAGCACTGTAGCACGTAAGCACAATGATTCCTTTCTAATGCTTACACAGACTATAATAGTTTTGATTACGACTGTCACCGTTAGACATACTAGACATTACACTAATTATGGAATAAAATTTCCTTCAAAAATAAACTTGCGATTGATATAAACTAAAATATGGAGATATTCTTAAAGAAATCACCAAAGTGGTTGGGAAATGGTGTGTGTGTGTGTGTGTGTGCGCGCGCGCGAGACACACACACACACACACATATACATATATATTATAGAACGATACTCTTAGACACTTACTTTTGCACATATGCTGTTACTCATTTGTGCGCACTTACCCACGTCTCGAAGGTATACTCTTCTTCTGCAGTATTTACCTTGATGTTTCCCAGCTAGGTCGCAGGCTTTGGTAGTTGATTGAGTGTGGATAAGCACGTGAATATCGTTATACAATTGTAATACAAGTAAAGAGTACAGAGGATTTAGTACTGGTTGTGAAATTAGTACGACTTTGTTAATAAAATCATATTCATTTTGTTTATTATTTAAAAAATTCAAGTTATCATATTATTAATTATTTTGTGGGTTAATTACTATTGGAACCCTTATAGTCGATACGAATATAATATAATTATAAAGTGGTTAAAATCTTATCTCTTATATTCTAAGACATATTATACACAAACATGAGACATATATGACCTGGAATATTTACACAGACATATAATACATAACACATATATTATTATAATACGTGATTAACACGTACGAAATTGAATATTCATCTTGTCTTAGCAAGTGTGGTTTTATTATACACCACTTAATAAAAAATTAATTAATTAAACATATATTAAAAATACTAATAGAGACCATTCTATTACTTTAATTAATTATATTACTAATGTCTCAATTAATTAACACTCTTCAATTTAAGTAACTCTCATACTTGAATTTAATTATCTAATAAAATATAAAAATATAATAAAATATGGTTTCTATACTGACCATTTATTTATGAGATTAATAAATTTATATTCTCTGTTATCAATTATTATTCTTTGAACATTTATTGATTATTCATTATGAAAAATAAAAATATAATAATGTTTATGTAAACTTGTATATGGAATCTAGAGCCTTCTTTCGATAGACCTCAGGGTCATTTATAATATTAAATAAATGTCTGGCTTCACCTGCATATTTCTGCAACCATTTAACTGTGTCGTTACCGTCATCTGGACTCTCGAGTTTTTGGATCCTCTTCGGTATCACGTTCTCTGTCTCTGCGTCGTTGAAATTACTCTCTCCGTCTACTGGATGCTGAGTTCTGACGTGCTCTGGTCGTGATGATGTACGGCTGGATGTAGCTGCATGTGGCTGTCCCTGCGTCCTCTAGTATTTTGCTCTGGTTCCTCTCCTCTCCTCGTCTTGTCCCTCGTGGATGTCTCGAAGTTCTACGTGGACTTCTTGAAGTTCATCGACGTTACGACTCCTCGTAGATTACGATATTATAATCTTTTAAATAAATCGTGTTTCACTACTACTTTCATCGACGTACTGCCGGTTCCATCGCACTTCAAGTTACGTAATACAGTTTAAAAACATTACTTAACTTTATAAAATTCGCGGTTGCGAGATGCGTGGATTTCACGTAGTGTCTGTTGATGATCTGAGAGAGCGTGTGTCGCTCGCTGGGGTTTTATACTCCTGCCGTCGTTCCATTCCTGTTGGAAACTGTTTGGACAAAGTTGAACAGGTCCGCGCGTCGATTTAATTGCTAATTACAACCTACGCGTCTTTCTATGAAGCGCACACTTTTTTATAAATATAATTTTACAAATCGTTAGGTACATTATTAAACTTAATTTATGCAAATTATAACATTAAGGTGTGTAAACTATGGAAGTTCTGGCAAAATTTCACACGGTGGCTGAACGGTTCCCACGATCATGGACCACTTAATATCTAATTGTAGCGCCAGGCACCATTTTTATTTTTACATATGTCTCTGATTCGTGTGACTTCTGGTTTTCGTTCAGTACTTAAAAAACTGTGTAAAATTTTCCACAATCGTATGCATAATACAACTTGTTTTTCATTTACACTCTAACACTAACACACACACGCAGACTGATACACACGCGGCTGCCTGTCGCTATGACGTCACCCTTGCCGGTCGGCGCGTGTTTCTTTCTCCCCTTCGCTGCGTTTAAAAACCAACTAGGCTTTTAATTCCATATGCAGGCTCACTTACAATTATTTATTTATTTAAAATTAATTACTACGTTTATTTCTTTTATTATCTCTTATACCTAACGCTTAATTATTACATTATTTTTATTATTTACATCTTTTACATCTCATACGTGCGTTCGTATGTTATCGTACCTCAGTCAGGGGTTGATACATAGACTTATGCTAAACGTATCGTTGCAATATATATAATATATATTGCAATGGACATTCTAATTGCATATGGAATGAGTAGAGGGTAAAGCATATGATAGCATATAAATAAGTAGCTGTATGAATAAGTAGAGATTGCAGGTTTGAACATTGTAAATTAGTTGATAAGGGACATTGTGAACAATATTAGTTTTAAATATTTTACATATTAAATATTTTACGTTTAAAGTATGTTAATTGGCTACTAAGACAACTTTTAGTGCTATGAAATGGTGCGTAAGGATACTTACCCGCGTCTGTAGTACGCGTGTGCGAAGATACATAATTATTAATTATTTTACAGGATTTTCATTAAAAAACACGTTAATTAAAATTAATTTTGAGATATAGAAATTTTTACATGGGGCTTATATCAGAGTACTCATAATAAAAACATCAATCTAAAGACAGTAGTTATTTTAAAAATTGGTAGCTTAATGTACATGTTTTTTAATGTAAAAAGGTTTCATAAAACATTAAAACAATAAAACATTTTAAGTTTTTTTGAACAAGATTTATACTGTTCCGAAGCCTTCTTACACAGGAAAATCATTTCTGTAGGAAAATCAGAGGTAGGTGATACCGATAAACCAATCAGATTACGGGAAATTTAGTTTCAAATACAAGAAACAGTCATCTCTCTTCGGAATCAATAACGTGTAAACGCCGCTATGGTATTAGACGATTGGTCTGCCAATCACGACAAATACAAGTTAAAATATTTCTAGAGTTACTGCGAAAATTATTATAATTGTGCTAATCCGCGATAGTGCAAGATATTCCGATTAGGGTATACAGACACATCATGTTTACTGGAGTGGTGTAAGTCTAACATAACAGAATCAGTAACAGTATCGGTTCGCGGAGAGAGTGTAATGTAGTCGTGCCCGTGAGAAATATCTACATGCCCAAAAGAGATACTGAATCCTAACAGTGTATATAAGCCCATGTATTCGTCCTGATAGGATCAACTCGTCGTATGAAAGCTCTGTAGTCTACATTAAAGGGAAGTGATCTTACATTATCTATGTACAATTATAAAAAAAAAAAATTGTATCATATCAGTAAAGACTTTATAGTAAATAAGACAAAAATAACTTTTAAAATATTAATTTATTTAATTGTACAGAAAGTAAATTTTAGTTTATGTTACAAAGGTCAACAGACACATTAATTATTTTTATAAACTGTATTAAAAGCTCAGTAGACTGCCAGAAAATAATAGCATCATTAATAAATCCACTTCATTCCATGTCCCTATACATCGCAATATATATAGTCAATGTTGTAAAGGAATGGAAGCAAGGGTATGTAAATTTTAATGTTGAAAACAATTTTATGAGAACAAATTTTATCAAAGCCCTTATCAGGTTTTAGTCGCTAAAGACAACTTACTCAGAGCTTTGCATGGCTTACGTAAAATATCAAAATCTCTACAACCTACAGATATTGACAGGTACACCTCAATCCCATTAATCAACATCTAACGATTTTTCGGTTGTAACGTATCCTAACGTGGCGAGGTGATTGTTGAGGAAAAGTAGAAAAATTTAACCCCGAGTGAACCAAAGTCAAAAGTTCTCTTAACAGGAAGGTCAGAAAGGACACGATTTTGCCGTTTTATAAAGTTTATTGTCGAGTTTATGGGATATAACAAAGTAGAGCTGCATTCTACGTAATAGAGTCTACAATGGAAGTATCCAGCCAACTGTGGTGTGGTTTCGAAGGTTAGCTCTGGGGACAACAAAAAGAGATAGACTAGAACATTAAGCAATCACGGATAACTATGGAATGTAAAATTTAAATAAAAATCAAAGTATATATAGAGGGTGCAAGGACCGGTGTTTAAAATGGACGACGAACGCCTGCCAAAACAAATCGCATTTTATAGACCCAGGGGTAACAACAGATACTGGCAGACAAAAAAAAAAAGGTGGGTCCATCAATGAATCGCAACAGACCAAACGGTATAATGTTTGAAGAAGAAGTAGAAGAAGAAAATATTAACTCAGATGCAACGTAAATTGAGTAATGATAATGTGATGTATTTATAATATACACACACTTATTGTTTACTAATGGTACCTATAATATCAATTTCCTATTGTAGTGTATTTATTGTTCATAGCCTAAAGGTACCATACATACAATTTTGCAATACAATTTTTTGATTACTCACATTCTTAAAAACGATCGATTTCGGTCATAGACTATCGTCAGGTTATACACAGCAAACTTGCGGTCACAATATCGTAAAACAGATACTATTTACAAAAACGAATTCGTAGACATTGATTAATGAACGTGATACGTACGTCGTTGTCCAAAGTTTCCCGAGAATTAATCAATGTCTACGAATTCGTTTTTGTAAATAGTGGCTGTTTTACGATATTGTGACCGCAAGTGTGTTGTGTAGGCCTATAATCTGACGATGGTCTATGACCGAAATCGATCGTTTTTAAGAATATAATAAAAAAATGTTATTGCAAAATTGTATGTATGGTACCTTTAGGCTATGAACAATAAATACACTACAATAGAAAATTGTAAATTTGAGTAGACGATTTCTAAATAACTTCTATAAACTGGTGCTTTGGATAGAAATTGTAAGACTTGTGTAACTATTTTATCACACTAACATAGCCTACGGCATAACAGACAAAACGGATAACACCGGCAAACAGCGGCAATGCTGAAAGTAGAGTGACAAATTAGTGGACATCAACAACGTCTGACTGACGCCCACACGTACAATATTTTAGTGTCAATAATACAAAGACACCGATGTTTTACAACATCAGAGCGACATGTTAACGGTTTCAGAGGCCTGAAAGGATTTTAATTTTAATGTTCAAAAAAGAATCAAAAAGTATTTTGATTTTGCAAAGTGACAGGTGAATACATATACACACATTTCACTGTCCGTGTTTATTCTGAAGATATTAAGACACAAACAAACAGGTTCCTTTGCTTTTTAGGTGATGATCGTACTACATCGCGTACCACGTATAGTTTGCTTGACACAATCACTGGCATGTGGGAAGCAAATATTATAAATTGTTTACGGAGAATCTCCTTAAAATAACGTATTTCCTAATAAAGGGGAGAGTGGATTGTCTTGCTTTAGAAATATACGTTTAAATTATATTCAGTAATTTTACACATTGTTGAAATTTGACTACTGACATTCGCACCGAACAGACTAGATACATATCAATGAAAAAAATGGTCACAGGCGCAAATGGGAACAACACGTAAAAAGCTGGGAAATGAAAGACTGGCGCTGCAAATACACAGTCAAGGAAAAAGAATGGACGAGATTGGTCAGATGAAGAGGGAACGAGCAAACACCTGTGGGACGGACCGCCACGACTCACAAACGCAACGGCTGTGCCGCAACGAGTCGCGGTCACTGCTCAGTCTGCCCATCCCTATCGCTGGGTACGCATAATACGGCGATCTTATCTGACATGCCTGCTAAGTAACTAAGTAACAAAGACATACTTACACTACGGCATACTCTCTCTCTCTCTCTCTCTCTCTCTCTCTCTCTCTCTCTCTCTCTCTCTCTCGCACGCACGCACGCACGCACGCACACACCCTCTCCACCGTGCAGCTCTTGGCCGTGGTTACTAGATGGCTGATTTCTCTCTGGCAACGGTGAAACGTTAGTTGTACCACGGAAAGTTGGTGCAACATTCCGTAGGCGTGATGCTTCAAGGGAGAAGAAGAAAAGAAGACAAAGTCTTTAACCCTGCAGCGGAAAACAAGATAACTGTACGTTTAATTAAATTTTACTGTATGGTATTTTAAATTAAATTTTTACTCATTTTATAATCTGCTTGCTATTTACTGAAAATACAAGCAGTATCTGTCAGAATTCTCATTACATACAAAATATCACGTTTAAATTTATTTAGCGGAAGATGCGCTAAATTCACGCTTTGGTCCGGGAGCAACAGTTTCTTGCTTGGTCTTGACTCTACCATTTATCAAATAACACAGTCAATACAACCACTAGACATTTTCAATACTGATCATTGTTTTAGCTTCGAAACCACGTTCAAATCAACACTGAACAAATGATTCAATAATATCAGGTCTGACTTGATAATGTTTTTAAAGCTAACATTCACTTTAAGGTGTAAATATTTATAAAAGAGTCTGTAGCAACAGACATTTTTAGTTCAGTGTTACTAAGACGTGTTTTCATAAAGTACGCAATAACATTGATTATTTTGCTATCAGAGATATCCCATGTTATATAGTTCACTTGTATTGAATTCATGTATTACTTCAAGAAATCTGTTTATCTCTTCAAATATTATAATAGCACCGATTTTCTAAAATTAAAAGCATTGTTTACATGGTTTTCTTGTGAACGCTACGCTACTTGCCTTACATAAACCGACGGCCGTACAAAATTAATAACGGAGCCGAAATGAAACATGGCCATGGCTTCAATCAACGACGACAAAGGCAAACCTGATTAGGTCGCTACATTTTGAATGACTGGATTAATGCCGGCCATAATCCGACGGCCGAACACAATTAATAACGGAGCCGAAATCAAACATGGCCATGGCTTCAATCAACGACGACAAAGGCAAACCTGATTACGTCGTTATGACTGGATTAATGCCGGCCATAATGCACATTGTCTGTACACAACTGTACTGTTACCGGCGTAGTTTTGATTGCATTTGCCTGTCATTCACACTACTGGCAGAAACCAAATACGTATCAAACAAATTTTCAATTACATAGTACTCAGTTTTCCTTTCAACTCGACAGTTGTTAATGCACTCAACGTCCCGTCGTTCACTATTTTAGTCTACTTTAAGTTAAACTATGAGTTTAAACTTGTTCAAACATTTATTTATGAGCACGGTTTACCTTAAACTAAAATTAGCTTCCGACAAAACACAGAATGCAACGATGCACAATTTGTTGTCGAACTCTATTTACTTTTAGGATTATATACGTTAGGTTTGTTTGTTACTTACCATTTTTAATAAAATTCATATTTTTAAACAAATTCGATTGTAAGCATATACATTACATATTACTTAAAATATAAATAACACGTTCATAAAACGTATACCGAACACCCTTATTGATAACACAAACTAAAAATTTTGAACGATAGTTTAAACTAAACTCCAGTTTCATCATAATTTAAGCTTCTGTTGAAAAAACAATTTAAACGAAAGATTACTAAGATTAAGGTTAAACTAAAGTTTAAAGTGATGTGTAAACTGCTTTTAATCTATGTAGCATAAGGTTTCTAGCTTCGGTAAACCGCAAATAAAAGCTAAAATTCGAAGTAAATCTGAACAACTAAAAAATAGCTTTGTTTAGTTGTATTCTTGAGTTTTGGCCTGAATTATCAAAAATTCTAATTTAGCTTCCTTTATTTCTTCATGTTTTCTTTTTCATTTCCATCTTCTTCGTCTTCTGAGCTTTTTCCCAATGTTTTGATACTTGTAAGCTGATCGCCCCATACCTCTGGTTTATATATTATTGTATTATGTATATTAAAATATTGTTACGACGGTCTACTGATCGTCGTGTGGCACAGTGGAAAACAAATACAAGACACCAATTACGTCAATAATCACCAGCCTTAATTATCACAATTAAACAGTTTATAATTAACAAAATAGACACTTACAACAAATCAAATAAAAATTGTTCACACGCAATAAAATGTCAACTAATACAGAACACAATTGTATTATAATTATACCCCCCGATTATAAAACACAACACTTCACTAATAACCACTTGAACGCACAGAGTAATATCGCCCGATAATAACTCGAACCGCACTATAATATACCCCAACTATAACTGAAACTGGACGTCGTTGAGTACTGGTATTTATACCCCCCGAAATTCTAGATTATTCCATACTGCGCGTTAGCTCTAACTACGACCTAATTAATTGCGGCCTTGACAGAGCCGCGCGGCTGGCGGCTGGCGGCTTCCAGAAAAGTCTCGCGAGCGCATGTTGAAATCACGTACGCCACAACATTTAGCCGTATTCCACTGGATCGTTCGAGAAATACGTAGATTGTTCTGTGATGTCGTAACAATATTCAACTGTCGTGTTGTGAATAAGTCACTACTTCTTACATAATCCGCATGTGTACAAACCTTGACCGTTCGAACAAATCCTATCTCCTCAGCCTGTATTGAATCCGACTCAACCCAAAGAGTCACTATCGTACAATTTGTGCTGTCACGACTGTAACCTTGTAAAACTTTATCTTCAATGTCTTAATACCATTTATTTATTAGTTACCTATTATACATCCATTTCACTAATTACATTACTCACATCCCAGTGTTAGAAATAGTAAATAATATAATTTCTTTACTACTAAGTTCTCTCGTGACTGTTACGTAAAATTTCCTTTTCTAGAAAAACCATGGATTCGTTTTTCATCTTATGGATTTGAATACAGATCGACTTACACGCTATAGTAGTTTAGTACTTGATAATGGTAGAGACCCTGAAACGCTTCGTCCGAAGCATGACAGGAAGCAGTTTAGCAAGTAAGCATGACGAATTTGGGATATCGTTTTCTTTTGAAACTTTTTATTCGCAAAAACGAAATTCTTACGGCTGTCTAGCCAATAGATTCCCCTTCGCAAACGAGATCCGTTATCTGCCAAAAGTATGAAATCGTTTGCATAGAAAACAATGCTAAGAATTTAAACAATGGTTTGCGTAATTTTAGCTTTAAAATAAAACATTACATTCTCTACGGAAGTGTATTTCATAAGTTTTATTTTCTTTAAGTATTCTGATTGAATACAGATAATAGCCAATGCAAAATCCATCTGCATATACTTGTATATTTTCCCGCATCCACACGGGCGTGTGCAGTTCACAGCCAATGCAATAGGCTAACCGAAAAGCTCCAGCACTTCAAACCACTGACGTTGCTTGGTTTTCCGCTGACTTACCAAGAAGAATGTACACATATTATAACCTTGGTAACCGTCGCACTAAAACTTCGACTCCGTTCAATAAACCGCACTACCAGAATACCAAAACTACGCAACAATTTTGCAACGGCATAATGGCGCTTTATTTAAAAAGTATTAAATGTAACTTGGTTTACATGTTCTTACATTGTTATAACAACTGTGAAGTAGCATTTTAACTCATACAAGGTGTCGCATAAATCCCGATTAAATTGTTAAGTAATCATTTTAACTTATACAAGAATATCGTATAAGCTCAAACGAACATGCCCAGCAAATTATTTAAATACAGTATAAAACTGATTTTGTTAACGGTACAATTTGTATGATCATCACAATTCCCCATCTTGAGACATCTCCAATAGCACAAACATTTTTCGTAAACTCTAAAGTGGTAATAACAATAATTATTATAATAAAAATATTAGGCCTGCTATAAGTGTCAGTAGTATTATCGAAAACGACAAATAAATGATAAAAATACTAAAGTATTAGTAAGTTACTACTAGTAGTAGTGGTGGTGGTGGTGGTGGTGGTGGTGGTGGTGGTGGTAGTAGTAGTAGTAGTAGTAGTAGTAGTAGTAGTAGTAGTAGTAGTAGTAGTAGCGGCAGCAATAGTAGTAGTAGTAGTAGTAGTAGTAGTAGTAGTAGTAGTAGTAGTAGTAGTAGTAGTATTAGTAGTAGTAGCAGCAGAAGCAGTAGTAGTGGTTGTTGTTGCTGTTTTTTTGTCATTGCAGCAGCAGCAGCAGTAACAGTAGTAGCAGTTTAGCACACAAAAATATGAGAATCAGAATAGTTTGAAACGAAAAAGAAGAATGACGGTCATGTATGGTAATTTATTGCTGTATTGGAGTGTTAGTGGTCACAAATATTTCTAATAGTAATTTTATACAAACCACTATGTTATCTTTGGTATTGACGAGCGCTTTCGGCAGTCAAGCCATCTTCAGGTCATTTACCAACGATTTGAAAATAGTAGTAAATGGTAAATGGTAATTGCTGCCGCTATTTACCAAGGTTGGTAAATGACCTGAAGATGGCTTGACTGCCGAAAGCGCTCGTCAGTACCAAAGACAACATAGTGGTTTGTATAAAATTACTAGTAGAAACATGTACGGTAAATATAACGCATACTGGGGGAAACTGATGTATTCTCGGTACTGGATTACTAAGAAGGCATACATATACTTCTCACATTTACGAGTAAGTTGGCAGACAATTAAACGCGTCGTAAAATCCTTAATTTAATTTGAAGGCGTTACGATAATCTAGAGATCTTAGTTCTCAGTAATGCAAGTGAGACGGGAATCGAAGCACGATTTGTTACGTCAGAAATCGTACGAGCGTTGTATTGTACTAAACTTACTGTCAGACAGATAACATACGTACAACTCTTTGTTCTACAGGGTTAGTCAAGGATAATCAATCGGAATGTATGCGGGTTTACTTCGTAACCGTGTGTAGCGTTACCTTAGCGTATACTACGGTTTCTGTCAACCTATACGCACTTACTATTGTTACCTCAATCAAAATTAGGTTTACGTTCTTATGAAGACGAACATTCATTTTTTACACAGAAAATGAGCTTTGTTGCTGTATCTCGGGGACAAGCTCACATACCAGACGATCCTACTGAGGCTAACAAGAATTGCCTATTTTCTGAAGCCACATTAACTTTGCAGGAAAGGCCACGAAATGTAGTCGCTGTCCGTCCACTATTGACGTCACATTTCTTCGCAGAGTAACGCAATACGCAGTTCAATCAGCTGAAAACATTTTCTCATGTTAATACAAGATCGAGTGGACCGATATCGAGGAGGTGGCGCCTCCCTCCCGAACAGACAGTGTGATGGAGAAACGTTCACCTTGTAAGTTCGTGGTGCAGATCGCAGTTATCGCCCGTTGTACATAGCCCACGTATATACTAGTGCATCAGCACCCTCCAACCACTACCGCCAGCACTCAGGGCTCGTATCGCCAATCATCGTGTCCGTTGCATCCGAAGAAGGTTTTTCTCCGCTCTCCGAAAAGCTGTCCTATGTCGGAATGACAAAGGACCACCTACAATCGGCGATACAGCCTCGGACATAACTGGTGGAGGTCAGATGCAGACAGACAGTATTATACGTTAACGTTAGAAAGCGTAACTTCCAACGTAAACAGCTACTTGCCATATAAAATTATATATTTTTTGAACTACACATTAAAATATATATGAAAACGAAAGTCGCATAAAATTAACTGTTACATATATATAAGAAGGTGGTAAAAATAATACTATTTTAAGGTAACATCAATGGCTCTTATGAAGCTAACTTGTTTTGTTTTAAAAGAGCATTCGTCTCTATAAAAAAATATAAAATAATAATAAATGTTCGCCTAGACGGAACACATGGCAGGGACGTCGGTATTTCCTAAACATACATCTGGAATTTCATGATACGTCTTTGTCAACCCTAGTCGTTAGCGCGCAAATATATGTGGCAGAACAAGGGTCTAATTTTAGACGAATTCTGCGTATTAGTGAATATACATCACTTTGTCACAACAGCTAATCTTACGGGGACAAAACTCGAGTCAATGGAAGAGCCAGCCGCTCTTCTAGAACTAATCTTGTTTATTACATGAACACATGAACAATGCATAAAGAATAAATATTTTTGACAAAAATAAAATAAATATATTTTATTAAACTCAGCCCTTTGGTAGTGTTACTGAATACTAAAACCTTTTTACTTATTAAATGAAACTAATACTGAATTTAATAAAATTAGGCATGTACATAGGTTGCGTAATAATCGTCTTAACAAACTGGAGACGGTTGGACTTTATTCAAAGTCCAAAAGTAGTTAGTGTACCTCAACTGTACCTATCGATAAAAAGTGAGTGGATAAAATATTTAAACGTAACTTTCCGCAATATTTTCAAAGAATAAATTAAACGAGCTTCGTCGGAAAATGTTTTTCTCTAATGAAACATTTACAAAAATAAATTAATGAGAATCTTCATCATTACAAAACCTTTATGTTACAGCATTCCTGAAAGAACACTCATTTAATAAGACTTTCCCTTTCAGTTCACAGACCCATTTAAAGCTGAAGACCTGCCTAACGAAAACAGTAGTTATTAGATAATATACTGCTTTCTTTTTAGAAACGATCGACACTCCTTCTTAGAACCATGCTAACTGTACTTAATTAACAATTCCTTCAGTAATTATATCTAAATAATTGCTTATACACTCACTACTACTAATACGATTATTTTATTATTATTTAGTTATTATTTCCACTTGGAAGTAATGGTACCTGTTACTAAACCCAGCTACATTGTTTTTGTTGTTTTTCATATTATCTAATCAGAGCGCTTATATTCATTACCCACTTATTAATTTCATACGAACTGAGACCACCTTATAAGATTTCATTTGAGTATGTGATTGTTAATATTGTTTTTTCTTAATTCTTTGCAGAGTATTCTGTTACACATTCAAGTTTAAGTTACATTACATAAATCACCCCCTCTCTCTCTCTCTCTCTCTCTCTCTCTCTCTCTCTCTCTCTCTCTCTCTCTCTCTCTGCCTCTCACACTCGCGAGCGTGCAGAATATATATATATATATATATATAATTTTCTATATAAGTAACTCGATGTTTCTTGCAGTAATTATATAATTTGTGATGTTTTCAATTTGTTTCTTCTGCAAGTAGATAATATTGTATATTCTTTTTAACACCTGACGCACGTTTCACTGAAAAATATCACTATCATCAGAGGTTTCTAAGTGAATTGTTATAGGAATGAGTTACATCACCTTGTATGGTGTTTTCACTTATTCACTTAATTCACTTAGAAACCTCTGATGATACTGATATTTTTCAGTGAAACGTGCGTCAGGTGTTAAAAAGAATATACAATATTATCTACTTGCAGAAGAAACAAATTGAAAACATCACAAAAAATATATATATATATACATTGCAATGGAACATTGCAGAAAGGGTATTTGTAGCTAGGACTATATGCTTTTATACCAATTTATGACGTTATAGACATGTTGAAAATTGATTTTGTTAAAAATTTGTAAAATAGTTGTAAGTTTTGAAATAAGAAATGGGTAATTAACTGTTGTATGTCAAAATGCCCATAAATTTATTTTCTGTCCTGTCAAGTGCGAATATAATGCGCGAGTGCGCGTTTGGCGTGTTATTCGTATTTACATAAATAACTCAGTTGTAAAATAACGTATTGAATTGAGACTTGGACAGCTCATACTTCTAAATTAGCGCTACATTTTTCTTATATCAAAGACTCGAAATATATTATTTTAATATGTATTTTTAACAGAATTCATCTTTATAAAGAATCCTTATATTCTGAAAGTCATAAAACTTTAGATAAAATCTATAGATGCTTTTGCAGTTTTCAGCCAAATTGACCAGGACTTCTGTCTGTCAATCTAAGCCATCAATCACGTGATAGGGGTTTTGACCAATCAGAGGCTCCAATTTTCATTCGGATTGGTTCTTCGCGAACGAAGCTTCAGCCAGTTTTCCCTAACAGCTCGGCCTTAACAGACGTTGTCTCTGTGCGAGTTTGTCGTAATAGTATACGTTCTACATAAGGGTTACGAGTACGGAATCTTAGCAACGAGTTGCCCGTTTGCTAAAATATATTGGGTAGTAGAAATAAAATAAATTAAATTATTAATTAAATAGTGCTCTATCGTGTTAGTCAAGATTTCCTCATAGGAGTCAGGTGTATTTACTGGAATACATCTGGGTGAAGCGAGGACACATCAAGACACGGGAAGGTGTACGTACAATACACCGAAACCGCTTTAATTTAAATTACACCCATTATCGAGCCCTGAGAAACGAGATAAACGCTATCGGTGTATCGGCGTGCGTGAGTGTGAACGGAGAGTTCCACGTGTCATCAGAGCAGCAGATTCAACAGGCAGCGAGAGGTGGCAATGAAACGGTTCAACGGATTCGTCAGTGGAATTCAACGACCAAGTAAAATAAACTATTAAGAAAGAGAAACGTTAAAATAATTTACAGACATTATTAAATTTAGAATAAATAATTAATGTTTGATCAAAGACCATTTTAAATTTGTTTAAAATATATACCTCACTCCAGATAAAATACTCTGGTATTATTGTGTTTTTAATACTATGCCTTCTATTTGTTCTGTTACAATATATATATATATATATATATATATATATACTCATATATTGCGATGTATAGGTGTCGCATAAAATAAGTATATATGGTATTGGAATGAAGTGGCTTTATTAATGATGCTATTTTTTCTGACAATCTACTAAGCTTTTTACATAGTTTATAAAAAATATGTTTAATTTGTCTCTGTTGACTTTTGTAACACGAACTAAAATTTACTTTCTATACCGTGAAATAAATTCATATTTAAAAGTTCTTTTTGTCTTATTTACTATAAAGTCTATCATGATTTGATAGTCTTTCTTTTAAATAATTTTGTTTTTTAATTGTACGTAAATAATGTAAGTTCACTTCCCTTTAATGTCGACTGCAGATCCTTCAGATGACGGGTTGTTCCTGGATCTGGCTGAGTACGTGGGTTGATATACTCTGTCCGGCTTCAGCGTCGCTTTCAGGCGTGTAGATATTTATCGCAGGGAAGTTTATATAACTTTCACCTCGAACCGATATAGTTACTGCCACTGATGTGTCATGCTTACACCTTTTCCAGTCAGCTTAAAGTGCTAATATCGGATATCTTGCACTTCCGCGAGACAGCACAATTTTAATATTTCTCGTAGTGACTCTAGGAATTTTCTAGCTTGTATTCACCGGCATAGGCAGACCAAACGTCATGGACCACGCGGCGTTTACGCGTCATCCATTCCGAATAGAGACTCGTTAATCCGTTCAAAGTCGTTGTACTGATTTAATTCTCGTAATCTGATTGGTTCTTCGGTAACCTCTATTGATGATTTATTTATAGATAATAAATGTTCTTGTCCAAGAAGGCTTTCCAAGAGAACAATTCTTGCTCAACAAACCTAATTATTTTTATGGTCAAATTTATGGCCACAAAACCTTTTACTTAAAAAATGCATACTGTAACGAGAACAGCCTAGGACGTCCTCCACCCGTCCCTCCGCTAGTCGAGCAGGTGTAGTCTCAGTCAAGGCCGCGCTCAAGAACGTTCCAGTGTGTTCAAGAACACTTGAGATACGCATTAGCTGGCACACCGTACTAAGGATGCAAAGTTCATTCTAGAACACGTGCGTTATCTATAAAAGGGCAGAGGCTGGCTTTGTCAAGTCAGTTGCGTTGAGCGATTTTCCTTAGTGCGCGGGTTGAATTCTAATAGTTGATATTAATATTGCGTGTGGACAAATTTTACATTTAGTTACTGACTTTTAAAGTAACTATTGTCATTAGTTAGGTCTTTTTAGTACGAACATTCTGATATAATCAGCTATTTTATCTGTGTTAGCAGTCTTCATAACAACTTTGTAGTATTTTGTTGCTTCTCTGCTATGTACAACTTTCCCTCGAACGAGGCCTTTCGGTTTCGCAACCATTATCAAGTTCTTACTACAACAACAAACAAGTAAGACTTTAACATTAACTTGTTGTAGTAAGAACTTGATAATGGTTGCGAAACCGAAAGGCCTCTTTCGAGGGAAAATTGTACATAGCAGAGAAGCAACAAAATACGACAAAGTTATTCTGATATAAGTTCCATCTCAAAAATTCCCATATCACGAAAGTTATTTAAATTAACGTGTTTTTTTCATGAATATTCCGTAATATCTTGTGCCCTCGAACACGCATACTACACACTCAGCTACGCACTATTTGACAGCACTTAAAGTTGTTTTACAATCCTAAAAATAATTAAAACTAACGTTTTAATATGTTCCTTACCAATTTATTTATAATGTTTAAACCTGGAATATCTACTTATTTATAGAGTGTCTTTATATACTTACATGCTTATATGTATGCTTATATATACAAGAATTGTGAAACTGCAAAAATTTCCCTTTGTAGATGGCATGAGTAATTATTCAGGAACGGATATTACAACATTCATGCAAAATTTATTTTAAATTACATATGTAAAAATTCCATTTACAAAAGTCTGCTATTAAGTGTATTCAATAATTTCTACTTCCTATTTTATGAGTTTTTTTAATAGATTTTACTTTTCCATTTTTATAAAGTTCTTACGGAAATACAGAGAACGGTAGAGCGGGGGAAGATAGTCAAAGCTGTGCATGATGATCACCTGATACAAAGGCTAATTAACTGTAGATATGTTCTTTTCAGTAAAACAAAAAGAAAACACTATACATATTTATAAACCTTGATACAGCGAGATTTTACTTCCCAACATTTAGAGCTGTATACGTCTCAGATTTTTGAAATTATAAATTTTTCTGGCAACATTAATCTAATACATTCTTGTATCATACAATACGTCCTTTATTTACATCCCTTAAAGCGACGACGCTAAAACAATAGATAGGCCAATATTCAACAGTCTAGCGATATATTAGTGACTACATAAGCAAACTGAATGTTACGTAGTTTATTTTAAAAAGTGAATTTCAGAATAAACTAATTACCGACGATTAGTGTAACACGTTAGAGTTAATTAATGATTCAAAAATAGGGACAAGAAAAACTGAAAGATAAAGAATTGAAAGAAAGTCCTTTTCACATTATGACGTTATTGTTCTCGGAAAAAAAGAAGCGAATATTAAAAGCGTAGGTATCAAATAGCACGATAATTTTTACATCAATAGCATGCATTTTGTAATGAATATCAATTTCACAAATCGATAAAATCAAAATCGACAACAACTCGATTACTCGTAGTGCTTGGTAGAGTCCACAACACTAAACAATACATATTGATTCCACACGGTGGAATCTACCAGGTGCATCTATTAGCTGCTTAACTAGTGGACGCTACCAAGCACTAACGGCCAGGACTGCAAAGTTAGTTTTAGGACAAACCACTGTTAATTTCTATCCTGAACAACAAGTCAGGTTTTAAAGACGTTCTACCGCTTTAACACTCTTCATATGGCCTATTGACGTCTTACTTGGCAGTACATGACAAAATAAAACTATATACTACTATCCCGAAAGGTGTAGGAAACGCATCGAAATTTCCACAGAAAATTGTTTTCTAATATAGTCGATACTGCTTGCACTTTATAGATTATAGATTTGAATGTCGGTATAAGGTAGATTGTGTTGTGTACTTCCTGGCGTACCGCTTATCCCCTTTGTCTCCTGACCTCCAACACGTAATGCCCTTCTAGCATTATTTGTGTGATTCCGCAGTATTCTTGGCTTCCCACCGGTCGATTTCTACATATGCCCTCCAGCGTCGGAGGTCCACTGTCATTTATTCAACTGGTTTGGCTGTCCAACGCCGGTTGTTTTCAGTCTACAACTTTCTTAATTGAAATTCCCTGTTTACCGATTTGCTCTTTTGCGATTTCGTAGATTACGCTATACCTCCACGCAGTTCTCAGACGCTTCTTAGTCAAATTTCAGTGTTTTTAGTGTAAAAATATATTCCCCATTTTATGGCCACTTGTAAGACAGTCTTCTTTAACAATGTTTCGTATGTTCTCAATTTATGCTGCTTTTTAATATCTTTCAACCAATAGACTGTTATCAAACACTAACTAATAGGCTTTGTTTTATACATAGGCCTACTCGTCTACAACGTTTTCGAAAAGGTCCACAGAAGATTCTTCCCCCTCCCCTAATGTCTTTATACGCATCTACTCTTACGGCTTTGTTTGCTTTTCCTAATTCCCGTCGTCCTCTGAACTAGTAAATTTAATACTTTTGGGGCATCTGTACATCTCAATACCGTCTTAACTGTTTGTGTCATTGTAATCTAATGCCATGTCATTATCATTGTTGTGGTCGATGTCGCCATTCTCTACCGATTAGCAGCTCCTGTTGTTACCGGTTCCACCGTTTTTTTAGTTCTCTCATACGCGATTCATTTAACACGTCTGTCGTCGTTAACGTCCTCCTTTATCTTTTGTTTCCCTTTCCACTGTGCACTCAAGAACAGTTATTACTCTTTTCACAGTGTCACACGACTGTATTAAAAGATTTTAATGATACTTTATGCCGCTTTCTTCTTTTATTAAAAGTTTCAGTAATATAGTGTGCGGTCCCAATGTTATACACGTAAGTAATATAGTGTGGTCCCAATGTTATACACGTACGTAATTCTTTCTTCAGGACTTTTGTTAAACGTTTCAGTAATATAGTGTGCGGTCCCAATGTTATACACGTAAGTAATATACAGAGTGTCCGAAAAGTCCCGCACCATAGGGATTTCATTAATTGGGTTGTGTTTTTGTTTGTTGCAGTACTGAAAAATGTTGACTACTGAAGAGCGGGTAGAGCTTATCCTCCTCTGTGGAAGAGAAGGATTCTCCAATAGAGACGTTGCAGCAGAATTTAATCTGAGGCACCCGGAACGAGAGCCAGTGTCGCACACCACAGTTGGCAGACTGTTAAGGAAATTCCAGGCTACAGGTAGTGTGGCAGATGCTCCCCGATCTGGACGTCCAAGGACACCAGAAGATGTGGTGGAAGGGGTTTTGGCAAAGGTAGCAGCAAGTCCAAAGAAATCAATTCGCCGAACAAGCTTGGAAGTGGGCGTTCCTCGATCAACAGTCGCGGACATTTTAAAAAACAAAAGTTTCACCCGTACAAGTTACAAATGTTACACCACATGTCAGATGATGATCCGGATCGGCGTGTGGAAATGTGCGATTGGTTTTTGGCACAGTTGGAAGAGGACCCACAGTTTTTATTAAAAGTTATGTTCTCTGACGAAGCTAACTTTTGCGTAAACGGAGAGGTGAACCGACAGAATTTACGTTACTGGTCCGAGAGTAATCCGCACTGGTTTTCCAGCAGTAAGGAACAAGGAGCAGCTCGCGTCATGGTGTGGTGTGGTTTGTGGAAAGACCGGATCATTGGCCCTTACTTCTTTGACGGAACAGTTAACAGTGAAAATTATTTGGAAATGTTAGGAGATTCATTATTGCCTGATTTGGATCTCCTGGGTCCAAGACCAGAATGGTTTATGCAGGACGGTTCACCCCCCCATTATGGTACACAAGTTCGTGATTGGCTTGACGAAAACTTCCCATAATGGATTGGCCGTAGGGGACAAGTGGAATGGGCTCCACGATCTCCGGATTTAAACCCAATGGATTTTGCTGGGTTATGTAGAATCCAAACTTTATGCTGTCAAGATCATGGGGGGGTATAGATCACAACTATGTGCCGTTCTGTAACACCTGGCTTGGTGGCCAGCATTCTGCGGAACTTAGGAGATCGTTTACAGTTATGTTTCGACACTTCCGGTAACCATATTGAACACATATTGTAAACCCCTATGGTGCGGGACTTTTCGGACATCCTGTAGTGTGTGGTCCCAATGTTATACACGTACGTAATGCTTTCTTCTGGACTTTCGTTAAACGTTTCAGTAATATAGTGTGCGGTCCCAATGTTATACACGTACGTAATGTATTGTGAGGTCCCAATGTTACACACGTACGTAATATAGTGTGTGGTCCCAGTGTTATACATGTACGTAATGTATTGTGAGGTCCCAATGTTATACACGTAAGTAATATAGTGTGTGGTCCCAATGTTATACACGTACGTAATTCTTTCTTCTGGACTTTCGTGAAACGTTTCAGTAATATAGTGTGTGGTCCCCATGTTATACACGTACGTAATGCTTTCTTCTGGACTTTCGTTAAACGTTTCAGTAATATAGTGTGCGGTCCCAATGTTATACACGTACGTAATGTATTGTGAGGTCCCAATGTTACACACGTACGTAATATAGTGTGAGGTCCCAGTGTTACACACGTATGTAATATAGTGTGAGGTCCCAGTGTTATACACGTACGTAATATAGTGTGAGATCCCAGTGTTACACACGTACGTAATATAGTGTGAGGTCCCAGTGTTACACACGTACGTAATATAGTGTGAGGTCCCAGTGTTACACACGTACGTAATACAGTGTGAGGTCACAGTGTTATACACGTGCGTAATATAGTGTGAGGTCCCAGTGTTATACACGTACGTAATATGGTGTGTGGTCCCAGTGTTACACACGTACGTAATATAGTGTGAGGTCCCAGTGTTACACACGTACGTAATATAGTGTGAGGTCCCAGTGTTACACACGTACGTAATATAGTGTGAGGTCCCAGTGTTATACACGTACGTAATATGGTGTGTGGTCCCAGTGTTACACACGTACGTAATATAGTGTGAGGTCCCAGTGTTACACACGTACGTAATATAGTGTGAGGTCCCAGTGTTACACACGTACGTAATATAGTGTGAGGTCCCAGTGTTATACACGTACGTAATATGGTGTGTGGTCCCAGTGTTACACACGTACGTAATATAGTGTGAGATCCCAGTGTTACAAACGTACGTAATATAGTGTGAGATCCCAGTGTTACACACGTACGTAATATAGTGTGAGGTCCCAGTGTTACACACGTACGTAATATAGTGTGAGGTCCCAGTGTTACACACGTACGTAATACAGTGTGAGGTCACAGTGTTATACACGTGCGTAATATAGTGTGAGGTCCCAGTGTTATACACGTACGTAATATGGTGTGTGGTCCCAGTGTTACACACGTACGTAATATAGTGTGAGGTCCCAGTGTTACACACGTACGTAATATAGTGTGAGGTCCCAGTGTTACACACGTACGTAATATAGTGTGAGGTCCCAGTGTTATACACGTACGTAATATGGTGTGTGGTCCCAGTGTTACACACGTACGTAATATAGTGTGAGATCCCAGTGTTACAAACGTACGTAATATAGTGTGAGGTCCCAGTGTTACACACGTACGTAATATGGTGTGTGGTCCCAGTGTTACACACGTACGTAATGCTTTCTTCTGGACTTTTCTGCTGCTCGTCTCCGTCTACAAGCCCCATTGGAGATCGTAAACTAAAGTGAAACTAAGTATTAAATAATTTATCAAGCGAGTGTATTGATGTAGGTTAACGTGTTGTTTGCCCAACTAATGTTTACCCACAGTATTTGTAATCACTTAATATTTATGAATATTGTTACATAACATTTTTACCAAGCCCTAGTAACATAAATATACTATGATTATATTAGTAAAAAGTACCAAGAGACATAAGATTTTTAAGAAAGACTTAACTGAACATGTTTTATTTTAATTGTTTATTGTATGTTGTGTTTATCATAGTTAAAACGATGTCAATGATGATAAGTAAGAAGAAAACTATTAATGAACTTACTTATGGAATTTTGTTTTATTTGGGCAGACTGTAAATTTATAAACTTAGTCAGTTAAGGGGAATTATAACATATTACTAATAGTTATTAGTAATTTGTTTGTGACACCTTAATTAATATTATGTATGATAGTTTTAATAACACTAATGTTATTCTTAACCAGAAAGTACCAAAATCATAGTCGGTTAAATTATATGAATAAGAATTTCTATTAAAATAATAAGGAAACAATGTCAGTTTATGTTAAAAGATTACTAAATGTATAAAATAAATTTAAGAAAGTGAAAGATACAAAAAGAAATAATAATAAATAAGTTTGGAACAAAAATAATAAAAAAGTGTAAATCATTAACTCAGGAAATATAGATCAGAAAATAGTCAAGAGTGATGTCAAAATGATCAGTTTTTTATCAGAAGAACAAAGAAACAAATAAAATGAAGATAAAAGCTCTTATAAAAAAGGTATATCCTTTTGAAGAAAATGAAATACAAAATAGTAAGAGTTTGTTTATATTAATAATATGAGATCACCAGGGTGATATAAAAACTGTTATTTTGGAAACCAGGGAGATATCTAAGGTAGGCCTTAGCAACTAATATGTTGATGGAATGAAGAAAGAGTATTCTTGGCATCTGAATGAAGAAAGGTTGATTTAAACAACTTATAGTGACTAAAATAAATTGTAATATATGTTATATCAGTGCATCTCAATATAAACAATTAAATAATTATATTTATCAAGATTAAAATAGAAGAAAGAAGTGCTACAGGACTCTACAGAATTAAACCAGGACATCTATGAAGAAATTGGACCAATTGACCCTGGGAGAGAAGTATTTTTGATCTAAAATTAATCTGAAACATTCCCTGTTAAGCCTAGATTAAAGGTTTCAAAGACATTGAGTACACTTTTTATAAAAACTATTTTTGAACTTCTACTGATAATAATAATAATTAATAGTATGGACATAAGCATAAACAACCATTGATGTATAGTGCTAATATAATCTAAAGCTAATTAAGTCTAAAAAACAGTTTAATAACCTAACCTATACACTGAACTGTTTTACACTCTTTATATAACCTTTTTAAGACACATTGTGACTATTTCTAATCATATGTATTTTGGTACTTTCCCTGTCAATACTGTTGTTATATCGTAGCCAAAAGGACCTACTTAACACATTATAATTGTATTTTATTCATTAAATATAAAATATGAAATGTTTAAAATGCCTGAGATATAAGAGTTACTGCTGCCACTCTGAGCATATTAAAATACAGCTGGCCAAACTTTGTTAAGAATTATATTTGATATTTAGAACAAGTTAAAGAGTAAATAAAGGATTTGAGTTTACAAAATACAGAAAAAGGTTTATTCGTTTCTTATTTCATGAATACAAAATGGGTATGATATACTGAACAAAATATCTGATACTGTGAGTTGACTTCAGTAATTAGATTAAGTTGGCAACACTCATCAATTGAAAATCTTAGCAGATTTTTTTGTAAATATGTTTTGATGAGCACAAGTTATCATATTCATTGCTGAAAGAAAATATTAAAAGAGAGTTCATTACAGAATAAAGAAACCATATACTATTTAAATAAATTTTACCAAAAATTTATTATCGATATTTCACCAATAAAATTTTATTTGCAAACGGTGATTGCAAATTGGCGCTCAACAAACATCCCCCTGAACGGATACTCATCCTTAATTTAATATTAACAAAGTATATACAAATAATAACAGAGTTAAACAAGATACAAATTCAGATAAATAACCCATAGATCCGATTCTATATGTATCAAATTGGCTATCCCAATAGTGAGGCTAAATAACATACAATTTAGAAAGTACGATTACAAGATTTGTATAATACAATATAATAAGAGAGTGACACAAGCAGGTTACACGTTACAATATATATGATTGTTAGGCTTATTGGGGACGATATGAAGTGTTATCAGATAACATTTTATGTTAAAACCTTTTTGTTCGTTACATACTAATAACGCCCTGTGTATGGGGGTGTTACGCACTTTAATTCAGAGTTATAAAATAATTGGTGGGGTTTGTGTATGGAGCCTGGGTGCTAATCTAGAGATCTCGGGTTCGGAGCGTTGTTCGGCCCCTGTGGAAATCAGTACCTAGGATAACATTATGGTGTAATAATGGGCGGCTGAAGCGTAGTGCTGGCCACACTTGTATGCCGAACGGCAGCCTACCTATACTGCTTAGGCGGCAAAAAGGGAGTTGTTATTATTATTATTTTTTGTTAACAGTAATCGATGCTGCAGTAAACCGATACCACAAACCTTAAAAACATAAATCACACTTACTTTTAACAGGTAATTTCAATTATTTACATTCGACGAATATAGCTGGTCATTTTTTTGGGCATTCAAGAGAGTGACAAAATCAGTAAATAAACGGTCCCATTCGTATGAACAGTGATAAGGCCTGTCGACCGTGTGCAGATTATAGACGACACTGCGCGGTGCCTAAATACAGACATAAACCACTGTGTATTCGGCCGGTAGTGTGTGTAGTCGTATACACGTACTGCGTATTAAAACTTAATACGTACAATTCGAGCAAATTCCTGGAAGACGGAGTGGTGTGCAGCAGACCGCAAAATTTTAGGGAGCGTCTCCTCTGCCGGCGTTGAATTCGTCAAACATCAACACGCGACTCGATATGAAAAGGCAAAATACCGCGCATCGGTGAACATTACAACTGTCACAAACTGGGTTTGCACTTCTCGTAACCGTGCTATGTGTACAGTATTGTTGTGTTATTTCATGTATTTGCGACGTTTCTCCCTAATTTGTTTCATTCCCCTAGTAGGCACAAATAATCGAAACTACGCTAGCTGTATCTAGATTATAGCACGTACAGACGAGGCGAATTTTGCAGGACGCGGACGCGATAGTTCCAAATACCAAAAACCTAGACAAAATGTGAAAGGATTTTAATTTATACGAAATTTTGCTATAGGAGGATTTTCGAAGTGGCTGATCAGGGCTATAATCCAAGGTCAAAATGATGAAAAATAAAATGACGGAACTACTGTAGCAGATGTAATTATTAAAAAACGTCGTTAAATTTGCATTAAATTACACGCCTAGGAGTTTGTAAGTCGCTAATTAATAATTTAACTAAAATATAAAATATATTAGATATAGGCAGTGACTATAGACTTGCAGTAATGTAGAACTCATAATTTTGTTTGCTATGTATGGGAAAACAAAGTAGTTTTGCTAGATACATAAGTTAATTTCATGGACGCAGCACTAATTATCTCAAAGTCTCAAAAAAGTGAACTTAACATTGTTTGGTTCTTAAGAATACATATCCAACCAGTTCGTTACATATTATTAGACAAATCTACTATATCTTCTTCTTCTTCTACACTTCAGGGATTAGGCAATGTGCCTGTTCCGACTTCACATTGTCAAATCCATTTCTTTCTTGGTCTTCCTACATCCCTTCTTCCAGAAGGCTTGAATCTGTTTTACAATTACTGGTTTTAGAATTCTATCTTCATCCGTGCGACTTAAATGCTGTCTCCATTTTTCCCTGCATTCTTCTATTTTCTCATTTAGAATATATATATATATTTAATTCTTCCCGTCTATCTTCATTTCTTGTATGTTCCCTACTTGTGCGTCCTTTAACCCTTCTTGAAAACTCTCACCTCTGCTCATTGTATGTTGTTTTTATCTCTTTGTTTTGTAATCCAGGATTCACTAGTAGCACTGACACAGCCATCGTTTTGTAGAATTTTAATTTTGTCTCATGTCACGTTTCATTTTTCACGTGTACTCTATTTATCTATCTATCTACGTGAACTCGTAGTTCCACATATGTGCTCAAATCTATTGACTTTTGAAAAACTATTGAAAATAAAAATACTATAATAGCTTACAAAGCAAACGGTAATAATATCTAAGAAAACAAATGACTCATAGAAAGATAATGGTACACTAAACAATTACATTTGGAAAACGGAATGCAGAGGTTGTAACAAATTTAATATAAGCGCAAAAAGAAAACAATTAAAAACCATACTCTGATCGTTAGAACACTTACAAAAAACAAATATTTACACTTCTAGTTTAACAAAAACACGCTGTACATATACAACGTGAAATCACACACGATAATAACATCAAAATAATAAAACGTTTACCACAGAAACGCAATTTTATCACCGGGGGAAGTTACCTATGTAAAAACATAAAACACGAACCCATTCAGTTCATCAAACACATTGAGATCGATAAAAACAGAGCGGTTTCTAAACACAAAACAATGGGCACATTAAAAAAAAAATACACACATGCAAATAGCCACGAAACTCGAACACAACCAACACAGCTACATTGCTACCAACCAACAAGAGTAACCAACTCAGGAGGAAATTCTTCACCTAGAGAACGGATGAACCTGGCTAGGGGCATACAGTTTATTGTCCCAAAAACCTGTGAAGTGGGTGAATACATCTTGGCTGTACATCTAAGCGATAGAGCGATAATAATAATAATGCGTGTGTGTGAGAGAAAGGGTAACAGTAGGAGAAAGTAAGAAAGTAATGAGAGTAGGAGAGAGAAAATTCCGTAACAGAGGTTACGAAATAGTTGCGGTTGTATATCTGTGACAAGTTAATGCAGTATCTAATATAGGCCTAATAATCGGAGTACTCGGTTTTCTGCAAAAGAAAAAACTGATAACCATCAGTGGTCAATAGAGGCAACGAGTGCGCCTTGCTGAACTGTGGGCAAAATTAAAAACACGTGCGAAAGCACAGATAAATTTAATAATGGTCATTAACGCCCGTGACCCCCAACACACACACACACACACACAAATGGCGGCTCCCGCTACACTAGTTGAAACCCAAACACTTACTCTGATGAAACCGCAACCCCAAACCCCGTCTCACAGATCAGCTTTCTGATTAAACACTGGCTTTTTATGCCACATTAGGTTCGCATATTTTCTAAGTATTTCCTTTCAAATAAAAGTTCTGTCGCTTACCTAACACCAGTTTGCATGTAATACAACGGTCACTGAATTCCGGTTGTATTATGTTGTCAGTAATGCACATTTAATATGTACAAGCTATTCCGGTTGTATTATGTTGTCAGTAATGCACATTTAATACGTACAAGCAATTCCGGGTGTATTATGTTGTCAGTAGTGCACATTTAATACGTACAAGCAATTCCGGGTGTATTATGTTGTCAGTAATGCACATTTAATACATACAAGCAATTCCGGGTGTATTATGTTGTCAGTAATGCACATTTAATACATACAAGCAATTCCGGGTGTATTATGTTGTCAGTAATGCACATTTAATACGTACAAGCAATTTTGTTTAAACTAAAAGTATAAGCCGGAAAAAAACTGAACACATAAAAATATTAACATTTAGTTTAGCTAAATGTTAGCTTTAATTTAGAAACTTTCACAGCGTTATTAGTATAATATTATGTGATAAGGAACATTGTGAAAATGTTAGTTTTAAGTATTTTTATGCTTACAAAACAACTTTAAGTGCTGTGAAATGGTGCGTAAGGATGCTCAGCTGCGTTTGTAGTGCGCGTGTTCGAGGGTACGTAATTATTTTACGGGGTATTCATAAAAACACGTTAATTTAAATAAGTTTCATGATATGAGAAATTTTGAGATGGGGCTTAAATCAGAATGTTAGTAATAAAAAGATCTAACCGCTGACAATAGTTATTTTAAAAATCAGTAACTAAATGTACGCATTTCTTTAAGTGATAAGATTTTATGGCCATAAATTTGATCGTAAAAATAATCAGCTTTCTTTTTTAACAAGAATTGTTCTATTCTTCGTATTATTTGAATTAGCAGCCATCCTTACTATTTCTTTTATGAAGTTGCTAAACTGCTACAATTTTTTGTTCAGACAAAGCTTTTCGTCATCTCTGAAAAAAAAAAGAATTGTTCTATATTCAAAATTGTATCTAAAAACCAGGCTGTTAGGCCGTGGTCGATTGCTGTGGAACGACGTCCTGTCGGCATCCTTCCACAACCTAATAGCCACGGCCTAATAGACCGGTGTTTACATATAATTTTGAATATATTGACCCCGGTCGTACAAGCTGAAGACAGAACTTAAGAGTTGTTCTATTCGGTAGGATTCTTGAACAAGAACATTTAATATCTGTAGAAACCATGAGTAGTGGTTACCGAAGAACCAATCAGATCACGAGAATTCAGTCAATTTAAATATCAGAACTCGGAGGAGAAAAGGCGAATAAAAAAAAATCAATATTACAGAATCCTATTTTCTGACATATTAAGAACACGGTAATACCACTAACACTTATGTATTCGCCCTTAGTATTTTGTAAATAGCATTGAAATGTATGGACTGCATAAAACCGGCCGAGAGCTTAGTGCTGTAATATTAGAGGGGTAAGGCTTTATATTATTATTTTTTTTAATTTTACTTATCAATAATTAATTAAAAATAAAAGTGTTAGCTAATCAGAATCTATGTTTTTTAATACTAAAATACATATTCGCCCTTTCTATCCTGAGACTATTCAGAAACTTTAAACGTGATTTCCCAACACCATGATTTTCATATTCGCCCTTTCTACTCCCAGCTCCTGTTATCTTAAAACGGATTAATCAGTTTTCTCTTCGGAATCGATAACGTGTAAATACCGCTTAGTATATGACAATCGGTCTCCCAATCGCGACAAATACAAGTCAGAAAAATTCCTAGAGTTACTGTGAGAAATATTATAATTATTGTGCTATTCCACGAAAGTGCAAGATATCCGGTTAGGATATATGCCTAGACACTTTAAGCTGACTAGCATTAAGGTGCAAGCATAACACACCAGTAGCAGTAACAATATAGGTTGGCGGTGAAAGAGTATATAAACGCGCCTGTGAGATTCACTACACACAGGAAAGCGATCTTGAAGCCGGACAGAGTATATCAACCCACGTTTTCATCCAGATCCAAGATCATCCAAGAATTACCCGTCGTCTGACGGCAGTCGATATTTATGGGATGTAAACTTGTATTATTTATGTACAATTGAAAAAAATATTTAAAAGAGAGACTCTATCGCATCATTAAAGACTTTGTAATAAATAAGACAAAAAGAACGTTTAAATATTAATTTATTTCACTGTACAGAGAGTAAATTTTAGTTTGTGTTACAAAGGTCAACAGAGACAGATTTATTATTTTTTATAAGCTGTACTAAAAGCTTACTAGCTTGTCAGAAAATAATAGTATCATTAATAAATTCACTTCGTTCCAATAACATAGGCTATACCTCAACTACTTATTCTATATCTCGACGACTATCTCAATATACATTGGTAATAAATAATATTTCATATTTTTCAAACAAGATTATATTTTGTATTGTTTTTTACAATTCTTCGACAGTTTTAAGACCTAATTTTAATTACTGTCATCATCAGGAGTATAATGTATACACAATAAAAAGTAAAAATAAAAATATAATAAATGACACGATAAAAATATAATACAACTACTTGCAGAAGAAATTATATTTAATAATACACATTATATACATATATTATATTTAATACTAATAATGAATTTACCTCAAGATATTGTCTCCTTATTTAGAACATGTTTCGGGAAGTACTGTGTTCCCATTTTCAGCCTTCCTGATTTTGAGTCTAGTGAAATACTTGTGTGTTGGTTGGTTGCTATTGTGGTTTCCTGTTGGTTTCTGGTAATTTGGACACACATGCAATAAACACTGGACATGAATTCCCAGTCATAACCAACATGACACTAATAAAATACATACCACACAAAGGCACCATAATGAACATTTGGGAAAATTTACAAATATACAAACATAAACACAAAACAAAACTAATACCCGAACAAATACAAATCAATACAAAACATGACACAATTTTCAAAGCACTCAACATCGAAAATACACAAAATACACCACAATCACACACAGTATAACATAACAAAAATACACCTCAAAGGAAAAACAAATGTACCATCAAAATTCACGGTACAATATGCATAAACGCAATCCATTTAAGTAACCAAAACAAAAAGAGAAATAGTATAATAACTAAATAACTGGGAAATAGAGAATGAAAACTCAGGGAGGAAATAATTTAATGACAATGACAAACAATGACTGACGATGACCAAAATACCCAGAAGTTAAGATCAAATGACAAAAAAAATGTACATAGTAATTTATAAATAGAAATATAATACATAAATGTGTAAAACTAGAATGTAAGAAATAAGACATTGTGAATAAACCTATTTAACTATGAGGAGGTCTGCGCACCTCAGACAGTTATTTTTTATCATGGAACTACAGAAAGTGAAGGATATAAAATTTTACAAATATAATAAGATCAAACTATAATTATAAAAGTTGTATAGTGTGACAATTCATGAAAGTGAGAATAACAGTGAAATACGGTAAAAAGGAAAAAGTGTGTACAATGAAAGTGATGAAACATAATTACAATGAGCATTGAAGGGGATATATAATCTGTATGAACCAGTTATATAACCCATATAGTGAAATCAAACAAAGTAAAAAGTTAAAAAATAGAAAATCTTACGTTAAAAAAAAATTATAATAATATATTGACGAAGAAAAACAATAAAGATCAACAGAATCAAGTGAATTAGAAATTGTGAAACCGAACCTGTGACCCATAACATATGATAGCCAAAGAAAGCCTTCAATGAAGTAATTAGTGTTTTGGTGAAAAAGAAGGAATATTATTGTTGGAAAAAAAATTTTAAAACAAGGCAGAACATAATAATATTACTGCTGAACGTTGATACAAATTAATGACCGATGAAAGATGAGATGATCCAGGAAAACCATTCAAAAAACTAGAAGAATAATGTTATAATCGAAGGTACAAAAAATTTGAAGTCCAGGAGTGAAGAATTAATCAATAAATGCACAAGAGAACTACCAGATTGGTGAGATTGCTCCAAAGCTAAGCCTGATATTTGAGTTACATTACTACATTAATGATCGAGTTACAACCACATAATATGACCAAAACAATATAAACACTATAAAAGTGAATGTTTATTTGTACACTTGTATACGATAGTTATTAGTATTAAGAATTCTCTTTTTAATTGTTATTTTGTATGATCCAAAGAACCTACCACTATTCAACAGACATTCACAACACATAATTACCAAATCTCATTCATAAATATTATATTTTATGTTATCTTTATAACTTGTACCATACTTTAACTATACTTTTACGTTAACCCTGAGATTCAGATTGTTCATGTTCTACCACCTAATGAGCCACCACTGTTAGAAGAGGACTTTGAATGTCCATATGATTAATCAATATCAAAATAAAAGGAGTAAAATAAAGAAATAATTGAGTTTGAGAAAAAACGAGAATAAGGAGTTTGACTATTTACTTTAACAATAAAAATTATAAAATCAAATAGTTAGGAAGATAACTTCCTCTCATTGCAATTGTATTTATTTTTACCAAAATTGGCACACAAAGGTGAGCTTAACAGTAATGTAAATAATTGTGCATAGTAAAAGAACAAAAAGAAAGAAGCGAGTTACTAATTATTTTACAAGAGTAATACCAATTTAAAGTACCAGAGGCTAACAGAAAACCACAATAGCAACCAACCAACACACAAGTACTTCACTAGACTCAAAATCAGGAAGGCTGAAGATGGGAACACAATACTTCCCGAACATGTTCCAAATAAGGAGAAAATATCTTGAGGTAAATTCATTATACAATACGTTCCCAAATGTTCATTATGGTGCCTTTGTGTGGTATATGTTTTATTAGTGTCACATTGGTTATGTCTGGGAATATAATAAAACATATACCACACAAAGGCACCATAATGAACATTTGGGAAAATTTACAAATATACAAACAAAAAACACAAAACAAACTAATACCTGAACAAATACAAATCAATACAAAACATGACACAATATTCAAAGCACTCAACATCGAAAATACACAAAATACAAATACACATACCACAATCACACACAATAATACAACTTTAAAATACCAGAGACCAACAAACAACCTTAATTTCCAGCCAACACACAAATACTTCACCAGACGCAAGCTCGCGAAGACTGAAGATGAGAGCACGGGAGCTCTCGAAACATGTTCCTAATAAGGAAAAAAAGTATATCTTGAGGCAAATTTATTTATAAATATTAAATGTGTTATATACATCAATAAACGGACTGTAGCAGAAAGTGATTGAATATTATAATGTATAAATGTATTATAATGTATATTATTCGATATATTTTCTTCTGCATGTAGTTGTAGTTAGGTAACCGAAACGACAAAAACGTAGTACAATTACTTGCAGAAGATACTATATTCAATAATATACATAATTATATAATTATTGCAAGAAATGTTCGAGTTATATATATATATATATATAAAATGACGGATACATACGTATATATGATTTCAAATTCTAACCTGCTCAGGGGAAAATCTTACAAAGTGTATTACTTGATTTGTAAATAATACATAACGTGTGCTAACGCCGGAGCATCACCACTACCAGTCGTGCCCTGTTACTCTTCGTGACGTGACGATGGTACTCTGTATACAATGATTTTTGCGGACGATCCTTCGATTCTCTTAGCTAAATCACAAAGTGACTCGCAGGAGAGACTCTTTTAGCTCTCTAAAGCAGCCAAGTGTTATAAAGGAAGTATACGTATTTCCTTGAAAAACAAAAGTGTCGTGACGCGGTACAGCCAAGAGTTAGGTCTACACTTAAACAACAGAACAACTGAACAGGCGGTAGGTATATGTCAGTATAAATTTGCGCACTTAGGTACTTACATACTTACATACTGAGATGTGAGACAACTTATAGTACTGAAAGATGTTTGCGTTCGACATGGACCAATACAACAAATTGGGATTAGAAGTAAATACAGAAAAGATAGAATTTGTATAACAGATTATTTGATTTTAGACAGTAAAAGTCAAGGTATATATCCTGCATTTCCTAAAACGGAAGTTCAGATGTAATCATTAGAGAAAGACATACAAAATACTGACGGGTAATAAACGCACTAAGTGGCATCCTATGAGACAAATAGATACAAATATCAAAAGGTAACAAAATACGGATTTAAAACACATTTTGTAGATCTGGCCATCAAAAGCAAGACAAGAAAAATTCTTGAATGCCTCAGAAGTGGACATTTGTAGCCAAACTGCGAGAACTTCAAAAAAAAAAATTCACGAATGAGGCAGCTCGGGATATAACGGGGACTTCACTCCTAAAGCCGACTGAACACACAAAAGCAAACAGTTGCTTTGTTTTAAACGTGTAAAAAGAAACAACTTCCAAAACTTTCAGTTGAAACCTAGAAGAAGGTGGAGACGTCGCGAGTACCGTGGTGAGAAAATTAAGTCATGTGGTGAGAATGCTCACAAATGAGTTCTAATAGCTGTATTGGAATACAAGAGATTTTGGAAGACCTCGGAAGAGATGGTAAGATATTCTTTGGAGTCGGAGCAGGCGAGATGCATAATCCTTGCAAGAATAGAAAAAGAAGAAGAAGAAGAAGAAGAAGAAGAAGAAGAAGAAGAAGAAGAAGAAGAAGAAGAAGAAGAAGAAGAAGAAGAAGAAGAAGAAGAAGAAGAAGAAGCTCCTGACGTTACGAAGTGTGTGGAAACGAGGTTCTGAATCATGGACTATGGAGAACAAATAATAAATTGTTAGAGGCTTTTTAAATGTGGTGTCGGAGATAAACCAGTAGATATTATGAAAGTATATAGCGAGAACTAATAAAGCCGTCATCAGAAGAGTAAACGTTAATGGTTAGGGTGGATTATCATCAATGGCATTACAACCCATAAATGAGATCTGAAGAAGCTTTCGCCAGTTTTGTCTATCCTGTGCTGCCGTCCTCCAATTTTGCATTTAGACCAAACATTTTTCCGATCTGATGATGAGCTATGAAGCTTGAAAGCGCTAATCTTAATAATTTTTCTATAGTGGTGTGTAACAGTGTTAATTCTGTTTGTGATTATAACCACTAACACAACTTTCTTAATTAAACGTGGTATAGTTCTTGCTTATGCCTCCGTGACAAATCTGGTCTTCAAGCACTGAACCACAGATCATTTTGTACATCTTACGAAAAATAGAAGGTCACGTTTATATAACGTGGAGATCTTCCAGGTTTCAGGGCCATACATAAATTCTGTCCCAATCAGAGCCACGTAGAGCTTCCATCTTAGTGTCACGAGAAATCAGACCTCTTTTCAAGTCCTCCTGCACTCCACAGTAGCTAACAACATTCTTCTGTGAACAATATAACATTTTTTCTAATAACATAGCGTTGTCCGCGTTCACTTGATAGTCAAAATACACAAATTCGCCCAATAAAATATATACAGCCTACATCGAAAGGAGCAGGTCCATCCGTAAGTTCTCCCCATTTGCTCTAGTTTATCTGGAACCCCATGTTTCTGAGCGATGATTCTAGTGCTATATTAGCAGTATGATTCTGGTATTAAATTGAATGACTGACAAATGATAGTGGTAGGCCAAGGAAGGAGTTACTGGATCAAAACGCCGAAAAAAAGCATTTGGAGAGGTATAGGGATAGAAACAGGCAGCGATAAACCCTGACATCATCACGGTATACTACTGCCTCCATGGCCAGATGCCATTTCCCCTCGTCAAGAAATCAACTCCACTGCATTCGTTCTTGTAAGCTGTCAATAATAACTTCAATCCTATATCCCCGCATGGTTCCACCACCTCTTAAAAGCAGGTCTCCTCCCCTCTATATCCCTTCCCTATACTTCCTTCTCCCTTTCTCCAACATCTCACTCCTGGCGACGTGACCAGCTCGTTTGCCTTCCGCTACTATACCTGGTTCGTTATTTAGCCTCCTCGTTTCTCTTTTATGATTCCCTTCAAGACATTCCCCTCCCTGGATGGTAAAAAAAATCTTCCTTAAAACTTTATTTTCAAATGTTACAAGTTTCCATTCCTGTCGCTTATTTAACTTCCAAATTTCTGCTGCATACAATTCCACCGGCCTTTAAAGCCTTTTTTCTTTTTTGTAAAATGAGCAAATAACCTTGATGTCATAGTTTTGTTGACAACAAAGAGATTCAATTTCCCAGATTCAGTCGGGTCTAGTTTTTACCTTTTCTGGCGTATCAGAACTGATAACTTTACCAAGAAATTTAAATTCTCCAACTTCCATATATTTATTTTGCAGAACTCGTGGTTCATCCATTTGACTACTACATTTACTGCAGCCAAAATTCATGAACTTTTATTTGTTTCCATTTACTTTAAGACTGTTTTTTGGCCCGTTTACAATATCCACCCATTAATCTCCATCTTTAGGCTGTAATAAGAGAACACAAAATCATGATTTTGCTTCACTATGGAGGATAAGATATCTTTGTAAGTAATTATCTGTGTCCATGAACCGGTGAAAGAAAATCACTAGCGCACGTGCGGACTTTTTTGTATATAAATAAAATTTGCATGTAATCGTCCGGTAAGCATAAGGGAATATACAATAGCCACGTGCCGCCAATCGGCCTTACAATGTGCCCATGCTCAGTTCTACCGGTCGTAAACCCAAGAAGCACCCCCTACCGGTAATTATACTTAATTCGTAAAATAATGTCCCCGTAAAATGTTATTTTTATAACTACAATATGGTAGTAGGGTTTTACTTCGCGTAAGATTAAAATTAACCTAAACGTAGAGGTAATGAACGGTTACTTGTTGATATCAGCTTGTAGGCCTACCATTAGTTTACTGGATAGCATCATCATCGGCGCCACCAATGCTGTCGTTGTCGTTGTTCTTCTTCTGTTTGTCTCATTACATAAAAGAAGAAGATCGAATTCAAACCGAGTCGCCGATTATTCCAATTCATTTTTTACGGATTTAAAGTTCTTACGGAGTTTTACGATGAAAGCTTATTTTATGTTGGCATATAAAACAGGGAACACAGTGACAAAATGCTGTCTAACGCCACGATGACCAACAAAAGTGTAAGAATATAAGTAAATAAAAGAAATAAAGTTGCGCAAGAACAGGTTTGTAATCAAATAAAGAATATATGAATGTGTATATAAACATCTGACGATACACTTACTCTGCGAAACATACGTAAGTTGTACAGTAATACGAAATATACATTGGCAGAGAAAATTTATTATTTGTTTATGCAACATTACACACAGAGAGGGGAGACAGTTAGATAGGCAGACAGGTAGACTGGCAAACAGAATAATTATATAAAACCCCTAAGCGATGGGTGATTTCTTACGGGTAAATATCGACTGTTTTGGTCTGCGTAATATTGTTCCCGCTTGATGTTTCGACCTCTGGAATCTGGGATCGTGCTCAGAAGATGTGAGAAAGTCTTTCAACCGCCACTCACAGCTTCTGAGAACCATTCCAGATTCCAGGCATCGAAACGTCAATCGAGAACAATATTACGATGGAAGCAGTCCGAATAGAGGATTTACCCGTAAGAATAATCATCCTATAACTGTTTTTGTATTAAAAACACTTTATTGTATTCAGAAGTTTTCAAGTGAAAGCATTTATATAAATACTTGCAATAGACAAGTGTATAAACGAGTGTATAAGTGTGTGTGTGTGTGTGTGTGTGTGTGTGTGTGTGTGTGTGTGTGTGTGTGTGTGTGTGTGTGTGTGTGTGTTTAATAGGTTTTTTTCTGTTTTATGGTTGTTTTAATTTATGTATTCATAGTTGTATATTATTCACGGAATTGTACCATTGTAATAAATATATATATATATATATACATATATTGCAACGTAATAAATTGCAAATTTAATTTAATTTAAATTTGTGGAACCCCACGATCTTGGAGCACCAAATTTATGCAACGTTACATACACATAAATAGGCGTGAACGATCTCACGTTCAAGATTGACAAATTCTTTAAACAATATAACATTTAAATTAGGTGTCAGGTGTATCTGCAATAAGAACTCTATGTAACTTGAAACGGTAATTAAAATTTATTTGATACTATAAAAAAATATGTGCACATGGCACTGACTTCGATTTTAAAACATTAGTTATTATTTGTTATTATGCCGTAAGGCTTAAGATATATACATCCTTACTGACTAAATATTCTATGCTACTAATTATTATATGAAAGAAAAATCTCATTTTCAGACTACTCAGTCTATTAATATGTTTCAAAATCAATTTTTAAATCTTTTTTTCTATATTGTAACGTACTCAAAATATTAATAGTTATTGTTTCTCAGTACTGTTTTCTCAAATACTAATTTAAATGCTTTGTAATCATTTTATATTATATGAATTTGAGCTCTTGTTACGTTAATCGTATTTCTTAAACATCTATGATTTTAACTCTACTATACAAGAAACATTGATCTTATTTTTAAATAAAATATTAATGTCTTTAACTGTCTTTGAATTCTTTGTATGATTATGATATGAATAAGTTGTCTATCACCTTATTGTCGTCAATCATACTCGATCATTTTTGTTCCATCGGTGTTCGTCCTCGTCTCGCCTCCAGCGTCGGCTGTCTCTCTTCTCCTCTTGTCCAGCGTCGGCTGTCTCTCTCTGAAACTCTCCTCTTGTCCAGCGTCGTATCGCTCTCTGGAACTCTCTTCTTGTCCAGCGTCGTATCGCTCTCTGGAACTCTCCTCTTGTCCAGCGTCGTATCGCTCTCTGGAACTCTCCTCTTGTCTAGTGTCGAATCATTAATGGATCTTCTTAAGTAGTGCTGTTATTAATTAAAATGATTGTCTTTACAGCTTAGTTACGTATTTGTACGTAACTGGCAATTTTAAACTGTTTACAAAAAAAATAAATATGCCGTGCTGACGGGCATAAGCTCCCGCTACACCGTGGATGATTCAAGAAAGAGAACCACTGCAGCTTGCGTGTCCTATTTATACCCATGTTTTGGTCGACACCCTGCAGTGATACAAAATCGACATGTTAGAAACTGTCTTTGGCTTCAATTCCCCCACTCTTTGTCAAATTCGCTATTTTTTATATTTCTGCGAATTGCAGAGTCCTGTAAGTATACTCTTATACTTATCTTATAACTAATTTTACAACACATGTTCACTGTAATTTTGGACATTGCAACTTAACCCTTTCGATTTGTACACAGTTATTTCACTATTCCACTTGTACGGTGTGTCACTTTCGCGTGGTTTTCGTACACAGTATTTAGTAAATTTATTTACATTTTATGGTGTTTTTGGATTTTAATTCTTAATTCTAGTTTATGAATAATTACGGAAAAACAGTAATTGTGCAATTATTCATCTTGGGGTGGCAAACTCGCCTGCAGAGACCTGCGTTCACACACACTAGCAAAATACTGGTGTACACACTTTCAGTTACATTTGTGTGTGTGTGCACGTTGATTCAGGTCGAAACACCTGTTCATATTTTTGTCTGAGCCTAGCCTGCAATCCCTAACATGCTTATTTCTAATATATTATTAATTATTTACAGTTTATTAAGTAAATTTAAATTTTTATATTCCATGCTCAGTACATCACTTATTTGTACTGTCGCAATATATATATATATATATATATATTATACTGGTTTATTTTTTTTATTACAGGTATTGTAATAAAGATCTGTACCTACGGTTATTATATTTTTTTATTTACCAGTACATGTAAAGAAACTCTTTTTCTCAGGGTTAATGATTATTAAGTTATTTTATCGTATTTACGATTAAATCTATTAATTTGTTTTTCTTTAAACCAACCCAGATTCAGTTAATGGGTAGTACTTTGGTAATTAACCATGTAAAAAATAACTAACGTAGGCCTATTAGTGTAACTTAACAGTCTCTGAATTCTTCCAGCTGCCACGGGTTCACTTCTGGTTGTTGTTTACCTTTCTTCAACAGCAATATTCAGCTTGGCAATCTGTTTCCTCACACGAATCTCTTATTGCTCTTACCGCTGGATACCACTCTCCAAGATTACTGCAACACCGATGTCTCCTTTGAACACTTAATTATTCGTTAGGGCCACTGAAACTCTTCTCCAGTCCAAGGTTTTCCTCTTCTGTCGTCGTTCTATTCAGGATATTGTTATATTTTTTGTAATATTATTATTTATTTATTCGATATTATAATCAAACTCTGGAATCACTATTCAAAATCCTTTGCTTTATTTTCTTTTCCAAGTTACATTACCTTTATGATGTACAACAGTTATTATAATTTAATATTCTTAATGTGACTGATTGAATTAAAAATTAGACTCTATTTATATAATTCCTCTGTTTCATCTTTATAGTATTCAATATAAAATTAGACTACTCATGTTACTTTCCTTAGATATAAATTTAGACTCATTTTACATAATTCCTCTCTTTCATCTTTATAGTATTTGGTATTAAATTAGACTAATACATTTTTTCTTCATCACTCTCCAAAACAATTTCTAACAATTTACATATTTGCCACATTGATAATTCCCTACCTTCGTTACATCTTTTTATCATATACCTCTTAAAAACTTATATAACTTTTCTACTTCTTATTAAATATATTTATTTTATTTCTAATATTCTGAATTCTAGTTTGTATTTATAATATGATCATTCTCTTACTATTTCCTCTTATTATAATATTCATTTCAAATTTCATATATTCTTTTCATAACATATATCTTTATACTGTTTTATCTCATATAGACATCTACCTCTATGTTGATGGGTGAGTCGATACAATGTTTTTGTTTACATTTTCAAACATATGTTCCAATTCTAATAAATTTATATATTTTTTCTTTTAAAATTTATTATTTTCCTCTTATGTACTGTGTTGCATTTTAACAGCAGTAAAATATATATATATATATATATGTATATATATATGTAGCGGATATTTTTTCTTTGTGAACGAGAAGTTTGGTCACCATTCTGAAGAACAGAGTTCAACGTTTACATGCTCTGCATCGTTTACGGCTTTGTACTCTCGGTTAAAGAACAGGTTTCCGTTTGTATTGCTCGTGTAACGAGTGTCCACAGCCTACTACACGTACAGCAGTGTATGGTTTGGCAGCATTTACCTGGCAGCGATCCAGAGAACATTAATATATTGTTATTAATAATAACAGGTATGAAATTCAGGGGCGAATAAAGCGCCGGCGTTCGTTAACCTGAAGATTCGCATTAACATAAAGAAGAATAACCGAAAGAGTGAGCGGCGTGTGTGTTAAACGATCACGAACCAAACAAACTTACCTCTTGTACTAACCAGGATTTTAGTTCCGTATGTGTATGCATATAAAAAATATTCATGTCGCGAGGAAAACAATAATATAAATGTGTTTCGATACCGAGTTAAAAGTGGTGTGTCTAGGTCAAGAGTCATTATTGACTGTAGACGTGTGTTGCGTTTCCTTGTCTGCGTATCGCTGTATCTAATTATAGATAGAAAATCACACTAGATTTAACAAGACCGAATCGTTTAAGTAATGTTTTCTTGTAACAAAATTTAAAAGACTCTTCAATACATAGAACAGGAGACAAAACAAAGCCAAATAAAGCAATACAAGCAATTGTAAAAAAACAATTCTTCTTCTTCTTCTTCTTCTTCTTCTTCTTCTTCTTCTTCTTCTTCTTCTTGAGGCTTTGAACCTTGCGCACTTCTTCTTTTGATAATCTTTCCTTTGGTCGTCCAATATTCCTCCTGCCTTCCGGATTGTAATCCAAAATTGTTTTCATACCTTTTTTCCGAAGCATCCTGTATACATGGTCTGTCCAATTCTGCCTGTATTGCTTTATTTGTCGTATAGGTTGTATATTCCAAACATGCTCCTTGTATTATCATTTCTACCCTGCCCCTTCGTGATATTCCCGATACTGACCATAGAAAACTCGTGTCACTAGTCGGCTGGCGGGTCTTTCCATTCAGCGTCCCAGTCTTGCTGCCATATAGCCCTACGTTGTAAACCTCTGCCACCACTTCATAAAATTCCAAAATAGTCGCTCTCTCTCTCTCTCTCTCTCTCTCTCTCTCTCTCTCTCTCTCTCTCTCTCTCTCCTGACCTTACCGTTCAACGTTATTCTTTCATCATACACATGCGATTAAATTTCTTTACTTTTCTGTGTCTACATCTTCCTCTCCAAGTCACATCCAATGAACTTATCGAGAAGCTGATGCTTAATAAATAGTAAATAATCTAATCTTTGAACCTTCCGCGCTTGTCCACTTATGCCGATATTAGATTTGTAATGCAATGTAAATCAATGGATATATTACGAGGTTGCGACATACAGAATGGTAGACAACACCAGACCTGGAGATTGTGCGTGTGCGCTTGCAACATTTCCGATGCCAATGTAAGCCTTTCTTCCTTTTAACAGCGATATTTATATACTTAATGATTTTAGCGACTACAGTAAAGCCTGTGATAACCGGCACAAAGGCTCTACACGACCCTAGATAACCAAAAGTTCGGGATTGTTTTATTACTTCTGTTTATGTTTCTGTGTGATGAAGATCGTACCATTATACAGTATCTACTGTTAGTTTTACTGTGTACTGGGTCAAGCTGGTGATACGACAGTTCCTGACCTATAACAAGTAATAACTTGAAGAAAAATTTTTGTTTGATACGTACGCGAAATATCAATGACAGAGTTCAATATTAGACCAGATGATTTCAAGCATATAACATTCGAGTTTATGTACAAACAACTTGAGAAGTTCAATATCCTCGCTATTAAATGAAGTAGCGTTGACGAGTTGATCTCAACGATATATGCCGAGAATAACTATTTCAGTTTTTTTTCATCCACATCTACAATTTTGACTTCATAGGCCTAAATATAAACTCGATGATAGTTTGTGTATACATAAATCCTATACGATCGTTTAAATTATTTTACCGATCGTCCACAGTATCTTTTAAACACTTATCACTAAACACGTGTCACCCGTTTTTCAATTTGTCTCACACTGTGCTATTATTTTATACATTAATATCTTCTGGTGTCAATATTTTATTACTTAGACTTGTAAGCTGAGATGGTTATAACTAATCGGTAAGTCACAAATTGTCATTTAGCGACACCAACGGTAAAGAAAGCGTGTCTTTGATTTGATTTGATGAAGCAGTGAACCAATCCACGGTCCGCTTTTTCACCCTGACCTGTAGATATTTGAAATTTCTCGTTTCATATTACGCTTACCAAATGCATAATTCGATATTACTGAAAACAGCTATCAAGTAAATGGCTAATTAATAAACGCCGAAACGCGTCCAATAAAATTAGTAAGTTCACATGAAAAAAGTTCATTTTTAGTTAAGTATTAATTTATTGTATGTTTGTTCCCATCTAGTTTATTTATTATATAAATACGGAAATATTTATGTATTGTAAACATATTTGTATATTACAAACTGTTATTTAATTTTATATTGTATTTTTGGTACATATCGTACCTTCATCATTATAATTAACTTTTATTAATCGGCTTGACATACTGCTTTATTGTGATTTTCTTTTCCTACTGCTGTTTTAAAATTACTCGAACTAATTGATTTTCCTAGATTCGTTCAAATTTCTCCTCGTATATAAGTTGTGAGTTAATGTTTGGTGTAAATACAAATAATAAATAATAATATTTCCCTTTTACCCCTGTATTTGTTTTAATCGTACGTTTATTAATATTATAATTTTAATCGAACATAATGTTAATTTGAACGGTCTACGATACTGTTAATAATAAGTGGTTACAAGTTTTTAGACGGATTAAATCCCGTATGTCACCTTTAATCCGTTAATGTCTGTCCCTAACAAAACGTTAAGTTCTGTTTCCGTATAAGAGTAAAAAAATTTGTAGTTTATAATTGGACAACGAAGCGAGTTCTTAGTAATAACTCGACCGCCTGGCATTTGTTTGTCTGTACGTCTCACGAACATTTGAATGACTCAACAGATTTTCGTAAAACTTGCCACGTGTCTATCCCTTTACTCCATAGACCCTATTGTTTTTAATAATGACCCCCCCCCCCCAATACAAATTGGAGAGAGTCAAAAATTTCAGGAGTCAAAATTTAGAAAAATCGCAACATCTACGTAGAGTAACAAGCTGAATAGACTTTTAATTAAAAACTCTGAACATATTGTTTAGTTCTGAAAATACCCCCCCCCCCGAAATAAACAAAATTTTAAAATATTGTAAAATTTTATGTTGAGTATCAGACTGAGTAATTTTATTTGAAATCGGAATGTAGCATTTACTCTGATATTTTTTTAAATTAATGGCACTGTAAGTCAAAACTGGAAATAAAAACTTTAAGAAAATTATAAAAATATATATTGGGCATCCGTTTGCTTGGGATATTCTTAAAAATACAAACTCAGTACCGTATCTTAAATGGTTTGACAAAATTAATATTTCTCAACACCCTTGAAACATTTGGACTGTCTTTAAAATGTTTGTAAACCATGTTTGTTTGTAAAAACCCTTTACATATTGTTATCAGCTCCGTATATTTGTGAAAAGTATTAAATATTGCTATCTAAAGAAACATATATAAACTTAATAATTTTAACTAAAAAACCAACAAAAAACAGTATATGAAATTGTTAGTGTTTATTGTATGATTGTATGCTTTAAAGTTGTTATTTTATTAACAAAATGGTAGAGTAATAGGGATTTTCGTAATTTTTTTGATAATTTAAAAGTTATCTAATATTGAAATTTATTTAATGATAAATATATTTTGTTCAAAATAATAAACGAGTTTTGCTGCTCAGGGAGCTTATAAGAGTATTAACAATGAATGTTTTAGTAGATGGTTAGTGAGGATCGGTCAATAATACAAATTTTAGCTATTTTGCGTCGACGTTTCGACAATATTTATTGTCATTTTCAGGACCTGTGTATGAAATACAATAGAAATATCAAACATAACGAAACAATTAAATATTTGGGTTAACATGTTGGTGATTTGAGTGTGTGCGTGCGTATGTATGTATCATTTTATATGTGAAGACTTATGATAGTTTGTTTACATCTTCAAATTATCTTTAAGAAAACGAGCAAATTATAGTATGAGAGATAAACATGTATGAGAAATATGTAAACAAACTATCATAAGTCGTCACATATAAAATGATACATACATACGCACGCACACACTCACATCACCAACACGTTAACCCAAATATTTAATTGTTTCGTTATGTTTGATATTTCTATTGTATTTCATACACAGGTCCTGAAGATGACAATAAATATTGTCGAAACGTCGACGCAAAATAGCTAAAATTTGTATTATTGACCGATCCTCACTAACCATCTACTAAAACATTCATCGATTGATTGATTGACTCTCATACTATAATTTGCTCGTTTTCTTAAAGATAATTTGAAGATGTAAACAAACTATCATAAGTCTTCACATATAAAATGATACATACACACGCACGCACACACATCACCAACACGTTAACCCAAATATTTAATTTTTTCGTTATGTTTGATATTTCTATTGTATTTCATACACAGGTCCTGAAGATGACAATAAATATTGTCGAAACGTCGACGCAAAATAGCTAAAATTTGTATTATTGACCGATCCTCACTAACTATCTACTAAAACATTCATTGATTGACGGTCACTAAAAATTTAAGGATTTAAGTATTAACAATAATACTAATAATACTCATCATTATTATCAACATCATAATCGTAAAATAATCACAACAATAAAAAATTAGGTGGGTGTACCAATAATACAATAGATACAGTCCTATAATAGATACAATAGGAAGTTATGCGTTCTACTCACACGCAGCTTTCAGCTCACTTCAACATTATTAACTACAACAGAGTTGCACTAAAGCTGATGTTATTCTGATGACTGGCGTGTATGCTGTTATGTGTGTATACTGCTGTGTGTGTATGTGTTGGCAAAAAAGCTTTATATAATCACTCTGAGGTTTCTGCTATCCTCTATGTTGTTAAAACAGTGAATACAAATTGATCAGAATTACATTATTCTTGTAACTGAGTCAATATTAAATGTAAACTGATATATAAAAAATAATTCGAATCCAGGAAAGTATGAAATATGACCAATAATGTGTGGAAATTGTGTGCGAAAACAATTAAGTGTAAGCGAAAAATCGCGTTTCTTTTTAATACTAACACAGCAGAAACACACAAAATGCAAAGAGGCTAAATGCAAAGTTTCGGGCAAAGAATACACGACAGACATGCAAATGAAATGGCATCCTCACTGGCCATTCCTAAAGTATAAAACAATTAGATGGTAAACCCATCGACCGGCATTAATAAACGCTGACTTTGCACGGTCAGAAAGCTGATATTCCCAGCTAATGCGTCCACAATATGCAAAACCTGTTTCCAGATTAAGCTTTCAACTCGATTTGCACTTATTAAATGTGCAATTTGATTTCTGTCAACGTGTTAACTGCTATCAACGAAACCAAACCACCAATTGTATGTGTTTTCAATGCATTTGTTCTAAAAGTATACTTTTAGATTTTTGTATTTTTTGGTAATAGTAAATTACACAATACTCATTTCGGTAGTATGCATTATCGTCATCAGCTATAGGCCTGTTTTTTTGAAAAGAATTTCCTACGAACTGTTATACCGTGTCATAATTATTCATGTAAATAAATACGAAATTTCTTTTCAAAATATGATGATGACGGTGTGTACTACAGAAATGACTTAACGTTATGGAAGTATAAAATTATTGATTATACGTTATAAAGTGTCAATTTATTGATTAAATAAACAAGGAAGACTGTAAATAGTACTATATGTTTCATGATCGGATTTTAGTGTAGAAGGAGCAAGCGCTCCATGTAATTAGCTAAGCTACAGGTGGTTAGACTATTCCAGGGATGAAATCTAACATTATACCATTTTAAAGAAGTGTCTAACCTAAAGATTTTTTTGTCAAAAGTGTTGTAAGGAGATACCACATATTGTAATTATGAAGACTATGCCCATTCAGAAGAAAGTTACTCAAGGCTATTAAGAAAGAGACCGAAAAGTGACGAAGTTCTTCTGTTGAAATAAAATGACAAAAGCTGGGGTGAAGTGTCTGCATCATTAGATGCACTTGAACTGCTAAGTGACGTAGAACTACGGCATGGAGAAGAAGGAGAAGAAGACGAAAAGAAGAAGAAGAAGAAGAAGAAGAAGAAGAAGATGATGATAATGATGATGACGACGACTGTAAATTTCAGATTGTTTTGCTTTGTCAGGAAGAGAATCGTTTAAATAAGTTTGAAACTTGCCTTCGAAAGTGAATTCTTCATAATAGTCGCAGCCTTCTGACGACTGCCGTGCTCAATAAAAGAGCATAAGTATGAAACACTTAGTTCCTGTTTGGTGCCTTAACTGAGCCAACGCCGGAAATAGTTAACGTTGTTTTGGACGGAAACACGGGTAAATAATTATGTCCTTAAAAAAGTATTATATATTACAAGAAAATAATTTTTTGTTCACTATAATATAGGTTAATAATAACGGAAAACAAATTTGTTTACCTTTATGGATTACGTCACTGAAATTTTACTAAAATGTTACTTAATAAACAGTCATTTTGACAGCACATCCGTGTGTTACCTGCCTCTCTTATTGTTCTACTGTTATATATACTGTAGAATAACAGGAAACTAAAGTTTTTATAACAGTAAACGACTTAGCTTTTGTTGCAGATTTACACATTAGAGTTTATCAAGTGTGTTATCAAAAGGTTACGGTTACGTTATATTTATAGAAATTCATTCGATTACGGCGCACCAGCGATATAAATAATTACAGACTTGGATTACGATAATTTACGTATCCAGAATACGCAATTAGTAAACTTTTAGGGCGGGGTTACCTGCGCTCTGTTACCTACGAGGTAATCCTAAATTTTACACGCACTCAGGAGCTTTTGAATACTTCAAGTGTGTGTATGTATGTGTGTGTGGGGGGCGCATTTCTACCTCCTACCGCGCAATATTCTACGGCGTGTTGGAGTATCTCACGTTTTCGAAAATCAATTGTTTCATCAAAATGACTTTCTTTGTCTAGAGCCGTGAAACAGAGATCAGTATGTTGCGTGTGCGCCTGCGTGCGTTTGTTATGTTTAGACAAAGGAAGAGAGAAAGCTGGATCAAACAAAGGAACGAACATATCAGCAAAGGCAATATATTTACGAATACCGACAAACGTCTGACGGTTGAAGACGATTCTGAAACCCAGTTTGCGCCTTAATGAATGAAATTTCCTTTCTGACAAAAGCGAGGAGTGTGTCAGTAACTTGATGAAATAACTGCGCCTCAAAATTAGCATATACACCCCTGCACACACACAGGGTCTCACAAACTGTTTTCTACGCCTTTCTATATCTTAATAAGTTGATTCGTGAATGGAAGCGAAATGTCAGTCCTGAGCTGATGATCGAGTTATCGGTTTCAGTGCACAAAATACTTCTTACAGATGACCAGGAGGGTCATTCAGAAATCGGAAGATCATTTGCTACGGGTTGTACACAGATTGAAAGCCGTATAATATGACGATTTTAATTGGAAAGCCAAAGTTACGGCATTTGAAATGATGGATACCATACGGAGCAGAATAGTGATTAATAATAAAACGCTTGAACAGTTCTCACATTTTCAGTATCCGGGATGAAAGGAAACATGACGTAAGAAATAAAATTAATATGTTTCAAGCTCTTACAGGGACGATTAGGAAGAAGCTTCGAGGGAAAACGCGAAGGAATATCCAAATATGACTGTACAAAATTATGACAATCCCGGCATTTTTTTAAAGTTTAGAAACCAGAACGGTTTCACGACGAGATTCCAATAGAGTCACCGCAGTTGAGGGATGTGATGCGGAGTTACAAGAAGAAAGAGTGACGAATCAAGGTACACGAACTAAATAGGGTACGTGTCAATAGAGGAAGTGCGAAGAATGAGTAGAGGAAGGCTGTTTAGCTTTATAGACCCGAGAGGGAGAGTCTTGTCAGACCCCGAAAACGGTAGGAGTGATGAAATGAAGGAATCCTACGGAACAGCAACACGTTTATGGCATTAACCTGGAAGGCAGAAAAAGAAGAACATACACTCAAATGTATATAAGCTATAGTTACGCCGTTACAAAACGTTCTACAAGTTTCTCGGCTATTCCAGCAAAGTATCGGCTGTATGTTTGTGTGCGTACGTATGTCAACGGTCGGGGCTGTTCCGGACTTCACAGGTCACGCACTGTGTTCAAGGCCGCAATCAATTACGCTCTAGTGTTTTCGAGTAGTGTCGACGCGTATTATGGATTATTCTGGGACACTTATGCTATCTACTTAAACAATAGATAGCTGCCGCTTATAGTTAATTTAAGTGGCGACTTATTCAAGTGAGGCTCGAAGTATTGTGGCGAAGTGTTATTGTGTTATAATTGTGCGGGACTCTATTAGTTGAAATTATTATTGTGTGTAGACAAATTTTACTTGAATTGTTGTAAGAGACTGTTTTGTTGATTACAGATTATTAATCGTGATAATTAATATTAATGTCTTCACTGGTGTCTTGTATTTTGTTTTCCACTGTACCATACGACGATCAGTTGGACCGTCGTAACTATATATACATAAATTTATAAAAAATTCCTTGATAATAAGCTAAAAACTTCTATCTGACGGGTACAGTTACATAGGGAACATCGCTTTTTGTTCCTGTACTGTCTGGTGCGTTTGGCCTGCCATCCATTGGAACGTGATTCTTCTAAAGAAGGCCACCGGTGGGTGACGGAAACGTTTAGAGTAAACGTTTAATCTCAGTTCAATCCGCCCATTATATCCTTCGTAATAAATGAACAAGTTTCTTCCAATAAAATTATTACTTATTTAACTAGTGTAACACTTAATTTCTATGGAATACTAATAGTTTGTTGTCATGTGTAACTGACTTTAACGGGTCTTTTCAATAGAGAAAGTTAACACAGATAATATTAATATCTATTAATATTATATATGTATATATACAGGGTGTCCCGGGAGGAGAGGGAAATAATTTGAGAAATGGTTCTATAGTGTAAAAGAAGAAAAAAAGTTCATATAAACATATGTCCGGAAACGCTTTGTAAGCGAGTTACGGCTAGCGAAAGATTTCGCCCGCGTTTCGGTTCCTCCGGGTAAATGAAGACTTTCTGAAATTCTGGGAAGGTAAATTAAGGGGCTAATTCTGTTGTTTCTTATGGTTTCTGACCTGAAAAATCGAATAAAACAGGTCGCAGAACTGTATCTTCCATAAGTTTCATGATATCTGACGTAAAACAGAAAAATCTTTGCCTAAAAACAAAAATTTGTTTTTAACCAAAATTGGAATTTTTTGTTGATTTTTATTGACTTTATTTACACCATTTTTCTCAGAATTAAATTCTTTACAAGTTTTGTTTTTAACTTTTATGCATTTATTAATCATTTAACAAAGTTATTGTAGGCCTACTTCTAACCTAAAAAAACGTTTTTTTTTCAGGTCAAAAACCATAAGAAACAACAGAATTAGCCCCTTAATATACCTTCCCAGAATTTCAGAAAGTCTTCATTTACCCGGAGGAACCGAAACCCGGGCGAAATCTTTCGCTAGCCGTAACTCGCTTACAAAGCGTTTCCGGACATATGTTTATATGAACTTTTTTTCTTCTTTTACACTATAGAACCATTTCTAAAATTATTTCCCTCTCCTCCCGGGACACTCTGTATATAATATTACGTATATAGACAATATCTATTCTTGCAACCAACATAGTTATTCATGTAGGCCTGCGACATATACTTCTGTACATTTGAAAACTATGGAGTTCTTGATATAAAATCATACGCAGAAAGAGCTTCAATAAGACAGAAACGTTTGGTTAGTTATTGAACGTACGTTATATGTAAATATTCCAACTTTAGACGCCAACAATTGCAATAAAAGCTGTACGACCGATAAATATTGTTATGAATAAGCGGTGATATTTAGAAACGAAACCTTTGATGTCAAGCTCTCCCTTTGACAAATGCGGTATCAGTAATTATTAAACGCCTACGTGCTGTAAGACTTTCTCGTTAGTTCAGGTATCAATATCACAAAGGTTCCGTCGTTATTTAAAGAACGGCGCCACTATGGTTACGGGATATTCTGCAGCGGTAGGTTCGTTTCGCCCGTCCCCTACGAATGCTGGCTCATTACTAGAGTGCGCAGAGATATAAACGACCACAATGAAGAAAGAAGAATCGTTCAAAATATACGTTCCAGCAGTCTTAAAGCAATTGGAAAACAAAGTTACCCGGATGTGTATGAAAGTCAAAACCAACTACATACAATCAGACAGTCGTGTCACACAACTGGGGGTTGCGCGGCCCGCGCGAAGCGCGGGTCGCGAGTAGTGCAGTGTCCCGAGTCTCAGAAAGGACTCCTGCCACTGGGTCTGGTTGAGTTCGTTATATACTTTTAACTACTTATGGGGGGGGGTCTGAAGCGACCTGCGATTGGTGGATTATACCACCGGGACTAGCAAACGAGGTCGCTTCCAGGACTCACCTGGTCGCGGGGTGTATTTACCAAGTCCGGCAATGAGGGAATTGTGGGTCACTCTGTCGGAACGAACATAGAATCTACGCGCCAGGCGTCTCACGGTGTCATCAAGAGAGCGGACACCGAGTCCTCTCCTCAAAAGACGAGAAGAGTACCTCCGGGGGACTTTGCACGCGAGCTTCAGTCCCCGGTCGAGTACGCGCTGGAGCGTGATTCTATGACCACGAGCCAGGTATCCCCAAACAGGACAGGCGTAGGTAATCACGGGCAACACGTACGTGTTGACTATGAGCTTACCTAGCCGGGGGGTCATTGCCGGATTAGATAGCACGGGCCAGACTCTACTGAGTTGCGCCGAAGCGCGTTGTCTGATGTAGTTTGTATGGGTTCGCCAGGTGAGTCGGGAATCCACGTGGAGCCCGAGGTACTTGACGCTGTTGGTCCAGGGCACCTCGACGGGGCCTACTTTAAGCGGCCGAGGCCGCTTACGTTTGCGCGAGAATATTACCGCGGCGCTCTTGGAAGCGTTAACGGCAACTCTCCAGTCATCGGTCCACCCGACATACGCGTCGAGTTGGCGCTGGAGCTTAACTGCCGCATAACTCGCGTTCGGCTCTGAGGCAAAAGCCGCAGTGTCGTCCGCGAACAGCGACAATTTCACTCCAGGAACTCGGGGCGTGTCGTTGACAAACAACGAGAACAGGAGAGGCCCAAGGACACTTCCCTGAGGGACGCCAGCGGTAATACGCCTCTCCGAAGAGAGAGCGTGGTCTACTCTCACTCGAAAGCTTCGGTCTCGCAGAAAGCTGCCGATCAAGTGAACGTAGCAGTCTGGGAGAAGGACTTCCGTGAGTTTGTAGAGGACACCCTCGTGCCACACGCGGTCAAAGGCTTTCTCTACGTCTAGGAAGATCGCAGCCGTCTGTTTGCCCTGGCAGCCAGCCTCGGTTATGCATTCCACGAGTCTCATCAGCTGATGAGTCGAGGAGTGCAGCTCACGAAAGCCGAACTGTTCGGGGATCAGCACGTCTAGTCTTTCTAGATGGTCGCGGATCCTACGCTGGATCAGACGCTCAAAAACCTTGGACGTCGCGGACAAAAGGCTGATGGGCCTGAGGTTCTCCACTCGAGAAGAATTCTTTCCCGGCTTAGGTATCACAATGACGGTAGCCGTTTTCCATTTCACCGGAAAATAGGCCAGTCTGAGGCATGAATTGAACAGGTCAGTGAGGAACTGGGTTCCTCGCTCCGGAAGGCGATGAAGGGCGGAATTCATGACTCCGTCCGGGCCAGGCGCCTTCCGGGGCTTGAGCTGAACAATCCTCTCAGAGACCTCCTCCGGGGAGATGGGCTCCGGCTGGACTGTGATATCGGCCGATAGAAAGCGCTCTACCTCGCGGCAGATTTGCTCAGTGAAGGCCGGGTTCTTGGATGGGTTGGGAGCAAACTGGCGCTCTAAACTGTCAGCCAAGAACTCTGCCTTTTCGAGGGGGCGGCCAAGGGGTTGACCGCCGGGGCCGGCCAGTGCGGGGAGAGGCGCGCGTTTGCGCTTTCCCGTTAGGGCACTGGGAATCCGCCAGACATTACGGTCCTCGGCAGGGCCATCCACCTGTGTAACAGCTAGCTCCCAGTTGCGTCTACGGAACGCCAGCATGTCGCGACGCAACTTGCCGGACGCTCTGTTGAACGCAGCCTTGTCGGCCGGGTCACGAGTCCTCTGCCAGCGTCTCCGGAGGCGATTCCTCTCGCAAGCGAGCTGAGACACCTCTTCGGGGATCCGCTGATAGTCGGGCGTGAGCCCCGGCGACAGTCGTGTCTGGCCATAGGCTGTTGATTCTAAAACGCTTCATTACGATAAATACCATGTCACACGTCACTTTGTGTAAACGAGTATTCGGTCGAAAGTGAACCCCAACCCTCTTTCACCCATGCTTTAGACCATTTCCTGTTTCCAAATAATAAAAGCCAATTCCATAGCAGCTACTTTACTAATGCTGAAAACGTACAAAAGATTCTGACATATCAGCTACATCAGTGTAGTGTACACAGCTGAAGACTTCCAGCATTGTTTAGATCACTGGGAACGAAGTCTCTGTAACCGTGGTGGCTCTTCAAGAGAAAAAATTGTTTTATAGTTAATGCGTCAATAAACAATTTCATAAAGTCAGTCACATAATTTTTTAAACAACCCTTATAGGCCCAAGTGCTATGAACAAAAATTGCGTAACACCAGTAAATCAGACATTCCGTTTTTTGTCAGTTGAAGCCTGGATTTTATGTTTGCTGAAGTAAATATAGTGAGTACTGGAAACATGTGTATTGCGTAATGCTTTGTAAATTAGACATGTATGGAAACATACGTATGTAGTGCTGTGTTGTCCCATTATAAAGACAAATATAGAAAAAAAGCTAAAATTTGACCACGTTTAGCATTTACTGTCAGAAACGACAAATACATTTTTATTATTAATGAGAATTAAAGATTAGATTAGAGTTTTGCTAATCTAAAAATTATTAATTTTACGTACAGACACTTTTTATGTTTTAGAATTACCCACGTTTAGGAACAAGAAAATAGATAATATTTAAATTATATAGATTTTTAAGTACGATGGCTTTTGCAAATGTGGTTTGATTGTAATATCAATGAAGATAATATCAAGAAACGATAAGGAATAACCACAAGCAGTTGACAAAATGACTATTGACTTAATAGGTCACAATCTACAATAATACTAGACATTAATAAATTTTTAAAATGTTTGATGACGACAACATTAGTTTTGAAACTAACGTCATAAACGAAATTAAAGTTATATTAAAGTTATAAGTGATAAAATACAGTATTAAAATTATAGAAACCTTTTACTATTAAAGGGTTTATTATAATCAACTATAAAAAGAGTAAATTCCATTTTCTGTACATTTAGATTCAATTACGTTACACTCAACTCCTTGGATTGTATTGAAGTATCTTTAAAGTATCAGCTGTTCGTATCGGCACGCAGTTACATTAGTGTTTTCCTGACAGACAGAACGATGAACCTCCACTCGTCCCTCTAACAACCCAAGTTATACACCGACCACTGACCACAAATAGATATGGCGACGGTTAAATTGCTAGTAGTGTTGGGTAGACAGTCCGGCTGAAAATCTTACTTCAGTTGGCTTCAATCCACAGTGCGCCCCTTTGGAAGAGCGGGTACACGTTTCTACGCGGTCCAGACGAACAAATGTTTACTTCACACTTAACAAGGTGAAGATTGCTTGGCAAATGCATAAGACGTTCGAAAACGAATGCGTCGCTTTGAGCCGACTTACATTTTATAAGCTCATTTGATATACAGTAATTCTGCTTCTTAAAAGGTTGCGGAAAATGTACTTTCTTTTAATGTATTGAAAACAAATAACAGAGTCTGAACAGAAAACTCCATATTACGGTACAGCGATACGGATATTTAAGATCACAAAGAGAGAGAATTAGGAAATATTGGCATTCATTTGTATACCTAAAACAAAATTATGGGTACGCTGACACAATGTTTCACTAAATTATTTTTAATAATATTATCCTGTTATCAGCACTTGGATATTGACAGTTGAAGTGACAAAAAAATAATCCAATGATGTGCTTAATAGAATATGATGGGAGCAAAAAGATCAGCGTCTCAATGAAACGCATCAGTTACCGAACAGGATGTAATAAGGCTCAATTAAGCTGGAACAGTCATTTAATTCAAGATATCAGGCAATTTGTATACAACTGTTTACTTAAATGGAGAACATAAGAAATTCAAGATAATAAACCTGCTTCTAGACACCATTTTTATAATATACATTAAAAACTTGTAAATATTTACAAGCAGACAGTCGTTAATTTTCTACGATTATCTTCACAAAATGTGATTAAAGAAATATCGCCTTCAGTAGTATATTTCTAAAATTTGCTCCCGAATATTTGTTTCACTTAAACGTAAACACATATGTTTTATTCACATACTTGTTAAGGAGCACCTAAATTAGTTATCTAAATGGAAATTCCGTTTGCTTTGCAGCTTCCTTGCGTTAAACACAAACAATTGAAAAGTACGGAGACAGTTGTTTTGGAGTTTCTTCATACAGTTCACCAATAATTGTTACATTATCGAATACCAATACTCATATTTCTATCTATATTGTCAAGTAAACAAGGTTTTTTCATAATTTATTCAGTAATATTCCTTGCGCCTCCAGGTACGGGTTGTGTCTGAAGTTGACCAACGTGTTCGACAATAACTGTCTCTGTGTCAAATATAGTATGAATTACGGACGAACCTAAGAAACGTGATTCGACAGTAACTGCTGACGCCTGCAAGTGAACCTTAAGTATAAAGCTTAGAAATAACAGTCGATGGAAATGACTTGGCAATAAGCGTTTAGTTTGCAAACAGCTGATTGTTTGTTATGAAGCTTTCACGTGGTACAGCAACAACAGACAAAAATATAAAAGCGCACACGGTCAGCTGTCAGACCCATATTACGACGTTATGGTAATCGATAACAGCAACACACCGTAAGTAGGATTAATATAACAGGATTAAGGATTAATTAGAAAAAGTTCATTTAAGCTTTCGTACGAATCCAAGCGTACTCAAATACACTATTTCAAAACGTGGCAAATTTTTGTTACATGACGTAATGCACGCCCGAACTATAAAACAAAATATAAATTACACAAAATAGGTTATCAATCTGGGATTCTGGAATTTTTCTTACCCTTATATAACCACTAACTTAAGAGCAATAAAATGAACCTCTAACACGTTCCCGAATGTCTATTTGTAGTTCACTGTGCTTTTTTGGTCGGCTTGAGCTACGCCATTATTAAATTATCAGATCCAGTCTCACTTGTTTACACATTCCCCAAACTTACGTATGTAAGCGACCGGAAAAATATAGGTAAGGAACTAAACAACAAGCTACGTAACTTCATGTATGATTTGACAATCACACGTAACACACACTAACTCTTATCAATTTGAACTACCGGATGTTAGTCTATCTATTAAAAACGTTCCTTTAAAAGATGAAGGTGATAACCTCCAGTTTGATAGTCCCAGTTAGTAGTCTGTTTTTGTGTAATTTACATTCTGTTTTATAGCGCGGGCGTACATCTTATTGATATTATTATTATTGTTGTTTTTGTTATTGTTACTAATTATAACAAACATTTTTCCCAATTCTATGATGTGGCAGCTTCATGAAAAATGCTATGAGAAAGCCACGTCATAAATAAACAGAAATAATTGGTTTCAATATTAATAATAAATTGGATTGCCAATTACAGAAACGTTGTTATTAACAGCTCGAATCACGGAAGTGATAATATTTATCAATGACCAAATTGGATTTGCAAAGCAAATGCACCTACAATACACCGACCAATCAGTAGATATGATTCTAGTTAACAAACTTATGTTAACAGGATTTTATGTTAACTTGTTAAATCACATTTTCTGAATTACATTTCTGTTGTCATTTTCCTACTAGGATTTTCTGTGTGTGTGTGTGTGTGTGTGTGTGTGTGTGTGTGTGTGTGTGTGTGTGTGTGTGTGTGTGTGTGTGTGTGTGTGTGTGTGTGTGTGTGTGTGTGTGCGCGCGCGTGCGTGTGTGCGTGTGTGTGGAGATCAGAGAGTCACGTGGAAGATCTAATAGAGAAACGAAACAGAGATATGAAATGATTGAGAGAAGAGTGGAGGTATCATGACTGAAAAACAGTTTTCAAGCTAACATGTTTCCGTGTCTGCATCACACGTCAATTTGATGTATATGATAGGCAGATAAACACATGAGAGAGTGTGATTTAAGTAGATGAAGGTGAAAAGTTCCAATTTAGGTATACTTAAGCATTACTTGTCCCAGATATTTGTAGCAAAGGTAAGCAAACTGTAAACTTTCAGTGAAAATTTGAAACATATTGACGGAAAGAATAAGTGGTGACAGTAAGTGGAAAGAGAGAGAGTAGACAGACAGATAGATAGATACACGGGCAGAGAGAAGAAGCAGAAATCAAAGAGGCAAACATAAAGTAAATGAATAATAATAGACGGGTGAAACGTGGTTAAATCATTAAGGCAGTAATCGTTCGTATCATTTGATAATTGCAAGAGTTACGAGAAAAGAAAGTTATAAGTGAACATTACGATTGACAAAGAGAGTTAGTGGATATACGGACAAAACACAGGATGGGAACAGAAAAATATTCAAATAACTGAGATTATAAGCAGTAATACCTAACTCTGCAATGTTAAGTTTGGATTCTCTCTGGTCAGACCAAACGGAGTAGGCTGAAACGATAATGAAGTCTGTAAAGAATATCGTAGAAAACATTCTTTAAGTCGTAAAGGTTAAAAGTTAAAACAGTTGAACACACAAAATATGTAATACTTTGGAAACAGTCCAAAGTGTGTTCCATTTGAGTAGTGTGACATGAAAATAATAAAACGAAAACATACATTATTTCATTTAAGGAAGTAAGAAACTGAAAAAGCTATTTCGGAAGTTTACCTCACTTGACCAACTAATGTATACATATAGCTACCACACACACGTATAAACGATATATGGTTATAGGAACGACAGCGTAATTACAAGAGCAAAGAAAATATTGTACAAATGCTCCCGTAAATACAAGAGCAAAGTGTATTGATAATTGGCAAAAAAACATTCATGTCAGATCAGTGTCCCAGTTTTACGTTTTTGTTATCTGTCAGTCTGTCTTTGGTTAGAGCACGCATGCGTGTCTGCGTATATATATGAGAGGGAAAGACAGACAGAGAGAGAGAGAGAGAGAGAGAGAGAGAGAGAGAGAGAGAGAGAGAGAGAGAGAGAGAGAGAGAGAGAGAGAGAGATGTGAGACCCAAAGCAATAAATTATCATCAAAACGAGATCTTAGCTTATTATATTTTAACAAATTTATAAAACAAGCAAGTAACTAATACTCCTCAAGAGCATTTCATTTAGAGATTAAAGAAATGAGAAAAAAGTGGACTCTACATTCCTCATAAGCCCCGTTTAATTACCAATCAAAAATATGTTTTAAAGAGGGAAGAAATAGTTAATTTAAAGTCAATAGCAGGCATTTTTAAAACATGAAACGAGGTGCATAGCACAATTCATTATGAAATTGTCAGATAAAAAGTCCGTATATACGCGTAAAAAAAATCATATGAATTGTTGTCACACCTTATAAAACGAATCATCGAGTCGGTAAAAAATGTCTTTAATCAATAAATCATTTCAGGAGTAGTACTACACGTTAGGGAGCAAGTGTTCTGTAGAACCTGAAGTTACAGGTAATACACTATACTAGACCCGAATGCGCATGTGCAAAACGAAAATCATTTAACGTAACGTCATAGTAAAATGTAACACGTTATTAACAACTATATTTGTAATACTGACGCTTGACGACTGGATTCTACACAGAACCGAGTTACCACCAGGCGGATTACGTTGTCCGTCTCCAAAGGGGCAGAAACATAACGTTTACTTTTGACACATTAGCATGTTTCGCGTCGCCAAGGACCAGTCCACTTCGAAACCGATAATTCAGTGAAATTTTGTTTCACCCAACACTTCGTGCACAGCGACAGCGAAGAACTGATTGTTTTAAAAGATGACAATAAATTACGATCACAGATTTTTTCCAAATCGTGACACTTCAAAAACTAGAGCGTAAAAAAAAAAATAATTTTTATCACACAATGTTGTTAGTTTACATTTTTAACAGTGGTGACGTGTATTACGGTACGTCTGTTAGAGGGTTGACAAAGTAAGGGTTGGGTGTTCCTACCGTGCGTGTTGTTGGCTGCGTCGGCAGCGGGCCCCGCCGTGTAGTTAGCAGGCAGCGCGTCCTGAGACGTCACCGTCCAGTCGCTGGTGTTCCACTTCCACGGGCAGAAATCCTCGAAGCCGCACCGCAGCCCCGGATACGACGGAACGGCCACCGCCACTGTACACAGCAAACAAACGGCGAACAAGGGAAACGTCAACATGTTGCAGCCATCTCTTTGCTACTGCCCGGTGAGATGCGATGCGACGCTGATGCTGCGCGCAACGGCGCCACTAACGGGAAGCTTGGCAACTAGTTGCTCTGCTGCTGGACCACACGGTTTTGGCGCGCTGCGCATGCCACGCGATAATCGTTATTAAATGCACTTATTTAATATGAGAACGATACACACCGCGCCGCGGCCTGTTTTTCGTTCGAGTATTCTCCGGCGTACGTAATCCACTTTCCAGCGTTAATTGATAACACGAGGACTAATGGCACGCTCTCCTCGCGAGACGAAGTCGATGCTGCCTGCGCTCTCCATTACGTGTTTATTCCGCCCACTCGACCTTTTAGAAGAATCAGTATTCGTGTAATCGCATCACTGGCACCTTCTGACTCCAGTACTGCCGCTCCGTCCCTTTTGCAGTACATCAATATATTCACATATAAACAAAACAAAAACGTGCGTCGCATTGTATCATACAATCATACACATGCTGCTTTACTATTTTATATATCGAATAACAGTTGTACACTTGTGACAGTTGTTTTTCAATTAGCCTATCCAAATTGTCTCAGCCAAAGTCCGGAATAGTTTTGGAGAATGAATGGTTTTTTCTTTCACTAAAATTAGATATATTATTTTTATTTTAACAATCTATTTTTATTTAACCTATTACATACAAACACATACATCATTATTATTATTATTATTATGATTATTATAAATTATTGTTATTCATATATTCCCTTATTATTATTATTTTATTGCATTGAGTTTACCATTTCACACACACACACACACACACACACACACACACACACACACACACACACACACACACACACACACACACACACACACACACACACACACACACACACACACACACACACACACACACACCAGAACAAAGAGTTAATCAAACTTTTATGTTTAAAGCTACAATCAGAAGTACCTTTCAGAAGTACCAGCGTGTTTTTAGAATTTGATTATTTTTAGAAACCCACCTGAAAACTGTAGAGAACTTGACGAATCCCAGTTAGTGTATTAACTTATGGCGTGCTTTTGTCGTAAGACTGTTGAATTTTCATATAAAAAAAATGTTTTTTTTTAATATATTGGCAGTTGTGAGACGGTATCGTGAATAAACAGTTATTTATAGTTATTTTAGAAGTTCAAAATACTATTCTTAACTTTTACACTTAAAAAGAGAAATGCTTCCTGTGTCCCTTTCTCACAGAACGTAATAAATGTATTAAGATATAAAATTCTTAGTAACATCACAATCAGCATGGACAGACATATCTTGGACGCACGTGACACGTTCAAAGCCTTCACATGGATGTTTCGCAAGCGTTGCCACTTGAAATGGTTAGTTAAACCATGTTTTTAAAACCAGATTAGTTAAAAGCGAAAAGTGTTCTGACAAAAGAGGACATTATATAAAGTTTGTAATGTAAAGATATTGTAAAAACCAATAATAAGGTCACACAAACACACATAAAAATAGTAATATTTATTTTTGAATCCTTCAAACATATAAAAACAAAGTTTAAAAAAAAAAATCGCAAATTTCTGTTCCGCAATATTTTAAATATTGTAAGTAAATGAAAGAATACGCTTTATTTACTTTTCTATTATAGACACAGCGCCATTAGGGACTCGTTATCTTGTACAAGTGTATGATACGTCCAGTCTTGAACAGAACGCTGAAATACAGACTACAGTAGTCCTTACGCAGTTCTATCTGACTTATACCAATAGCAACGAACAATGTCTCAACAGGAACACACACACACACACACACACACACACACACACACAAAATGATGCAGGATTGACAGTGAGTCGTTGCGACACACTGTACGACGAAACACCTCCGAATCATTACCCTGAAAACAGTTTGGTGCAGTTTGTGAGAGTCTTCTACACGAAATATTACGTGTCAACATACATTATCACTTGGCCTCCATTTGCGTCATAACTGAAAACAGTAAAATTATTTTAAATTTTTCTTCGATTTTCACCCTCTGTCTACTTATGCAAAATTAAACATTTATTTTGTGAAATTAGCCTATTAAAATTTTATTTTACTTAATTTTATTTGTTTTAGTTTTTCGCAACAGAACAAAGTTTTCTACTTAGCGCTGGGGGAAATACAAAAATGTAAAATCTGTAATTTTTTAAGAACAATTTACACGAAAACTATAGGCTCTATGTAAAATATCATAAAAGACTTCTTTATAGAAAATGTTATGCTCATTAAATTATGTCTGTGGTGTTTTTTTATAAAACTTATATTTTTAAAGGTAATAGTAAAAACCCGTTTTTGCACCAATTCGCCATTTTTTCTATGAAGCTCACGGGCTGGCGATGGCAACAAATTCTTATATTATTTTCGTAACAAATATCTACCAGAATCCGTTTAAACCAGCCACTTTTAATTTAGTGCAGGTTAGGAGCTCAAATTGTCTCTGGCGCCTGAGCTAACTCTTGTAAGTCTAGAGGATACCAGTCGTCGAGCCGCGTGTTGCTTTCCGTCCAGGTTTAGTCGATTTCATCATCGTCAGCTTCAACGATACACTTAGAACATTATTACACGTAGAATGTTAAAAACTTCCTTGCGATGTTACTATTGTTTCGCATAGTTAGGTGCTTGGCGGGATTGGCCTTTGCGTTCCATCCCCTAAACCCCAAAGGGCTCTTCCGCTCTGTTGACCACTTCACTTATATCTAGGTTGTGTTCACTTGAAATATGTGCCTCTTCCACTACAGTAACCACACTAGATTCCATATTTAAATTGCATATTTATAGCAAGTTTTTAAATCGGAACCGGATCGCGGCTTCGATCTGGTCTTTCATTTTACGACAAAATCATAATATTTTTGCGACACAGTTTTATCCCGTACACAGTTTAATAGAAATTGGTCACTTTCTATATTAGTTAATTAGACCTACACTTGAAAAATGATATTCAGTGTCGTTCAATTTTTTTTTATAGGCATATGAAAGTTTCTTTTCTGCTGTGTAGACGAATGAACGTTTAATGTTAATGTTATGACAAACGTAGCAGTAAGAACTAATGACTCCTGTTGAAGATAAAATCAATATTCTTTATATAGTATGCAATCGTGTATTGCAACAACAACCATCCTAATTTATTGGCAGCACGTTGTAATATATTTGAGGAGAATAAACAACTTTACTTCTGACAGACCTCTTTAAAATGTTCTATAATTTTTTTATTAAATTGTTTAACTATTTTTCAACATGATATGCTATTGTCTCTTTGAATTAACACGTGTCCCGTGCGTGTTTTAAACATTACTTAAGAGATTTAATATGACAACCACAACTGAAATGAAGAATTAACAAAAAATAATTTGCGTGAAATAAAATTACGCATTTACATATTTTTGTATGCAAAACAGATGAATACAGAGTGCCCCATTACTCAATAGCGCTACTTCTTCCAGTTACCTATTTGGATACAGCCATACAGACAGAAGACGCACGAGGTGTCTCCCTCCCTGGTTTGTTTGCTTTGTCCAAGCCGGAGCCTGATGAACGCCAGGCAGCGCGGTCGTTTCCTCGGCACAAAGTGTTAGAGTGCGGTCCACGAATGCATGATATACATGTATGACGTGGAGCATCTCTGGATTTTGCATGTATGACGTGGAGCATCTCTGGATTTTATGCTCCAGCCAGTCGCCAGGCCCGAGTTGCGTCTCCGTGGCCACCAGACATTGTCCGCAGGAGCTTAGAGAAGCGCTGGTGTGGTCGATAGGCTCGACCGCCAGAAGGCGAGTCGTTCGAAACGATGGGTTGCCGCTTCAGGACAGATGGCTCCCTCAGTTAGGCGTTACACGCCTCGTGGTTTCCCATGCTCTGAGCATCACCCCAGCCGAGACGGCAAAACAGGTGCTGACTGTAGGTGTTGTCTGCCAAACACTGTGCAACCTCAGACTCGGCAAGCCACGGCTAGGGATTAGCCTGAATCCGGAATGTAATGTTTAAACCTAAACGATCGTACAATACGATGAACTGAACCCTTTGGAATGTGATATTAGACAGATACTCTCCTGTTTGTTTTTTGTGGGCTCAGTACCAAACCAGTAGATAATGTTTCCTTATGTGCTTCATCATCATCATCACCACCACTCCAAGGACTAGGCCTTAGACCTGTTCCGGAAACCATCTCCTCCTCGGCCTACCGACATCTATCTTCCCAGTAGGGTGATAACCCAAGGCAACCACAGGTAGACGGATATCAGGCATACGGTTCAAGCGTTCACACCATCTCCTTCTGTGGCCTTCAATCTTCTGGTGCAATGATACAATGTTTAAATCGCGTCTAATATCCTCGTCCCTTTCCGTTCCAAGAGAGAACAATCTTGTGTCCTTCTTAGAAATTTCATTTCGGCTACCTGAATCCTCTGCACGTCGCTTTTACCAGTAGTCCACGTCTCACTAGCATACAGGAATGTGGGGACAGCCACAGTTTTATAAAAACTTCATTCGGGTATCTTCCGTGTTTTATTTTTCAGATACCTATGAATCGTTCCACAGATGCGTCTAAATTTTGTTAGCTTACTTTCCTTATATTCTTCCGCCATCAAAATATAGGAGAGGGAGTTCACTTCTTCAAATTTCTTAATCAAATATAAAAAAAATATTCTTTCTAGATGGCACTGGACTTTTAAAACTACCCCGTCATTGCTGTTCCAAAATAGTATTTACCTGTTAGAGCTTTTCACAATAATATACTGTATGTTGTCTACCCATTAGATTCACTTACAATTCACTGAATCAAAAATAGCTGATATCAAGTAACTAACATAACAAACTTCTGTCTTATTACTAGTATGCCATTATTACAAGCTCAAAGTTTTAAACAAGGTAAGAATAATTCACATTTCTGTAGAGAACAAAGACTTCAAGGACACTGTATTTACGTCGGCAGGATCTTTGTCGACATAGGCTGGATAAGCACGTGTACTGGACATATCAACAGACTTGATCAAGGAAACCCAGTCAGTTTTCCTGTTTGTGACACTCTAAAGATTACGATTATAATGATTTTTATTATGATTACGACGACGATAATGATGATGATGATAAAGACGCTAATGTGGGGATGATTATTCAGCTAGTATGGGGTGTAGTGGGGAAGGGCAGCTCAAAAGCTAAACGGAAACATTTTAAAAGTAATTTATTTTATCTAATTACTTGTCGTTATGTTGTCTATTCCAGTGTTCAGAGGTTGTGTAATAGACTCTAAACAAATATGTTATTTCCATTGATTTTTCGATCAGTAGTGGTAGAGACAGACGTAGCGGAATTATGTACCAAGGACGACAAAATCCGATCGTGATGGTCAGAATACGGTGAACAAAATCCTGGACATCTTATGTATAAGCAAAGCCAGCAGCAAAGGGAGAATAAAAACCAGTCAAATCCAATTCTTTACCTCCCCTTGGCTTGATGTTAGTACTAAGTAATCTGCAGTTACCCATTCGCTTAGGTTATCCAACGTTAAGTGGAGCAGAAACCTACCATGCAGACAAGCACAATTAATTTAAAAAAAACGAATAGATAATTCATTTATGTACGAAACATCTGCCTCTCTCAGGGGAGTTATTCCGTTCCCAAAACCTGAAGACCCATATTAATTGTTTTACTCCACTGTTTTATTGCGCAGAAAAATTGCTTGTACCCAAACACCACAATTCGTTCAATAATTTGTGAAGAAAGGAATTTACATGAAGCCAAACACAGCCTTATTAAATTCTGGTAATATCACTCCTTACTTTGTAGGTCGAAAATAAATAATATTTATCGGGGGGAGGAAATTAAACCCTAATTCAGTTATACGAGGTTAAGGTGTTCCCAGAAACACTTTCGAATTCCACATTTGACAAACTTTAGAACCAATAATCGTTACTTTACAGTTAAAGTCAAAACGGTTTAAAATACTAAGAATTTTTGTTACTTATATTTTAATTGTTTCAGGGGTTTGTTGACCGTATTGGTTACTGTGGCCTTCACCAGGCGCGGCAAAATTTGTCTGAATTGAGTGAATAAATATTAATCATTGTATTAATTAAATAATTTTGTAATGACTGTTCATGTACTTTGTATTGTTTGAGTTTCGATAGCAATCCTCAGAAAGAACTATCTTTCGGCGGATCTTTTTCGGTTCTTTATATCTGATTGGTGATTTGCAAGTACACGAGTTTTACGGACTATTTTGTATTGTCACTTCCTATGATGAGGTTAAATAGACGTCTTAGTCTTAGTGTGAGATTTATGTCGGTTTACGCTGCGGCGCACGAGCACGACAAAATCAATCCGTATACTGGTGGAAGTATCATCTCACACAATTCTGTAAATTACGAGAGAATTACACAATGAATCTGCAAAAACATAAACGAAATATAACCTTATCCTTTCATCTTGCCACACTTGGTACGAAAACTAACAAAAATACAAAATAGTAATATGGAAACAAAAAAGTACCAAAAATATATCTTAAGAAGGTTAAATTTGAAAATCACCAACGAAGTAATGGAATTTACCGTACATCATTAGCACGTTTTTATTTTCAATATCACAGGTTATTTTTACGTTTTCAAAGATGGCGAGTGAAATATGGCGGATGTTTTTTAATAATTCAAATCTATTTTATAAATAACCTCTGTCATTGGTTATCATCAGGTAGGATTGAACACAAATAAAACATAAAACTGTGTACAGATTTACGTAAAATGTTAAATAGTATGCAATATAACGAAAAGCAAAACAGGTTTATTTGGATTCTGGTTGCATAATTTAACCGATACTTATGTAATAAGTGTAAGACAACCGATTTTATTACTTTATGGATTCATTAAAAATTTAGATATACACTAATCGGTAATGTTGATATACAAACCATGAACCTTGTGCAAAATGCGACCATTATGGAAGAAGAAACTCGCATCAAAATCTCTCGCTCTCTTGGAACTGTCGTTGATTTGTTTTTCTTTATAGGAAGCCTCATCAAAAACAGTTTACCGTAAACACACCTTCGCAATACGGCATAGGCAAGATGCTGCCTGTTCCGCCTTCAAAAATTCGCCAGGCATTTCTTACTGGGTTCGTCCACACACCTGTATCCTATGTACATAAAAACATAACAACAGTTATGTGTTCTTATAAACAGTTTATATGACCTTAATGTATGAATCCTCATATGCTACCCAAACGTACAATATTCCTCTCGTTCTGTAGTATTCTGTAATATTATCTCGTTCTGTAATGATAATACACAAAATCATTAAAGAACGTTAGATTAATAACAAGTCTACAAAGTCATTTTCGCCTGATCAATTGTTTCTTCTTATGTAACTATTCTTACAACAGAATGTTCTAACCGTCACAATTGTTCACGTTTTATAACGAGGAGCGCCTAGTTTTTGCTTCGAGTCACCTGCCTTTTTCTCGCCCGGTTTCCGTAAGTTAGAGGATGTGCCTCTGTAACGATTTTGGACGATGGAAGATAGCGCTAGAATCCCCCATTATTAGAAACTCTTAGAATCCGCCTCAGAACACTCCATTACCGTGAGTACTACTTAAAGGCTCTCTCCCCTTTTAAGAACTTATGAACTTCCTTGACATCGCTACGACCGTCAGGTCTATTCGTTACTCCTGAACTACCCGTATTTTGTTCGGGCTGCAGTGGCAATTCGGATGCAAACTCGCATCAAAATCTCTCGCTCTCTTGTTATCGTCTCTGATTTGTTTTTCTTTATAGGAAGCCTCACCAACATCTTCACAACCCGGCGTAGATCTTCTTATCGTTTAAATACTAATCTGTCCTAAATGGACGTTTCAATACTTAATTTTTTATACTGTGTATTCAGTCGAAAAATATAACGGTACACGTGTAAATCACGAGTACGGGATACGATTAATATCAAGAACGTTTAAAACAATGCGCTGTCCATGGTTAGGTGTGCTGCACACGGGAATCATCGGGTTGGCTGTTCGCCAATGGCTGTGACGTTGCAATGACAACAACACAAGCGCACCTGTCTATCACAACAACGTACTCCGCGCACGTTTATATTTGGAACTTGATCGCACTTTGTTTGTAAAATGTAAATAATAAACGACACATATGCGTCGGTAACAAGAAACTATTGTCTGTGTGTTGATAGCGTTGATGTGAACGCATTTTATTAGAAATAATTGTTGAAATAGACTCACCCAAAAAAAAATAGTGTTATTCGACATATGCTATGGTTAAAACAATTCAGCTTTTATTAAAAATTATGTCACAAATTGAAACAAAAGAAACGTTTTACATTACAATTTGACAATTTTTATAACGTAAAATTTGTCGAGAACAAGTACGTAATTACAATGTATATATGCAAGAACGGATTCAAACATTTGCGACAGAAAGGAAAACAGTAACAAGTAAATTGCGAGATGAACATACAAAACTCCAACCAAGAATTAACGTATACAGGCAAGATATATATTAAATGAATATTACCCACGCATGCTACAGTTTCTACTCGCACATTGCAAAACACAGGCTTCTGTTGTTCCGATCAGTAAGTTGCAACCCATCGAGTATGTCTTCTTTCCACGATTTCCTAGATCTACTCTGTTTCCGTCATCTACGTGGAACTCAATCAATCATCTTTTCGTGCCAACGTTTATCAGGCATCCGTTCCTCGTGGCCGTACCATACGAGATGTTTTTTATTTGCGCTGTGTGGAATTCTTTTGTCAACATTGAGTCGCTTCTTGACATTCCCATTTCTAATGTACTGTAGCCTGGACACTTCACAAGACCTTTTTCAGAATACTATTTTCACTATTTCGAGCCTTGGGGAGTTTCTTTCATTTACTCTCAGGTCACAGAGCCATAAATGACTACATTTTCTAAGAGGGGAGAGTAAATAATCTTTTCGAGTTTGTGCGTCATTATTTTACTCTAAAACACAGAATTCAGTTGCACTGTATAAAATATTTAATATAAAATAATAATATACATAATATAAATTAATATTCTTTCAAACAAAAAATTGTAAACAAACTAACAAAATTATAAAAACTCAAAAATTAGTAATGTAATGTATATTTAAATTGTAAAATTTTCTAAATTCAATCCTTAAGATTAAAGACAGAACTAATTATTTAAAAATCGCGAAATTTAAATCTAATAGTGATATAATTTAGCGTTACTAGAACGGAAGTAGGCCTGTTTAGAAAAATGTGAAAGCCCAGAATAAAACACTAATAAATAGTAGGTACATGAAAATAAACGGTTCGTTGAAGGAATTAAAACGTTTGCTTTAAAAAAAGTTGAGTAAAACAATACTGAAAGGATAGCGATTAAAAGTGCAACCAAGCTTATTTGCAGAAAACCTAACCTAACTTAAACAAAAACCAAGGATTTCTTTAATTAATCCGTCATGTTACCTTCTATACAATGGAAATAACAAAACAAACTGTCAAAACTACTTTCTAGCTTAAATGTAAACAAAAAAAGTTGTACAATAAGCATATAATTATAGTACGACGTTAGGTATATGCAATAATTATAATTTCGTAATGCGGGCCGAAATCAAGATTCGTACTGTGCTTACTAACATTAGCAGGGGAGATATACATAAAATAATATTAGCGCTAAACAAAATGAAATGTAATTGAAAAAAAAGTATTCTTAAGAATTTTTACTCGAGAAACCTATTTTTCTTCAATGAACCGTAAGTACATCTTTTTATTTAAGTTTAACAAATATTTTTTAAGCATAGGTAGAAAGTTAATAATATTAATAAAACTAAATACAACTTAAATTAGCAAGCTTTTAAATTTTATCAATGCGTTTTAACATTTTAATTGAGTAAAACAGAAATGAACACGCCTTCAACCAATTCTTAAAAATTTCACTCCATGAGCTTAAGATAAAATATTCCCTGAAAAAACCGCCTAGACAAAATTAAGGAAATACTGATATTGGAAAGTTATCCATTTTGACGGAAAATGTATTATAGATTTTTAAGAACGTTTTGACAAACTGACTGCAAACAATTCCGTATTCCGTATTATATGCGTATAGAGAACATTATCTCGGAGGTCAACAAAAGTAAAGAAAAATAAATGTTATGGTGACCATCACCTAACATTTCTGTAGGTACACAGGATTAGTTAGTATTGTTATTAAAGACAATATTTAAACCTGCTATAAAAGGGCAATAAAATTACACAACATTACGGATTTTAAGCTGAGTGAGAAATTTTGAGGAAGTTTGAACCTCGAAAACCCCCCCTGCCACGACCGTCTAGAGTATTATTAAAATAAATTACGGAAATACAAACTAATAGATTAATGTAGATTATTAAACTTTCACTTGTGAAACTTACTTTGTTTCCTCCCGTACGCGTTTCGACGTGATGTGCGCCTTCATCAGCGGTGTGAGACAGACTACCAGTAACTTGTAACGGTTTTATTTGGTAGGTTGAGTGGGGGTGGTATGTGGTGGAAGGGGATCTCACACCACTGATGAAGGCGCACATCACGCCGAAACGCGTACAGGAGGAAACAAAGTAAGTTTCACAAGTGAAAGTTAATAATCTATATTAATTTAGTGCTGTGAAAAAAGAAGATGAACTATCAAAACAAATAAACTGTATAATATTTAACTTATTCCGTCGTGTGACATCGTTGTGCGTTTTTTACTTTACGCGTTTCGAGACATGTGTCCCGTCATCAGATGATAAAATAAAAATTCACTCTTCGAGGTCGTTATACATTAAAATACAAATATTTAAAAACGATTACACACATGCCCGCTTTACAACTAAACTAAGAGAATTAGCTACGATTCATCGAACACGCACGCCTCCTCTAATGGTTAGAAGACAACGAGTTTAATGTTTCAGTTTAATTTATTTTGATTGAGATTAACTTTGAAAACACTACACACGAGATGGCTGAAAACACTCAGTTTTAAATGTACTGTAAACTCATGTGGGAATAAAATTATCAAAAAATTGCAGCCTTTAGTAAAAACAATTATACTCTTTTTATTCTTAAAAAATATAAGTAGAAAACATTGACACTTCTACTAACAATTTTTACTAGACGACTAAAATTGTAACGTTCCGGGCTACGTTACAAATCCAGGGAACCCATCATAATTGACGTTAGCCAATTATACAGGCTGCCTACGTTGTAACGAACTGAAATTAAACTCAACACAAAGAACAAGAATATTTACGCTATTTATTAGGACACAAGGGGAAGGTATTTCACTGATTTATGCACTCACTTCAATGTGTAATAAGATGACATCTCTTTATTAACAAATTATATGAAAAGATCTCATAACATAATTATTTATACTGAAATATTCAAAAAGGGTTTTCTGTAAAACAAGGGATCATATTGATCATGTAATTTACCTCGGATCCGAGTCTGCTTTAAATATAGTAAAGACGTCTGAATTATACTATGCTCATCTAAGAGCTTGCAAGATTACATTAACCATTTGAAGAATGGTATTATTTATTAAAGGGATTATAATTTACATTTCAATATTAACGTTACAACGTATGATTTTCAATACTACAGATTACATTTCTTTGGTTTTATTTATTGCTCAGAGAAAATTATTGTCTTTTGAAAAGTCTCTTTCATCTATAAAAGTTATGTTTCAAATGTAATTAATTCTCGATAACCAAGCTATCGAGTCACCTCTAAAATAAGCTTTGCTGTCCTCGTCCTGGGGTGTGACTTCGGAATTCTGGTAGTCGGGGTAGTCATCTGTGTCGTGCCTCTGGTGAATATCTAATAGCCGTATTAGTGAGTAGATTGATGTAATGCTGCATGATGTTGGGTTGATCCACGCCGGTCCTGGTCAGCGTCGTATGGGTTGTAGACGTCCGTATGTGCAATTTGGCAGGTCACATATTCACATGTAGAGTTGTACTGTAGTTTACATCTTAAGTAGAGACGTCACCTTGTTTACGAGTAGTTGATTGTTCTTATATTACTACATTTCTTGTGCAAACTTTTTTCTACATCATATACATTTAAAAATCACTAGCTCCCCACGTTTTTTAGTGGTAGCTAACCGTTATTTTAAGTTTAAATAACACTTTTTTGAAGAGCCCTCGCTTGGAGGTGTGTACTGTCTGAACGCCGCATCGTAACTCTCAACTTGATACGACTGGTACATAACAACGAAGCGGAGCGAGTACTCCGCCATAATATAGTTCCAACTTTTATTTAAATAGACATTCTTATAGCAAGATGAAACAAATTATTTAGACTTATTTAGTTTACAGGAATTATTTTAACTACTATTTGTGCCTTCAAATTATTAATTACTTACATTACGATTTTCAAATATTACTAAGTTACAGACGGTTCGCTAAGCACGTTGTGTCCGGAATTAAACAGGTCAACGCATGATGATTTACTAAAGGGTTAACTGTAATATTATTAACTATTTACAATACGATTTTTTTATTACTTGTTTAGTTAGATCTTTTTCCATTTAAATCTCGTACTTATTCTGAGTTAGTACGGGGGTATTAGGTTTAATTGTGCGATTTAAAAATACTTAAAGCTTTCTCAATTTTTTTTTTATTTTATTACCAATTAAATCGTCACATACTCCGCCGCTTAAAATCCACATTAGGAATTTTAGTAAGGAAAATTCAAAAGTGGGGACTTGGAGTATGCTTGGCGTTAATGTGTGGAATTTCTCTCCCCCTTTTTCTTTTTCTCTCTCATTGTTATTGGCATGTTTTATGCACATTTATTTCTTAATAAAACAATATACGTATATATTTTCTTACAAACTACCTTTTTCATTACATAAAATTCACACTTAAGATCTACATTTTAAAACACAAAACTTTTTCTTATATCTACTACTTAAATCTACTACCGGTTTTTTCTTTGGGTTTTAGTTACTCTCTTCATAGTGTAATTTTCTAAATATTTTGTTATTTAGAGGTCAGTTTAGTGGTCATTGAGTACTCATTTGCTTATCTTTCGCTGAATAGGATCTCAGGTTGATCAGGCCTCATTTCCAAATTCTACGATTAACACTTAGCATGGTTACTGAGGTATAAGATAACTTGTCTACCTAGTATTACCTTTTCTATTTTTGGCTGTGCTATTTCCTCTTTTCTTCTTATACAATTTTATCTGCGAAATATGTGTTCTCCGTACATATTCTCGAGTCGCAGGTTCGTACAGGGCTACTGTAACTGGAGTTAAATATTTCTGGATTTGGTAAGGACCACACCATCGGTATGATAGTTTAGAGGTGGTCTTATCAATTGCACTACTAGTCGGGTGTGCCTTGTACATTACTAAGTCACCGACTTGGTACCTAACTAAATTGTTAGTGTTATGAACGTTTCTTTCGTGGTATTTTCTGGATTTCTCTAGGTTCGCTCTTAAATTAGCGCGAGCTTTATTCCATATTTGCTTAATCTGCTTATCCTTTATTTGCGGAGGTAGCAAGTCATGTATTTTCCATTTAGTGGACAAGGGGTGGTTTGGTTTGTATTTATACAGTAACTCAAACGGGGTCGACTTGTGTCCTTCGTGATAAGCTGAATTAAAGGCGTATTGTATCCAGGATAGGTTCTGGTCCCAAGACGTATGATCGTTCGCATGGTAGGCGATTAATGCAGATTTGAGGTTTCGTAGATACCTTCAGCAATATTGCCTTGCGGTCGATACTCCGTAGTGATAATATGGTCTATTCCTAACTTGAAACACATATTCTTAAATTCTTTCGCCTTAAATTGTGGTCCGTTATCTGACACTATACGTACAGGTGTATCATAATCTTTAAATAATCTCTCCTGTAATATATTTACAGTCGTCGACGCTAATGCTCGCCGCATGGGATACATCCAAACAAATTTGGTGAACGAATCTACACAGATGAGTAACATAGTATTACCTGATTTAGATCGTGGGTAGGGACCTGAAAAGTCTAAATAAAGTTTAGAGAAAGGGGTCTTAGGGATTTCTGAAATTAATTGGCTTACCTGACTGTTTCTTGCCGGTTTACTGAGAGCGCATAAATTACACTTTTTTACAAAACTAGCTACTTCGCTGTTCATATTGTTCCAATGATATTCCTTTCGAATGCGATGTATGGTTTTATTGATTCCCATATGGGCTCCAATGGTAGATGAATGGAAGTACTCCATCAGCATGGGCTTAATCATATCAGGGGCGATTATTCTTAATTCCTTTCCATTTCTTATTTTGTGGCATAGTATACTTTTACTTAATACGTATTTCTCGGATTTAATACCTTGCTCAAGTTGTTCTATAATCGGTTTCAGAAGAGGGTCTTGTTGTTGATATAGAGCAATGTTGGTAAAGGCAAGGGGAATTCAATAATTACGGCGTTAGCAAGGGCTGTTTCCGGACTCTCCTTGTTTCCGGGAGTATTTGTGGGCGACTGGAACATACGGGACAGGGTATCAGCGACTACATTTTGTGTACCTTTAATATGCTGCACTTTGAATTTGTAGCAGTTTAACCTCAATACCCATCATCCAATACGTCCTAACTGTTTAGGGTGATTCAGTAACCAAGATAATGCTTGATTATCAGTTTCCAAAAGGAACATACGGAACTTCCTTGAGATATTCCGAAGGGTACTCTAGTAAATTGGTACAGGTTAAAAGGAACGGCAAACGCGGTTAGACGTTTGGATTCTTCCGAAAGGGGTATTTGGTGAAATGCTTGATTCAGATCCATTACCGTAAAGACTTTCGCTTTTGTGAAGTAATGAAAAGCACTATGGATGTCTGGAAGCGGGATAGATTAAAATTCTATTCGTTTGTTTAATTGCCGGTAGTCCACAACTAGTCTATGTTTATCGTGACCTTTTGGTACTAAAAAGGAGGGTGATGAATATGGAGACGTAGAGGGTTCAATGACTCCTTGTTCTAACAACTTGTTGATATGGTTTCTCATCACTTCCATCTTGGGAGGCGACAACTTGTATGGGGGTAGGCGTATTACTTTCTGATCGCTCAGATTGATCTTATATTCTATTAGTTTCGTAAGTCCTAGCTTAGGTGTAAGAACGGTGGAAAATTCTTTTATTAATTTCTGCATTCTCAGCCTATCTCTACTTCCTAGATGAGATAATTCAGACTCTTGGTGTACTACGTGTGCTGTCGATGATCTAGTTGTTTCTTGTTTGTTAGTATTACAATCAAGATTATACTTCCGTGTACGGTCGAATCGAAAATAATATTTCTGCTCATGGATGTCAAGAATCATTCCCGTTTTACTTATAAAGTCTGCTCCCAATATTAAGTCGGGTCCTAACTCATTACATACTAACATAGTAAAAAACCACGTTAGGTTCTTGATTTTAACTTTAATGGTGATGCTAAGTTTTATCATTATATTCCGTTTATTGGCGGTAGCACATTTTATATTCACCGCCTGACTCCGTTTCACTAGGTGGTGTTCGAATAATTTATCTGCTAACTTTTGACTGATTAAGGTTCTGGTAGATCCCGAATCGATTAATGCGATTGTGGAGGTAACACCTAGGTCAATTTGTATTAAGGGTAATAGACTTTTAGTCCAGTTACATTTAGTTATCACGTTACATTTTTCAATAAACTTTCTAACATAGGGATCTATTTCTTTAGAGTTTCTTTTCCTTCCTTTTTTTTTTTTTTATTGTCGTACATTTCTTTAGGTTCACCGGATCTCAAGTTGCTGCGGAAGACACAGGATTTCGGGTCTCCCTGCCTTACATGTTTTTTTGGATTAGGGTGTTTACGTTCGTATTGCTTGCTGTTACAGTTTTTACTTATGTGTCCATATTTACCGCAATTATAACACATGTTCTTATTACGAGGAGGGTACCTAGTTTCCGTTTTAGGTTGTGTTTCATTTGACTTACCAGGGCTGCGCAAATTGTGAGGTCTATTGAATACTCGCCTTTCATGCTGGGTTGTTATATCGGGCACTAGGGCTTGCAATTCATTTCTATTCGCTTCGGTTGATTTCATCGCATGTCTATCCTGATCTGAGTACCATACATTCGAAGAGTGGATACTGCATTGTTCTAGATCCGCAAAGGTGTTAGGTCGATTTATCAAAGCTAAACGAGATCTTTCTTCTGGTGACAATCCTACTAAAATGGTGTCGACCATCTGTCTCTCATTCCAATCTACTTGTAGTAGTCGAGATGACTCCCTGATGTCTGAGATGTAATGGGCCAATCTCTCGTGATTTCCTTGTACTCGTAGTACGGTCTTTCTTTTAAGTTCTTCATAAATTCCGGTGGGAATAAAATATTTTATTATTGAGGTATGCAGGTCTTCTACTGGAAGGGTAGAGCTTAATGATTCTATCACACGATTCTTTAACGGGGGTTTACATTTCGGTAGGAGAACTTGCAAAATTCGTCAGTCATTCAGCTGCTGTAGATCTTTTATCTGCAGGAGATATTTGATGAAATTCAGTAGTTTGGTGACATTTAATCCATCAGTGTATTGGATTTCAGTTAAAAGTTTCTCCACGGGATGAGTGATTTTTCCATAGAGGTCTGCGTTATAGTTCAAGTGTGGCATCGCTTTAGGAGGACGATATGATGCATTCGGGGTTGTCAATTCGTGCGTTTCGGGGCGAATCTGGAAACGATTGGGAGGAGGGGCTTCAAATATAGTCGGGGCATTTAAATCTCTATCAGGGTATTGCTCGTGAGTGGGTTGTATTTGCGATACGGCGGGTGAGTCGCGATCCGTGTTAGGTGAAGGCAGATCTGTCGTAAGGGATTGAACTGGGGAGATGTGTAGTTTCTTCAAGGACTTCTCAATTTCATCCATTCGGAACGAGTCGGATTTTCTTCTTAACTCATTGATAATAGTGGGTAATCGACGTAAAGCTTCGTCAGCAAAATTTTGGACTTCTGGAGGTATTTCCGTAAGATTAGGCCATATCAATAAATTTTTCATTCGCCGGGTTAAATGCTCTATTCTTTGAGTAGTCCGCAATATTATCGCAGGAGATTTCTCGTCTTGGAGGGTTTGAGACAATAAAGTTAGCTCGCTATACTTGGCATTACAAATTTCTCTCTCGCTCTCATAATCGAGTCCGCTTAGGTTGCTTAATTGCGCGGGTGTATCAAATCTACTTTCGCGTATTGACTTACGCAATTCCGCCACTGTTACATTCGCATGGGGTAGACCACGCAAAAGAGCTTCATAAGACAGCTCGTCCTTTAATAGCAAATCCGGATTAAATTGTGCCATCTTTATCTTATTTCTAACATATTAAAACGTACTTAAAATTGATTTTACTACACTATACACTTATAACATAGACAATTTCTTTCTTGGGTAAATCATTTGCATTGTGCACAAGAGAATAATTTCTCTTCTAAGGGAGAGACAAAAATTCCACACACACTTCAATGTAAAGTCAACGATCAGCTGTTCGCTGGAATGTAGGTCACCCTAGTTTATTTAGTAAACAATGACAAGGTAGTTGTATGCGTGGGAACGCGAGGATTACGCTCAAGTATTGTTCTCTTTAACAATAGCTAACGCTATCTTTCTCGACCGGTTTCAACAGGGGAAGCGAGTTGCACTAAGGGGGTGAATCTCATTCAACGAAACACGCTTTACAAGTTACAGGTGTATTACGGTTGTGACAGTCTGAGTTTAGTAATTAATTGTCTTACTTTCCACCTTTAATTTTTTGAAATTATTTTTAATTTTTGGTAACAAAATTAAGTTACGAATTTCTTTACACGTAATTAACCGGGTCTACTTTAGACAGGAGTTTATATTTTTCTTACCGTGACGACAGACATACACTTATATTCTATGCAGGCATATTCAGGAAACTAGGTCTTGAATTGTCACAATATAAACCTGTTAAAGACTGAACAGTTTGACAAGCACTAAAATTCATGTACGTACTTGCATTGGCCTAATACAATGATAGTCTGTATTATTTTGCGTATCTTAAATAAATTACATCATACGCAAGTTAGTGAGTAATCTTGTACAAAATAAATTCACAAGGTGAATTTATTTATGAAATTAATTTTATGAAAATTAATATTAACATGAAATACAGTAACTGAGTGCATAGATCAGCAGAGAGTTATCTATTTTACTACTTAAGAATTATTTTTAATTATCAGAGTGACGTATCTTTGTTTGCGTCACGATGCTTACAAACCTTTTATATAAAACAGCAGAGTGGCGCATCTTTGTAACGTTCCGGGCTACGTTACAAATCCAGGGAACCCATCATAATTGACGTTAGCCAATTATACAGGCTGCCTACGTTGTAACGAACTGAAATTAAACTCAACACAAAGAACAAGAATATTTACGCTATTTATTAGGACACAAGGGGAAGGTATTTCACTGATTTATGCACTCACTTCAATGTGTAATAAGATGACATCTCTTTATTAACAAATTATATGAAAAGATCCCATAACATAATTATTTATACTGAAATATTCAAAAAGGGTTTTCTGTAAAACAAGGGATCATATTGATCATGTAATTTACCTCGGATCCGAGTCTGCTTTAAATATAGTAAAGACGTCTGAATTATACTATGCTCATCTAAGAGCTTGCAAGATTACATTAACCATTTGAAGAATGGTATTATTTATTAAAGGGATTATAATTTACATTTCAATATTAACGTTACAACGTATGATTTTCAATACTACAGATTACATTTCTTTGGTTTTATTTATTGCTCAGAGAAAATTATTGTCTTTTGAAAAGTCTCTTTCATCTATAAAAGTTATGTTTCAAATGTAATTAATTCTCGATAGCCAAGCTATCGAGTCACCTCTAAAATAAGCTTTGCTGTCCTCGTCCTGGGGTGTGACTCTTCGGAATTCTGGTAGTCGGGGTAGTCATCTGTGTCGTGTCTCTGGTGAATATCTAATAGCCGTATTAGTGAGTAGATTGATGTAATGCTGCATGATGTTGGGTTGATCCACGCCGGTCCTGGTCAGCGTCGTATGGGTTGTAGACGTCCGTATGTGCAATTTGGCAGGTCACATATTCACATGTAGAGTTGTACTGGAGTTTACATCTTAAGTAGAGACGTCACCTTGTTTACGAGTAGTTGATTGTTCTTATATTACTACATTTCTTGTGCAAACTTTTTTCTACATCATATACATTTAAAAATCACTAGCTCCCCACGTTTTTTAGTGGTAGCTAACCGTTATTTTAAGTTTAAATAACACTTTTTTGAAGAGCCCTCGCTTGGAGGTGTGTACTGTCTGAACGCCGCATCGTAACTCTCAACTTGATACGACTGGTACATAACAACGAAGCAGAGCGAGTACTCCGCCATAATATAGTTCCAACTTTTATTTAAATAGACATTCTTATAGCAAGATGAAACAAATTATTTAGACTTATTTAGTTTACAGGAATTATTTTAA